>JAPDNY010000008.1:34820577-35448320 GCA_029375565.1 Gekko gecko | reverse complement strand
AGTTCTCTTCCTGTTCTTAACCTTTTCTTGAACAGTTGACAGTACCTTGACACTACTAGCGCTTTCATATATGCATGATCACAAAGAACATGCACCAGAAAAGATAAAACCAGGCTTTTTATCTGGTACGTCCATTGTTCTTTCACATCATATTCATTGTTCTTTCACATCATATTATTCACCATTCGTCACATTGACCATGAAATACCTAGACGGCAATTAATCCGGATAGAGAATCTCAGCTGTCCTATAATAGCTCCTTTTGGCTCGCAGTTGCCAGGCCTCTCTGACTGCTGAAGGAAATGTACGCTGTCAAACACAGGGAGATTGTGCCCCCTTCTCTGCTCGGAGCTTCTCTGTACTGCAGCTGAAACAGGAAAGCCAGGTTTCCACTCTTACTCCCATTTACAAAAGCCGTTAGCAGAACTGTGTCTTCTGAAAGACCACGCTGAGGTACTGATGCCTCTATGTTTTATGTAGTAGCCTTCATCTTCCCCAAAAAGGAATATCCTCAGCTTGCACCTTTAACAAGATTTTTGCTTGTTGCTTTCATTAATATCACTGCCTTGGGTGCTTCTGCCGTTCACATCATTTCAGATACTTGCCTGAATATGGAAGCATGCATCTCATACGTCTCATACTTTCTTTCCATAACAGGTATGAAGTACTGCAGCAATTTTATCATCCCAGGATAGAGTTATCACCTTTTTAGCTGGCAGGCCTCTCCTGCCTTTAATAGTGCGATAAACTGAAATCCAATAGGTAAAGCTTTCTTGCAACTACAGTGCATAGGAGAGCGGATTCCATTACATTTCTGCCTATTGTGCCTCTGTTTAAGTCCTTTCAGCTTGAGAAAGGCGGGGGGAGGGGGGAGAAAGACAGCTTCACCTCAGTGGTACATCACATGCTTTTGCAAGCACAAGGTTCAGCTCTTGACAGCTAGAAGGAGAGTTGGAAAATACCTTTCCTCTGTCTGTGGCTCTGGAGAGCTGCTGCCATTCACAGTAAACAAATCCATCTGTCCATCCAGTGCCTTCATGTCCTGCCCTTCTCCCGAGGAGTTCGGGTGCAGCTTGTATTGCTCCCCTTTTCCTGTTCCATTTGCTGAAGTGGATGGGCCAGTGGTCTGGCTTATGATGACGCATGTAAGTTTATGTATTACAATGCTTAAGTTTGAAATGGAAATCTAACAAAAAAAGACTCTTGCTGCATCTTAGACCAACAAATTTATTTAGCTTTTATGTGCAAGATGCATAAAATAGATTCTTCATCAGCAGAATATGCACAGGCAGAAGGAGACAAAAAAAGATCCCTTTGTGAAATGCAGATTGTGACATTTCTATGCAAAACTACACAAGATAAGAACAAAAAAAGAGACATAATACCTTTTATTAAGACCAAAACAAAATAGTGTGGACTCTTTTGAGTTGTTTAGAATTCATCAGGCTGGAAGTAAGAATAAGGAAAGGGGGAGATGAAACTTCTGGAAAATGAGTTCTGGAAAATTAGAATGTACACTGTTTTATGTCTTTTTGATCTTTATTAAAGGCATCACAAAGGATTTAAAAAAAAAATCTTTGCAACAACCTGGACCCCCTAGCACACTAAATACTCATACTGGTTGTAGCTGGTGATAAGAAGTTAACCTAATTATAAGGGCCCTATATGGTCAGGGTCTGGCATACTAAGGGACCGCCTTTCCCCATATGTTCCCCCAAGGGCACTATGGTCAGGGGCGCAACATCTTTTAGTAACCCCAGGAGGACAAACTTGCTGTGACCAGAGCCAGGGCCTTCTCGGTGGCGGCTCCTACCTGGTGGAATGAGCTCCTGGAAGAGATCCGGGCCCTGCAGGAGCTTGTGGAGTTCCGCCGCTATTGTACCATCAACACATTGCCACCATGACTTGGGTGGGAACCATCGGCCCTGGGACAAAGACTGGATGGAGCACTGCTGTGGAACTGTTTTGGGCTTAAATTCTTATTAGAACCCATCTTGGAACTGAGGACAGTAGTAACATCTAGAGCACCAGCACTTCAGTGCTGAATGGGATTGTTTTTAACTTGTGTTTTAATCATGGCTTGTGGCCAAATTGTTAGTTGTTTTAATCATGGCCTGGTGCCTAAAATGTTAGCTGCCCTGAGCCTGTTTGGGGAGGGCAGGATATAAACTGAATTATAAATAAATAAAATAAATAAAGGGGTGGAACAGCCATAAAGGCCACCAGGAAAGGCTATGAGTGGGCTGATGGCCTGGTTGGCTGCCCACTCTGTGGGGACCACCCAACTATGAGGCAAGACCCCAGGAGCTGGCAGTCCATGCCCTATGTAAGGCAAGCACAACACATTGCTACCACCAGCTGGCAGCCCCTCACCCTGTGCAAGGTGGCTACAAGATGCTGCATGTTGGTGGCTTCTGCCCCACCAGTGCAGGCATGAGTCAGTGGCCCCAGAACCATGTGAGGTGGGAACAAGCCATCGTTGCTAGCCAGTGGCCCCTCATGATAGGTGGGACCTACAACCACTGTAAGCTGGAGGCCATAGGTCATGCAAGGTGGGCGTGCTTTTCCTCCCCTGTCCCGGGGATGGGCAAGGCCCTTTTCCAGGGCTGTTTTTTCATCCCAGACTATCCCTGAACACAGACAGTGATAACGAAGACATTAGCTCTCTTTGTTGATACAGACAGACCTATTGCTGAATTCTAAATCAGCAGTTTCTCTCTGGAATCTCCCTTTGAAATTGATTTGTTGAAGAATGGTGACTTTGAGGTTAGCAGAAAATGCCCTGCTAGACCAAAACATTCACTCACAACCAATGCTCCCTGTAAGCTGTGGAGTCTTGTGAACAAAAATTCCCCTTTGTGAGCTATTGGCATTAAAGTTGGCGATTTAGCTGCTGCATAAATTAGTTTGTTCTGGAGCCATACTTCCTGAGGTGAGACAAAAATCTGTGTGTTGGAGGCTAAAAAACTGTGAGGTAGCTCACACTAATGCAGCTTAGAGGGAATACTGCGAGTCACACAACGTTCTGAGCATTACCATTTCTTTCTCAAGTTTGGGTCCATTTATTCTTTTGTGTGGAAACTGTCCAACCCAGTCCTGTGACCAGATGTTGTCTGGGAGTTCCATACTTGGGACTTAATTCCCAGACATTCAGGTCTAATTGGTTGTGTGGGGAGAGAAGGCTTAAGTACCCCCCGTGCCATTTTCCTGACCTGAAATGGCCCTGGGTAGCTACTGTTTGGCACACTGGAAAAACTTACATGTAGCCCATGAGTGCATGTACGTTTTCTCAATGGGCAAACAGGGGTTCCAGGGGCCATTTGAGGTCAGAAGAATGGTGTGGAGGTGTGGATGGAAGGCTTAAGGTCCCTTCTCCCACACCTCATGGTCTCAGTCTGATTTGGGGTAATGTGTCAGCTAACATCTTGATCAGGAAGCCCATTTTTGCTGAAGAGTAACTGTTTTAGCTTAGGGGGCTGTCTGTAAGCAAGAAAAGGCTTCCCACACAAAGCCTGGGAGAGAGAAGTATGTGTCCACGATGGGCTATAAATCATTGACAATAAGTTGAAGTGGCTTCAGCTAGAAACGATATGTGACAGTGTTTTGTCACTTCCTTCTTTGGGCCTTGCCTATGGTGGCCTCTATTCATTATCAGTCTGGCCTTGTCAATCTTTGTTTCTGTAGAGTTGGATCCAGGCTATATTTTTTGATAACGGAAGGGGTAATTTCCACTAGTTCTTCCTTCCTGCTTCATACCCTGTCACCCAAGAGCAATATTTCAGGGAGATCAATGGGCTGCAGTGGAAGCGGGGACAGAAGCATTTGGCTCCTCTAACAATAAGTACCTTTTAATGAGAAAAAGTAGATCCACCCCTCATTTGTGTAGTTTAAAGACTGTCTGGTATGTGAGCCCTTGTCTAAGGAACTAGAACAAATGAGTTTGTATCATAGGACTTGGCTGTAAATAATGGATCACGTGGCATGCTCTCTCTAGGTGGTATCTAGAAACATAAAGGTATGTATAGTGGTCAATAGATTTCTACTGCAAAGTGCTGATTATATGACCATTGTACGGTGGTGTCCAGAAAATGAGTACACTGTTGTCTGGAGCTGGCCAAGGCCCTAGGCTCTGCCCCCCATAGCCAGCCCCCAAGGTGGATAGGGCCCCCAAGTATGCCAAAGACAGTGGAGAGGAGTGAGACAGGCACTCACTGCCCTGTTGTGGGACCAAAGACTCCAAGGAGCCACCAACCAGCATTGCAGCAGAAGATGGGGGAAAGAGGGAAGTGGGGCCTGACCAGGGACAGCCAAGCTCCATGAAGGACTTCATGGCTAGTGCCAGTGAGGGAAACCCAGTGCCAGCAAAAAACAAATGCCTTTCCTGTGCAGGAGGGCCAGGGAACACCACAACCATGGCAGCATTCCTTGTGGCAGCAGGCAGCCAACCAATGTGCCTTGGAGCAGCAAGTTGTCAGGACAGGAGGGTGCAGCCAGGCAAGGGGCAGGGCTGCTGGGAAAGGTTTTCCCTAATCTGGTAATGGATGGGCAACCATGTACAGCTGGCAGTAGGGGAAAGGGGCCATAGGTTAGGGCTCCACCTGGGGATTGGGTCTAGGGAGGTTCCCCTGAAGGCCAGGGAGGAAGTAGGCAAGAGAGCTTCCGGTTGCTGGAATTGTCTCATCAGGGCAAGAGAGGACAAGGGTGAACACAACCTCCTCCTTGACCCTCTGAGGCCTGGGGAGACCTCCCAAGGGAAGAGCTGCATAAGGGCAGAGGGCCAGCAGGTGGGGCCCATGAGGAAGGATCTTCACAGCTGAGTGGACTGATCTAGGCTCAGATTGATGGTAGTGTGAAGAAAACAGACAGCATTAAAACAGACACCCTGATTAAATCTCTCAGGAGTTTTCTTGCAACAAAATAATGGACATGATAAAATGTCCCCAAAGTATCTGAAGTAGAAGACAGGCATTTTGAGGACAGGAGCTAAGATAGTGTTGCTCTAAGTCAACCATGAACATGTCACTATACTGTGGAACCATGCAGGTAATTACTGAAAAGCATTTAATGTGCAGATATATACTGCTTGCAATTTGGGTAAATGTGGGTGAGTATGAAGCAGCAAAACATGGCAGCCACTGTTGCTGTAGTATCATCAGCAATGATATGCCCGATGGACTGTGGTCTATCATTGCATGGAACGTTGGTGTATGGATTTTCTACACCCATGGTAATCAGGATGGTATTCTCTGGTAAATTATCAATGGATTGTGGTTTCCATAGGAAATCATTAATGTCCCACAAGTCACTGAGGGTACTGATGACAGCAGTGCCTGTAGCTGAAATGACAGGGCATTCAGAGTTTTCCAATTTGTGGTTTTTGGGAAGTAGAGAGAAGTTCCTGGTTGAGTCTTCTTGGTTGTCCCTATGCAGATTTCCCCTCCTCCCTGAAAAATCATACATTTAATTAATTCTTTCTGGCATTACTAGAAGAGTCTGAGTAGTGTTGGAGAGCTGTCTGTCAGCCTGCTATATGTAGTCCAACTTGTTCACAATGATGACAGCCTTTCCTTTGTAATTATCACCAATGGCAACCAGCGTGAATGGTCAGTGTACTGATGGCGTATATTTTGAGCTTTGCATAGAAATGTCACAATCTGTCATTCACATTTTCCCCACTTCCCTCTATTTGCATAAATTATGCTGACGACAGATCCATGCAATGCATTTGAAGAAGCGGTCTCTAGCGCATGGAAGCTTATGCTTCGATAAATTTATTATTTAAAATGTGGCAATCATCAACATAGGTTGGAAGTGACTTGATGGCACTTAAAGCGCCCCCCCCCACACACACACAAAATAGTCCTTTTAGGGTGTCCTCCCCACAACAAACTAAACCAGTTACTCCAAAGGAAACTGAAATTAAAGACTTCAGACAGCAGCCATTGGATACTTATGGGGTGGGGCGTGTTTGTGAAGGTCTCGTTGCACTGAATAGGGCTCATTTTTTCCAACCAAACATGTGTAGATTAGGCTTTACCAGGGCTCTTTTTGTAGCAGGAACTCCTTTGCATATTAGGTGACAAACCCCTAATGTAGCCAATCCTCCAAGAGCTTACAGAGCTCTTCTTACAGGGGCTACTATAAGCTCTTGGAGGATTGGCTACATTAGGGATGTGTCACCAAATATGCAAAAGAGTTCCTGCTACAAAAGAGCCCTGGGCTTTACAGAACACTTTGTCAGATCCGCCTTTTAAATCTTTTCAGTAGGTGCCTTCCATTTTGTTCTGTTTTGTGGACTGCAATTTTAAGTTCAAGTAGATGTACACACCTTATCCCAGTGTGTGTCATTTGACTGATCCCATGCCAGCTCTGTGGATATGATGTGTGAAAGATCTATTTACAAAACAGTCTGCAATTCAGGCAGGAATTTTGTACTTCTCTTGGTAGTGTCTTTATCTGCATGGCTGGATTCACCTCTCTCAGTTGTTGCACACACCAGTTGAATTAAGCAGATATTCCTTGGGGGGTGAGTTCTAGAAGACAGGACGTGTAAAAAGTTTTCCCAGCAAATAAATTACCTGCTCCTTCTTTGTTGAATTATTCACAGTTTTCTCTGTAATGCAGTAATTATATCATAAGCCCCTGTCAAGGTAATGAGCATATTATTTAATTCCTATCAGATACAGTGCAGTAATGAGAATTCGCTACACAATCCATACTGTAATAGATTTAAGCATTAACTTTAATTGATAGAAACCAATAAGCTGAAATGACTTTGCACATGCTCTGTGATTTTTTTAAAATAAATTGGGTTGGTTGGGGCTTTTTTAAAAAAGAAACATAAACATAAAACCCTATGCAGTAGAATTAAATGCACTAGTAGAGGAAAACATATTAAATGCATCAATAACTATTATTGTATAAATTGCATTGTAATTATTTCCTGCACCTGCAATTAGGGTATCTGGAGAAAGTTTAGATTCCATATTTACACACATGCTTGCCAAAAAAGCAGGACAAAACAGCCTGACCTGCTCCCACACATTTAATGGCAGCTTGACCTGAAGAAATCAGTAAATGTAGTTTTCCATGACATTATCATCTGCTGAACATACTGCTGCTGCTCCTGCTACAGGCATAGGAGCACAAACTGGCTAAAAAGCTGGCAACCCTATTTACAACTGAAAATGAAACTCTGTAATGCTGAGCAAAATATAAAACAGTCACTGTCACCAGGATCCAAAAAAGTATAATTATTCAAGAAGGCTTTGGGCTTCTGTTTCTTTGAACAGCAGTCTTAATTCCATGTGGCAGCTTGGTTTTTTTTGTTTTAAACTGAGTCAGTTTTTAAACGGAGTCAATCTCGTTAAGAAGGCTTTGGGCTCCTGTTTCCTTTGAACAGCAATAGTAATTCTATGCGGCAGGTTGCTTTTTAAACTCAGTTTCCCTTAACTATTTGGGAGCGGTTGTGGTTCAGTGGCAGAGTATCTGTTTGCATAAGGAAGGTCCCAGTTTCAATCCCCAGTTTAAAGGATCAAATAGTAGATGGTGTGAAAGACCTGCATGTAAGTAATCAGAGTGCCTGGAGAGCCACTGCCAGAGATTAGGCAATACTGCTCCAAATAAACCAATGGTCCAGCACTATGA
Source organism: Gekko gecko (assembly GCA_029375565.1). NCBI lineage: Eukaryota > Metazoa > Chordata > Lepidosauria > Squamata > Gekkonidae > Gekko > Gekko gecko. The sequence continues at coordinate 35,440,673 of JAPDNY010000008.1, read as the reverse complement.
AGCACCTTTGAGTATTCATATGGGTTTGGAACCCTGCATTTAAAAGAAAAAAAGCTCAAAATTACCACTAGGCATGCATAAGCTGTTTAACACACTCACAATTTCCAGTGCTTGTTTATTTACTTGCACTTCTATCCTGCTTTATCTCACTGCTCAAAGTTGTTAACAATAAAACAAGTAAATTAAAACGGAAGTCTCCCATATTAAAAACAGTAACCCAGACAGGAAAAGCTGTCTAAGCAAAGGAGCCTACACTGCCATCTGAACTTACAGCTTATTTGGTAATGATAGGGCTACCACAGAAAACATTCTTGACCTAACAGCCACAGATGTCCTTTAACAGGAAAAAGCCAGCAGACCTTGCTGTGAGGATCTTAAGGTCCATCTCGGCTCATATGGGGAAAGGCCCTCCTTCAAGCATGAGGGACCTGGACCATCAAAACCAGCACCTTGAACTGAAACTGGAAGAAAACCTGGTAGCTAGTATAGCTGCTATAACATTATTATCATACAGGTAGTTGTCACATTTATTAATAAACTAGGCATAAGGCCTGTTGTGGAAATACAAGCTCTAGAAAGAGGCTCTGGGCAGGTGAATTGGTCTTGGGCACTCAGTGTCAATTTGCTGTGGTGACCTCAGCAGGGTATAATGACACAGAGCTCACCTTTTCTTCAGGGGAACTGATCTCTGCCATCTGAAGAGCAGTTGTAATTCTGAGTGATCTCCAGCCATCCTTTGAAGATTGGCAACAATGGTCCCCCCAGGAGGAAATGGCTGGTTCGGAGGGTGGCGTCTATGGCATTGTACCTGTTTCAGGTCCAACCCCTCCTCAAACCCCACCATCTCCAGGCTCCACCCCTTAAATCTCCAGGAATTTCCCAGCCTGGAGTTGACAAGCCTATCTCCTTCCCAGCCAACCATCAACCTACCTTTATGTGCCCCTCTGACTTCAGCTTTACATCTCCTCTCCCCTCCCTCCTGAAGAGCAGTTGTAATTCTGAGTAATCTCCAGCCCCCACCTGGAGATTGGCAACAATGGTTCCCCAGGAGGAAATGGCTGGTTTGGATGGTGGAGTCTATGGCATTGTACCTGTGTGAGGTCCAACCCCTCCTCAAACTCCACCCTCTCCAGGCTCCACCCCTCAAAACTCCAGGAATTCCCCAGCCTGGAGTTGGCAATCCTATCTCCTTCCCAGCCAACCATCAACCCACCTTTATCTCCCCTTCTGACTTCAGCTTTCCATCTCCTCCCCCCTTCCTCCTGGATAGCAGTTGTATTTCTAAGTGATCTCCAGCTCTCCCCTGGAGATTGGCAACAATGGTTCCCCAGGAGGAAAGGGCTCATTTGGATGGTGGAGTCTATGGCACTGTACTTGTCTGAGGTCCCACCCCTCCTCAAACCTCACCCTCTCCAGGTTCCACCCCTCAAATCTCTAGGAATTTCCATACCTAAAGTTGGCAACTTTATCTCCTCCCCTCTAAGCAGCATCTTCCTAGGCAAAGTTCTGTCTTTCCCGTTAATGGGGAGAAAATCAGGAGCAAGCAGCCAGGGCTAGTGAAGTAATGCCAGTCAGGAGGCATGAAGTCACCCCAAGAGTGCTGGCAGCACTTAGGGTTGCCAACAAAAACAGATTGATGCAAAGGATGATGGAAAAGTGTCCATACCTCTATTTTGCCTTAAACTGGTTTTGATGCCAGCAGAGTGAGAAAATACCGGAGGCTCTGGATGCGTGCCCCATGGTAAATGGACCAAACAGTTCCTAAAGAATGTCCAAAATACTACCCTGTTGATAATTCATTTTCTACACTCACAGAGTCCCCTGCCAGAATGCAACACATTCCCAGCACTTTGAATTAGCACCAGAGCTTTAAGAGCTCTCCAGCTGTCACCTGGAGACGGGCAACAGCTTGTTTGGAGGGTGGGGTCTATGGCACTATATCTGTCTGAGGTCCCCCTCTTCTTTCTCCTCAGACCCCACCCTCAGCTGGCTTCATCCCTAAAATATCCTGGAAGTTTCCAATCTGGAGCTCGCAACCCTATGTCCTTTCCAGGCAACCATCATCCTACCTTTATCTGTCTGTCTGTCTTCATGTTTACATCTCTTCCCCCCCCCCCACAGCCTTTGTCTATGGAAAGGGCTGTCTTTCCCTGCAGTAGGAATCAAAGCAGCTGACATCATTCTCCTCTCCCCCGTATGATCTGCACAACAACCCTGTGAGGTATGTTAAGGTAGAAAGTCTATGAATGGTCCATAATCCCCCCAGCAGCTTTTATAACATGAACCTGGGACCTGCACACCATCCTTTGAAGCAATCTAGGTACATATCTGTGGCAGTAATGGGGGGGCTGCTGGCACCTTTTCCTATCATTTTTTGCTTTGTGGTATTCTGCTTGTGGTGTGATCTGTCTTTTTTGTGGTGTGGCATGGTTGTGTTATTGGGTTTGTTTCTTTTGAAGGGGAAGTAATGTGTTGGGGGTGAGGACATATTTTTACCTCAGAATACACCAGGTTGCATATGCAAATGGGGGGGGGTATGGAATGGAGTGAAGTCCAATCAGCTTCAATATGCAAATTACCTTGAAATGCTGGCCCAATCAGAGAAAAATGGCCTAGGCTGCAGTGGGTAGGAGAGAACTCAGGCAATGCAGCCAGTGGATAGAGAAACCTTGTGACTGACACATCACAGAGCTAACTCATTTTGGTGGGCATAGAATGTTGTCAGACTAAAATTTAACTATAATATAGGAGAGATGGGCTGTAGAATTTTGGACCAGATGCAGTTTCTGAGCTGTCTTCAGGGGTTACCCTACCTAGAGCTTATTATGATAACCCAGTCTCAAAGTTACAGTAGCACAAATAAGTGTGGCCTGATCAGCTTTGTACAAAATTAGTTAGATTTTCCTGCCCAGACGCAGGTAAATGGTACTCAGAAAAGACAGATTCAGGTGGGTAGCCATGTTGGTCTGAAGCAGCAGAACAAAGTTTACGTGCACATGAAAGCTTATATCTGCAGTAAAACTTTGTTGGTCTTCAGGGTGCCAGTGGACTCAAACTTTGTTCAGAAAGGACAGTGAGCAGTGCAGTGTTGTGGTTCTGTCTTCACAGCCCAGGTACTCGACAGTGGGCATTTGATGCTGCAACAACTAAATCTAGAACCCTTTCCAGATTCTTCGTTCAAGATCTGTATCAGAGACACCGTGGTTCAAATGTTTGCTAAGTATGAAATTCCCTGGATGGCCCTGAACCAAACACTTGCTTTTAGCTACACACAGCTGATTTAGTTATGACAATAAAAATGGCAGAGGGAGAATGATAGGAGATGAGTGCATGACATCATCTACTTCCTGCAGGAATCAAAGATAATGTTGAAATAATAAAATAGTTTGCTGGACTAGGCTGCAATCCAGGGCACTCTTACTTTACAGTTGATCTCAGGTACTTAATCTTTGTCCACAGCATTCAGGGTGTACTGCATTTCTACTTTTCACCAGTCAGTGCACCATCTCAGTGGCTTTGGGAGGCCTTTCTGCATCTGTATAAGCATGGATTCTATGTCTGAGTTAACTATTTCATTCTCTGAAGTTGTATCTTCCCAAGTCTTTGTTTGCACATACCGAAGGCAGTCAGGGCAGATTGAAAGGGGAATATAGAGAAGGAAGATATGGCTTCTTGATTTTCCTTGTAGGCATCCTGCATTCAGACTGAGGCAGGGGTATGGAGGCAGAAGCTCTGCAGGGGGTAGAGCCTCCATTGATAACATGTGTTTGATAACAACAAATTCTTCTGAAACAAAGTCAGATAGTGATAAATTTCTGTCAACTGCATTTGGGGGGAGAAGCCAAAGATGTGCTGTTTAAATCTCTTTTCTCTGATGGAATTCCATGCGACCAGGCACTGCATGTGAACTGTGCAGCCATGTGGGCAAGGCATGTTGCCCTGCAAGGCTTTTTATGCCTTTTATGACCTGTAAGAAAATATGGACTGTGCAAAGCATGCACAAGGAACTGTACAGCATGGTAACTCACTAAGATGCCATACTGAGACTGCATCCTAAGAGAAGGACACCTTCCTTTCTTCATTGCTGTTCCAGTGGCCATCCAAGGTTATCAGCCCTCTTTACCTGATGGAAGATGGATCGGTTCCACAGTATGCACAAAGCACCAAACATCATGTCATGCTAAAACATGAGGACAAAGGACTCCAAAACACCATTAGGAGACCTCTCCAACACACTCAGGCAAACCCTTTCCTCCCCCCTCCATCACCTGCAAAGCTACACATAGCCCAGAGACCCTATTCATAGTTGCTTAGCAACTGATCACTCGCCCATCAACAGCCTGGCTAAGGCAATCAAGGAACAATGGCCTGATGACTCATCTCACCTACACCCAGGTGCCAACCACGAGTTAAGCTTCTAGCTCTCAGTATTGACCACTCCTTAGCTCCTCTCCCCTATTCCTTCCAGCCAATAGTATGTTTTCAGGGGCTGACTAACCAGGAGGTGTGACCAGGGGATATGGCCAGCCCCCACATCCCCACATAAAAGGGGAAACCCGACCACATGCTCGACCCTTCTGCTCTACGACCCCTATCTAAGCTTTATCTCTCTTATGTCCAGTTTGCTATCCCAATAGCCTTCCCCAGTCTTTAAACTCTAGGTCTGCAGCTAGAGTTCCACATGTTGCTTGCTGGTTCAAACCACGTGTCCCTTTTTCATTTCTTCCCCTCCTTCTTCCATTGGAATGGCTCATTTGACAAGGACAGGTAATTATTGCCCCACCAACAAACTCCTGCTCATGCAACCGTGCTGAATATCTCTCTGTATTTTCTTAGACTTGACTAATTGTGTGTGTATGTGTATTGTTTGTGTGTGAAGAAGATTTCCACTAGAAGACTTTCATTTCAACCTAATACAGTCTCCGTGTCTGTTACTGGTATCTCTGGAAGGAAGAGACCTCTGTATAAACTGGTGGTCGCTCCCTTAGCTGATTGCAGATTGATAACTCACAAATCCCCTAATTTTGATAATAACTAAGAGCAATCAGGCTAACAGGCACAACCTATGGGGAAATATAGTATTGGATTCACTAGCAAAGAATAGTGCTTGTTCTACAAATAGGATCTTCCCTTTGTTTAATGGTGTTTTTTAAAAAAACCTAAAGTTTGTGGGATTCTGAAAACATAAATTGGCACTACTGCTTCTCAGGAGCTTAAGACCAAAAGTTGTTTACAGCTGTGTTGGTCCAAACGTAAAAGCCAAAAAGTCGAGAATACAATCCATGTAATATTTTTATTGGGAGCCACCCATTGAGGCAGAGGGTGGGAGCCGAGCCCCCTGCCTGGCGCTGCACTTCTCACAGCACCAGTCCCCTTCTCTTCCTGCCTCACAAGGAGGCAAATCAGTCCCCTCCCACCAGCGCAGGCTTGGTGGGAGTTGGGGCTCGCATTGCTGCTGTTGGTTGAAATGATGGGTACATCACCCAAGTCTCCAGCCAAGCCATCAGCCAAGCAATTAATGTGCCTAAGACTGTAGAGGAGAGGTGGAGGAAGAAAGGTGTTGACAGCATACATGTTGATTGAATTTGAAGGTCAACAAGAACAGATCCCTTCCCTGAAGATAGAACATGGGGGAACAAAAAAGATAATGAAATTCCTCATCATCTCAGTTTTACATTTTCTCTGGCCAGGGTTACTGCCTGAGAAGGAAAAGGATCTGACAGTTGGTCAATGCTGGCACGATCTCCTGCATTTGTAAGATCTGAGCAATTATCTCTCCCTTCTCCTCCTAAGAAAGATCCTTGTCCCCAGTGTCATTGGATGATGTGACAGAAGAAGAAGAAGAAGTGATTGGATTTATACCCCACTCACACTACCTGAAGGAGTCTCAGAGCAGCTTACAATCTCCTTCCCCTTCCCCTTCCCACAATAGACATCCTGTGAGGTTGGTGGGGCTGAGGGAGCTCTCTCAAGCACTGCCCTTGAGAGAACAGCTCTGAAAGGACTTATGGCTGACCCAATGTCACACCACCAGCTGCGTGTGGAGGAGTGGGGAATCAAACCCAGTTCTCCCAGATTGTTGTCTGTGCTCTTAACCACTACACCAAACTGATGGAAGAGATGTCTGTTAGGGCTGTGGCTGCAGCTGCATTTGAAGGATTTCCCTAATCATGCCTTGTTCTGAAACATCTGTAACTGGTGGCTCTTGAATATTAGGTAATAAAACCATACAGTTGAATCCAACTATATTTTCTGCTGGTGAAAATGGGAGGAGGATTGGGCTTTAACCACCAAAAATGCTATATGGGGATCATGTGTCCTATTTAGACAAAAAACCAGGTGGGATGGGGGCAATAATAAGGAAGAAGAAGAAGAGTTGGCTTTCATACCCTATTTTCTCTACCCTTGTTGTTGTTGTTCAGTCGCACAGTCGAGTCCGACTCTTCGCGACCCCATGGACCAGATCACACCAGGCCCTCCTGTCTTCCGCTGTCTTCTGAAGTTTGCTCAATTTCATGTTCATTGCATCGATGACACTGTCTAACCATCTCATCCTTTGCTGTCCCCTTCTTCTTTGACCTTCAATCTTTCCCAGCATCAGGGTCTTCTCCCGTGAGTGCTCCCTTCTCATTTGGTGGCCAAAGTATTTGAGCTTCAACTTCAGGATCTGGCCTTCCAGGGAACAATCAGGGTTGATTTCTTTTAGGATTGACTGATTTGATCTCCTTGCAGTCCAAGGGACTCTCAAGAGTCTTCTCCAGCACCATAGTTCAAAAGAATCTATTCTTCGGCACTCGGCCTTCCTTATAGTCCAACTTTCGCAGCCATGCATTACTACTGGGAATACCATTGCTTTGACCATGAGGACTTTTGTTGGCAGGGTGATGTCTCTGCTTTTTATCATGCTGTTTAGGTTTGCCGTTGCTTTCCTCCCAAGGAGCAGGCATCTTTTAATTTCATGGCTATCTGCAGGGATCTGGGATCCCAGGAATGTGAAGTCTGTCACTACTTCTACGACTTCCCCTTCTATTTGCCAAGGAGTGATGGGGCCGGATGCCATGATCTTAGTTTTTTTGATGTTGAGCTTCAAGCCCACTTTTGCGCTCTCCTCTTTCACCCTGAGCAATAGGCTCTTTGGGTCCTCTTCACTTTCTGCCATCAGAGTGGTATCGTCTGCATATCTGAGGTTATTGATCTTTTCCCCAGCAATCTTAACTCCAGCTTGTGATTCATCCAGGCCAGCATTTCGCATGATGTACTCTGCATATAAATTAAATAAGCAAGGTGACAATGTACATCCTTGTCGTACTTCCTTTTCCTTCAGAACCAATCAGTTGTTCCATATCCGGTTCTAACTGTAGCTTCTTGACCCTTATACAGGTTTCTCAGGAGACATGTGAGGTGATCTGGTACTCCCATCTCTTTAAGAACCTGCCATAGTTTATTGTGATCCACACAATCAAAGGCTTTAGCATAATCAATGAAGCAGAAGTAGATGTGTTTCTGGTGCTCTCTTGCTTTCTCCATAATCCAGTGAATGTTGGCAATTTGATCTCTAGTTCCTCTACCTCTTTGAAACCCAGCTTGTACTTCTGGCAGTTCTCTATCCACGTACTGTTGGAGCCTAGCTTGTAGAATCTTTAGCATGACCTTGCTAGCATGTGAAATGAGTGCAATTGTGCGATAGTTTGAACATTCCTTGGCATTGCCCTTCTTTGGGACTGGAATGTATACTGACCTTTTCCAATCCTGTGGCCACTGTTGTGTTTTCCAAATTCGTTGGCAAATTGAGTGCAGCACTTTAACAGCATTTTCTTTTAAGACTTTGAATAGCTCAGCTGGGATACCATCACCTCCACTAGCTTTGTTGTTAGTAATGCTTTCTAAGGCCCATTTAACTTCGCATTCCAGGATGTCTGGCTCAAGGTCAGTGATTATACCATCGTGGTTGTCAGGGACACTGAGGTCCTTCTTGTATAGTTCTGTGTATTCTTGCCATCTTTTCCTAATCTCTTCTGCTTCTGTTAGGTCCCTACCGTTTTTGTCTTTTATCATGGCCAGCTTTGCATGGAACATTCCCTTGATTTCACCAATTTTCTTGAAGAGATCTCTAGTCCTCCCCATTCTATTGTTTTCCTCTACCCTAAGGATTCTCAAAGCAGCTTACAATCACCTTCCCTTCCTCTCCCCACAACAGACACCCTATGAAGCAGGTGGGGTTGAGAGAGTTCTGAGAGAACTGTGGCTGGCCAAAGGTCATCCAGCAGGCTTCATGTGGAGCAGTGGGAACTTAAACCCAGTTCTCCAGATTAGAGTCTGCTGCTCTTAACAACTGCACCATGCTGACTCTTGTCACTTGTTGAATTTCTGTCTGATCTTCAGTGATTAGAAGCATAGGAGTTATGTCAGGAAGAGGATTGGTTGAGGGTGAGTAAAAAACAAAGCTGGCTGGATCCCCCCATAGAAATGATCCAGTATGACTGTTTGTGTGTCAAGAACTCAGAAGAACTTATTACTAAAGTATAATTTTGTTTCAGCACACACCACTATTGGAAAAGTGATGGTTTAATTTCTAGAATATTAATTTCCCTCTTCAAAAGATAGTTCAGTGATATTAAATCAGCTCAGCAAGTATAAACTGCAAGATAAAGCTTATGAGCATTATTAATTAAACATTTGGATGCACTGAGATATCATTTAAACTACTATCTTAGGTTGTAAAATTCAGGGTGAAAAATCACATTTGGCATTTTGATTCTTTGAAAATAACTATAGTAATTTTTCTTAGTTTTTGTGATACAAAGTGACAGCACCTCATGATATGTTAGCTGTTTCAAAATACATTTTTTTTTTACACTTACACACAGAAAGTGTGATAAAATCCTGTCACATGTTGAATTTCTTTGTGGTCTACAGTGGTTGGAGGCATAAGAGTTTTGCCAGGAAAAAGAAACAGTGGCAAGCTAGATACAAAAAGTAATATACAATATTTATAAAATAGCGATAATGCTGTATAGGGATAATCTCAGCAGAAAAAATGTCATTGGAGAAGGCATTATTTTGGCTGATGCACAGTGTACATTTATTCTGCTGCCACTGATATGCATGATAAGACAGCAACATTTGGCACGACCGTCTATACAGACTTCAATTAATTAATGCCTAAGGTCTGTTCTCAACATCAGAGATCATATGTAACAGATTACCATATTGTATAGCAAGACATAGCCTTCTTTTTGCCCAAACCTCTTGCTGCATAAATTTTCATTTTAAAAAACCCTCAAACCTTTGTTTGAATTCCAAGAACCCCCCCTTGATCAGTGTGAGAATCATGACTGTATTTTCAACACATGATTTATTATGCACAGTTCCAAAAAATACACTGGATGATGAACTAGGAGATATAGTTCAGTGTTGGCATGACTAAGAAAAAGATGTCAAAGTGCACTGAAATCCCAAAAATATTAAATGCCATCCTGAAATTATTAAAAATAATAAATGACTGCAAATAGGTGCTTCTTTACAACATATGTCCAGCAACTGTGTTCTGTTGGTGGGGGGGGAGGGTTCCCTGTGGAAGATGCTCTTTATACAAACAAAAGGTTCTTTCCATTGGAGGAAATATCCACCTTCAGAAGAACACTCAGTGAATACCACTCAGTTTCATCGCACAAGCACTTTCTGGATAAGCCTGATGGCATTTTAGGGACTGGTTCCATGGGATCTGGTATAACAGATGCAGCATCTTCAGTAAAGAATTACATAATAAGTTGCAAAACACTCTTTAATGTCTTTGCTGTTTGTAGACCTGGATTCTCAGGGCACTTAAAATGTGAACTATATAACATAGTCTGAAATGGACACATATAGAGGCTGGGCTACATCTTTGCAGCCTGTCCTGATTCTAGGCCGTAAAGCTCTACCCTACTAGCCACCAGCTTATAACTGCAGGCATCTCCAAATAGCAAGCATGGGCCAGCTGCCTGCTTAGGACAACAGCCTTAAAACTTTTTTTAAAGCTGGTTTTACTTTGCTTTCTTTCTGGCTTCTAAATTTTTTTGTAATTGTTGGCTGAGCCAGATGTTCTACAATAAAAACTGAAGAGAAGAACTTTAAAATCAAGGATTCTTAGCTGAATTATTCACATTTGTACAAACTTTTTATAACATTGTCAAAAGGTATAATAATTCACTACAATTCACTGCTCCAGTGTTTAAAAAATTAAAGGCATTGTTTCACAGTAAAGCTTAACTAACTAGTTTTGGGATCTGTGTAGGCATCAAACACACTGATGATTGAATCATCATTTAGTGGGGGTCCCCAACCTTTTTGAGCCTGTGGACACATTTGACATTCTAATACAGTGTGGTGGATGCAGACTCAAAATGGATGCCACCAGGTTTGTTTTTTTTAAGAGGTGCCGGAACTCTCAAGAGGGAAATGAAGTTTTCATCTTCCATCAGCTAAGCTCATGAACTTTTAATCATTTAAAAAGAGTTTTATCAAAAAAGTTCTGGAACTCTGTTCCAGAACGTCCCCCCAGAAAAAAAACCCTGGATACCACAAAATGGATGCCACAGGAGGTGGAGCCAACCACAAAATGGCTGCTACAGCTTACCTTCAGTCTTACAATGGCAGGCATGAGGAAAGGTGTCACATGGTGCCCATGGCCACCACATTGGGCATCTCTGAGTTAATGCTTCCTGATCAAATCTTGTTTGACTGATCAACTAGCCAACCCTACTCCAGAGCCTCTCTGTAATCAACCCCTTTTACTTCCCTGACTCTTTCTTCAAAACTAATTCCCTAGTGACCCTTCCCTCTGGTTCCTTTTTCTCAGGTCAATCTGCTCTGTCACTTTCCTTGCCTTTTGTTTCCCTGTCCTTAGCTTTCTTACTTTCTTAGATTTTCTTCCAGTTCCAAGACACCCCTTGGATGATAGTTCAATCCCAGTCAGACTGATATTTTTATCTTCCCTCAGTTTGAATCTTCCTTCATAGAAGCTGGAGTGAAAACTGCTTTGTTCCCTGAATAATCAAACATTCTGAGTAGGGATGGGCATGAACTGCATTTTTGCAGTTTGGTACATGGTTCATAGCTGAACCATAAACTGAATCATGACCTGATATGAACCAGGAGGTTGGTCTGCATTTAAAATTTGAACCCCTGCTTTTTGCTCCACATGAAAAGCCGGGGGGAGTGAATGACAGGGGCCATTAAACCAAACATCTGAGTGATGGGAGCTCCCCACTACTCAGCTGTTTTTTTTATAACCCCCCTGCTTTCTGCTCTTCATGAACCACCATGAATTGCATAAAAAATTGTGAAATTTCATGGTGGTTCTTCAGTTGGTGAACATTGCTTTGTGAACCACAAACCAGCCAAATTCATGACTAACTTTACTTCATGAGCCAGTTTGTGCCCATCCCTAATTCTGAGCCATCAGACATATTCAGTACTAGAGTTTTCATTTCTATATATATTACATAGTTCCACACATTGATACAAATGTACACATACACTTGTGGAAGCATGCATTCACTCAGAGCATGAAAAAGGAATTGTTTACACAATATATGGCAATGGATTTCAATTAACTGATGAGGGAACTGGTTGTAAATCTAATCACATCCTATCATGCTCCTTACTCACTCTTTTCTACTCAAGGAAAAGCTGTTAACATTTTGATTTTTTCTCCTGTCCCTAGATTATCTGAAGGTAACCCAGATCTCTTAGGGCTTTACTTTGTGCAAATTAACCATGCCAAGTGCTTAGTTCAAGTTGCCAGGAAATTAATTAAATATTTAAAAATTATATGTATCACCTGGCCCCAGGATTATCCTGTATTTCAGGTATCCTTTGAAATTCTTTGATGTCTGTTTGAACATGCATGTGTGTGCCTCCATCTCTGCAAGGAGACTCTTCATGCATATGCTAAATGTTTGATCACTGTGGTTTCCTTTGCCTCCTATTTTATTAGGTATTATAGAAATGTAATGTTTGCAAAAAAGAAGGTGAGCTCCGTAGAGTGACGAGTTGGTACAACTGCCTTCTGTTCAACTGGGATCTGTATGAGTAAATTGCTTTGAGGATTAGCCTTTAGGATAAACAGTTTATTTCTTATTGCATAAGATATACTATTTTTAACAAATCTGTTGCACAAATTTGATTTATATATTTTGATCAGCATATGGGAAATACATCGATGATTTGTTCACTCTACAGCTTATAAACCCATAACTCTAAACAGACCTTCTGAAATAGTTTTTTTTTCCTTCACAGCAAACTCTTTAAAAGACTGAGGTCTTACAACCCAGTGCTCTATACCGTTGCACCCTATATGGCGAAATTTCAAGGTGGGTGTGAAAAACAGAACATTTTTTCTGCACTTGATAGATAAAGGGTGTCATTTTAACTGCTACAAGGACATATTACCATATGTGGGCAACAGCTTTTAATGAGACCAGTCTAATAAAAAATTACTATACTTACAATATACCATAAAAGTGCATTGACTTCACATAGTTAGTATCACTTTCAAATTGTGTAACAATATCACTTTGTTCAGTTGTTAATGTAAAATCATCATAACCAGAGAGCAGGTTTGGAAGAGAAATTTACGGTGCAATCCTAAACAGACTTACACCCTTCTAAGTTCATTGAAATCAGTGGGATCAGAACAATTTACTCTGTTTAAGATGACATTGGTATTTATTTGAGTTAATGCACTTGCTTCCTTTACAGGATCCATCTATTCTGATTTTTACAAAATGCAAAACTTTCATTTTTTGTTATTATTCTGAAGATAACAAGAGCTCATCTCTTGTATGCTCTTTATTTCAGGCAAAAGTTTAAGAAAAAAAATGAATCACCAAAGCATTGTTAATGTACTCTGATAAAGGAAGTGGGGTTTCAAATTTTCTTGACTCTTTATTAAGCTTAATAGAAATTAACATTTTTATTACTTTTGGCATAGGTGATATTAAACGTTTAATGGCTTAATCTGATGTGTGTTTTAATATACTCCTCAATGTCTGCCATGACTTTCCCGTTCATTGTTAAATTAGAGGGCATGGCAACATATTTATGTACATTTTTTAATTTTTGAAAGGTCAGACCACCTCAATCAAGAATTTTGTTATCTTTCAATAGGAAGCACTATCTGAATTGGTTGCTTCTATATTTTATTAACCATAATATAGAATTCAGATATATGGAATATTGAACCAATTTCTCTTGTAGCTGCTTTCATTTGTATAAGTTTAATTAGAAGAAATGAAGAGGAACACTGCTGGAGGAATGCAAGTCTAAAAATAATCCAAACATTCATGCCATGAACCCTAATGCTACTTACTCTGTGCTCCAGTAATAGACAGTCATATTCCACATTTATTGAGTTTCAGCATTCAGAGCTTCAGCACCATGGATAGTTCACTATAGTAAAAAGCACATCAGGCTTTTACCATGCTCATTTATTCTGTATCTTGATTTAAAACCCAGTAGTTCATACCTGTGTGGATACTATTTAGGGCAGTTACTGTAATTGGAGAGATATTAATGTACTGTAATTGGAGAGATATTAATGTACTATCACAGTAAAACAGAAGATTTGCATTTGCCAATAAAAAAAATCTAATCTGCCAAGTAGTTTATCGGGTTTTTTAAAGGACCAAAAATCTGGCAGAGAATTCACCTGCCCCCTTTTAAGCCTTCTCACACTCAGCACTGAGAGCTACCGAAGATTTTATGTTTCAGATTACTGAAGTGAGCCTGTGGTACCTGAACTGCTGTGAAGTCGTGACATATTCATGGGCTGTCTAACTGCTTAGGAACAAACTTTTAGAACAACAGCCAAAAGAAGTTATAGAATCATAGAATCACAGAGTGGGAAGGGGCCATACAGGCCATCTAGTCCACCCCCCCTGCTCAATGCAGGATCAGCCTAAAGCAGCCCTGACACGTGTTTGTCCAGCTGCTGCCTAAAGACTGCCAGTGAGGGGGAGCTCACCACCTCCCTAGGCAGCTGATTCCACGGCTGCACAACTCTTACTGCAAAAAAGGTTTTTTCCCCCTAATATTTGCGGTTGGTTGGAAGACAATATTCTATGCATTTCAGAGTTTTCATTTATATTTTAATAAAGGGACACACAAAAATAAAAATAAGAAATGAAGACCCGAAAAATGGATGCAGTCTTATTTTTGAACGGAATACAATCATTAAAACAGTGATCCCTGTCAAGCCTAATGAATGAATGCAATAGTGCCCTCCAATGAAACACAGAAAAACGGCATGCATCCCCACAATTATTAGTAAGCACAGCCTGTAATGTTCTGAAGTATTCTGGCCTGGTCTGTGATGACTCCTGAATTCCAACTCTGTTAGCAGTGCGTACATCCTTATGAAATTTTCTCACAGCCAAAACAAAAAGCCTCACAATTATCCCATGGCTTCAGGCATAAAAATATAGATTGACATAAAAGTAGTCCGACCCTGGCTGACTCCTTAATGAACCTGTAAAGTCCAGCCTACATTTTTTGGTGACTGATTCTATAAGATGGTTCAGAAAAATGTGCAGGAGCAGCAGCTTTTACACAATATTGTTTCTCAGACTTGTAGTCACAGGTCAATCATGGTTGCAAGGAAATTTTTATGAGAACACAGCCAGAAGGTCAGAGCTCAGAAGGCTGCGGCAAAGTGGGCAGAAGAGCTGTATATATATATTCCAAAAACATTTAAATGAAGGCCTCAAAATCACACCTCAGATGGTATCAAAAATTCAACTAAAGGGTTGTTCTGGGAGTGGTGCAAGCTTTTTGACTTTGCAAGATTCTTTTTCAGAGTCTGAAGCTGATGGCAAACACACACACACCAAGTACAATTTAAAATATTTAGATTGTAAGCAGCATTGTTGGCCCACTCATAAACCATAAGATTTGTAGCTCAAAACTTCAAGGATTTTAGAAGTAAATATAGGCCTGACTCCATATTTACTTCTGTTTGGATGAAAAGGACCTCTTCTAAGAAATCACAGACAAATGAAAAAGCAATACAACTATTCATTAAATAAATGGGAGATTATTTTTCATAATACATGAAGGAAACAGGCGTGTTATGTGCAAAGGTCTGGTGTATGGCTGATACCTGCATTTTTGGCATGCATCCTGCTACTCTGCCTTCTTCCAGCTGAAGCAGCTCCTTCTTTCATGGAGGAAGACTCCCTAGGATAGAAGAATGGATATACTGTATCTAGATTTCAGTAAAGCATTTGACAAAGTTTCTCATGATAACCTTGAGGATAAGCTGGTTAAGTGTGGGCTGGATGGTGCAACCGTTGGATGGATTCATGGTTGGTTGAAAAATCATACCCAATGAGTGCTCGTAAATGGCTCTGCGTCTACATGGAGGGAAGTCTCAAGTGGAGTGCCACAGGGCTCTGTCCTGGGCCCAGTGTTGTTCAATGTTTTTATAAATGGCCTGGAGGAGGAAATAGAGGGGATGCTTATCAGATTTGCAGATGACACAAAGTTGGGTGGGATTGCTAATTCTGAAGAAGGCAGAGTCAGGATTCAAAATGATCTAGATAGGCTGGAACAGTAGGCTGAGGCAAATAAAGTGAAATTCAATAGAGATAAGTGCAAAGTCCTACACCCAGGCACAAAAAAAAATCAAAGGCACATATATAGAATGGGAGGGACTTGGCTTGACAGCAGCACATGTGAAAAGGATCTAGGTGTTCTGGTTGATTACAAACTCAACATGATCCTGCAGTGCGATGTGGCTGTGAAGAAAGCTAATGCAATCTTAGGATGCATTAACAGAAGCATTGTGTCCAGATCACAGGAGGTGGTAGTTCCGCTCTATTCTGCTATGGTCAGGCCACACCTGGAGTACTGTGTCCAGTTTGGGGCACCACACTTTAGGAAGGATCTTGACAAGCTTGAGCATGTCCAGAAGAGGGCAACCATGATAGTGAGAGGGTTGGAATCCAAGTCTTATGAGGAAAGGCTGAAAGAGTATGTTTAGCCTGGGAAAGAGAAGGCTTAGAGGGGACATGATTGTTGTCTTCAAGTATTTGAAGGGCTGTCGTGTAAAAGATGGAGCAGATCTATTCTCTCTTGCTCCGGATTGCAAGACTAGATCTAATGGGTGGAAATTACAAGGGAGTCGTTACCAGCTAGATATCAGGAGAAACTTCCTAACTGTAAGAGTTGTTGAGCAGTGGAACAGTCTGCTCGGGAGCTGGTGGATGCTCCTTCCCTGGACGTTTTCAAGCGGAGGCTGGATGACCATCTTTTGGGTATGTTGTAGGTATTTAGGGCTATCTTTTGGCTATGCTCCTGCAGAGTGCAGGGGGTTGGACTAGATGACCTGCAAGGTCCCTTCCAACTCTAACATTCTACGATTCTATTAATGCTTCTGACTTTAATGAGTGGCAAGATACATACCACTACTACCAGCCTATTTTACAGGGCTGTTGTGAGGATTACGTTAGCCAGATCTATATGTGTATCGGAATAAGGCGGAAGATTGGATTGAATATGAGAGAGACAATTAATGGTTTCCCAAATAATTCCCTGCACACAGAAAATACCTTTCCTTCTATTTACCCAGGGAAGCACTCAAAAACGTTTATTTATTTGGTTTTAAATATTTTATACCTCTTTTCTCCTACACTGGGGCCTCAAAGTAGCTTATGTAGTAAAATACATAATACACATTTAAAACTGAAATATATAAACAGGCCCCAGAAGACTTTACCTGCAGTCTGAACTGTTACCAACTCTGGGATTTCATTCTTCATTTAGCTATGTGTCTAGATCCATCCTGTGGCCATGGTTTCATTCAAATAACCTCGAACTGAGTGGAGGCTGCAGAACTGTCAGTCTCCCCTCCTCCATTGATTCCAGGCCCCTGAGCCCCTAAAATGTCACTCCCAAGGGTCAGCTCCTTTGAGGTAAGTGATTTTTGAAAAGAAGAAAAACGTATACATCTCAGGAGCCATAGAAAGGTATAGGTTGCAGGTAGATGGGATGTGGGTGTAATTCTATTTATTGATATTTTTAATTATCATAGTAACATGTGAAGAGAGTAAAATGTACACACAGTATTTCTCTGGGACTGAAACAGTTGCAAGCACCACAAATTTCCAAATTGTTTAATCAGTACTTTGAGCTAAGAGACTTTCTTCAAAAGCATTTAGAAAAAATGGAAATCCAAAAGGTCTATGTAAGTTAACACGGCAGAATGCATTTTCATAGAGTAACACTTTGGTTTAAATCTGACCATGATTGTTTTAAAGAGCTCAGCCTTTTCCAATAAATCAGACTTGACAGAACTATGGATTTAGACTTCCTTTGTGAGAGGTTTATGCTTTAGACCTACAACTGATATTTATTATCTGTAGCCATATTTTATTTTTGACCTTAAAGAAACAAGGCATTAATCACTGACTGCTATCATCCTAGATGGCATTTAGATGACTATATTATAGCTCCTGTTATCTCTAGCACTTACTAATTACATATCAAGCTACATTTTATCTCTACTACCTATGTCATTTATCTAAGTATCAAACAAAAGTGTTTTTCCCATCCTTACCCCCCCACTCCTCAGATGTTTATAAATCTTTCTAGGTTTGACAAGGTGAATCAAGTTTTGTTTTCTTAATAGGCCTCTCAGTTGCAAGGATTTTGAAATCTTCATGGCAGGCATGTTTGGCAGGTGAACATACCATTTCCAAAGTCAGCAATTAGATTTGTGATGAGTCCCTGATCTCCTCACCTAGGCACCAAACAGCTGTTGAGGTTGCTAAGTTTCATTTCTTTATCATCAGCCACCTTCCTTGACCCATGCACCACTGTAGTTGCTCCAAGCTACCTTCCAGGTTTTCTTCTTCCTAGCAAAACAGAATGCACATGAAAGCAGCCAATCACAGCAGGTATTATTAATCATGCAAAGGCTAGACTGCACAAGGAAGTGCTTTCCCAGGACACTCTTTCATTCTCCAGTGAACCATGCATTGTGCAACAGATTTCTGCTCATGTTTGTAAAATGATCTCTCCCCATGTTTGGGTGCTCCTTGCCAAGTTGTTAATTGTAATTTGAATATATGAAGCCAATAGGAAAAGAAGAAAATATGTGTGGGGTCATAAACTACACCTCTTCTGGGGCTTTGCAAAACCATGCATGCATGCAGGGAACAGATCAGCAGCCATTAAAATCACTATTGCTAAGGACTTGGATGAACAGCAAATGGTATAATTTTTTAATAGATAGTTCACAAGTGATTTATATGCCTGGGTGCCATACTCATTGTCTATTTTACTTATTTGCTGCAGAGCAGCAGAGTGCAGTGATGGCATGGGGGAGAGAGAGGAGACCTACACTGGTCTGTGTTTCTAAGAAAACACATTTACTCTCTACTGTAGTGTTAAGGATGTGCTGAAAGCAAACCAGATTGGAAGAAACAGCTGAGCATCCCATTGATAAATTGGCTCTCTGATTGTGACTGGTGATTACTGCATGAGCTGAACCAGCAGGTGCTTGAGCATCCCTAGTTAGTTACTGATCATCATAAAGTGGCTTGTGGTCTACAGTTTTATCTTCTTCATTTGTTTCATGAATGGAAATTGTACTGTTTAGCCCAGGGAGTTTTCCTATTTTTATCTGTAATAAAACATTTTATAACAGTTTTACAGCAACTTAACTCCTCATATAAATTCTGCAGATTTAAACTGCACGTGTATTTATGTTATGAACCCATGACAAAAATTGTCAGCTGTGAAAGCCATGGAACTTTACATATAGAAAAGATCTAAGAGATTGGTGGTCCACCATTTAGGCCAAAGTATGGCATCCTACCATTTACCATTTGGCTTCTCCCCTAAAAACTAAGGGTTTTTTTTCCCTTACCCACATGCATTGGTTTCAACACATAGGTTCAAGATGGTCTTCCCAAAAAGAAGAGTTGTAACATTTTTCCTTCCTTTCTCTTCTTCATTTATTATAGAACCACAGAATCATAGAGTTAGAAGGAACCTCCAGGGTCATCTAGTCCAACCCCCTGCACAATGCAGGAAATTCACAAATACTCCTCCCTCGAAATACAGTGACCCCTGCTCCATGCCCAGAAGATGGCAAAAAACCTCCAGGATCACTGGCCAAATATGCCTGGAGAAAAATTGCTGCTTGACCCCAAAGTGGTGACCAGCATTTCCCTGGGTGTGTAAGAAAGGGCCAGGGGAATTAAGCACTGATGCAACCCTTCCTGCCCTCATGATATCCCAGCCTATTCAATCAGAAATGTAATAATCACCCCTGAGAAGTTTTAGGCAATCCTAATGGTCAGGAAACCCTGACCTGGATGGCCCAGGCAAACCTAACCATGTCAGATCTTGGAAGCTACAAAAGGTCAGCCCTGGTTATTGCTTGGATAGGAGACCATCAAAGAAGTCTAGAGTTACTACACAGAGATAGGCAATGGCAAAGTGCTGGTGTTTGTCTCTTGCCTTGAAAGCTCTTACTGGGTCGTCAGAAGTTGGCTATGATTTGACAGCACTTTCCACCACCCATAAATAAGGAAAGGATAATGGCAAAGTGCCGGTGTTTGTCTCTTGCCTTGAAAGCTCTACTGGGTCGTCAGAAGTCGGCTATGATTTGACAGCACTTTCCACCACCCATGAAAAGGAAAGCACTTTCCACCACCCATAAATAAGGAAAGGATAATGGCAAAGTGCCGGTGTTTGTCTCTTGCTTTGAAAGCTCTACTGGGTTGTCAGAAGTCGGCTATGATTTGACAGCACTTTCCACCACCCATGATAAGGAAAGAGAACAGAAATCAGGTAAACGGTTGGAGATTGTATGGGAAACTGAACTAACAAAAATACATGGATTATCTAACAGATATATTTGTTCTCCAACTATAAGCTTGCTCTACAAACTTTTCAATTAATATTGGGGGGGGAAGAGTCTTGCCCAATAATTTTCACTGCAGCCTTATCCCAAATAAATTTTTGTTCATTTGGGTCTCATGAACCCTGAAATTGCTGGGCATTGCATTAAAAGAGGCCTCTTCTTTCTTTTCTAGGGGAAAAAGCTAGTATGATACAACCCAATATTTTAAAAATAAAGTTAAAAGCAAGGATCGCAACTTTTCCCACAAGGCAGCATTCTTTTTTTTCTTTTCTTTTTTTTACTCTTAGCCTTTCAAACTAAAAAAAATCTTTTTCTTTTAAAAAAATTTTCACTGCATTTCCAAACAAGGAGATAAAAATGTCTATAAAAGATGCGAGGTGTACAGTACAGAAACAAACAGTGGCTTCTTTCAAAACGTTTATAGTGATACAGAAAAATATTGGCAATACGCTAGGAGTCCATTTCGTAGGTCTGTTATCTCAAATATGGGGAGCTAGGAAATAATCCATTTTTAACCTCCAGGTGTAAAGTTATCCACTGCATCCTGCTAAATATAAAAACTACAGAGATACTTTTGGTTAAAAAAAATAAAAATAAAACAATGCCAGTAAGCCAAACACTGTCCATCTACATTGTGCTATAATCCTATGCATTATTACTTGGGAATAAAATCCACTGAATTAAGCAGGACTTTCTTTTGAGTAAATATCCATAAACTTTAGGCTGGAATGAATGTGTGGGGAACATGTCTGTCTTTTTTCTGCAGGACATCCATGAGGGTTGGATCCCACACAGATCCTTCCAATGTTACCTTCCAGCAGTCCTATATGACCCCCAGAAAATGTACTCCTAAGGTCACATGCCAAGCATGGCCTAATAGTCCTTTGTGAAATTGGGAAAGTTTAGGTCTGGTTCTGTGTTTGATTCTATGGGTAGATTTACCACTTAGGTATAATGGGATTGCCAGAACACAATTCCTTAGTCTTCATTGAGACTGACAGAACTTTATGTGCATTATGACAAAAGATAAATATTTCAAATGAACACCTCTCAGTAATATATAGAAACATAGATCAGTAAGGGCAACAACTGAACAGCTGGACTGCCTATCTTGGAACTTCTGAAACCTTTTAATTCATGTTTTGTGTATACCTGACCTGGATAGCCCAAGCTAGCTGGATCTTGTTGGATCTTGGAAGCTAAGCAGGGTCAGCCCTGGTGAATACTGAAGTGGGAGATCACCATGGGAATCCAGGGCTGCTACACAGAGGCAGGCAGTAGCAAACCACTTCTCTGTGTGTTTTGCCTTGAAAACCCTGCAGGGTTGCTGTAAGTCAGCTGTGACCTAACGGCACTTTCCATTTGCCTAATGGTTTGTGGGGCAATTGTTTTTGAGCACTTTTAGAAACCAGAAAATTCTGAACACAGTTGCAGCAGAGTAGTTTCTGTCTCTATTTCTTCTGATACTATCCGAATTTATTTATTGTTAGACACTACCCTCATTTAGAGCAAGCTGTGTGTCAGGTGTTGCAGACCATGTCAGGAATTGTTACCCTATGCTTAGAGGAGGGAACGCAGTCATTTCTTATAGATTACAATTCTCCTGGTCCTATGCCACTGCCTTCTAGATGGCTCCATATAGCACTCCATTCTGCTATCTTAGACTGTGTAATTGCTTGCTAGGAAAGGATACTAGACTCATCTAATGGGTTCCCAGCAGCCAGCCCAACAGCCAGTTTGCCCATGCTTTTACAAGATCTGCAGACTAGCATTTTGGGGCAGGAGTAGAGGCTGGTCTTTGCAAGTCTTTGGACCAGAGTGCCTCGTAATAAACATCGTATACTGATATTTTTATATTTTAAATGTTTATAAACCCACCTTTCTCCCAACAAATAAAGACCCAAGGCAAGCAAAAACTGTGCAACAAAATACAATAAATGCATTAAAGCTGCATTAAAATAACCATTATAGGACTAGCCTATTCACAGCCAGAAAAAAAAATGCTGTTTTGCCCAGATTCATATCAGTCCAAAAGCTCTCTGGTACAATTCTGTTTAATGGCCTTGGTGAAAAGTCTGGAGGATAGAGCCCCCTTGACCTCTCCTGGGAGGCTGTTCCACAAGTGTGGGCCAGCCACCAAAAAAAGGCTTAAGCTCTAGACAAAGGAAGCACAGACAACAAACCCCAATGAGATGAGTGAATTTGCTGTGCAGGAACATGCAGGAAAGGGGGTCTTTCCTGTATGTGGGCCCCAGGTCATGAACAGCTTTAAAAGTAAGCACTCTGTCCTTAAACTGGACATGGGAAAAAATAGGCACCTTAAAATAGGAGTAATGTGCAAAGGCTAGCCACTGATAACAGATGAGCTTCCACATTATGTGTCAACTGCCATTTCAAAGGCAGCCCCATTTAGATCTGTCCAGAATAAGTATTCAATCTATCATAGTTTTGGAAGGAAAAAGAACCTATATGGCAAACCTGCAAAGATGTGCAAATCTTGCCTTGCAGCCCACTCCATCTGTTCAGACAGAAAGTTATATAAATGCCTTAACTGTGAACTGACATCCATTGTGAACTGCTACCAGTGAGTCACGAAAGCTCTTAGCCTGCCGCAAATTTTGTTAGTCTTTAAGGTGCTACTGGACTCTTACTCTTTTCTACTGCTACAGACAGACTAACATGGCTACCCAACTAGTGTGTACAGACTGGCTACACTATAGCTCCAAGGAAATAAAGTAGAACAAGACCCAATACTAGTCAGAACTGCCTTTCTAACTTCATGGACTGGATCACCCTATGTCAAGGTGCACTGTGTTGAGCAACTTTATTTCTATGCAGTAGCCGCTTGGCTATTGTAGCTTGTGACCACTTTTGCCCATTCCAAATAATCTTATTTACCAGAGAAGAAGCAATAACCTCAAGGATCAGAGTTATTTGGGTCTAAACTGACTGACTTGTATGAAGCACAGAATGGCTAGCTGTTTGTCACTAGTTTGTACCTTGGCAGTCAGATGCATCCTTTAAATGGCCATCATTGAATGGATTACATTGCCTGCTTTTTCCCCCCTGCATGGTCAGTAGTATCTATTAATGAAGTGACCACAAGAGCATACGAACATATGAAGTAGTCTAAAGAATCTGCTCAAATAGGGTTTTTTTAAATAAAAAGGCAGAGTGTTAATGGGGCTGTATCACTTCAGTGTGCACAGGACATCATATGCTTGAACTAACTTCTGTATTAAAACTGAATTCTGTATGCAAATCGAGGAGGAATCGTAGAGTGAAATTACAGTGACTTCAATGGACTTAGAAGGGTGTAAATCTGTTTATTTATCATTAGATTTATATCCCACCCTCCCCACAAGCAGGCTCTGGGCAGGTCACAACAGTCAAATAATAGTACAAATAAATACAGTTCATACCAATTTAAAATTTAAAATCAACACAGAACAACACTATCTCTGGTGCCCACCAATGCCTCCCACTTGTGCAGGGCATATGAAGGCAGTTCACCCGGGGAGTGTGGGCAGGGAAGGCCAAGATCTTCAGGGGTCTGCTGCCTCAACCAAAGGCTTTAGGATTGCAGTGTCAGTCTTCTCACAAAACTAACGTGGTAAGCATGGTATCCTCCCCACATTAATTCTGAAGTTATTCAGTCTTATAAGACCTGTTAGATATACCTTTTTAAAAATGTTTGAGCTATCTCTAAAATTGTTCTAATGAGATACCGTATTGAAAGTCAAGGTTCTATATCAACCGATTTTTTTTTTAAATGACAATCTGCTGAATAGTTTAATCATCCCCCCAAATACAGTTTTTTCTAACATAGTCTTATTTGTAACCAATAACACTGCTTCTCTTTTTTCTAAGCTAAAATGATAGATGTATCTCCTGCATGGATGTCAAGGGAGTAGTTTCCTTAGCAACAGTAATCATGCAAAAGCCCAATGTATATTCTGCTTTTCTTGTGACTTTTCCCCCCAGTTGGATATGTAGGTAGTAGAACTGGAGACCTAAGAACCCAAAACAAATCAGTTGGTTAAGCAAGAGCCTTACTGAACTTAAATATAAACAGGAACATTGGAAATAAGTTACTGTCATGGCACTAATTTGAATGCTTATCAGTGGATTTTAAATGCCTAACAGCACAGCTGTTTTAATTAGTCTCTTTTTCTTCACTAGAAGTTAGTATGTATAGCATGCTTTTGGAATGCACTTTCTTGGAACTCCTACACTGAGCCTATTTTGAAACACTGAACTGTTTGCAAGGGGAATAGTAGCTGTTCTTTTCTCTAGCAGTAAATAGAAGCAGAGAAGAATCTGGTATCACTGGAAATGGAAAGAAAGAATCAATATTAAATATTATGTCCCCAACTCTCAATGTCCTCTAATGTTTTCTTAGTGTTGAACTCAAGGCAACTTGGACACTGTTCTCCTGGGCAAGCTCCATTGCCCACTGTTTTTTGAGCAAGAACGTTCTTGAACGATTCCCATTTATTTCAGTGGGACTTTCACAGAAAAATTTCCATGTGGATTTTGCCCCACATGGATGCATTCTCTTAGTAATACTGTTCATTATTTCAAATTCATGATAGGCAACACTACAAAGGAGAACAAGTCAAAACAGATTCTCAGTTGTTCATTCACTTAGCCCCTGATGGCGCAACATGATCACTCCAAAGTTGTTTTTCTCAGCCTCACACTTGCATCTTGTTCTTCACCTCACACTGCAGCACGTCACAGTCTACACACAAGAGAAACTGAAAAGAAACCAATCAGTTTCTATATGGGTCTTCCCCATTTTTACAACGGAGTGGACAATTCATGCTATTTTGGAGCTGTAGTGGCATGAAGAATACAAAAAGGGTGCCATTTCACATTTCACTGGAAAGATAAGATTATTTCCGTTGAAGACATGTTGGTGGGGTTCACAGCAAAACTGAAAAGGCTACTTTTGCATTCCCTTAAATCTTTTAAACTTCAAAAGAAAAAAAAAAGGAGGAAGATAACAGGGCATATTTGGGCCATGTGTTCTTATTGTCTTTCTTTTATAACTATGATAACCATATTGTTGTGGCTCCTGGCTAATAAGTTCTTGTAAACTAACCACACATACATTATACAGTATAGCATGGTGATCTGTTGATTTGACATTGAAAGAATATGTTTGTCCAGTGGAGGCTAATTGTTAGGCTATTGTATCCTGATAGGTGGAGAATCTATTTGTTTGAATGATGTATCTGGATGCAGGAGAAGGTACTTGTTCAGCTGTAGGAAAGGGCAGGTCTATATCTGGGTATATAAAGAAACAGGAGTTTGGAGAAAAAGAGTGGGGACTGCATTGGCTGAGGATGAAACCCCATAAGACTCCAGACCTGTCCAGAAGCACTGTCCCACTTAGAATTCCTCACTGCTCAGAAAACTATGCAGTGTTATTTATACAGTTTTATTCTGAAGAAGTTAATATTTGATTTATGGTTAGTTTGTGAGATACCTTGGGCATTTTTTTGAAAGGTGGAAGGTAAATAAATAAATTGGCACAGATCAAACAGCTGCCCTCCTTTGAAGCAAATGGATTTGTGCCTTTGGCATGTAGATCTAGGGCAAAGACCCTTAATTATTTATAACCACAAGCATTTAGAGCCAAGAGAGTTGTGCATGGAATACATATTCCTAGGCGTGAAGGTTAGTCACATACAGTCTGAAACCTAAAAAGTGGGGGACTTGTCCCTAATTCTCTCCCCAAGTGCCATCCCTGGAATACACCATTTTTAACACAATATATGTAATCACCTGAACATAAGAAGAGCCCTGCTGGATCAGACCAATGGTCCATCTAGTCCAGCGCCCTGTTTCACTCAGTGACCAACCAGTTTTACTGAAGGGCCAATAACAGGGCATAGGGGCCAAGGCCTTCCCCTGATGTTGCCTTCTGGCTCTGGGATTCAGAACCTCTAAATGTGGATGGTCCCCTCAGTCACCATTGGTAGTAGCCATTGATAGACTAATCCTCCATGAATCTATCTAATCCTCTTTTAAAGCTGTTTATTCTTGTGGCCATCACTACATCCTTTGGTGGCAAAGAATTTCCTTTCGTCCATTCTGAATCTACTGCCCATCAGGTTCATTGGATGCCCTCGAGTTCTAGTATTTGGGGAGAGGGAGGAAAATTTTTCTTTCTCAACTCTCTCTGTCCTGTGCATAATTTTATAGACCTCTGTCTTGTCCCCCCCTTAGTCATCTCTTTTATAAACGGAAAAGTCCCAGGCTCTTCAGCCTTTCCTCATGGGTGCTGTACTCGCCTAATCATCTTGGTTGCCCTCCTCTGTACTTTCCTCATCTCTGCAATGTCCTTTTTGAGATATGGTGACCAGAACTGTATACCGTAGTCCACCATAGATCTATACAGGGGCGCTAGAATATCAGACATGTAATTTTCAATCCCTTTCCTAATAATCCCTAACATAGAGTGCCTTTTTCACTGCAGCAGCACACTGGGTTGAAATTTTCATTGAGCTATCCACTACAACCCCAAGATCTTACCCCCTCTCAGTCTCAGCAACTTTAGAGCCCATTAGCCTACACTTGAAGTTGGGATTTTTTGTCCCAGTGTGCATCAAGTTACACTTACCAACACTGAACTTCATTTCTTACATTGTCATCTGCTCACCCAGTTTATGGAGGTCCTCTTGGAGCTCTTCACAGTCAGCCTTGGTTTTCACCATCCTGAATAATTTTGTGTCATCTGGAAACTTGGCCACTACACTACTCACCCCTAGTTCCAGATCATTTATGAATAAATTAAATAGTTCCAGCCCCAATATCTATTCTTGTGGGACCCCAACTCTGATAACTGTCCATTGATTCTTACTCTTTGCTTCCTGTCATTTACCAGTTTTTAATTCATTTAACATTTATCTATTAAAGACATTTACCTAGGAGTAAAACTTGATTACAATGTAAAAAGAAATCCAGGTCAGTTAGGATTAGCCAAAAAAACATGGAATTTAACCCCAAAACATGGAAGGTATGCAATCAATCCAGTGAGCAACACCGTAACATCCAAGGATGAGTTCCCCACATTTCACTCTCTGTCTTGATAAGCAGAAACTTGTCTGCAGAGGTGCATCTAAGCCATAAATCGAAATTCAGACACTTATTACAGAAGCTGACAATAGATTAAAATTAATAACAGTGAGGCAATATTAACGTTTAGAATATAGTCCTCAAAATTAAAAAGAAACTTTTTAAAATTATTAAATGAGCAAAATTTTTATCATATCTCTATTACAATTTGATTGGACAACCCAGGGGCCAGATAAATTTAATCTAAAACAGGCCAACTTGCTTTATATAAATTAAAATAATCTCTGTTTGTGCCTATGCAGTTATCTACTCATTCTCACATATCCACAAAATACTTTGGGGGATATGTAAAGCTGACATATAGCCCTTGAAAGGAAAACAAATTTTACCTATGAGCAAAAGGGTAAGCATTAGCTGGATCCAGACCCCTTCACCTGTTCTCGCAAAAGGAGACTGTTTGAATTTAAGGTTAGTTTAAAGGGCTGGATTGTACAGCACTTGTTTGCATATGCAATAATTTATGATACTGATATATGCATGGAGACCTAATATTGGCAAATTATATTTCCTTAAAGAATGTTTGGGCAGATGGTCTATATTTTAATCAATCAATATCAAAAACATAGATCATGACTAATTTTCACCCCATCAAGTTACAGCTGATTTATGGAGACCTGGCGAGGTTTTCAAGACAAAGAGAGGTTCAGGTATGGTTTGCCATTGCTTGCGGCCCTGGTATTTCTTGGATGTCACTCATCCAAATACTAGATAGATCCAAATACTAGCTAGGGCCAACCCTGCTTAGCTTCTGAGATCTGACAAGACTGCACTAGCTTGGGCTATCCAGGTCAGGAGGACCATAACTAATATCATATTTTAAATATACAAGAGGCCAAATATATTTGATATGCATACATACATGGTAGAGTGTTGTTGTTGTTTTGCCAAGTTAAATGTGGGCTACAGAAAGTTGTACCCCAACAAGTTGTTTTTAAATAAGAAAATATGCAGTATACTTAGTAGTGTTCTCATAATTCATATAAAATCTGAATTGTCAGAAGGTTACCTTTTTAAGTACTTCAGCAAATGCAGTCAAAGTTAAGGCTGCTCTAATAGAGGAAGCATAACTGGCAGGCATCCAAGAAGCTGTATAATTAGCTCCATATACCCAGAGGGGCTTCAGGGTTCTGTTTGTCAGCCTCCCCCCCCCCCCAAAAAAAAAACACACCACCATGGCAGATGACAAGTTATTTCATTACATGAAAACGCCTCTTGCTAGTAGCTTGTGGGATGGCACGGGGTTTCTGTGTCTCCTGTTTAAGAAAAAGTCAAACATGCAACGGGGCATGTCAAAGCTCTCACACATACCTGGAATTGTTCTTTAGAGCCACATCAGTGTATCTCAGTCTTTTGAGGCATAAGTATTGCTAACATGCAAGGACCTCAGCAGCTATAATTTTTCCCTCCCACTTCTTCTCTTTATCTTAGCTGCCCAATTTTCCTCTGAAACATTTTAATAGATTCTTTTAGTGTCAGACAGAATCAACGGATCACCATGCTATAATGTATTACAGCCAGCAGTAACAAAGAACCTCATGGCACCTTAAAGATGGGTGAATTTATTGAGGCATTAACTTTCACAAGTCGGAACCTGCTTCGTCAGATGCATGAAGTATTGCATGCGGTTGGTACTGAGAGCCGAACTGCTTATCTACGCAGTGGCTGACTAACTTTTGAGGTCTTTTTGCCAATGTATACAGAGAAACCGGTGTCCGTCGGCTGAGAAGCCTATTTCTTCAAGGAATGATGCTTGACAAAGGTTTCTTAATTTGAATCAAGATTCTCTTTACTGAAGGTTCTTATCATTACGGTCATACAAAAACAGATACACACACACATACATTCAAGTTCCTTTTAGATACAGTAGAAATGGAAAACAATATTGGGATTTAAGCTAAAGGTATGTCTTCAGGCTGGAGCTGTGGTGGCTCAAGTGGTTAAGATGCTGAACTGCAGGCTGTGGAAGGTCAGTAGTTCAGCAGTTCGAGACCCGAGAGTGCCGCATGACGGAGTGAGCTCCTGTCTCTAGTTCCAGCTCCTGCCAACCTAGCAGTTCGAAAGCAAGAAATTGCAAGTAGATAAATAGGTACCACTCCGGTGGGAAGGTAACAGCGTTCCGTGCACCTTGGTGTTTAGTCATGCCGGCCACATGACCACGGAGACGTCTTCGGACAGCGCTGGCTCTTCGGCTTTGAAATGGAGATGAGCACCGCAACCCTAGAGTCGGATTCGACTGGCTTTCGAGCAAGGGAACCTTTACCTTTACCTTTTTTATGTCTTCAGGAGGGGGAAAAGCAATTATACTTATCTGCTCCAGGAGATGTTGGTTCTTCCAGTGCTCAGGAACAAGGATTGTTTCTAACTAAGGATTCCTTACTTTTGCTACACACAGATAGGCCAGCTATATGTGTGAGGGTTCCTTGGTCGCGACTCCAAGTTACCTCAATAAGTTACCTTAGCTATCTTGTTGATATGAAGAAGGAGCAGCGGCTGCAGAAGTCAGAGCAAGCAAAAAACCCAGCAACAAAAGGTTGCACCCCCTTTTATCAGTTAGTCTGGGGGCTGACTTGGGGTGTTTCTGGATCCATCCCATCCCTATACCATTGGCTAAAGGATGTGGGGGTTCCCTCCTCCTAAGGTGGAGCAATGCTGAAAATCTACACCTTTCTACAAGGGAGGATTTTGGTCCAGGTGTCAAGATGGGTTGGCATGGAAACCTTTAGGTATGTAGATGGATCTGGCCGGGTCTTCATACATGCAAATGCCAAGCATCCTGTGGGTTACGTGAAGGTAGAGATTCTCCCAATGGTGGAAAGTTGTTGTTTTTACATTCTGTGGAAAGGACTGTAATGGAGATGCTAATGGAGATTCTTCTTGCTCCCAAAGGCTGCTGGGTAAATGTGTAAGATGCGTCTGTGACCTCATTTGCATGGAGATACAGGCTGTGTGGTACCTCATTTTACAGAGAGAGTCACATTAACTCAAGCATACATTCTCCCAAAGCAAAGACTCTTGCTGGCACCATTCCTGGTGTGCATGCAGGTCAGAAAATAACAAATAAAAGCATTTTCAAAGTTCACCTCCTAACAGTAACACACACACACACACACACACACACACACACACATTACCAATAGCAGAGGGGTGGAAGAGAGGGGGAGCTATTACAAAGAGAGATGAAAAGGCCCAGTTTCCCAGGACGTGTGTTATGTTAAGGCCAGAAATGTTTGTTAATACTTGACACCTTTTCCTGCATCACTTTTGGAGCATATTGTTCAGGAAAATCTTTTTACAAAATGTACTTTAGTGCAGTCAGCTGCTGTTCACAGTTATATTCATTTTATTACATAGTGCTGGTAGCAGGCAACTAAATGAAAGCTTCCCTTGCAGCCTGATACTATGCATGGCCTAGGGTTGCTATGCCTCCTCCCCCCTCCCTGTGGCAGATGACCTTCTGCCGATTGCTGCTGTTGCCTGCCTGCATTCTGAACAGCAGCAGAAGGATTAAACAACAACAACAGCTCCACCTGCATACTCTGTGCCAGCACATCACTTCTGGGTATGACCTGAAAGTGACACTGGATAGCTTTAGGGATCACTGGAAACAGTGTAGTGATATCACTGACATTGCTGATGTCACACGTGCCCCATGTCCCTGGCCCCGACCCTCCTGCTGGTTGCTTTCCACACTTGGCCTGACCTTACAACTATGCATGACTATATATGTTTTGCTATGATTTATGCTATCATGTGCAGTGGAATATGAGTCCAATGAGTCTTACTCCCTAGGAAACCTACATAAAATTGCAGTCTTGATTTTGCAGTACAGTCTCCTTGGCCCAAGACTTAGTTTTGAGGAAGGATGCTGTGCTAACTGTACTCATATGATTGGAATACTAAATACAAGGTCATGAGAGACAACCAGTCTTTTGTACTGCAGCTGTTATTTAACGGCACACATCATCTACGTCAAAGGACCACACTTTTGTCTCTGCAGACCTCCCACATGCAAAGTTGTGGCATCCTTTGTTCACAAACGCAGAATTCAGTTTCTGCTGCTTTTCTGAACATTTTTGCAAAGGTCTTTGTTGACAAGCTATCGTAATAGTATCAAAAAGGTGAGGGTTTTTTTTATTCCCCTAACACTAGGAAGATGCAGCGTAAAGGTAACTCATGTTCTGAGTCGCCTACAAAAAGCAGACACCAGCAATAAACATGGAACTTTAAAGATAATTCTTGCAGGGGGGAAGAAAAAAAGAAGCAGACAACAAGAGGGGAGATCAAAGAGACCAAAAGTTTACTAAAGAGACATAGCACAACATGCTAGCTATTCAGACCAGTGTGAAGGGGTTGCTTGTAATCCTCCCAGCACAACTCAGCTCACCCCAAAATAGCACCTGATAACTCAATCTGTTTTGCAGGGAGAAGTGATTGTGAGGATCTGTCTCTGATGGATCTGTCTCAGCCCCATAGGGTTGCCAACCTCCAGGTGAGGCCTGGAGATCTCCTGGAATGACAGTTGACCTATAAAGATCAGTTCCTCTGGAGAAAATGGCTGGCTTGGTGAGTGGATTCTATGGCATTGTACCCTGTTGAGGACCCTTCCCTGGCCAAGCCCTGTCCTCCCAGGCTAATTCCCCATATCTCCAGGAATTTCCAACCCAGAGATAGCAATCCTATCCAGATGGGTAGTAGCAAACATGTAGCATCGTAGGCAGCACTTCCTTTATGAGCGGTTCCAATTTTGTGAGTGCTCTGCCATCTGTTATCTGTGCCATGCTGATTCTTTTAAGACCTTTCCAATAACTCCCATCACTAGGATTGTTCATATATGTCTGCACTGAAATGTCTGCAAGAGGAAGGGATCTGCCTAGCTTGGCTCTGTTCTTTCTCCACAATCCATTCTATGCACTCTTCAGTCCCAGCTGCCATTTTCCTTCCATAAATATCACACTTCCATGAGTCTGGTAGGCAAAATGGGGCCTGGTGGTGTAGCTACATGGCTAACTTTCTGTCCCCAAACAACTTAAGCCCCTCTTTTTATTTTAGGATTAAAAACAACAACACAATGCAACAAAAATGACAGCAAATGGAAGTGGGAATGAAAACAGCATTATGAGAACACACAGGCACAAAACTTTTGCAATTTTTACCAGTTTCAAATGTTGGAAGGAATATCTGAACTTCTCTTCAAGTGTTCTCAGAGGCTGATGGCAGTTTGCAATCAATTTGTGATTAGGAGATTGGGAGGTATGTTTGGGAGAGGGTTTTATTTTAATGGTTTTATAATGCATTTATCATGTATGTTTTAAATTGTGAGCTGCCTTGGCAGCCTTTGTAAGGGCTGAAAGGTGGGATATAAATTTTGTAAATAAATAAAAATAATAAATGACCGAACATCCTTGTTAAAAATAATACTTTCCAACTTGATGAAGGATCTTTGCAAAAATGAAGATTTCATTCATACATATTGCATTTCTGGTAGAAATGTAACTTAGGTTGTTTAAGAAAGTTGTTCTGGAAAGAAATCACAGATTTTGAATGCATGTGGGAGGGAAAGCTTATAGTGGCTAAACAACTACAAGAAAGGTAGCATTTATAGTTTGTTGTAAGAAGGTTTAATTTGTCATTTACAGTGCCACCATTCTAAGCCTATTAATTTCAATGGACAGAAGGTTGTCACTCTGTTTAGGACTATACTGTTAAGAGTCTTACAGGATGGTAGCAGTATGGTTGCCGCCCTGAGCCTGTCTATACAGGGAGGGCAGGATATAAATTGAAAATAAATAAATAAATATTTTTTTGAACGTTCTTTTAAAAATAGCTTTTATTCTGTCTTTGCTATCAGTTCTACAGTTCTATGATATATAATGCATTCTATTTGTACATTGTATTGGGTGGGGGTTGCCATCAAATCACAGCAAATGTATGGTGGCCCTGTAGGCTTTTCAAGGGAAGAGACGTTTAGAGGTGGTGTGCCATTGCCTGCTTCTGTGTAGTGACCCTGGACTTCTTTGGTGGTCTCTCATCCAAGTACTGACCATGGCTGATTCTGCTTAGCTTCCAAGATCTGATGAGATCAGGCTAGCCTGGGCTATCAGTACTGTATTTCATATACTTGATTTTGAAAAACCTGACCAAATATAAAACTGAAATGAAATCAAGAGCGAAATTTGGATCAAGCAGTTCAAAGCTCTGTTAATGAGAATCATTTTAGGGAAAGATGCATACCTTAGTACATTTTATTTGACAATTAAAATGCTGCCTTTTTCAGAGTTTCAGAAGTATCTCTTTTTCTGTCTCCCTACAGAATCCAGGCAGAAAAATATGGAGCAGCTATCCTACTAAATATGTATCCCCTGGCAGGTACAAATCAGGCTAGCCAAACCTCTGACGGTTTAGATTTTGCCTTAAAGGCAGATGAAGTCTGAAATACCCTTGAGGCTGAGATGAGCTTTAGGTCATAATGGAAATCAAGCCTTTGATCAGCTAGTAAAAGCTGTGTGAACACCAATTTCGTAGGGTAGGTGACTTTTCCAAGATACTCTGTCCACCTGCCATCTTTCATCTATTTCAAAGGAATTTACTTCTTCTGCTAATCTTGTAAAAATGTGTAAGAATAGAGAAGGAAAGTCTAACCCCCACAGTGACTTGGTGCAACCATGTTGGGAAGTTTATTGACCCTAAAATTTTGCTGAATTGAGAAGGACGACTGTCAAGTATCCAAGCCTGGGACCACCTGGGTTACTGTTCCCTGTCCCTTGAGCAATACCCAGCCCTGTGGGTCCTTGAGGTTAAATGCACACAAATAAAACAGACCTTATATATATGTGTGTGTGTGTATACACACACACACACACACTAGGAATAGGGCCCATTGTGGGAAAAAAATACAACGAGCTCTAGAAAGAGGGTGGGGTCAATGATTTTGTATCTTGCAGGCAGTGTAAACACAGAGTAGTGTTTTACAGTGTAAAGAACTAATGTGGGAGCAAAGAACAGCATACCTTATGACAGTAGAGAGTAATTGCTGTCCATAGTCCTGGACACATTTGACAGTTTTGGATTGTGGTGTCTGTGGCAGTGTACCTGTCTGAGGTCCCGCCCCTCCTCAAACGCACCCTCTCCAGGCTCCACACCTGAAATCTCCAGGAATTTCCATACCTAAAGCTGGCAACTTTATCTCCTCCCCTCTCAGCAGCCTCTTCCTAGGCAAAGTTCTGTCTTTCTTGTTAGTGGGGAGAAAATCAGCTTACTTCATTCTCCTTTTCCGCTTTGTGATCTGTACAACAACCCTGCAAGGTAGGTTAGGCAGAAAGTCTGTGGCTGGTCTGAAATCACCCAGGCAGCTTCCATAGGAAGGCTCCCACTGAACATGAGCAAGCAGCCAGGGCTAGTGAAGTAATGCCAGTCAGGAGGCATGAAGTCACCCTGAGAGTGCTGGCAGGCCTAGGTTGCCAACAAAGACAGACTGATGCAAAGGAGGATGGGAAAGTCTCCATATCTCTATTTTGCCTTAAATTGGTTTTGATGCCAGCATGATGGCATGGTAAATGCACCAAACAATTCCCAAAGATTTTCCAAAACACTACTCTGTCCACATTAATTTTCTACACTCACAGAGTCCCCTGCCAGAATGCAACACATACCCAGCACTTTGAATTAGCACCAGAGCTTTAAGAGCTCTCCAGCTGTCACCTGGAGATTGGCAACAATGGTTTTCCATGAAGAAATGGCTTGTTTGGAGGGTGGGGTCTATGGCACTGTACCTGTCTGAGGTCCCCCTCTTCCTCCTCCTCAGACCCCACCCAAAGCAGGCTTCATCCCTAAAATATCCTGGAAGTTTCCAACCTGGAGCTCACAACCCTATGTCCTTTCCAGGCAACCATCAGCCTACCTTTATCTGCCTGTCTGTCGTCATGTTTACATCTCCCCCCCCCCACAGCCTCTGTCTAGGGAAAAGGCACTCTTTCCCTGCAGTAGGAACCAAAGCAGCTGGCATCATTCTCCTCTCCCCCGTATGAGCCGCACAACAACTCTGTGAGGTATGTTAAGGTAGAAAGTCTGTGAATGGTCCATAATCCCCCAGGCAGCTTTTATAACATGAACCTGGGACCTGCACACCATCCTCTGAAGCACTCTCAGGTACATATCTGTGGCAGCAATGGGGGGACTGCTGGCACCTTTTCCTATCATTTTTTGTCTTGTGGTATTCTGCTTTTGGTATGATCTGTCTTTTTTGTGGTGAGGCATGGTTGTGTTATTGGGTTTGTTTCTTTTGATTTGTTTGTATGCCTGGGATAAGATTTTCCAGTGAAATGGATGAGGATACATTCTAGTACTTGAAATTATGGCATGGAATATCATGTGAAGACATTGTGAACAGTAGGTTTTCAAGAGAGATTACCACGGTGCTTCAGAGTGTTCGGTTGAAGTTATGAATGAAAAGAAAGTCAACTCCGGGGATTTTCGTCAACCCACTTTTTTCTGTACTTATGGTGTGCTTATGAAAAAAAGACTGTGTATAGAATGTGGATATGTTAATTACTACTATAAAACAACATTGTTATGTGCATTAGAGAAATTGTATTTCATTTCATCCTAAAGCGCTGAGTGTCAGCCAGCTTTCTGGTTCATTGGTTATCTTGGGCTGTTACCATTTATTTTGTTTTGTTAGGGAAACCAGGCATTTTTGTCTCCTTCCCTTCCTTCCTTCCCTTCCTTCCCTTCCTTCCTTCCCTTCCCTTCCTTCCCTTCCTTCCCTTCCCTTCCTTCCCTTCCTTCCTTCCTTCCCTTCACCAGCTAGCCTGCCACAGTGGGTTGGCTGGAGAGGGGAAAGGGAGGTGGGCAGACAAGGCCCCTTTCCCCCTGAGCCTCCCTGCTTTTGCTGAGAGACTCATGGTGATTAAAACTCATTTGTGAAGATTGCAGGCATCTGCGTGGCAGGACAAATGTGCCTGAGCACACTGGCACTTCTGGGTTCGTCAAAGGGGTCTTTTACATTGTTAAAGACCCCCCGCAGCTCTGGGGGAGGAGCAAGTGGTTTCAAGGGACTTGATCCAGGTCCCTGTGGGGGTGGCTACTCACAGGAAGCACCAGGATCACCTCCAATGCAGGATCCAAAGTTGAGTCCATCTTGCATGGGTAAAGCACTGAAGGGGGGAAAGAGAAACCTATGCCGAAGAAGCACTCCTGTGAGTAAATTTTACAACTTGGAATGATTTTAAAAAGGGTGAATGGTTGCAACTCATTGCCCTAGAAGGGAGTAGTGAAGAAGGATGGGAATAAGCGGCCAGCAAATGGGAGAGTTGGATGGCGGCGATGTATTAAAGCAGAGCAGGGCAAGAGGGGCAGAGGAATAAACCTCTTTTTACAGATGGAATACCTGTTGGTACCTAAGTCAGAATTTAAAGGTGGAAGAGTGAGGAAACTCTAAACATAAGCCCCCAGCCTGAGTGAAAACAATATTGGTGGGGCTTGAGGGGGACTGCTGATTGAGGAATGCCCTTTGAAAGATGGAGGGGGTTCACAATTAAAAAGGGAAGTTGTTGATTGGATGGAAAGGTAGTGGGAGCCTCCTTGCATCGTTCTCAAATTTTAACCCTACAGGGGCAGGGTGGAAGATCAGAGGGTTGTGCTGCTTTAATTTTTAAATTAAACTTAGATTAAAAAACTTAGGCTGGAGAATTCGTCGAGCTTGGACAAATTTTGGAAGAAGAACAGAAAAGGAAAGAAGGAGAAAGAAACTGAAGGTTTATAAAAATGAATAAATGGTTTAAGGCTTAAAATACAGGTGGTTGTTATGTAAGGAAGAGGGGCTGTTTTGCGTTTTTCTGGGGATAGAATATCTTGTTACGATTGTTGTGGAAAAGGAAAAAGAAAGAGTCTAAACATACAGACATGATATTCATAAATAAGGTCTGGGCAGAAAGCCAAATTTTAAGAAAGTTTTATAAACAGTCTGCTGGGTAACAGTAAACAGTCTCTGGGAGTATAGCCAAAGCTTTCTATCCGAAACAATTACTTGGGTTGTTATAAGCAAAGGCTGGGTGTTTAGCCAGGTTAGCTAGGTAGCAGAGTGTGTTCCCAAACATTTGATAGGTGCAAGTTGATTTGGAGTATAATAAAATAAAAGAGGACAAAGCAGGTTATAATTTTTCTCCTGTTCTGGGTAAAGGCAGAGAGCAGGCATTAAGATAGAGGAGTTGAACGAGATCTTGGGCAATATGTCAAACCAACCTAGCCAAGGTAAGAAAACCCCAGCAGCATCACCAGGGGTTCCCAGCTCTGTAATGGCAAAATATGGAGATCCAGCGCAAAAGGAAATGCAAGTGTTAGTTCAGTCAATGATTTTAAGTACCATTACTGAAGTTGTGTAGCCTATTAAGGTAGCAATGGAAGAAATCAAAAACTCCATTCCATCAGTGGTAAATCCAATTAAACTGGCGATGCAAGAAATTAGAGATCTGATCCCTCAGGCTGTGGATCCCATCAAAACTGCTATGAAAGAAATTACAGATCAATTCTCGCAGGGCCTACAGGCACTGCAGAAGCAAATTATGGAGAATACTACGAAAATAACAGAGTTAAATAGTATAATGGAAAAAATGGAGGCCAAGGCAAAAGAAATAGAGAAGAAAATTAAAGAAACAGATGAGAAACAAAGCATTTTAGAACAAGATTTTACAAGATTACAGGTGGAGAGACCTGCCTTTATATTAAGATTTCAGAATGTTCCAGAAGAGAAAAATGAAGATTTGACGAATAAAATGGCTAAGTTGTTGGCAGAACACTTGCATATGGATGAGGAAAGCATGATGGCTCAAGGGATAGACACGGCTTTTAGGATGAATTCTTTATATTCAAGATGATTTCAAGTACCAAGGGAAGTACAAATCCAATTTCATAAGAGAGCGGTAAGAGACAAGATATTAAGAGAAGTGAATGCCACACCTTTGATGCTGAATGAAATAGAGATAAATGTGCTAAAAGAAATCCCATGGAGAGTCCGGGGGAAGAGGAAGGAATATGCAGAACTGATGGCTCTGTTGAGGAACAATGATGTTAACTACAGATGGATTCTACCCAAAGGCTTGTTTTTTATTTATAGAGAGAAAAGTTTCAGAATAACCTCAATTTTTAAGGTGATGGATTTCCTGAAGACGTATGGGGAGGAGTTGTGAGAAGAACAGGAAGGGAGAGAAGAAGGAGAGGAATAAAACAGAGAAGAAGGCGAGAAGGAGCCTTTGGGGGCATCTGCACCTTTGGTGAAACCTCAGAGACTGAAAAAGTACAGAAACAAGAGATCTCCAATTGATACGAGACAATGGGTAAGAGACAAACAGGAACAACAGAATTGTTACAAAGGTGGATAGAAGAAAACTCGTTTATCTCGGTGAACATGAATGACTTAAATGGACCTCAGAAAAGGAGAATATTTCATCAACTCAAAAAGCAGAATGCGGACATAATATATATACAAGAAATGCACATAAGAAAAGGAGATGAAAAACATTTGAATATCAAAGGAATAGGGAAATTGTTTGTAGCCTCGGATGGGAA
Source organism: Gekko gecko (assembly GCA_029375565.1). Classification (NCBI taxonomy): domain Eukaryota; kingdom Metazoa; phylum Chordata; class Lepidosauria; order Squamata; family Gekkonidae; genus Gekko; species Gekko gecko. Next base: position 35,402,050 of record JAPDNY010000008.1, on the reverse strand, counting down.
GAAAAAGAAAAGAGGGGTAGCTACCTATGTTAGAGAATGCTTGCAACCAGAACTAGTATACGCATCTCAAGATGGAAGAATTTTAATGGTAGCAATACAGAGACAAACTAAAAGGACAATTATAGTTAATATATATATGCACCAAATCAACATCAAGAAAAATTTTACAAAAATTTACAGAAGCTCATTTCAAATCAGGACTTCCAAGAAATTTGTATAATTGGAGAATATAATGCAGTGTTTGATAAGAAGGAAGACAGAAAAGCAAATATTCAAGGAAAGAAAACAGGAGGTAATGAATTCCCGGAATCATTATACAAATTGATAGAAGAATGGCAGTTAATAGATGCCTGGAGAGTGAGAACCCCCCCCCCCAAAAGCAATATACCTTTTTTTCAGCTAGACATGACTCCCGGTCAAGACACGATATGTGTTGGATTTCAAGCACAATGATTAAAGACTTAGTACAAGTGGAAATTGAGGCTGGAACTTATGCGAACCATAGACTAATTTCATTGGAATTGCAAGGGACAAGACCAAGAAGCAGGTGGACTTTAAAAGTTTTGATGTTGAAAGACAAGGCTGTAGTAAAGCGATTGAAGGAGGAGTTTCAACAATTTTTTAAGGAAAATATACAACTGGATATGCTAATGAAAATTGTGTGGGATGCATTTAAGGCGTATGATAGAGGCCAGATAATAAAGGAAGCTGCAAGAATAAATAAGAATAAATTTGCAAAAGGAAATCCAGGAACAGGAGGACAAAACAATGGTGAATTCAATGGAGACAAGGTGTAGGAGTAAGATCAAACTGTTATTACATAAGATGAATTGTTTACTTTCCCATGAATTAGCAAAGAAGTTGGCCTTCGCTAAACAGAACTTTTTTGAAAATGCTAACAAGCCTGCAAGATGGCTGGCTTATCAAGTTAGGCAACAAAGAGAAAAATCATATATAAAAGTGTTAAGAAAACAGGATGGAAAGGAAGCAAATAAGATCCAAGATCTAAAAAATATAGTGGAAAATTTATACAGATTTATACAGAAAGACTGAAATTAATATAGAACAAATAAATCGGTATTTAGAGAAGCATCAAGTTAAAAAATTCACAGAGGATCAAAGAAAAAACTTAACCAGCCAATTGCGATGATGGAGGTGGTGGAGGCTGTTAAAAGGCAGAATAGAGGTAAAGCACCTGGGCCGGATGGTCTACCTATAGAATTTTATGTGACATTTGAAGAACAACTTATTCCACAGTTGAAAGAGATATGTAAGAAAACAATGGAAGGGGACGAGATCCCGGACTCATGGCGAGAAGCAGTGATATCCTTAATATATAAGGCAAATACAGATGAAAAGGAAATTAAGAATTATAGACCAATTTCTTTATTAAATTCAAACTACAAGATCTTTGCCTCTATTATAGCAGAAAAAATAAAGAGAATATTGTCAAAAACAATTCATAGAGATCAAGCATGATTTTTACCTAAGAGACAGATAAAAAATAATTTAAGGTGCATTTTGGATGTAATAAAATATTGTGAAGTCCATCTGGAAAATACATTAGCTTTGGTCTTTTTAGATGTAGAGAAGGCCTTTGACAATCTGAACTGGCTTTTTGTAATGGAAACGTTGAGGAAGGCTGAAGCAAGAATGGAATTTATCCAGATGATTAAAACAATATCTACCAGCCAAACTGCGGTGGTTATGATTAATGGCGACCGTATGGCAAATTTTGAAATACAAAAAGGAACAAGACAAGGTTGCCCTTTATCACCATTACTGTATATATTTGCACTGGAGATATTAAACAAAGCAGTAAGAAATGACAAAAAGATTAAGGGGTTGAAGGTGAGTGGTGAAGAATATAAACTTTTGGCTTTTGCGAATGATCTTGTATTTATACTGGAGGATCCACTCTCCTTGGTCTCTGAGTTGAATAGGGCACTTTGGGAGTATGGCCAGGTGGCAGGGCTGAAAGTTAATATAAACAAAACAAAAATTATGACTAAGAATATGAAGATGGAACAGAAAGATAAGTTACAAGTGGCCTCAGGTTACCAGTTATGTGAAAAAGTAAAATACTTTGGAATTAATTTGACAAATAAGTTGGCTTTTGCCGAGAGACTCAGGGTGATTAAAACTCATTTGCATATTTCTTAACTCATTTTAAACATGCCTGCCCTTTGTCAGGGGTGTGGCATATGCAAATGAGTTATGCAAATGAGCTCCTACACCTATTTTTCTAGGAAAAGACCTCTAGTTGTGGGTGAGGACATATTTTACCTCAGGATACACCAGGTTGCATATGCAACTGCCAGTTCCAACTGTCTTGGGGCGGGTTTGAGGTGCGGAATGGAGTGAGGTCCAATCAGCTTCCATATGCAAATGACCTTGAAATGCTGGCCCAATCAGAGAAGACTGGCCTGGGCTACAGTGAGTGAGAGAAGAGCGGACCCAGCACCTATCCAATGCCAGCTGATTACTCTTGAGTGGCAGTTCATCTGCCAACGGGTGATGTGGTACTCTTCAAGGGCCAATGGGAGAGCCTGGAATCATGAATAAATTACTAAGCCTTTTATATAGAGAAGATGAAAATGGATTTCACTATGTGGTACAATCTCTATAGTTTAGCAACAGAGAAAATAAAGTAGCTAACTGTTCTGTCTAATACATTGAATACCTGATATTAGATGGCAAATCATCTTGCAGCATACAATTCAAGCAGTAGCATAAAAGCACTCTATATGCTGCAGTCCATCATGATGAAGCATAACATATCAAAGCATACTGACATGGCATGAGCATACAGTTAGCATGGCTTCTTTCTGGCCCATACACTTATTATAGCCTTTTGCCCTCTGGCACTAGGTGGTCTCTTGGATTGAATCAGGATGGAACTTTCCAGAAGATGTTAACATCTGCTCCTAATTCCCCCCTTTCATCTTGTTATACAACTGAACACAGGTTCTCATGATTAACCAATGACCTTATTATTGAGTCTGGCCTTAAAAGAGATAAAGGTGGTAACTTCAGGAAGGCCCAAATCATGAACACCCGCAAGCTGGACCAGGCCCTCTGACAATCACATTAACCCTTGAGGGAAATTAGGGTGCTTTGCCTCACAAGAGCTCTGAAGATTTACGTGCCACAGTCTCTTTTTTCAAGAGGGCTGCTTGTTGTATTCTAGAATGTGTATGTGTGATTCCTTAATTATTGTGTCTGAGTGCTTCGGAATTGGATTCTACTGCTTAAGAATCCAACTTGTAGTTTCTTTGGGGGGAAATTAAACTTTCAAATCCCAAAAATATTTGGAACTGCCTTTGGATAGCAGTCCAACTGTTCATTTCATGAGATACTATTACATGTTTATGTTTGAACTTTGACTGTATTCTAATGGAAAAGCACTTTAGAAAGTGTATAAAGAAATAAATAAGTAAAACTTGAACTAGCATTTACTACTTACTGGTTCTCAAAAAAAATAAATGAACACAATTCAGAGACTGGAGCACTTAAGACCCATTTATTTTGCTGTGACTTAGGCATCTCACACTACTGTTGAATAACTATATGGAGTGAAAAATAATGATTTAATAGTCATTATACAGCATATGCTATGATAGGACAGAGCAGGGCTTTTTCTGTTATAGTACCAATACTGTGAAATGTCTTACTGAGTTATGCCTATCACTCTGTCCCTTCAGACTTTCAGGAAGACTGCTGAAAATGCAAAAAATGTGTTTCTTAAGACAGACTTTGGGAAAGGTGGGGCAGACAATAGAACAGGAGAAGGAACTGGCAGGAGGAAATGCAGTCACCCCCTCTTCTGCTATATGGGAAACTATAAAGGTGTAGGCTGATCTCCTCAGAAGCTAAGCAGGGTTGGCCCTGGCTAGTACTTGGACCAAGGAAGTCCAGGGTTGCTACATAGAGGCAGGCAATGGCAAGACACCTCTGAACGTCTCTTGCCTTGAAACCTCTACAGGGTTGTCCAAAGTTAAGAACATAAGAACATAAGAGAAGCCGATGTTGGATCAGGCCAATGGCCCATCCAGTCCAACACTCTGTCACACAGTGGTCAAAAATACCAGCTGCCATCAGGAGGTCCAGCAGCAGGGCAGGACACTAGAAGCCCTCCCACTGTTGCCCTCCCCCCAAGCACCAAGAATACAGAGCATCACTTGCCCCAGACTGAGAGTTCCTATCTATACCTTGTGGCTAATAGCCACTGATGGACCTCTGCTCCATATGTCTATCTGATTCCCTCTTGAAGCTGTCACTGCTTGTAGCCACCACCACCTCCTGTGGCAGTGGATTCCATGTGTTAATCACTCTTTGGGTGAAGAATTACCTCCTTTTATCTGTTCTAACCCGACTGCTCAGCAATTTCATGGAGTGCCCACAAGTTGCCTGTGACTTGATAACAACAGCAGCAGCAGCAACAACAAAAAGCTTAAAACAGGTATGTTCCCAGTGTCTGGGATAAGAAGCGTCAGCTCTACAAGTAAAAGCACCATGGTAGATTGTACTACTTCAGACCATGCTGACATGCCTACAGACCATTAGAAACCTGCTTGATGTGTTGATAGAGGTGTATACAGGGTATCCTAAAATGCTTCTTTTTACCTAGGTTTCTGAGTCATCATTTCAAACTCTTTTTACGATCTCCTTTTAGCTTGAGGACTCTTTCATGGATATCATTTTAGGCTGCTGATTCTTGTTTTGTACTGTTTTTATGTCCCTGGCTTGTTTTCATATTGATAATTCTTATGTTGTTGGTTTTAAGATATTATTGTTGTTGATTTTTTTTGTGAACTTCCTTGAGCAGGTCGCTGGAGGGGTGGCATAAGAATTCTCTAAAAAAAAAAAAATACAGGTGGCAAATTGCATGGTTGAATTGAATATATGTAAACCTCCTAACCTCTGAGAAAAGACTAACCTACCCCCCCACACACACACTTTAAAATATGGTATTCAAATGTGGAATTCCCTGAGGGCAATCTGAAATGGTAGTCAAGCAAAAGCTACTCTTGGCTATGTGCTGTTAATTGTACATTTTGGCTTACTTGCTTTTCAGACAGCAAATTTCAAAAGGGGCAGTGTTTTTCCAGCCCGTCTCTAAAACAAGAAATGGTAGAAAAGATTTTAACTTTTTGCTACAGGTGTGATGATGTTTAATGATTGTACTGTATGCTGAATGCTATACTTGGGTATCTCTGTGCAGAAACTATGGAATCAGGCTCAATATGGTTAGTTTAACAAGCAAAGCAATATAACATCAATCCCTTAACCATGTGTTATTCAATTAGCCAGCAATGGAATCTGCTGAACAACAGCTTCAAACTGGGGTGGGAATGTATAGCAGTCCACCTCCAATTTCTATTATTAACATAGATCCCTGCTCAGATTCTTCTTTCAGTGCTAACTACAGGTTAGAAAATGCAGTGTGGGGAGGGGATACCCCAGAAGACAATTAGAGGCTTTTATGTGTTCGGTGGTGGGAAAAAAATTAATGAGATTGCAACAGAGAGTTACTGCGGAAACATGTTTGTCTACACAAACATTTGGAACAACGTAGGAAGCAAGTGAAAAGGCTGTACCCTCTGCACATTTAATTATAGTTAGGTGGTTTTCTATTCTGTGATTCTAAATTTTGGCATATGAAGCAATAGCTAAAGGCACAGAAACTCGGCTAGGGAAAGGTTAATGACTACTTGGTCCCTAATCCCTGCTCTTGTGTTTGACCTCAGCCCTCACATACAGTCTAATCTCTTCCCTGTGGCATGACTCTTAGGGTTGTTTTCTTATCATTTTCTCCCATTTGCATTTGAAAAGCTCATAATCCTTGTTCTGTTCCCCGAGACATTCACTCTTGACACTTCTATGGTTGCTAGGCTGCTACCCAGAGGTTTCCCCCTTGACCTTGAAGAACCCTATTTATCTCAGCAGGCAGGCGAGGAGGGTGGATGGCTGGGCCAGCAGAGAGGGGGAAAGGAGCAGAAGAAGTTGTGACTGCCTCATTGCCCAATTCAGAAGCAGATTTAAAGGTCAAGAGACATTTTCCAGCACAGCAATTCTAGGTCCTTGTGCTCTTTAAAACTCCTCCCTTCTGTTAAGGCTTGCTTCCCCCTTTCTTGGCAGAGACTATGTGATGGCAAAGGATGAGATGGTTAGACGGTGTTATCGATGCGACAAACATGAAATTAAGCAAACTTCAGAGCACGACGGAAGACAGGAGGGCCTGGCGTGATGTGGTCCATGGAGTCATGAAGAGTTGGACTCGACTGTGTGACTGAACAACAACAACAACAACATGTGCCTTTAAGGAGTGCACGACAACCAACAAAATTCCCATGTGCAGCACTTCCTAGTGCTCCGTGTCTGTTCCAAGAAAAGGTGCACTTTTTGATTTTCTATGAGCAATATAGCTTTTAGAGAAAAAATTGTTAAGAAAGTATACTATGAACATAACTAAATGAGGTATGGGAGATCTGTGACTGAATTTTTCTAGATCTTCAGCTTTGACCCCCCCCAACACTAAATGCTAGGAGCATCTGATATGTACAGGGCCATAGCACTCAATGGGGGAAATTCTACCCTTAACACCAGTGTTGTTTCTATTGGAAAAATCATTCTCCAAGCTATCTGCAATTCTGGCAGGAAAAATTTTGCAATTTCAGTCTTGTGGCTTAAAGCAATTGAGCATATGTGAACACATAAAGCTCCCTTATTCTGCATCAGATCATTGCTCCATCAAGGTCAGTGTTATCTACTCTTACTGGCAGTGGCTGACCAGGGTCTCAAGTAGAAGTCATTCACATCACTTACTCCCTGATCCTTTTAACTGGAGATTGCAGGGATTGATACGGGGACCTTCAACTTGCAAAGTAGATGCTCTGTCACTGAGCCGTGCCACCTCCCCTGTTCACAGATGCCAATCTTCTGTGGGCAAATGATGCATGGAGTGGGGAAGATGTAAAAACCACTGCACCAGTGACAAGGTACTAATCCAGATCAGGGTCCTGCTGACAAATCCTCCCCCCCCATGGTTGCTGTCTGAGAAAAGTGTAGACAATGGGAGAACCAATCATGGATCTCTTGCATAATGCTTAGTTGAGCCCTCTTATTTTGGTTGTGCTTGGAAAACAAAAAAAATAATAATGAAAGTACAAGTCCCAAGTTAACCGAATGTTAAGTCTAATGAACATAGAAAGGACGTTTTTCATTATTTCCACTAAGCTCTTATTATAGTCTCCAGTGTTTTGCTTTGTATAATATAGGGGAAGCAGTTTCAACTGCTGCTAGATCCTTAGGACAACAAACATATAAACTTTATAATATACTCTATCTTTTGTCTTGTACTGAACCACTGTGACAATTGTATCTGCATAATAATGGACAGCCTACCTGCAGTTGTTTTGCATAACATATGAAAAGCTACAAAATTATGAAAGCAAATAGCTTTGGAAGGTGAGCTGGGTTGGGGTGGAGAATTCTGAGATTCTGGGTAGCAACATGCCTAGAGATGGAATGATGTTGAGTTTTAATATTCTGAGACAATCTTATTTAAGGAAATGGACTTTGCATGTCTATGCAGGCTGATGCATAGGCAAAATGTACCAGTTGTCAAAGAGAGCAAACAAAACGGTTCTCAGTCACTATTTGCTATTGCACTTTTTCATATACTTCACAGAAATCAAGACAGTATTGAAGTGACACATTTAGAACCTCATACATGATTTGCAGTACCTGAAGTCAGAAAGTGATTGAACGGGTTAGAAGAAAAATTTTAAAATGGTGATATAAAATCTAAGTCTGTTGAATCAGAGGGTAGCATTTACATGTTCTGATAACTGCATTTATCATATCTGTACTCAACACTACTATGTACAGATACTATTATATATAAAATATAACAAGCTAATTCCCACTCCTGCCACACAGTCCCGTGTAATGTCCCAGGATGAGCCTTCAATGGATAGAAGTAGGATCTCCAGGAATAAGGAGACCTCTTTAGACTAAATTTATGTTTCTGCAATTGCCTCTCATTTTCTTTGATATAAATCCCTGACAATACCTAGAACATATTAGTAGAAGTTACAAAACTGAAGCTGTGTCTACTATTTTGCTGGAATTTTGGAATGTGTGCACTCTTCAAGGTACTCTCGGGGATGTGTACTAAAGAAAACAGGGGGCAATTACAGAAATATATATTTAATATATGTAAATTTAATCAAATATACAGTAAATATTTTTGTATACATAAAGGTATGAATTAGGGGATGATCATATAACACACCGGTCCATCCTTCTTTTATAGTCCACAATCTGTGCTGCTTGCTACTGTAATCTCCTTGAACTGAGGTGAAACTCTAGTTTGGGCATCTTCTGCCTTGAAGGCCCAACATGAAACCTTAATGCAGGATAAAACACAGAGCAATGAACAAAGGCACTCAGTAACCTCTACAAAATTAAACTATAGAAATCCCTCTTTACCCCACACTGACCTGCATCAAGGACTACAGAACCAAAGAAATATTCTGAAGGTTCTCCGTCATCTACCTCAGAAGTTTCCCAAGATTCAACTCAAAAACTCCAGTCTCTGAAGAAACTCTATTCCACTCCTTTCTCCCCATCTTGAAGTTTTAAAAGGCAAGACACACTTCTGGTTGTGGGTTATATGCTATTTCATTTCACCCATGTAAGAGAATGGCTGTCTTTAGGGAAAGTTAATAATTTAACAATTGTTACTCATAGTTCTTTTGAACTATGGTGCTGGAGAAGACTCTTGAGAGTCCCTTGGACTGCAAGGAGATCAAATCAGTCAATCCTAAAAGAAATCAACCCTGATTGCTCCCTGGAAGGCCAGATCCTGAAGCTGAAGCTCAAATACTTTGGCCACCAAATGAGAAGGGAGCATTCACTGGAGAAGATCCTGATGCTGGGAAAGATTGAAGGTCAAAGAAGAAGGGGACGGCAAAGGATGAGATGGTTAGACAGTGTCATCGATGCAACGAACATGAAATTGAGCAAACTTCAGCGGACGGCGGAGGACAGGAGGGCCTGGCGTGGTCTGGTCCATGGGGTCGCGAAGAGTCGGACTCGACTGTGTGACTGAACAACAACAACACTCAAAGCTATAGCATTACAAACGGAGATGGGGAAATTGTCCTCCTTCCAAAGCATTGTAATGGAAGGGGCAATATTTTATGAAATCTTCATCCACTCCTATTCAGGAACCAGGTTCAAAGAGCAATAAAGAAAGAAGCATTTTCTTCATTCTTTGTATTCCATCTTTTGGGCTTGGGGCAAGTTATGGAGAAAGCATTCATATTGCTGTTTCAATTTATTTATTTATTTATTTAATGACATTTATACCCCGCCCTCCCTGCAAACAGGCTCAGGGCGGCTTACACAAGGCCCTGAAGCATGATTATATTGAAGGTGAAGGGCCTTGCCCCTTCCTCCACTGTTGGCAATAGCTTCAATGATGGTCAAGAGCAGAACTCTCCACTCCCACCTGCTCACTATTCCATTAGACATGGAGGCTGGTCAGGCTGTGAGTAACCACACAACTTGTCTGTTTTGGTAAGTGAATAAGCATGTTATAGAATCCATTCTTCCATTTTCCTCTCCTGTGCCTCAAAAATATTATCTACATGTATTATTGATGACAATATGAGTGAGGCAACACACAGCACTAGATTCAAGATGGAGCTACTCAGTCTGGGGAAATCTATATGAAGCAAACTACTACTATGTTCATGTAATGTAGAACAGAAGTCACTGGTTCAGGTTTATTAGGTAAATTGGGCATAGGGTTGCCAGCCCCCAGATCTCTGTGGGGTTTCCCCACTTTTGGAGGCTTCAATTGGCCCCTAGCCAGTTGGCCAGTGGGAAAGCCCTGTCCCAAGCCCCACCTCCAAGAGTGACCACCCAGCCAGCCACCCCTCTCCTTCCTTCCCCTCCTTCCTGATTTAAAGGGCTTCAGCAGATTAGTGGGGACCACATGGCCTGCCAACCAGCTGGAGGGCCCTTTGAATTTAGGAGGAGGGAGGGAGAGGGGTGATTGCAGGTCACACCTTCAGCTCACAAAAAGTCCCTTTAAAGGTCTTTTTGTGAGCAGACTGGGGGCCATGCCACACAGGGCTGATTTTCCCCAGCCCTGCATGCCACGACCCTCACTCCACTTTTTTTTGCAAGCCAAGCATGCAGTCAGTAGCCCTCCTTCTTCTTCCCTCCTTCTAAATTTAAAGAGCTCTCCAGCTGGTCAGCAGGCTATGTGGTTCCTGCTGATCAGCTGAAGCCCTTTAAATTAGGCAAGAGGGGAAGGAGAGGGGTGGCCAGGCAGGTGGTCACTCTTGGGGGTGGGGCTTGGGGGCAGGACTTGGGGCATCCCCGCCCAATCCTATAATGGCCCCCCAAATCCCCCCGCCAGAGCAACAAGGGAACCTGGCAACCCTAATGGGGCATGCTTTTGATGAAGAAGAGTCAAGTAGAGCCAGAGGTCAGGAAAGGAGCAGCATGCTTCCTCCGTAATTTGAATAATAATAACAATAACTGACTGGATCCAATGAATCAATTAAATAAAATGACTTTTTCCTTCAATGGAAAACTTAGTAGAAGGGAATAATTGGATCTAAACCAATATTAGCAAACACTGTTCAGCCTGCTAGCTAGGATCTGTGTGCTCTAGCCTTCAGAAGTGAGGTGGGTTGCGAACAGAGATAGGTCTTTTTCAGTGGTTACATCTCATACATGGAAAGCCCCAGTGGCACCTACACTACTTTTTTTCACATGTCAGGCCAAAATGTTTCTGTTTACCCAGGCTGTTAGCTGATGGACTAATCTTTTCAACATAATTTTATACTCTGTTTTCAGTCTGAAAAATGTTTAATATCCATTTGAAGTATCTTCATGTCTTATGCTCTGCTGTGTTTTGAATGTTGGGTTTTCATAACTTTGATGATTTTTGTGTTTTTATTATGTTTTATTTCATAAGCTATGTCAGCCAGGTTCCCTGGAGAGGTGACATAGAAATTCTCCAAATAAATATATAAAAAACAATGTGGTGACTACCACACTTAGTTTGTGCTGCAGAGAGAGCCCTCAGTCTCTAAGGGTGCGTTCAGATGCACCATTTGATCTGGTGTCATGACAGTTCAGCAACAGATTTTATATGCACGATCACACAGTCAGCATCTGCCTCCTATCCCCAGCCGTTGCTTTCTAGCTCAAAACCTCCTTTAACCTGGAGTATTTTCTTACCAGGTCCCAAGTGGTGTTTTCTCAGTTCTCCTGTTTAAAGCTGCATTTCCCCCCTGTGTGATTGCTCCTCTGGTGTCAAGCCATTTCTGGTGGTTTAAACCCCCTCCTCGCTCGAAAGCTGCCACAGAAGCCCGAGGCTTCCGCTTTTTGCCCGCCATTTTTTTTTAGCGTCGGCGGTATGTGCATAAGCGGAGCTCCACTCCCGTGTTAATAAAACCAAAGTTTAAATGGTGACTCGTTTTAGCATTTAGACAAGTTCGGGATCTCACGGAGGCCAGTTTGGGGTCAAAAGTGTAAAGGGAAGTGTTCTGTTACAACAGTTGGAGACACCTCAGGGCATGCTTTTAACGGGAAACTAGTTGTTCTGCACATGCACAAAGGCTCCAATTCTATGGATGACTGCCTATGCGCATGCGCAAACTGAGAAACCCCCCCCCACTGACACATGCTCCCGCGCACTGGTCATGTAGACAGCGGGGAGTGATGTGACTGCGTGGTGAGGTGGGATAAGGAGGTGAGTGTGATTGTGCTTATCCAGATTAAAAAAAAATCATGTCAGAACCATACTAGTTTAAACCATTATCAGCATGCCATCTGAACTCACCCTAAATGTATTTTTTAAAAAAGAAAAACAGGCTTGGAGCTACCATTGTATGTTATTCTGTGCTCTGCTACTCCTTTACTTGGGACCAAGTAAGGCCCTAAGACTTAAGAAAGTGATAGTAACTGTAGGATATTGCTTCTCATGCTTGACTCTCCCTGTATGGAAGTGAATGCACAGGTTGTGCTTACCATCACTTGCCCGGGAGACCTGTGATCTGAGACAGATAGTCCTGCAGATTGTTAGAGGTGAACCAAAGGGCGTAGCTTATGTACAACATGGCCCTGTCCTCCAGGTTGCTATACATAAAACCGGGCTCTTCCCTTTATATTACCATTCTAGAAGGGGAAACTTTACCTTTATGGATCCTCTTGGCATAATATAGGGTTGGATCTGGACTAAATGTTCCACTGATGGAAGGGAGGTGTAATTTCTGCCCATTTTCCCCCTTCTGCTGCACACCCCCAATTTGCCCATCATGCCATTCTTGACAGTCCCCTGATCCCCAGGAGCAGCATTTGGGAGAGATGCTTGGACTGCAATGGGAGGCAGAAAATTTAGTCTGCATCCAACCCATAAAAACTTGACTTTAACACAAAATAGGGTGTGTTTGGGCCTTTAATCACTAGTAACATCACAGGCATTATGCAGATCATGCCTGGGACACATATGCCTAGGGATGGGCATGAACCAGCTTACAAACTAAAGTTAGTCATGAATTTTGGCGGAGTCATGGTTTGTGAACTGAAGTTTGTGGCAGGGCAACCAGCACAGACATTTCATGAACTTTCATGCTGTTTGTGGTGGCTACATCTCCAGACAGACTGCCTCCACTCAGTTTAAATGTTCACAAAACTTGAAAGCAACAGGGGGCAGAATTCTCTGGCCTTGGAAACATCAATAGGGGCCCTCCAAAGCTTAACAGGCACTGCTAGCTGCCAATAGCAGAGTTCCTATTCTGCTCCATAGGATCAACACGCTATATAAACCCTCAACTCAGTTCTGCACTCACTCCTCTGTTGGCTGTTGGCAGTTAGACAGAGAGACAGGGAACTTACTGAAAGCAGAGCACATTCATTTATTCCTGATTGTGAACTCCTCTCCCCTGCTGGAGTTTGGGTGTTAGGTGGACTCAGGGCTCTGAAACACCCTGTCTCTAAGTTCACACCAAGCAGAGGGGCTTAGCTACTGGGTGTCTCAACTAAGGACTCACATTGATACCCTCCTGATTGTGAACACTTGTCCCCTGGTGGAGTTTGAAGGCTAGATGGATTCAGGGCTCTGAGCCACCACATCTCTCAGCTTACAGCAAACAGAGGGGCTTAGCTACTTAGTGCCATGGCTGAGGACCCACATTTATACCCTCCTGATTGTGAACATCTCTGTGTCTTGAAGGTGAAAGTGGGTACAAAGTGGTCTCGGAGTCTCCTTCCACTGATCTGTTCTTGGGGCTCTCAACAAAGGCAAAAGAGATGTTAGCACTGCTCAGAGACACCAGCAGTTGCTAACACACTTTGGAGAGGAGGACTCTGACAGCAATGATTCAAGGTGGGGGAGCATCCTCCCCTTCCACATCACAACTCCCTGTTACTGCTCCTGCCTTGAGTACACCCCTCTGTGGCCCTTCCCAGCCGAGCACCAAAAATAGCTGTCCCTCCTAGCTTCTCCAGTCTTGGAGCCCAGTTTCCAGCCCACAGTTTGGAAAAGTTTCCATGCCCTCCCTAGAGGCCCCCATGTGGCAGAGTGCCAGAGGTGTCACACCCATGCCCAGAGGCATGCAAACCTCCAAACACGTGTCCTCTTCCATCTTCTACAGGCACCTGAAAAGAGTGCATCCCAGTATGTTGCCACTGGAGAAGAGAATAGCAGCTAGTTGGAGGAAGAAGAGGCCCACTCCCTCTAAGCACGGAAGAAAGGCTCCCTACAGTCAGGATGCTGTGGGTTATCACCCTCCAAGAGGTGGCTGATAGTGCCATCCAGAAGGACTGTGTGGAGGACCCAGGTAGCAGTCACTCACCTTGTCGAGGAGAACATTGCTATGGATGGCCAACTCTTCTCCCTCATGGAAGACATAGCCTTTCACTGGCCATTATACACTTGGCTTTCTGGTACTCTGGCCCCTCATGGAGGACCATGAGTTGACAAGTCTTGCCTGCCATGCACCGCTCCACATTGGCGATGGTCAAGGGTGAGCTCTCCAGAACCATACACTTCACAGCAGACCTATGGAGCAGCCAGCAGCATGGCTACCTCTCCCTCACCACCCACTGGTGGCAACCAGAGGTCCCCTCTGTCTGGACTGTTGAGGCATGGCCCAGGCCCCGGGAGCAGACATTCCTGCCACTGGGCTTCAGCAGTTGGATGCAGATCACACGACACAAAACATCACCATAGTGATACAGAGAAGCCTGAGGGAGTGGTTGGGTGGTGGCAACATTATCTGTGGCTACATATCGTGGATGCTGGTACCAATATGCTGGCAGCAGTGAAGGCTGTGCAACTCAAGGGCATGTTTGCCTGGTTCACACATTTCAACTGGTGGTGAAGGATGCTGTGGGGCGGGGGAGCCACCTCAAGGCCACCTCTGACACTGCTACCATTGAGAAGCAGTCCTTGCTAAAGACCTGTCAGCACCTGGCCACCCACTTCTCACACAGCATCAAGTCAGTCTGTCTGCTGTATGAGAAGCAGGGGGAGGGGAATAAGCCTGAGCACCATCTCATCCTCAACCTACTCACCCGCTGGAACGCCACCTACATCATGATTGTGCATTTGGTAGAGCACAGTGTAGAATGTCATCTCCTCCATGACCATCTTGCATGGGGAAGAGGAGCTCAACATCAGGTCCAATGACTGGCTGTGCTCTTCCAAATGGTGCATGTCCTCAAGCCCTTCCAGCCCCTGGATACCACCCTGTGATGGACTCTCAAAGGTTAATGTCTAACAGAGTTTGAGAACTTTTGAGTGACAGGCTGTTCAAACAGAATTATGTGGAGAAAGTCAGTTAAGAAATGACAGTTGGGAACTGACAGTTGAAGAAGAGACAGTTAAGCACTGACAGTGTATTGTGAAGGAGGCAAAAGGAGTGAGAGGATCAGAGAGGATCCTCATTAAAGCTGAAAAGGGAAAATGCTTCTACTTAAGAGAAGTAATTCCTGCCCAGTGAAAAGGGCACTAGTCCTTAAAAGAGGAA
This sequence comes from Gekko gecko, assembly GCA_029375565.1. Taxonomy (NCBI): domain Eukaryota; kingdom Metazoa; phylum Chordata; class Lepidosauria; order Squamata; family Gekkonidae; genus Gekko; species Gekko gecko. The sequence continues at coordinate 35,386,988 of JAPDNY010000008.1, read as the reverse complement.
TGCTCCCTGGTCTGTGTATGCTGAAGGATTTTGGGAATTTGGTTGTATGTTCCTGCCTTCTAATCTTTAAGAGTCAGTGAAACTCAGAAACCTATGATTGAATGTTTAAGCAGAAACTGAAAAGAAAGCCTCTCTTCTCAAAGTTTTAAAAGTCCTTTTTGAAGAGCAGGGACACTTACTTGTTGGTAACAAATTATCTAGAGTTAGTATTTGCAAAATGACCTCAGTTTTGTTATTGTACCTTATACGTCCTATTTCACCTGACCTTTTCTCCCCTATGGGTGATTCTGCATCTAGCATTCGCTCCACATTTTCTCAACTGGGAGGAAAAAGTGCAGCTCAAAACCACATTCAAATACCTCAAGGCAATGCTGTACTGACTGCAAAGACACCCCTGAATGGCCATAAAATGGCCAGAAATCTATGCAGAAGGTACAATAAAACCCAATGATGAAAGAAAGCGAGAGCAGCATGGAGTGTGGAGGTTACCATAAAATCTGATGATCAAAGGAACTGAAAGCAGTATGCAATGCAGAGGGGAATTTCTGTTCCATTGTTTGTTTCATTAAACAATGGAGGGAAAAGCCAATGCAGAATCAGCCTATGTTAAATAAACCTTTTGTTTATTATGAACTTTCAAAAGCAATACAATGAGATCTAGAAAGATGTCACGTGTAAGGAATGCATTGGCTGGAAGCAGGTTAAGTACATATTAGCAGTATGTAATAGAAAGACATGAATGTGGAATGTCTCACATACCTTATGTTACACAATAACTGGTGTCCAAGGTCGCGCAATGTGGGCCAGAAAATGCAGCACACAAGGCTCTGTGGAGTAATTTCTACAACTGTGCAGTCTACAAACATAGATCTGCCTGTGCCTGTGTCTGTATTTGTGCTTTGCAGCATGCCTCGGGTTTTTGGCTTCCTGTTTTCTATGTGTCTGGTCCCATCCTCTATCTCTGCTTGTGTGTGTATCCACTGGATTTTTGTTATAACTTGGGCTGGTCGCCCCCCCCGCCTCCGCTACGCTGACAGCTGTTTACTTGGTGGATTTTTTTTTCCATTGTGGAAAGTGTTGCCTCAGCAAACTTGGCTTGGAGGCTAAAGACAGTGGGTTTTGTCCCCTGAGGAAATCAATTGTCGTCTGATGAGGAGAGTGAAGACAGTAGCTGTGTTCACCAGAGCGAAGCAACCATCTTCTGAGGAAAGTTTTGGCTGAGACTGCTTCTGTGGGCGGGACTCAGGCAACTCAACCAGTGGATAGGAACAGCTTCTGAGTGACACATCATGGACCAAACTGATTTAGGGGTGTGTGGAATGTTCAGAAAGGGCCACCCCACTACTCAATTATATATAAGGAGAGATATATGTAAAAGCAACTGGGTGGGACAGCCATAGACAAACAAATGCAAATACAAATACAAACTTAAGCATAAACACTAACACACATATGTCACAGACAGCTAAACATTACTATCACTGAATTGGCTTTTTAAAAACTGTACTGTACACTATTTCCTTAATAAAAAGGTTGAAGCAGGCCTGAGAAAAAAATGGTCCTTATTTTCCCCTGATGCCTGAGGGGACAACTCCCTTCCTCCTGCCAATTTTTTTTAAAAATTCAATTTAAATAAATGTAACTTAATGCCATGTATACTTCCCCTGGGAACTATTTGCAGGCAAGACATATTTTTGTCTAATTGGGAAGCAACAGTCACTCTTAGCTCTTTTGTCCTGTTGACCATGTCCTGGTGACAAATTTAGCAAAAGCTGGTTGTGGGAGGCAACTTTCAAATAGATGTCTTTCCAAGAGCACTGCAGCATCTCCAATTTAAAATCAGCAAAGGGAATCTTTGTGATCTCTCCCTGCTCTCTCTCTCTTATTTATGAGGTTGGCCTTCCTTCTCATTGCTTTCATCCCAACTCCTACAGCTATTTTAGCCTGAAGAGGCACAAATTAGAGACAAGTGACTGTCCCTCCCTGAGCAATTTTTCACTAATTTTTTCACCTCCCTTGAAATTCCTGTAGATGTCCTCTGAGCAGGATTCTCAAAGTTGGCCACAAGTTTCAGCTTATGCTAGGGATGTCTGCAAATTTCTTGTCCCTGTGGGTTCAATTTGAGATTCCTCCTTTCAATCTTGCTTCCTCTTTGCACTTGTCAAAACTATGATTCTTTAGTCTCACAGCATTTTCTGTGTCTTCAAATAAAGTTTTTCCTGTGAAATGTATACATTTTCAATGTGGGCACTGTGTGCATATTTTATATAGAAATGGCATCAAATGCATAAAAGAACTATTGGTACAAGCAAGGAAAACTATTGGACCCAAATTTTTCATGTTGACACTACAGAGGCATTAAAAAAGGAAAAAGGCATGTTTGTCCAGCTTTGGTTTATACTCTAGTATGTGTTCAAGCAGGGGCCGCGGTGGCTCAGAGGTTAAGATGTTGAGCTACAGCCTGGAAGATCTGTAGCTTGGCAGTTTGAGACCTGACTGCCACATGATGGAGTGAGCTCCCATTTCTGGCCCCAGCTCCTGCCAACCTAGCATTTCGAAAGCAAGGAATTGCAAGTAGATAAATAGGTACTGCTTTGGTGGGAAGGTAACAGCATTCTGTGTGCCTTGGCATTTAGTCATGCCAGCCACATGACCATGGAAATGTCTTCAGACAGCGCTGGCTCTTCGGCTTGGAAACAGAGAAGAGGGTCGCCCCCTAGAGTTGGATTTGACTGGCTTTCAAGCAAGGGAAACCTTTACCTTTACTATGTCTTCAACTGGTCAGAAGCAGCATGTGGGTGATGGAGCTCCTTCTGCTGAATCAAACTGCCTTTTTTTTGCTGCCTTTTGGAAAGCCTTGCCATGCTTTCTGCCTCTTTGTATGCTGAGAAAAGCAACAGAATAACAAGATGAGGTCAGTCAGTGGCAGAGAGGATTTCTCTGTGGCAGCTGTCACCACTTCTTGGTCTTTCCTGTCTCCAGCTCTTTTGGTCTGCTTTCCATGGTATTGTCCTAAACACTGCTGAGGTAATCATTCTGGCTTGATTTCTTCCTATTAAATGACTGTGATGTCGCATGACTTCCTGTCACAGGTTGAAGATCACCATTAGAAGAAAGAATCAAGAGCAAAAAGCTATGTAATTTCGGCAAGCTAAGTTTACCAACTAAATGACTCCAAATGACTGCATCCGACATGTATCCAGGGGGTTACTTAACAGAGGAGATTCTTTTCTCATCCACTGTTTTTAGTTGTGCATAACCAAGAATATTTTGAAAGGAAACTTGTGTGATGAATATCCATCAGCTTCTTACAAGCCATAGTCTGCAGTCTTAAGCATATTATTTGAAAGTCAGTTGAAATTAAATCAATGAGATTTGAACCAAGGGAGTTTAGTTTGGATTGAGCTGTCAATCTCCGAGGTCTCAATATAATAATTAATAAAATCATTAAAAATGCACTACTGTTGAGAAAGCAAGACACCCTCATTCTTAACCACATGCCAAAAGTCCTTGGGTGGTTCTGAAAGGGGTATCTCTACTCCAAATAATGACGCTATTTCCCTTTGGAGTTTCAGATGTAGTTGTTATGGCTACAGACAATAGCCAGTTTTCTATGCACTACTGTGTCTGCAGAGTCATTGTGTGGCCCATTAGAATGTGGAAAGAAAGATGCAAACCAGAAGAAACTGCTCAAAAGTGAAAAGTAACATGAGAGAGAAAATAAGGGTCAGTACCTAAGAATTAAATAAGCTTGCTGTTGTATAAGGAATTATGCAATCCTTTCAGAATTTTTTTCAGTTTTGTTCTGAAACTATCATACAACTGTTTGCATTTAATCAAGGCCACTGAAACTTATACTGTACAAGAGCCTCACACAAAATGCTGTGTCTTTTAATTCTTTCCCCACAGTATGCATGTGAATTTTAAACTTATTAAATAAAAATATTAATTTTTTTTAAAAAAATCCCATCGAGGCCACCTATCTTGCTTATCCTATTTGTGTATGAGAAACTATGCACACTGTACTTCTGCAGCCTGATTTCCTTCTTTGTAAAACCCCTCCCACCTTCTGACTGGGATATATGTTAGCCAAATTGCTCTATTATTTAATAAAGATGAGGAATTTATAATTATCAATATGCAATTGGCTTATCTATAGGATCTGACCTGTGTATACCAGAGTTAGAATTCCCAAGCACCCAGGAACGGACACAGAAACTGGATGGCTAAAGTAATGATTTCTTTACTAAATATTCTCAAGCATACACAATATTCACACAACATAGCACTAAGGAAGCAGAGCTGATTGATGGGTTATAGAAGGGTGATACAACCTGTCCAGATGTGCAGAGGTCCATGGATTCTGGCCTAAACTCAGAGAGTTCAGGGGTGGCCTGCCATTTTGGATCATAGCAGAAAACACACGGTCTAAGGCCAACTGTGTGCTGGGATATAGGCACTGGCAAAGAATGCAAACCAATGGGCGGCCCTGGGGGCTGGTCTCAGGTGAGAACAATAGATTACCTGGACCAATGATGAGTCCCAGGGGTGTGTGATGCCAGTAGGGGCAGACCTTAGGTATGACCAATGAGCTTCCAGAGAGGCAGGGTCTGGATTTAACAATAGAAGCCAGGTGTTGGGTAGCTAGTTAAATGGATTATTTGACTCACTAATGGTCCTGGCCCCAGGTGGACAAAAGGTAGGAGACATCCCTGATTAGCGTCAGGAAGGATTGCTAAATATTTGAATGATTGATTGATTGATCCCGGTATGTTGAGGGACAGAGGCAGAAAGACAAAGAATGCAGACAAAGAATTTATACATAGGACACAAAAGGCTGGGTGAGGTACTGGAGAGTGCCAGGTGGCTTCTAAAGACCTTACCTCTGGAACTCATTGTTATTCCATAATCTCTGCTGGATGGAGGGGGAAGACTGAAGGCTTGCTCTGAGGTCACCTTATGAAACCTGAATATGAAATCCCTTTTGCAGACCACCTGCAGCCCGACTCTGTGGTCAAGCTGAGAGTGCCTGGCTTTTTTGGACTTCAGGTTAGAAAGTAGGGCACCCCTGTTTTGGGGCTACCCAAGAATAAAAGGCAGTGCCTCTGGCAACGTATAAGGACTCAATCTCCATTTCTACTTGTATCTGATGAAGAGAGCTTTGACTGTGAAGATCATACCCCCCCCAAAAAACAACAACACCTTGTTGGCCTCTAAGGTGCTCCTGGACTTGAATCCAGCTGTTCTACTGCAGACCAACATGGCTATCCACTGAAGTGATCTTTCCTGAAAGATCCTAACAAATCAGGTTTGGGAAAGATTGGACCAAAGAGAAAATTGGAAGTGGATGATTATGGGCTTGGAAAAAATCCATTCCAGTATGGATGCCAAACCAGAGGAAAACATCAGTGTGGAAGCAATCTCTGTGAGCTCCTTGGGGAGGGTTTCTGATGATGCCTTTCCAGGGCAATAATGACTTTTCAGTTTAAAACTACTGTGTCACTGACCCCTTTTGTATTTATATCATAAATCACAAGACTCATCCTTTAACCTAGTAAGCTAAAGGGAATGAATGCTTCACATTATATATCACTGAAGTAAATGAAATGTCCTTAAATTATATATATAAAAAACACTTCTGCAAGCCCAGACTTCCACTATGGGCTCCCCCCCAGTTTAGGATCCATTAAATTAGTACTCACTCATATTTAGTCCCATAAATTCCAATTCAAAGGGGATAACAAATGCACCAGAATGAATGCTGTAGACCTGGTTAAGATGGGGTTTCTTGGGGGGACAGGACGGGGACCATAATCATACCCTGTTCAGTTTCTTAAACTATAATAATGCATTAGGTGGGTGCTCTAACACAAGAAAGGAAGAAGTCTACAGCCTCTATTTGCATAAACCATAATACTCCCCTTCCCTTCTCAAATTTATAGATTGGCTTTCTGTTCATTCAAGGTGGAAGCGGGGACAGCAGGACCAAGTGTCTACAAACAGTAGCAACAGAAGCCCTATGACTTTATGGAATCTAGTTCCATACAATAATTGCAGTGGCTACTTTGCAGTTGCTCTGAGCTGGATGATCCAGACTAGCCCAATCTTGTCAAATTGCAGAAGCTAAGCAGGATCAGCCCTGGTTAGTACACACATGGGAGAATACCGAGGAGGTTCAGGGTTGCTACACAGAGGCAGGCAATGGTAAACCACCTTTGTTTCCCTCTTCCCTTTAAAATCCTATATAATTCCTATAAGTTAGCTGTGACTCAATGGCACTGTCCACCAATATTTCACAATCATTTGCAATGAATCTTTAGGAGAATGCTACAGTGCTGGTGTTGGAGAGCTGAGGCCACCAGATGACAGTGCCACTTGGGATTAATAGCAATACTCAATCTTAGGTTCAACATTTTTTTTAATTTTATTTGTGATTTGGATTTTATAAGTGGCTCAGTCCCAGAGTACTCAGGGCTCTGAGTGATGAACAACAATGGTAAAACATATAATCCAAACGTTTCCAACAATTTAAAAACAGATTAAAACAATTCTATAGTTAAGAATAGTCAGATGGCATTAATATATCCAATTACAACTGTGTCCCCATCCTGTAGGGGGAATAGGTGAGAGTGGGGGGAGTAGGAGGGAGACAGTGTAAGCCAAGAGGGTGCCTGTCACTGTCCTCAACCAAAGGCCTGGTGGAACATCTCTGCCTTGCAAGCCCTGAAGAACTGCTTAAGGTCCTGCAAGGCACAGATGTCATTTGGCAAACAGTTCCACCAGGCTGGGGCCAGGGTGGAAAAGGCCCTGGCCCTGGTCAAGAAAATCCAGATGTCTTTTGGACCACAGATCACCAACAAGTTGTTCTCAACAGAATGTAATGCTTTTCAGGGGATATACTGGAGGAGGCAGTCCCTCAGGCAGGGCTGGCTCACCCGCTAGGCAAGCTAGGCGCTTGCCTAGGGCATGCCAGCCCGCAGGAGCACCAAACTGCGCACTGCCCCCCGTGAAAAGCCCCCACCACCACCAGCCACCACCGCCGCCTCCCTGCCACTGCCAGTGAAGAGCGCCCTGGTGAGGCACAGGAGGTGGCAGCAGAGCTTGCCTGCCCTCCCCTCCCCCCTCAGGGGGAGCGGGCAGGGGCAAAAAGGTATCCAGGCCCCACCAGGAGGTTGGCATCTGCACCCGCCTAGGGCGCAGAACTACCTTGAGCCAGCCCTGCCCTTGGGTACACTGGTCCCAAACTGCTTAAGGCCTCAAAGGTCAGAACCAAAACCTTGACCCTGACCCAGTACTCCTCTGGAAGCCAGTGCAGCTGACACAGCAAAGGTTGTATATGTGCTGTGTGGTGCTCCCATCAGGACTCACACTGCTGCATTTTGGATCAGCTGGAGCTTCCGAATCCCTCTCAAGGGCAAGCCAGCGTAAAGCAAGTTATAGTAACCCAATCTGGAGGTGACCGTTGCATGAATTGCTGTGGCTAGGTCGAGGCAAGACAGGAAAGGGGCCAACTGTCATGCTTGGCACAGGTGGGAAAATGCCAGCTTGGCAACATTTGTGAACTGGGCCTCCATAGACTGGGAGGTATCCAAGACCATGCCCAAGCTCCTGACAGTCTCCACTGGTAACAATGGTGCACCGCCATGGGGGGGGGGACTTGTTGCCCTAGCCTCAACTCCACCCCCAGCCACAGATCCTCCATCTTAGTTGGGTTCAGCCTCAGCTAACTCTTCTTCAACCATCCTGCCATGGCCTCCAGGCCCTCAGCCAGGTTTTGCAGGGTGGTATCTGAGCATCCACCCATTAACAGATATAGCTGGGTATCATCAGCAAACTGGTGACACTCCAGCCCGAAATGCCATGCCAGCTAGGTGAGGGGGTACATATCGATGTTAAACAACATCAGGGAGAGGATAGCCCCTTCAGGAGCCCCACATGTTAACAGGTACCTTGGTGACACCCTTTCCCCTAGCACTATCCTCTGTCCCCAACCAAGGAGGAATGAGGTGAGCCACTTCAAGGCTACCCCACAAATCCCCACATTGGCATCCTGAAGGAGGAGCAGATGGTCTTGGTGAATGGCTTGGCTCCCAGCAACTGTGTGAGCTGCTAGAGCCTAGCCAGGTTTGTGTAGCTGGGATTGGAAACCAGACAATCCTAGTTCAGATCTATCAAGTGAACCTTCAGCAGTTCTTATCTCTGATTTAACTTACTTCACAGGTTTGTGGCAAATGTTAAGGAAACAATCTGAAGCAGGTATACTTGGAAGTAAGTCCCATTCTTATGTCATGGGAAGTGCAGTTAGGATTGCAGATTATTTTAAGATACTTTAAAGAAGGGTGTAATATGAAAATAAAAGAGTCAAGAAAGAAACAGAATCCTACAGCCAGTTTCTTTAAAAGGGTGAGGAGGCAGTCAATGAACAAAGTTCCCTTTTGTTTTTAATACATTGCTGAATTTTATTTATTTATTTATTTAAAATACATAGACTTTGCCTTTTCTCTACAAATTCAAGGCAGCTTTACAGAACTGCAAAAGCTGTAAAACCACAAATGTCATAAGAGATCAATTCACAATACCAGACCAAATGGGTCAGGGGCAAATGTCACATCCAGAAATACCTGCACACATATGTGCCATATAAACAATTTCCCCTGCCTAGAAAAAGACTGCAATCTGCAAACATTCTGCAATCACATTCTTTTTACTAGAACTTTGAATAAGAGCCTAGCAATATAAAATGTGAGCATAAACTGAGGGACTTTTTTCCCAACAGAGAAAACAGTAGGAGGGAGATCTGCATTGGAAAAATGATGCTTGGAGCAAAAGGGTGAACCCCCTCAGTGCCACAGTCCCCCAATCAGTGTTATTTTTAGAAATTTAATGTCCTCGTTGCACTCTGATATTTTGCTGGCACATGAGTGTCAGACCTTGAGATGCGACTTTAGCTTTCCTTAGACTAGGTCCCAATACATCACCTTGCATCCTGCCACTCCACTCAGCATAGTTTCAAGCTTTTACAGGGTTAAAGACCTTTTTGGCAGAATAGACACTTCTGTGGGAGAAAGGAGGATCCTTGAATGGGAGGAAGGCTTCGAACAATGCAACAGAATGGTAGGATGAAAGCCACAGTCTTTGTTCTCATGAATGTGGGAAGACCGGGTGAGTGTTTCCAGTCTTCCTGTTTTAAACAGATGTGATGAACTGCTAAATTAATCTTTAAAATTACCATTTTTTTTTAACAAAAATTATTGGTGAGACCAATTTGTGTTACCAAATTTGCATGACCATCTGCCTTTCATCTATAACTCCCCGGGGCCATATTTATAGGCTGATAACAAGTACACTGTTTAAAGCTCTATTTTAAAAGCTGGTATACCCAACAAAGTCAAAATCAATTATTTTGTGGAAAAAATGCTTCCTTAAGATTTCAGGCTTACACCTTAATCCTAAACCAATGTATGTATAATTTATTCATTACATCTTGATAGGGTCAATAAATGGAAGCCTACTCTGGACGAGACTGAGGTGTGGCTGGTCAGTGACAAAGTTGCTTGAGGACTGAGGAGTCAACCTGTCCTGGAGAGGACTGCACTCCCCTTGAGGGAGCAGGTTTGTAGCTTGGGGTTGCTACTAGATCCCAGCCTACATTCGGAGGCTCAGTCCCACTATATAGCACATAGCCCCTCCCATTTTGTCCAGACCACCAGTTAAGTTGTGCCTCAAATGCCCTGCTCTCTGTATATCTGCCTACAGAGGTGAGGTGGGTGGCAATCAGAGACTGGTCTTTTTCAGTAGTGGCACCTTGCTTGCGGCATGCCCTTCCCCCTTAAGGCTTGCTTGGTGCCCGTGTTGCTTTCTTTTAGGTGCCAGGCCAAAATGCTTCTCTTTGCCTACTCATGCCTTTCCTGTGGTAGCCCTCACCTTATAGGATGACCTGCTGAGAAGGTCAGGAAGGTTCCCAGTCACAAGTAGGTTGTTCTACACAGGCAATACAGTTGCACTCTGCTAAACAATTCACAAAGCTACTTGGAAAAATTATTAGGGACTATGGTCTATGCTGCTGTGTATAACTTGCTAAAACTAGGATCCTTCTATTGAATGTTCCATCATTTAATGTGTCATGTTAAAACTTATGCTTTGCTTCAGTTCTGGTTTTAGACTTCTGGTGGGTTCTACAACCCTAATCCTACTGCATGGTTTATTGAACATCCCATCCATTGATTACATTGACTCACTCTATGTAATCCGCCTTGAGTCCAAGTGGGAAAGACAGACTATAAGTAAATACATACATACATCCGTACGTACGTACATACATACATACATTTAAGAGGTTGATCTCCCTACACTACTTTAGTTTGAAAAATTTTTTAAGCTGTCTGTCATCTGTTTCTATGTTGTGCTGGGGCTTTTGTAATGCTGGATTTTAATTATTATCTTTTATTCTTTTGATTTAATTATTTTTATTTTGTAAGCTGCTTGGGGAAGGTTCATGGAGAGGCAGGATGACAATGTTCTAGATAGACAGACAGATAGACAGACAGACAGACAGACAGATAGATAGATAGATAGAATAAGTGAACCTGTCCATGTGTGTATGGAATTAAGCATACATATGTATGTATGATCGCCACACTTGCCACCCATCCATATGTGCCCATTGTACAGATAAAGGATATGATTAACTGAGATTGCAGTAGAATCTCCTGAACTTAACCTCATCATCTTCAGAACACTACTCTGCTACTTGAATTAATTATGTTTGATTCACAACACACTTCATTAAAATGACATCCCACAAATAGGGAACAAGGGTGGAGGAGGGACATGTCGTACTTTTTAGGAAAGCTGTTCTTTCAGCTAGTTTCTATCAAATCTTCCAAGAAAAAGAAACAGTTGAATCAAAGCAGTGGGAGAGCTTCTTATGTGGAGTTCATGTGAAGTAATGGAAGCACATGAGCAAGCAAAAGGATACCATGATAATGCCAAATCAGAGATCCAGCTCGGATCCCACAGCCTTTTACTTCAGGGATGTTTTACATTTTGAAAAAAGCATTCTTGCAAATCTCATATAGGCAATGCAAGGAATAGACTACATGAAAACATCGCTGTCTTTTGACTAGCATTGTTATGGGGGGGGATTTTTTTTTTTTGAAATTCACTTTTTTTAGACATAGAAATCAATTCCTCTTGTTCTCTTTTTTCTCTCTTAAAAGAAAGATTCCTCTTTCATTCCTTTTTGATTTCTTTGCAGAGGAATCAATGCACCCTTTTGTAACTTCAGTCCTTGCTATTGTTTTATGTTAAACACCAGGGAGCAGTGATCTAGCAGGAAATTAGGGTTTGGGAAGACCTTGCCTGCCTCTGAATACCTACAGAGTGAACTTCTGAAATTTTGCAGAACCTCCCTTCCTGCCCCTGCTCTTTTCCAGTCTCTTTTTGATCAAAATATAGTTGATTGGAAACTGACTCCAAATTCCTGAAACAAGAGAAAGAAATGGATTTCAGAGAGAAATTTGGGGTGGATTTCAGGGAGAAAGAGGAATTTAGAGATTTCTCTTATCAACACTACTATTGATGTGGGAATCAAGGCAGTTTCCTGGAACCTCCCTCCATGGATGGGTCTCAAAAGTAGTTACATTATTATTATTGTTGTTGTTGTTGATGATGATGATGATTGCATTTCTATACTGCCCATAGCTGAAGCTCTCTGGATAGTTTACATTTACAACAATACAAAACAGTAAAATACAATAAATAGGAATTAATACAAAACATTTTAAAAGTAGAAACATTAAAACAGTATAAACAGCAAGAACAGTTAACAGCACCACCTCGCTAATCAAGTTGGGCCCCTGAATGTCCAAAAAGATCTTTGAAGGCCTGTATAAAGAGGGCTGTCTTGATCTGGTACCTGAAGGATGGCAAGTCTGGCATCAGGCAGGCCCCAGCTGTGATATTGTTCTAAAGGCAGGGAGAGGCAATCCAACAGGTATTGTGGTTGCAAGCCGTGTAAGGCTTTATAGGTTAAAACCAGCACCTTGAATTGGGACCGGAAGGATACAGGCAGTCAATGCAGGCAGGACAGAATTGGTCTCAAATGTTTGGACCTTCAATAATTCAGTCTGGAGATTACCAGAGCATAGATCACTGAAGCCAGGCTATCCATGTCCAGATAGGGGTGTAAATGGGCCACCAGCCAAAGCTGATAGAAAGCACTCTGAGACACAGGGGCCACCTGAGCCTCAAGTGACAAAGATGACTCAGCTGGTAGACAGTGCTGGGGAGGAGCCAGTGGTCGTGGTACATGTTGGCACCAAAGATGTGGGGAAATGCAGACATGAGGTCCTGGAAGAAAAATTTAGGCTGCTAGGCAGGAGATTTGAGGCCAGGACCTCCAAGGTAACCTTCTCAGAAGTGCTACCTGTTTCACATGCAGGGTTGGAGAGGCAGTACTTCTTCACCCAAAGAGTGATTAACACATGGAATTCACTGCCACAGGAGGTGGTAGCGGCTACAAGCATGGATGGCTTCAAGAGGAAATTGGATAAACATATGGAGCAGAGGTCCATCAGTGGCTATTAGCCACAAGGTATAGATAGGAACTCTTAGTCTGGGGCAAGTGATGCTCTGTATTCTTGGTGCTTGGGGGGAGGGCAACAGTGGGAGGGCTTCTAGTATCCTGGCCCCACTGGTGGACCTCCTGATAACACCTGGTATTTTTGGCCATTGTGTGACAAAGTGTTGGACTGGATGGGCCATTGGGAAAATCCAACATTGGCTTCTCTTATGTTCTTATGAATCCAGGAGCACCCCCAAGCAACGAACCTGCTTCTTCAGGGGGAGTGCGACCCTATCTAGAACAAGTTGAACACCCCCTATTTGGTCAGAGGATTCACCTATCAACAGCATCTCAGTCTTGTCTGGACTGAGCTTCAGTTTGTTAGCCCTCACCCAGTCCATTATTGTGGCCAGGTACCAGTTTAGTACATCCACAGCCTCACCTGCTGAAGATAAAAAGGAGAAATAGAGCTGTGTATCATCAGCATACTGATGGCAATACACCAAAAATGCAATATGACTCCATTCAGCATTTTTGTATAGATGTTGAATAGCACAGAGAACAGAACAGACCCCTTTAGATGTTGAAAAGCACAGAGAACAGAACAGACCCATGGGGCTGAAAAGTATTCCCCAAGCACCACCTTTTGGAAACAACCCTCCAAGTAGGAATGGAATCATTGCAACACAGTGCCCCCTATTCCCACCTCAGCCACCCACTCCAGAAGGATACCATGGTTGATGGTATCGAAAGCCGCCAAGAAGTCCAGTAGTATCCAGGGTTGCACTCCCCCTGTCTCACTCCCAGCATAGGTCATTGTTCAGGGTGACCAAGGCTATTTCCATGCTAAAACCAGGCCTGAACCCTGACTGAAATGGATACAAATAATCAGTTTCATCCAAGAGTGACTGGAGTTGGTTGGCAACCACCTTCTCTAGAACCTTGCCCAGGAAAGGAATATTTGCTACCGGCTTGTACTTGATCTTCTGAGTCAAAAGAGGTTTTTTAAGAAGTAGTCTCCCAACTGCCTCTTTAAGGCTGGATGGGACCACTCCCTCTTGCAAAGAGGCATTAATAACCTCTAGCTCAGCCAGTTATCCCTCCCTTGCTGATTTTTATGAGCCAGGAAGGGCAGGGATCCAGTACAGCTGTGGCTGCACGAACCTGTTCAAGCACCTTGTCTACATCCTCGAGCTATACCAACTGAAACTCATCCAATAAAACTGGACAGGATTGTGCACTGGATATCTTCACTGATTCCACTTCTGTAACTCTGGAATCTAAGTCCTAGCGAATGCGACTGTTTCCCCCCCCCCCAATTTTTGGCAAGGCGGGATATAAATGGAAAATAATAAATAAATAATAAATAAAGTGTCCAGTGAGTAAATTACAATGGGCCAGGGATGGTGCCAAGGTGTCCCTGGAGCCAGAATGTAATAAGCCCCAGACAATCTCGGAAAGCTCCACTGGGTGGAAAAAATTATTGAATAGAGAGGTATTGTTTCTTTGCTGCCCTCATTGCTTCAAGATATACCCAATTATAGGCACATATCAGGTTTTTTTGTATTCACTGGAAGTTCTCCTCCAACTGCACTCCAGCCATTTCCTATGTTGTTTCATTGCTTTCAGCTCCAGGGTATACCATGGGGTAGTTTGAGCTCTACAATGGAGAGGGCCCTTAAGAGCAATTTTATCAGGTGCCTGGGTCATTTCCATATTCCACAGAGCAACCAGGGCTTTGAGAGGAGCACCATGTCTTTGATCTCCCAGTTCAGCCCTGAGAAGACTTATTGTCTGAGGGCTGCAGCACAATTATGAAACTACCTTCTCACCAATCCCCTATCATGAGCACCTCATAAAAGCAATTGGAGGCCTTTATATTTGGGGCTGACTACTAGAGGGGAAGTGATATCAAGACGGCAGTCACTTTTGTAGCTGTTACGTTGGTGGCAGTTCTCAGCTGGAAATTTTCTTTTGTGCGGTGTTGCCACTGAATTCTACCAAAAACAGAATTCAGCCTGAAATTTACAGTTCAGCTACAGATCAATAGACTTTGGAAACAGATGGCAGACCTATCAACATTTTTCATCCAAGAACTGTATGCTCATTAATTTAGGAAATGTTCTACAGTTTCCCCCCCACGCCATGCCTAAAATACTTTGGATTGCATCCATGCTTTCACAACCAGAATGGTGCTCACAAAAACTGCCTCCCATTTTTTCCCCCTCCAGCCTCCTACACTCACCATTGGAGGACTCTTAGGACCAAAGTGGGATGCAGTGGGATGGGGGACACTGTGGGCCTCACCTTCTTCCCACACACCCTCTTGCATGAAGTTATATTTATTTATTTATTTTGTCAGATTTCTACCCCGCCCTCCCAGCTGAGGCCGGCTCAGGGAAGTTTACATAAAACAGTGCATAAATTACAGTGAAAACAATTAAAACACTTAAAACAATACTACAACCAATTGATGACATAATAAGTGATGGTATTATTGTCCTTGGTTGTTGTTGCTTCAACAATGGCTGCTGTACTCAATTTTCTCTCCAGATAATTGGCTCTCAGATCTCCTTCAGATGTCATTGAAGCGATTGGTGTTGGCCATTGTTAGAATTCCACGGACACAGGGCTCTCTGTCCTACTACTGTTAAGTATTGATGGTATTTAACGGTGGCGGCGGCTCCAAAGTCCTGGTGGAAAAGCTCCATTTTACAGGTCCTGTGGAACTGTAAGAGGTCCCACAGGTCCCTGATCTCTACTGGGAGCTCATTCCACCAGTATGGAGCCACCATTGAGAAAGCCCTGGCCCTGGTTGTCACCAGTCTGGCTTCCTTGTAGCTCTGGAGAGCCAGCTGGTTCTGGGGCCCTGAACTCAGAAGTTTATTTATTTATTCAATTTATACCCCACCCTCCCCGCGAGCGGGCTCAGGGCGGCTTACAACAGTAGCCCAATTGCCAAAACCGATAAAACAATATACATCATTTCATAATAAGTTAAAACATAAAATCATAAGGTGCTATTCAGTTCTACAGTTTGTTGCTTACGATGGCGTATTAAGATGTCTTCAACACCTAGATTCCAGCTCAGTGTTGTTCCAAGTCACTTGATGCAACGGGCCAGATGTTGGCACTGGGGGCTGGGCTCATTGATGGTGATGGTGGGGGTGGCTTCTAATTGAAGGCCTGGTGGAAGAGCTCCGTCTTGCAAGCCCTGCAGAACTGCAAAAGAACCCAGAGGGCCCTGATCTCCTCCGGGAGCTCATTCCACCAGTAAGGAGCCACCACTGAGCAAGCCCTGGCCCTCATCATGGTGAGCTTGGCCTCTTTGGGGCCTGGCAGGGTCAAGCGATTCTGTGACCCCAACCTCAGTGCTCTTTGGGGTATATGTGGGGAAAGGCAGTCCCTCAGGTATGTTGGACCCTGGCCATATAGGGCTTTAAAGGTAAGCACCAGCACTAGGGATGTGCATTCGGTTTGTCTGAACCGAATGCACCCCTGAAAATGTCCCATTCGAGCCCCTTTTGGGCTTCTGAGTGCCAATTCAGATTCTCTGATCTGAATCGGCTTGTAGCCGAATTGCCGCCGAAATTCGGCGGCCATTTGGCCCCATTATATCCTATGGGCCATTGAAGTCAATGGCAAAAACATAGGGTATATTCTGGGGGCTGGAGGGGAGGGGGTTTGAGAGAGAGGCTCCAAATTCACAGGGTAGCTGATAGAGCCTCTCCCCAAGATACTTACCAAGGTTCAAGGACATTGGACCAGGGGGTCCAATTCTATGGGCCCCCAAACAGGTTGCCCCCATCCCCTCCATTGTTCTCTAAGGTGAGAAAAAAGTTATTTTTTTCTCACGGTGCTCTTAGTGGATCTGGTGTGGGAGGGGATTTGAGGGAGAGGCTCCAAATTTTCAGGGTAGCTTCGGGAGCCTCTCCCCACATAAACCTCCATGTTCCAAAGCAATTAGACCAATGGGTCCAATTCTATGGGCACCCAAACAGGTTACCCCCATTACCTCTATTGTTTCCAATGGGGAAACCCAGCCAGCAGCACTTAAGGCAGGCAAGCAGGCAGCACCAGCAGTCAGACTCTCCCAGAGAATCTCAGGGAAAGTGAACTGTCTTGGGAGGTGCTTCTTTGCCATGAGAACAAGTGGCACTCTCCAGAACAAGTGGCACTGTGGCAGTGCAAGCATGCCACAGTGCCACACAGAAACCCTAAAAGACCAACAGGAACAACATTTATACATTAGGCCACTCACACTACACACACCTCAAAAAGAATATTTATAGCACTGGAAAAAATGTAGGTTTGCTCTTCTTTAATAAATCTACTTATTTTTCTCTAAACAGTCAGTGCTGCACTTCCTTTGCATACTTAAACTCTGCCAACACTCCCCAAAAAAGTGTTATTAGGATTGCAGCCAATGTGTAGCTTTTTATGCACTTAATGACTCCATAAAGCCACAATGTAGAGCGACTGAGTTTCCCCTCATGAGAGAAAACTTCTAGAGCCTTAGTTTGAAGCCAGTAATTTATAACAGTGAAGCAGTGGCGTTACCAATACAACTGGCCAGAATTTTGCTTCACAGACAGATTTTTCATCTAAAATTGCCGCCCAAGGCTGGAAAGATGGATTTCAGAATGCAATTCCTTCTGTGGTTTTCACATAAGCTTAGTGTGGTGTTTTGTTTTTCATTTAATTTCTGACCCATTCTTTTGAAAGAGCTTTTTTTTTGAAAGACCTGTTTTGTGCAATGCACAGCCCAGCCTATTCTCACCGTACATTAGCCAGTGTCATTTGACAATGCTCTGACATAAAAAGTGAATCAGTGCTTTCAAAAGGTGGAGCCGATTGCAAGCTTTGCCCCGACTGCTGTTAAGAGCAAATTTAACACACACACACACCCTCCTAATGTGGGGCTTCAATGGAACGGCTGCTGTAATATCTTTGATTGTGTTTTTCAGTGTCATTTATAAAGTTTATATATCCTCTACCTGGCATTACGTTTTATGAAAAAGTCCCATTTATGTCAAATCTGCCCCTCATGACAAATGAGCTCAACACCTGTGGCTTAGAGTTTCAGACTAGGATCTGGGAGATCCACCATCAGATCCCTGCTCTCCTGTGGAAACTCACTGGGTGCCTTGGGCCCATCACATAGTCTCAAATTAACTCACTTCAAAGGGTTGTTATGAGAATAAAATGGAGGAGAGGGGAACGGTGTATGCTGATTTTGGTCTCTGTTGTGGAGAAAGTCGGAATGAAATGAAATAAATAATAATATAGCTTAAGATTGGGGACAGATAAAAGATACATCGATTGGTGGGTGAGAAGGAGAGAAAGAACCAGGGAAAGCTGAAGATATGGGGACTGGCAAGTGTCAGGAAAGAGGAAATGGTTTGGGAAGGGAGATACAAGGAACAGTAAGGTGCCCCCTGCAAGTCCTTGGAAGTTCCCCACTGTGCAACTGGTCCTGGCCTAGGGCTGGGTGACTGGGCCCAGCCTGGCATCTTGTACCACACTACTGGGCCATAGTTTTCCCAGGCAGAGGCTGCCAAGGGGAAGGAAGGAACAATGGCTTAATACAGGGGTGTAGATAAAGATAGGTTGTGTTAAGTATGCAATTCAACAACAGGATTTCAGCAAGAAGTGATTTCAACTTTATTTAACAGCAAAACTCCAACTCGGGAACACACCACAAACAAGTGGAGCACAGTTCCCTTTTTAAACTGTCCCGGGCTTCCAAAGCCACACCCATAACAAGATAAGAACCAATAACAATGCAAGGATAAAGGCCAATCAGGACCGTTCCCTCCTTGATACATTTCCACACAGTGATTGGATATTTACAGAGGTTTCAGAAGAGCCACATTTAGAATCAAGCTTAACATGGGAATGTATAGCATGGATTCACATTCTAATACACAACAGGTTGCCTTGGGGGTGGGAAGGAGAGAAAGAACTAGTAAAGGGAGGGAGACTGTGGGGGCTTTCATGGAAGGTAAGGAGGAAATTGTGGGGAAGTAAAAAATGAGATGCATTTTGCAAGTCCTTGCAAGTCCTATGCTTGTATCCATAGGTTTTTAGTTTCAAATAGTATGGACACGCTCCTTTCCTACATGAACACGTAAAGCTGCCTTACACTAAATCAGATGACTGGTCCATCAATATCAGTCGTTTCTACTCCGACTAGTAGCAGTTCTCCAGGGTTTTTCATACTGCCTGATACTTTTACCTGGAGATCCCAGGGACTGAATCTGGGACCTTCTGCAGGCTAAGCAGAT
Organism: Gekko gecko; assembly: GCA_029375565.1. Taxonomy (NCBI): domain Eukaryota; kingdom Metazoa; phylum Chordata; class Lepidosauria; order Squamata; family Gekkonidae; genus Gekko; species Gekko gecko. Next base: position 35,368,136 of record JAPDNY010000008.1, on the reverse strand, counting down.
ATTCTATCACTGAGCCATGGCTTCTTTCCCTAAAGTACACAGCTCGCAAATGATGGGATTGCCTTGTTTCTTCTGTTCTCTGCTTTATGAGGAATGTAAGGTTGGTTAGCTCACAGAAGGGTACCCGGGAAAGGAATATGGGAAGCACCCAGACTTCTCATTCCATTGAATGTCTTGACATCCTGCTTTCATGGTATTTGCTAAAGAGAAGAGGGTAAGGGCTGAGATCTATTGAGCCCTCTGACTATGCATGTCAGAGAAATACTGCCCTTCCTGTGGGGAAGGATTGTGGCCTTTAGGGTTGCCAGGTCCGTATTGGAAAATACCTGGAGACTTTGGGGTTTGGGGAGGAGCCTCAGCATGGCACAATGCCACAGAGTCCACCCTTCCAAGCAGCCATTTTCTCCAGGGGAGCTGATCTCTGTCAGCTGGAGACCAGTTGTAAAAGCAGGGGATCTCTAGGCCCCACCTGGAGGCTGACAACCTTAGTGCTCTTCAGTCAGCCCAATTTGGAATACATCATATATGGCATTTATTTATTTAGATACTTTATTTATTTAGATACTTCTTCACCCAAAGAGCGATTAACACATGGAATTCACTGCCACAGAAGGTGGCGGCGACTACAAGCATGGACGGCTTCAAGAGGGAATTAGATAAAAATATGGAGCAGAGGTCCAAGGTATAGATAGGAACAAGATATAGATAGGAACTCTCAGTCTGGGGGAAGTGATGCACTGTATTCTTGGTGCTGGAGGGGGCAACAATGGGAGGGCTTCTAGTGTCCTGGCCCCACTGCTGGACCTCCTGATGGCACCTGGTGTTTTTGGCCACTGTGTGACAGAGTGTTGGACTGGATGGGCCATTGGCCTGATCCAACATTGTTTTCTCTTATGTTCTTATGTCCCACTGTTCTCCAAAATGAGGACCGGAGTCTCTTATGTTATTCTTCCCTCATTCATCTTATCTTCACGATGACAGCCTTGTGAGATAGGTTTGGCTGAGAAAGAGTGACTGGCAGTATAAAAATCAGTTGAGGGGCTACCCAGGTTCAACCCAGGGTCTTCTTGAGCCACAGTTCAATGCTTTACATCTACCTTGCTGAAGCTAAGCATGGCTTGGCTTGGTTAATGCCTGGGTAGGAGATCTCTTGGAAAGCCCTATGTACTCTGCCACCATCTCCAGAATGGATGAACGAAAAGAACTTTTTGTGTGCCTTTGCTGCATTTTCATTCAATGTGAATTGCGTTATAGCTGTGATCTTCACTCCTCTTAATGGCCAAGTGGCTAAATACAAGTGAATTGACCCTTACTAAGGTGTACAGCAGACCCCAGAGAACAGTGTTCTACTGGCTAAAAAAAAATGTCATGAGGATTCTCTTTCCTCCTAGCTTCCTTATCATATTTTAAGTTTCTGTCACAAGAAACGATGGTTTTCCAACCTCATTTGAATTTTACCGTGGTGTAAAGAAGTAGAATATTAATGTCCCTGGTGCTCACTGAATTACAGTGAGGCATAGAATCGTTCCGATCTTTTCAGACGTTTTGCATTTTGAAGGGTTCACCTCTCTTCCTCTCCCATTTGCAGCCTCATCGAGGGTATGCCAAGAACATCCAGCTGCAACAGATAATAAAACTGGAAACAATACATTTCAGGAGGACAAAATATACCAAGACAGAAATGTTTTAATAATCCCATTCTGTCACAAATGCTGGGGAGGAAAAAGAAGAGAGAACTGAAGGTGGCTGACGAATGAATACATTCAGGCAAAAGTCAATGAATTAAAAACAAGAATCTTCTGATTGTAATCTAATGGTTCTGCTTGGATGGTATAACAAAAGCGGCCATTTCCAGTTCCCTTTTGAAATCTTAGTTGTAAGACAGACAAAGGCCATAGTAACTTTGAGAAAGCCTTGATTTACTGTATATTTTTTAAATCAGCATGATCAAAAGTCTGGGTTTTTTCCAGCTTTGTATTTTAGGAAAAGTATTTATTTATTTATTTATTTTAGTTCTATCCCAGCCTCCCCTGCAAGTGGGCTCAGGGTGGGTTACGACCAAACAAATTGTTAAAGCATCACAGGATGCTTATGATTTAAACCAAATAAACCCCAATAACGTAATCCACAAGATGGCAATTGCAACTTGACAGGAACTTCTACATGGATCCTGTATGTGTGCCCAAGATGGACAAGAAAGGCAGGTATATATAACCACCATCAATAGCACAGTTGAATTAGTGGAAGCCCCAGAAAATAAGTGGGGCAAGGTGGAACAGAGTGGAGCAGGGGAGACCGATGCAATTTTGACACCTGCCACCTCAACCAAAGGCCTGGCAGAACAACTCCATTTTGCAAGCTCTGTGGAACTGTAATAAGTCCTACAGGGCCCTGATCTCACTTGGAGAGTGTACCACCAGGCTAGGGCCAGAACTGAAAAGGCTAAACAGACATTGAGGCTAAACAGGTGTCTTTTGGCCCAGGGATCATCAGGTGATGTTGTTCTGAGGAGCGTAACACTCTTCTGGGGACATACTGGGGGAGACCGTCCTGCCAATATGTTGGTGCCAGACCTCATTGGGCTTTAAAGGCTAGTACCATAACCTTGAACCAGATCTGGTACTCAGCTGGTAGCCAATGCAACTGATGGTGCACTGGTCTTATATATGTTCTCAGTGGTGTCCCCTTCAGGAGATCACTGCATTTTGAACCACTGAAGTTTCGGGGTCAGATTCATGGACAGCCCTGTATAGAGCGAATTACAATAGTCTAACCTGGAGGTGACCATTGCATGGATCACTGTGGCTAAGTCATGGGGGGAGAGGTAGGGAACTAGTTGCCTAGCCAGCTGAAGATAGTAAAAAGCTGATCTTGCAACATTTGTGACTCGGGCCCCCATTGAAAGTGAGACATCCAAGATCACACCCAGACTCCTCACCATCGGCATTCATGTCAAGGATGCCCCACCAAGGGTTGGAAGCTGGATTCCCACTCTTGTCACCCCATGGCTCGGGCATGGGACCTCTGTCTTAGATGGATTTAGTTTCAGTTGACTCTGCCACAGCCAGCCAGCCACAGCCTTCAATGCCTTGGCTAAATATCTGGGGTGGAATCTGGATGGCCCTATATCAACAGATATAGCTGCATGTCATCAGTGTACTGGTGACAACCCAGCCCAAACCCCCTGACCAACTGGGCAAGAAGGTACATATAGATATTGAATAACATCTGGGAGAGGACTGCCCCCTGAGGGATGCTGCATACCAAAGTGTACTGTGGAGAAATCCTTTCCCCGTGCACCACCCTTTGTCCATGACCATGAAGGAAGGAGGTCAGCCACTGCAAGGCAGTCCCCCATATCCTTGCGTTGGCAAGGCAGTGGGTCATAAGATCATAATCAACTATGTCAAACACTGCAGTTAAGTCTGACAATAACAGCAGTGCTGACCTGCCTCAATCCAGGTGTCTCCAGAGCTAATCTGTGAGGGTGACTGGCACAATCTCCATCTCCATCCTATAACCAGGGTGGAAGCTGGACTGGAATGGATCCAGGATAGAGGAGTCATCCAGGAATGCCTGCAGTGGTTCTGCCACCACCCTCTTAACAACTTTACCCAGGAATGGGTGGTTAGACACTGGGTGGTAGTTGGCTGGATCTGTAGGATCCAAGGATAGTTTTTTCAGGAGTGGTATCCCATCACCATTGGCTTTCAGCAGTCATGATGGACACAGGTCAAGGAGGCAAGTAGTGGGCTTCACGGCAACCAGGATCCTGTCAACCTCTTCCTGGGAGAGTCGACTGAACTGGTCCAGTGCTGGGCCAGGAGGTGGCCAAGAGGCTTCCAGTTCACATATTGAACTGTGGATGGGAGGTCTTGGTGGAGTGACAAGATTTTATCTGCAAAATAGCTCACTAGAGCCTCCTTTTGGTTTCCCTGTGGAAGGGAAGTTAATGATCTAATTATTCTAAATAATTGAGCTGGGCTTGTGGATGCAATGGAAAATGCATATAATTTCTTTTTTGTGGCTTTCACTTCCATATCATAGGTTTTCATAAATGTCCTTTAAAATGCTCTTGCAGCTTCATCATTAGTGCATCACCATACTCGCTCTAGCCGTCTTAGCTCCCGTTTCATCAAACACAGCTCCAAGGTATACCAAGGGGCAAATCTGACACAGCAGTGAAGAGGGCATTGAGGAATGATCTCATTGATAGCTTCAGAGAATCAGCTATGCCAGTTCTCTGCCAGTTCATCTAATGAGGCACCAGGTGGCATTGGATCCCACAGGGTATTCTGGAAGCTAATTGAATCCATAAATCAGCTCACCACCTAAATGAGGAGGAGTTGGGGTACTCAGACAAACCTTCAGAACAAAGTGGTCTGACCATGGCACGGAGTCAATAGTATCCAGATCCACATGTATCCCCTTTCGAAAAATCAGATCCAGCATGTGGCCTGCTTGGTGTGTGGGAGCTGATACAAACTGAGAGTCCCAGTGCTGCCATGGATGACACTAGGTCCATAGCTGGAGAGGAGGCGGCATCATCAACATGGATGTTGAAGTCCCCCAGAACTAAAAGTCTAGGGTACTCTAGTACCCATCCAGCTACTGCCTCCAGCAGTATCCACTGGTGTGTTAGGTGGCTGGTACAGCAGCCAGATAGCCAAACTCACCTCTGCATCCCACGCCAGTCAATGCTGGTGATTTTTGGTGTGGGGAGTTGTCTGAAGGTAAAAGACTCTTGAATGAGCACTGCCATCTCCCTCCTCACCCTATAGTCCATGACTGATAGAGGATCAAGAAACCTGGGTGGGGGGCACTTGTTCTCACTCTCCCACACCCAGGTCTCAGTCATGGATACCAGGTCCACTTTTTGGGCTGCAAAGTAGTCTTGCAGAGTTGAGGTCTTATTATTAATGGACTTGGTTTTGCACAACATCAGTGTTGGAGCAGGGTATGACTTCCTAGCCCCACTACCAACATGTCTCAGGATGGGGTGACGTTTGGAAGGAGACTGAGCATATCCATATCTCCATCTCCTTCTCTTATAGAACCTTGCCCCACCGCCATACCTCTTGCGTCCCCCATTCACAGGGATCCCCGACTCCATGGTGGCCTCCCCTGCTAGATCTTAAGCACCTTACTTTACCCAGTCTGGCACAAACATACAGTCCCGCTGTAGCAAACTACAGTGCAATCCTATGCTGGTTACTCAGTGGGCCTGGACTGGAGTAATTCTTCATATCTTTGTACTCTTAAAAACCTGTTTGAATTTTTTTAAAAAAAAAATATTTAAAAATTTATATACCACCTCCCCATGTTCAAAGTGGTTTCACAATTTAAAAAATCAGCACTGCAACAACAACAACAATAATCCCTCAGCATTAATCTCAAAAACAATAAATAAATCAAGATAAAACCCCTCAGACTAAAACCATCATATTACAGAACTGATTTGCCTAATAGCAGGGAAACAGGAAAGACCTGCAAGGATTACAATTTGTCAAGAGGTATGTGGAATTCAGCCCCTCTTTAGGGCCAGGATACCACATAGAGAAGGTCACTACCAACAAACCATTCTTGTTGTCACCTGGCAGGTGGATAGAACCTCCTATCCTCATTTCAATCAGTATGCAGTGCCAATAATAACATGTCATATTTGACTAGATAGTCCCAGGTGGTATGTCCCAGATGACAAGTATAGTGAAGATAAATCTTTTTCTGCATGAAAGTTGTTCCTGGAAGTACTGAGCCAACGAATCTCTAGCAGGAATGCACAGCATGGCAGTACATGGTACAGAAGAAATTTATACTCTTCTCATATGATCCCCTCGTATTTGGAGGTCTATGAAATTCAGCAAGAGCTCTCATTATTAAAAATAAATAGGGTGGCATTATGCACAAAAGAATGAAACTAATTGCTACATGCTAAATTACCACATAGGGTTAAATATAAGAAGGAATCCAACTTTCCTAGAATAATTCCTTTACCAGCTAAAGCACTACTAGTCAATATGCTTCGTAACATAGATTCAATTTTTATAGTTTCTGAAGTACAATTTTAGTGTAATTAGAGCTTCCTAAGACCATAGATGTCAATGGACATAGAAAGATACAACCACGTTCAGGATTGTGCAGTTGGTGACTGATACCAGTAGCCCATATCTTCTAAACCTTGCACCTGGTAGTAACCCCTGGAAGTGTGTTTTTCCATGGTTAAGGAAGAATCAAAACAATAGCTGTGCTATCTCTGCATCAGGATTAGATGAAGATCTTTTAGCAATTAGCTATGACTGCTTTCCAATGCATACTACCATTCCAATGCCTTTGTAAGCCTGTATCAAAAGCCTGGACTGCAGATGCAACAGATGGTCAGCTTTGAGGGAGGTAGAGTGGACTGTGACCATTTCAGAGTGCTGGTGGGGGAATCAGATATTTGAATGTAAAGGTAAAAAAGGATCTGCAAATAATATAAAAGCTAGCAGGGAGAAAACAAGCCCAAGAATGGACCATTCCAAAATGCAGGTCAACATTCCATCCATCCACCTTAAAACTTCGCCACCTCCCTCCGTTGCATGAATAGACCAGGCTTTAGCATTATTTAAAGAAAGTCCTTCATCAGTCTAGTTCATGCATTTACACAGGATAGTAGCAAGAGTGAGCCAATATGAAGGCCTCTTCTAGAAAATTGCATAAGAATGACACAAATATCCTGCATATAATAACACAACCACCTTTTATTATAAATAGACAATATGAACAACTTATTCCAGGAACAAAAAATAGAAGCCATCATTTGCCTTTGATGATAGCAACCAGTCTGCTACATTTTCATTCTAAAGTTTAAAGTGAAAACACTATTTTTGTCAGGTATAAAAGCAGCATGTGATGGAATACTTTGACTGAGTTCATACTTTCACTATCTGAATCTGATACCTCACTAAATGGAATCTTATTGACTCTCGGTAAGAAAAACCATAATCTCAGAGACCTTTCAAAGCATTTATTGCTAAGGAGGATTCAAGAAGTATGTATTATATTTTAATGCAAAGGCTGACTAAGATTATCTCCAGCTCTTAAAAAAAACCCTAATGCCCTTTACCTATACAAAAGAAATGCTCATAATTCTTATGACAGAAGTCAAGTAAAGCTGGGCATATAAATGATACTTTGCAATTGAGGGGGTTTACAGTGCAATCCTAAACAGAGATACAGCCTTCTCAGCTCACTGACTTCAGTTGCTTGAGAAAGATTTAACTTTGCTTAGGATTGCCTTGTTAAGTTTGTAGCCATGTGCTGAGTCTAGTCATGACTAACTATATCTGGATTATGCTTGTAACACTGGCCATCCATGGGTGATATGGAACAGCAACATCTAGTTCCCAAATTAAGTAATTTTACATTGCAAACCAAAGAAGTTCTACTTAGAATTTTGCTCAAGTCTGTTCAATGGGTCTCACACCCAGGAAAGTGTCCTTCAGACTGCACTGTTAAACATTTTAGCTGAAGCCACAGCAAAGTTCTATGAGCATCAAAGGATTTTTGCCCTTATTGTAGCTTTTCTAAGGGTGCCATAACCCTAGCAGGATACCTGAGAAAGAGAAGCCTCAGCAATCGCACAGGTCTGCACAAGTGTCGGCACACTATGATTATTTTCTTGACAGAGATTTGTTCTTGCTGGCTGTTCTTGTTGGCTCTCTTGTTATTCTGTGACCAAAAAAAAAAGGAAACCTGTCAAGTAATCCTCACAGCCTGGATGGTGTCCAAGCAACAGACTTGACAAACCAAGAGAACATTCCAAAACTGTTATAAATGGACAAGCAGATCATTATCTGTGAGCTTTTTAGTGTATAGCAACAGTAAAAAGCAAGCAAACAAAACACAGTCCACAGTCTACCACCTTCCCCTTTACCTAGCCTCCTTGTCTCCACAACTACCTATTTTTTTTGTAATGCATTGATTTTCCTTTAAATGTGTCACTCGAAATGGTTGTCCCCAGAATCTAAGTGCACTCTGTTATTTTCAGTAATGATTTAAAAGAATATAGAGCAAACACAACATACAATTTTTCTCACTATATTCTAAAAATGTAAATGGCCTTAAAAAGTAGTTTTCAGTCAATATATAATCATTTGTGTAACTTTGTTCTAATAGCTTTGAAAAACAAAAACAGAAATCAACTTTTTAGCCTGTATGCATTAAGTTTTTGATGGAGAAATTACCTCCATACTGGTAAATCACCCATATGCATCAGCCAAATTTCATGTCCTGTATATTCCAAAACCAGGACTAAATTATCTGGAACACTGGACACAAATAAGCCTTCATTCAAACAGTTTTCATTACCAACCCCAAATGGAACAACAATCTCACTAGGCCAAGGGTCAAAAATTTCAATTTGGAGATCCATAAGGCTTACCAGATACAAGGACAAAAGCCACCATTTCACTACCTCTATGTATAGAAAGCAGGGAATGCAGTGAAACTATAGAAGTGTTAGCAAAATCAACAACTACCCATACACATGCTTTCTCCTTTTGGGTCCCATCTTATGCATGCCCAAGGAGGTCAGGAAAGCTCCCACTCTTGGCTTTCCACAAAGTATGCAAAAATGAATGCTAAGGGCTTTTCTGCACATGCAATAGAGTTACACTGTACAAAATCGTTCACAAACTCACCTGGATAAGTGACCAGAGACTGTGGTCTATACTGCTATGAATAGCTTATTGCAAGTAGGTTCCTCTTATGTAATCTCTGTACTGCTTAATATGTCATGCTAATATTTATGCTTTGTTTCTGTTCTCTCTGGTGATTCCAGATTTCTGAAATCTGAATACATTGTTTATTGAAAGTCCCATTTTGTTGACTGGACTGACTCACTATGTGTAATCTCTCTTGAGTTCCTGAGAAAGGCAGACTACAAATAACATAAATAAATACCTAATATTCCCCTGCCATGTAATCCCCTTACTAGGCACACTGCTTCTGTGCTGGGTGAATGGCCATGCAGCAAGACTATTCAAGCAGATGCCATCCTACAGACATCTTCTTACCTTGGAGCATTGATCACACAGCTCTTTCCCATGATGTCTAGTGTGCAGAATCACTCTTGGCAGAAGCAGGAATACCACTGCACATGGGACTTGGGAATGAGTAGGCCACTAGATGCTTCAGGGTAATGTGCAGGAGAGCCTTGGCTTGAAGCAACTTGCCAGGCCATGTTTCATTGAACCTGCCTCATCTATTGTGTGGTAGACATAGGATTACTGTTAGCAGGAGAGGGGAGGACTATGCTGAACTGCAATGGAATTTCTCTTCATCTTTCCTCCTAGTATCAGTCCTAATGACAGAGACGTACATCCATAGTGGTTCCTTGGATTCTATTATTGTGCCCAATGATATAGAAAATATGGTGCCTTAAAGCTCCAGCAACCTTTAAGACTCTCACAGTTCAATTATCCAAGTTTTCAGGATGCCCATTTTGTCCCATAACCAATATATTTGTGACAAACAACAGACAACTAATAACCAATTCATCCATTGTAGTTTTTACTTTAGTATCAATATATCTCATTCTCAAGATGGCCCCATCTGTGGATACTTAAATACAGAGGAGATTGCAAGGCAATTGCAACAATATTAAAAGCCTTCAAACCTTGGTTTCTGTCAGTAAAAGGAAAGGGAGAGAGGGCAGTGAATATTCTAGGGATATTTTGTCACCCAAGTCTACTGTGCTCTCTTCACTCCTGCTCTGGAGAGAGAATACTAAACGGGGACAGAAAAAAGAAAGGTTGGTTGGTGAGTGAGAAGCAGGAAAAGAAAAGGGGATAAGGGGTGTTATGTTCACAGGCCACCACTAGGGGTCCGCAGCTACAGTGTGGAGCTTTGCTCCTAAGAACAATAGAACAGAGGCTCCTAGTTTCCCCCCTAACATCCACCTATAGCAAGTTGGCGGGAAATTCAACCCCCCCCCCATGGGACTGCGGGTGTGCTGAGTGGGTGTGTATATAGTTGGCCTAGCAGGGCTGTTGTGGTCATTGTACCAATAATGTGTCACATTGCATGTTGTTGTCTGTGTCCTCCATACGGTCAACCCAGTACTTTACAAGGGGGCTTCCAGAAGGAGAGAAAGGGGAAATGGTGTGAGATGGGGATACAGGGGGAAATGACCTATATAATTTCTTGTGGGTTCCCTGCAGGTTCTTTACTTATAGATACCGAAGAATGAAATACATGTGCAAGAAGTATTCTTTTTTTAGTGGTGCACACATGTATAACCGCAACAGGTCCCTACTTGTGCAAGTGCATCTAAGGGAGGAAGTTACAATTTCTATATGTTCAATTGTCCTACAGTACAAAAGTAACTTAATATAACCTATGACTTACAAGTGAAGTTATACATCTGAACAGGACCTAAGTAAGGGACTACCAGGGGCCAAAACACAGGAGTCATAAAAAAGTTGTTGCACTCATTATGAATGATGTTCCTCATTTAATTTTAAGGGAATTTCTCCCAGTACAAAACCTGAGCACCCATATATTTTCATTATATTTTATAGCATTATGCCTGGTGCTATCCATGTGCTTGGAAGAATAATAAAAGTACAACAAAACTGAACATAAATCTACCAGGAAAGTAAAGCCCTTTTCCTGATTAACATGCATAGAAGGTTCCTAGCCAGGTAAATAAATGTATGATTGTAAAACACTACTGGGCTGTTTTACTCGCATGAGCATAAACGTGGCCTTTAACCAAAATCTTGTTCTATGGAACCTTCTTTATTGTTTTAAAGAGAACCGAGATAGTTCCACAATGTTTTGTTGCTGCTTTTTTTTTAATACAAGATCATATTATTAATATACTTTTCCCTGGGGACTACAAGATTTTCAATATGTACCACAAGGTAGGCAAAAGGAAAATGGTTCAGGCTTCCCAGCTACCCATAGTACATTTCCCAGATGCTGTAAATACTCTTACTCCATTTTAACATTTTGTGTACTTCCTTCTCTCTTTTGCAACACAGCTACCATCTGAGTACTAGATATGAAGAATGCCTCCAGTTTATTAGCAAGGTTGAACTCTTCTTAGCATTTTAAAGTACTTTTGTGTTGTCAGTCCCTAGTTCCAGTTAGAAAGTGAGTAGGAAAAAGACAGATATTTTTAAAAGGGGGAGGAGATGGGGATAATGTGCTGTCACAAATCTCCTCATTGGTCTTCTCAATATTCATTTTTAGAAGTATATTAGAACAAGGGTCCCTGACCTTTTTGTGCCTCTGGACACCTTTGGAATTCTGGCAAAGGCCAGTGGGCACAATTACAAAATGGCTGCCTCAGGAGGCGGGGCCAACCAGAAAATGTCAGGGATTGAATTCTGATAGTAACTCTTCAACATTTCAGGAAGAAGCTCTGTTTAACTGGAAACCTTTTATTCTGCACAGCCAATCAGAAGCCCTTCTGGAAAAAAGCCCCATCTCGCCTCACCCACTTTCTAAAAGCACTTGGTGGTCACTAGGATAGGTGCTGGTGGGCTCCATGGCACACACAGACAACATATTGGGGACCTTTATATCAAAGGACCTTGCGGACAAAAGCAGAGATTTAAGCCCTTATTCAAGCCCAGTGTGGTTGGGTTCTCCTGTCACCCATTGGGAATTACCAGATGAGAATCAAAATACTTCCAACAAAAAGAAGAAATGGACACCTGCTAATCAAATTGATTTTCACATACACTACCCCCCAAATTTTTGTAAGCACCATATAAATGATAAATGAATCTTAAATGAAACTCTTCTGTCCATTCTAAGAGCATTCTATTTTCTCTGCTGTAATGATTGTGCAGAGACCCAGGTCTCTTTGCTGTTTTCAGCTTGACAACAAAACCATCCAAGAGCAACAATTTTTGGAAAAATATACATTCAAATAGCCCGGAGCTAAGGTATATTAGGGATCCCCTATTCCCATAAGATCTTCAGCAGAGGTTCCACTCTGTGCACTCCCTGCATTTGATGTAAAGTGGATGGCTACCAAGAGACAAGGCTCTTTCTGTTGTGGTGTCTCAGCTGTGGAATACTCTTCCTGCATTTATTTGTCTGGTGCCTACTCCAGGTGAAGATATGCTATGTGAAGATGTGCTTGTTATCTTAGACTTTTGGAAAGCGCAAATTAGGCATTTTTTTGGCAAATCTGGGGTACTTTAATGTTTGAGGAGTCCTTCATCCTCCTGACCCCTTTTCAAAATAAAATTGAGATTATGTTAATGTGATGTTGGCTTTAAGTCATCTGTTTTTTAATTGATTAAAATGTCAGTGATCCCCAACATGGTATCCAAAACCACCATGGTGTCTACCAACATTTGTCTTAGTGTTCATTTGCCTCTTCCCCAAAGCTTCTTCTCCCTAAAACAAAGGTTGACCTGGTTTTCAAATACCAGGTGCTTCAGGGGAAACCAGGAGGAATCACCTTCAGGTGTGCAAGGAGTACCCATTTGAAAACTGTTGTCACTATCATAGGAGGATGCTTGGCTTGAAACCTTCCAACATTTCGTGATTCCCCCCCATGGCAGACATCATGTGGCATCACCCACTATTCTTTCTCATAATTCCCCAATTGCCCACAAGTTAAGCAAGCTTGGAAACTCCTATCTTATATGAAGTATTAAAATCTTTCTCCCAGAGATGTGTGGTGATTTTCTCCTCTGTTGTTCAGTGTCTGTCCCTAGATTTTCTGCTGTGCAGTGTCTGTCTAACCTGCTGTATACCTAGTGCCATGAAATATTATTTCTGCCATGCAAACCAAGCCTCTTCTCCCCATCCAGAATTAACGTTTCCATTACGCTCTCTTTTTCTTTTTAGAAATCAACCCAGCTCTGTTTACAAGTGCTTTTGGTACTTCCTTGCATGATTTTTATTTCCGAGACAGGCACCATTGATCAATAACATGACCTGAATAACTTTTAGTTTCAGTCAGCAGTTACAGATGTTTCAAAATGCCTTTGACTTGCAAACAATTCTTGCTCTGTGAGATTGTTGCCAAGGTTATGAAGCAACCCAGATTTCATAGTATAGAAGAATTTAAAATAAACTCAAAATGGCTTGTCAGAAATATACATTTCTATGCAAAGTTCATCACAGCCTATGCAATCTAAAATGAGTTGGGCTGAGGTTGCCATCTCCTCCTTGGTCAAGGCACTAAACTTTGGGCATGTGAGGTGGACCTGCCCCAAGATGGTTCCTGACCCAGATCCCCAAACAGTACAGTCCTTGAGGGCTGGCCTGAGGAAGCCCCCTACAAATGACACCTTCAGGTGCTCACCAGTGCTTCTTTACTCACTTGTTTACCAGCTCATAATATGTTTTCAAGGCAAATTGCTAAATACACTAAATATTAGCTTACAATAAAATTATTAAGTTATCCAAATATACAGATACTCATCATCAACAACAAAAGACCATAAAAGATAACGGAAGGCAAAGGGGAAAAAAACCCCAACTAATATAAATCTGATATTTTTAGAGGGATGTAAAAGAAGTTCTCAGGTTTGATTCAGACCATGACCAGTGAAAATGTTCATTTTCCAAACAATATTTTCTGCCTACATCGTTTTCTAATTCTGTAAACCTAGTCCTATAGCTTTGTTTATTGGACGTGTTATTGAATTGTTTTTATATTTTGTAATCTCTCTTGAGTCTCCGTGAGAAAGGTGGGCTCTAAATGAAGTAAATAACATAAATGCCTTACTGTCACATACCATAGCTTCAGATTATTTTATTAGGTTAATAGTCCAGAATATATTGCTGTTGTTTTACTCATAGGTGCTAATTTTCAGAGAATCCCTTGATAGTTTCGTTAAGTATATGTAGGCATATGTAGGGCTTTTTTGTAGCGGTGCTCACTGGTATTGAGTACCAGCATTGGGGGAGGGGGACCCTCCAGGTCCTGAGGGAGTAACTGGTGGAAATAACTGCAACCTTATATATAAGTATTGGCACCTTTTTAAACAAACAAACAAACAAGCACTGGACACATGTAGGAGGTTACCCTTTCCAACTTAAAGAAGGGGAATAAGCAGTGGTCCCTGGCTCTGGACATGGGGGGAATCACCCAGAAACAGGAAGATGTAAGTGGTTTAACCAAGCTGTCTCACTTGCATTAGCAGATATCCAAACCTGTGGGGTGATGTGCCTGTTATACCTACTGCAGATCTTGCCAATTAATAAAGCCATGGCCTTTTACCTAAGGAAGGCTGTCCCTCAGATCTTGTACCGTCATGTTTATTCTATGGGGGGAAACCCCATAATGGAGAAGTTTACCTAATTTAGTACAATGAGAACATCTATTGCAAGCCATGGAAGTCACATAGTTCCTCTTGGGGAAAGTAAAGGGACATTTTTAAGCACGTCACCATTCTCTAATAAAGAGCTGGCAAAATACATGGGGATCTATTCATTATTTTCTAATAAAAGCCATTTCCTGCACCCAGTACAGTCACTGTGTGCCATACTTCAAATAATAAACATTTTCTTGTGTGTGTATACAAGGTCTGCAGCCTTTGCAAATGCAGCTATTAGAGAATGTTTGTTATTGGTAGGTTTCAAAGGAGCTACATGACTCAGACAGTGGCAAGAACTGGCTACCTTGCTAATAACATTCTGGTTCAGCTCTCTTCTGTGATGATGATGCAGTGATCGGGACTGTGTTAGTTCTATTTTTCATAAAGTCAATACAGAAAAAGTCAATACAAATTTGACACAAGGAGCACAAGTCAAATGAAATAGGAAAACAGCCTAAATACCCGCTTTCTCCGTCATGAGCATGGAGAGATTAATAGGACTTGCAGAATGCGTGGTTTCAAAGATTTATTCTACAAGGCAAGGAATTATTTCCCCCTGTGATACAGTCTGATGTTGTAATTCCCTCTCTAGAATTGCAAGGAAATATTCCCCAGTACATTTGGCACCTAAGATTAAACTAAAACTTACTACAAATTGACTATTGGGCTCTGAAAATGAAAATAATGGATCAAAATATGAGTGGCATTCTAAACAAAAGTATTATGTTGCAAGACATCTCATTCCTAATTAACTGATAAGAAATATATATATATAAGTTTTAGCAATTATTCCATGCCAGGCAAGAAATTCCTGCAACTGAAACCAGTAAGTACATATGTATATACGTATGCAATGTATAGATTCCACTGCAGAACCAAAACCCTTCCATGATAATAATGACAACTTCCATTAACTTCTATGACACTATATTATTATCGTTATATCCGGCCCTTCCTTTAGAGTGGCCAGAATGGTTTATAGGAACTCCAGTAGTATTCCATGCAACTGAGTCAACATCCAGTTTTAAAACTGTTCTATATTTTATATTGTTTTATGCTCTGGCTAGGTTTTGAATTGGGGGGGTACAGTTTAATGATTTTAATGTTTTTATCTGTTTTAGTTGACAAGCTACCTTGAATGGGTTCCCTAGAGAGGTGGTATAGAAATCATCCACATAAACACAGACAATCAACAGTATTTTCTATTTTAGAGTGTTACTATATTTCTCCCAGTACGTTTCTCATGCTTATATAAACTATACATTGCAGGTGTCTAAGATTTATAAATATTACAAGAAAATACACCATTCCAAGGGCCACTTATATTGCTTCTTCCCATTATATATGTATTCATCTTTCCAGTGGCATAAAAAGAGAGCATTGTATCCTTATCAATCATGTACAGAGGTCACAGTTTAATATCTTTATTACCAATGCACGTTGAGCATATTCTCTGCTTTGATGACATCAAAAGAACAGTGTATAAGCACAATGCATCAAATCTTAGCTAGGAATTAATGGTAGAAAGGCTTTTTACGTTTGTTTCTCCCTGCCATAATGAGCATTTATCATGGAGCCTCCTTTAAAAGAATAACAGCCAGATCCTCTAAACAGGGGGTCCGTAGATGGAAAGAGTACACACTCCATGAATATATGTAATTCTGCTAATTCAATAAGTGTAATTGGCTCTTCCAGATCAATATCTTCTTTGCTATAAGATGTAAATATTTCAAGATGGGTAAGGTGCTCTAGCAGAAGAATGGGATTATCAGTTTATTGTTTCATGCTAAACAGGCTGTAAATATTTAAAATGCAAAACTACAAGGCAAATGTTTTTTCAGCGGGAGAATCATGAAGCATCAGCCAAGGTGAGCATTATTGTCAGTTGTTTAATCAGCAAAGCAGTCCAAGATAACAGGATCCTGGAGATCAAGTGACAGAGGGTGGCTTAGACTCACACAATAGTGCTAGACTACTGATTTTTTTTTTTTACTTTTCCCTCCTTTGAACAGCTAACCATCACGTCATATTTAAAAAATGCTTTCAAAATGCCACTCAGTTTCAAAATCAATTTGCCATGTGGAGCAGGAGATTGTCACTCAAGACAGATCGTGGGCTTGTGGAACAAGTTCCAACATTACTTGTATCCTGACTGGATTCTTTCCTCACCCCTATTTCCATCCTGTAGCTTTGTGGCCCAAACCTTCCCAGTCCCCCATGCCCCAGAAGCAATATGCCTTGTTTAGCCCCTATGTGGTGTTCCTATCCTGTCTAAGCAGCTTTGGAGAGAAGACAGGCAGTAGGAGAAAAGGTGGGATTGCCAATTGAACTTGCTTTTAAGTGCTGCTTGTGTGATTTCAGTCACCAAGCGCTGGCAAAACACAAAAGCAAGAGAAAGTTAGGAATTATTAAGGAGAGTGGGACAGAGCTTGTACCATATGGGTGGATGGGCATTAAAGAATTGGGTGACCTATAACGTATCTCAATAAGGCACAAACCACTTCCTATTTGCCTTATATAGGAACATATCGTTAGCACATATTTAGTCTTCCAAGGACCTGATGTTTCACAGAGTGCAAACTCTTAGGCCCTGATCCAACTCTAGTGATGCACAACAACTAAAGTCATGCCCATTCCTTAACAAAAAAAAAAAAAAAGATGCAGCCACTTTATTCAGGTCTGGATAAGCATTGCAATGTTGATGTGGATACATACTGAGGTGAGCATTTGCATCTGTTTCAACTGCACAGATGAAAGTCTGCTTCCAAGCACAGAGCTCTTTCGCTAGATAAGCTTGAGAATGTATACTTGCATTGAATAACATATGTTCACTCATTCAGCTAATATGATAACATTTGCGTCATGCCAGTTTCCACCTGCCCATGAAGTATTCCAAACTTGTGCTTCCTTTGTTTAAGAAACACTATGCACAAATTAAATGAAAGCAAGGGTGTAACTAATGAGTTGTTTGGAGTTGACTTGTTTACCACAAATTCCAGAAGTGTGTGTATTTGATATGTTAATCAGTTTGTTAATGGAAGATTGCAATACAAAAGTTATTTACTTAATGACAACAGATATTTAAGCAACCTATTGTGATACTCAGAACATCTGTTACGCAAAGCATTTATTAAAGACCTGCTATGCTTTTGTACTTCGAAATACAAAAAGGAAAAGGTACCAGAGGGTTTCTATTAATTACCGGCCACAGAATGGAATCTCTCTAATCACCCACAACGTAATTTTGATAAACCTGTCTTGGAAAGTTAAAAATGTCAAAATGCATCTCCAGAAACAACCCAGCCCCTGTGATCACACCAAGAATTTCAGCAAGGTTCAATTTCTCCTTTGCCCTAGGCATAGAGATTTCCTTGTCCAGTTTGCAGAGAAAAGTGTCAAGGTGTGTCACAAAGCACACGGCCTTGTCCAGATGGTTGTATCTTCAGGCTTCATTAGCATTTCATATCAATCATAGATAGGCTAGATGCACAACAAGCATTATGTTCCTCAAACTACTGCCCCTTCCCAGTGTCCTGTTGGAAAAAGCAAAATCCGAAAGATATGAGGCTATTAATGTTCGCATAAGGAACAATATATTCGTCTTTGCTAATGGAAGGAATTTCTGTCAGCTGAATGGTACTTCCTTGCCTTCCCACTCCTGCTGCAGCCCCAAATACTCCTGAAATTCTGCTCCTGGGAGGATGGGGATGCATAAGACCAGGGGTTTTTTTTGTAGAAAAAGCCCAGCAGGAACTCATTAGCATAATAGGCCACACCCAACAGCAGAAACTCATTCACATATTAGATCATACCCCTGACAACACAGCTCATTAGCATATTAGCCCACACCCCCATGCCTTCCCTTGGCTTGCCCAGGCACCCCGGCTCTTGGAGGGAAGGGCAGGCAGTTTAAATTGACTTCCCTTGATTTGCCCGGGCACCCTGCGACTGCGGGGCACCCGGGCAAGCCGGCTCTTGAACAGACCGGGAAAGGCACAGGGAGGCATTTAAATGCTCCCCGATCCTTCCAGGGGCCCCCTGGCTCCCCACCTCAGAG
The DNA here is from genome assembly GCA_029375565.1 of Gekko gecko. Taxonomy (NCBI): domain Eukaryota; kingdom Metazoa; phylum Chordata; class Lepidosauria; order Squamata; family Gekkonidae; genus Gekko; species Gekko gecko. Next base: position 35,349,746 of record JAPDNY010000008.1, on the reverse strand, counting down.
TTGCCAGGGGTCACTCTTCAGGCTTTCCCTCTGTAGCCATGCACGCAGAGGTTTTGGTTGTAGTGGGCGTGGCCAACTCTGAAGCGAGCTGAAACTTTGTTCCTGTGCGCTCCTACCCCAAAATAGTTCTGCATAAGACCAAGAAGGGGGAGTTTGAGGTCTGCAATTGGTGGAGGGAAAGTGGTAAAAAACCCTAGAACACTCCTATTAGCAGAAATTGATGATAGGATCCAAGCCAAAAATAATTTTAGGCAGTAAATACCAGATGAATAAACTATTTGTGTGTTTAGAAAAGGTATATGCTGCATCTTCAGAAACATTTTCAGGCTATGAGCTTTTGAGAGTCAAAGCTCCCTTCATCAGATCTGAACATATAAGAGTATGAATGCTCTAAACCAATGTAGGGGTTGTGAAATGCACAGCCTTGGTTACAATATGCAGCAAAGTATACCCTGCTGATCTAGAGAAGAATGGAAATCATTTATTCTCCAGAAACTCTTTCAGTCTTGTGCCTTCATATTCTAAAATCCAATTCTGCAAGATGAAACGAGAGCACTTGCTTAGACGAGATGTAAACTGAAGTACTAACAGAAATGCTGCAATGAAGGAAACACAGAGCAATTCTAGACAGAGTAATATTTTTCTAAGACCATTGATGTAGAAAGAAAAGAACAAAATTAATATGAAAGAAGTGTTTTCAAAATACAAACCAGCCACAGTAGAAAAAAGCCCAGTAGCACCTTAAAGACTAACAAAAATTGTGGTAGGGTATGAGCTTTTCTGAGTCACTGCTCACTTCTTCAGATGCAGCTAGAATGTGAGTCCATCTGTCCTATATATTGGAAAGTGAAGTGATTTCAGATGCCAAATGAGATTAGCAGGCAAATGATAATAGGAGGTGTGATTAGATTAGATGTGGTATGCAGAGAAGTAGCAGGCATGGAGAAATCAACATTGGTAATGAGACAGGAAACCTAGGTCTCAGTTCAATCCAGGTGGATGCATTGTCTTGAGCTTTGTTATCAGTTGTAATTCAGCAGTCTCTGTTTCTAATCTCCCTTTGAAAATCAGATTTCTGTCCATTAATTCTTTGTCTAACATTGCTATAGATTAACATGGCTACCCATCTTGATCTGTCTCCATGGAAGGCACCATATTTAGCCTTACAGAATGGAAATCCATTAGCCTTGTGAAGAAACTTCCACAGGTGCAAACAAATATAATCTTTCTTGCCAAATGCAGAAGATATAAAAATACATTATAACACGGCAACCCATTGTGATCTAAACCAGAAGCAGGCAGTTTCCCCCTCCACTCCCCTTTTCTTGTGTGTTTTGCCTTTTAAGATTATATACCTGAGACCTACCTCTCATTATTGATGTTGCTTTGGGAGATAATTGTCAGTAAAGCAAAATACAAGTGTACCAAATAACAAATTATTAATTGGCATAAGAAGAACAGTTCCTCTGCACAAGAACTGTTCAAACACACCATGGCCCATTTGAATACTAATAGCAAATATCAAGCCATTTTTGCCTTACATGGAGACAAAGATAGGCCAAATAAGATCTCCTAACCAGCCCATTCCTGGACCAAACAGTTTATTGAATAAGATGTCCCCAACCATGTGAAAACTTTTGGTATTGGCTGAGGCCAATCACAAAACATTGCAAGGTTCCAAGCCAAGTGTTTCCCTATTATTGAGGAAGTTGTTTCCAAATGGATGCTCCTTATTCACACAAGTTGATGGGCTGTACCGTGGCTCTACCTCAGTACCTCATGCTCCAACAAGATGGGCCAGCAATGACTGGCCAGCGGGTCAGTCGATGTCCAGGATTCGGTTCCCCATGCTATGCCAAGGTTTCTTGCCAATAAACCAATAACCAATAAAGTTGCAGCCAATTTATTCCAAACCAAGTTGTCCATGTGTTATTCAAGCATGGGTCATAAAATGGATACTGGGCACAAGGAACAGGGGTTCCCTCTTCTGTGCCCTCCCCCATGCCCTCCCATTGGCTCTGGGGCTGAAAACATATAAGTGGGCACCACAGCACCTACTGGTACCATGTTGGGAATCACTGCCCTACATAATATCCAGGTCTTATTATCTTTGCTAGTAAACTACCTGAAAATCAGGATTTGCCAATATTCGGTATGTTTTCAGGAATATATAGACACTTGAACAATACTGTTGCCATAGTAAGAATATGGATTTGCAAGAGGTACAAGGAAGACAATAAAATGCTAAGAATGGCTCCTCCATACAAGGATCAGGTCTGTAGCAAACTATGAAATGGGTAGTGATGATATTTTTACAAGCACTTGTTGCAAAGGTTAGGACAAATTCTCTTCTAACAGGCAATGCACAACTTATAAATAAAGAAGTGCCAGCAAATAAAGGAAGCAGCAAGACTGTGCAACCAGACAACCACTGGATTCTTTAATCTTTGCAGAGGCCCACTTTTATCAGGGATTTATTTGTTTCATTTATACCCTACTTTCCTCCCCAACAGGGACCCAAAGCAGCTTACATCATTCTCCTCTCCTCCATTTTATCCTCACAGCAACCCTGGAAGGTAAGTTAGACTCAGAGTATGCAACCGGCCCGAGGTCACCCAGCAAACTTTTGTGGCAAAGTAGGGATTTGAAGCTCAGGCTCCCAGAGCCTAGTCTGACACTTGAACCACCAAACCATGGGACGAAGTACTACTTAGGGAGTGAATTTCCCCCAGTACCATTTCACCAGAATTGTCCCCAGATTGGTTATTAGTCCAGGCAAGGATAAAGTCACTTTTCCTGTTCTTTCTCCCCCCCCACTAGTGGAACAAACAGTAGCTTGGTAATGGACATTTTACTTAGAAGAATGTAAGGGGAAGGGTGAATCACCCCATTTCAGTATCATAGTTCTGGTTCAAATTCCCCATCCTCATGGCTGATTTTACAGAAAATTAAAGTTGTCCTGAGATCTGGAGTTGAATCCAGAGCAGTGTTCCCTCTAAACTGAGTTAGTGTGAGCTAGCTCACAGTTTTTTAGCCTCCAGCTCACACATTTTTCTCTTAGCTCAGGAAGGATGGCTCCAGAGCAGACTGATTTATGCAGTAGCCAAATTGCTCGCTCACAACTTTAATGCCAGTAGCTCACAAAGTAGAATTGCTCAAAAGAATCCACAGCTTAGAGGGAGCACTGATTCAGAGCATTGTTTTCATGGTTCCTAGGGAACAGGATTTTGGGAAGGCATTGGGGTCCAAGAAAGAAAGTCACACTCTATGTGCAGAAGTCCTGGTTCGCATCATGGAAATGCTGTGCTGGATCCAGCTCCTGATTTCCAGCTCTCAGTTAGGTGAGTCCTGAGTGGGGGGGGGAGCAGTACAATGACATCATCTTTAACAATAAAAACAGAATGTGAAGCAAATGTCATAAGAGCTTTATAGTGACATCTAAAAGGAGAAAGTACAGCAAAGGAAGCTACCAATTTTCTTTCCTTATGCAGACAAGTACTTATCATATTTGCAGTGGGATAAATAAGAAAATTTAAGACTGTGGGTTGGATCCCATGGAAGCTCTGCACATGTGCTGCCCTTCAGTGCTCCCTCTAAGCTGTGTGTCACGTGCAGCTGCTTATTAACACAAGAAGCCCTGCTCGGCAGCAATCTGGAGCTGCGCAGCGTCCTGTGCTGCTCATTGCCCATTCTAAGATTACAGCAGTTATGTTCTGCCCAGATGTGAACTGCTCTGCTCAGCAGGGGGGAAAATTAGAGGAAACATTGCTTGCACTACTGCTTGCACAAGTGCCACTGTACTAAATACATTTCCCCTTCCACTCACACATTGTAGATGCAAGCTGACCTGCTCCCAGGTGAGTTTGGATGGAAAGGGGAACAAATGATACTCGGAGGGTTAAGCTGTACACTTTATGCACTGAAGTTTCACTCTGTTAAAAAAGGCATCCTTCTTCTGAAGAAATGTGCTGGTTTTATATCTACAGGGTTTAAAGTCAGCGGATTTTACACCTGTTCATTCTGCATGCCACTCACATCACCTCCGCCTTCCCACCACCTTATTCCCTGCCATATTGCATCAACTTAGACAGTTGGGTTGCTGATGCAAACAAGAAAGCTTGGAAAACATTCCGTATGTCGCAAAATAAATAGTTGTGGGATCTAATTTTGGGCAAGCACCTAACATAGTGCCAGTAGACTTTCTAAGTTTGTATATTTTTGTTGTAATTGTTGCACAGTTGTTGGAACTGTACAAAGCAAAAACAGTTGTCAAACAGCAAAACACTTCTTTTTGTTAACAACAGGTGTTGACTGTGTTCTGCCAAAACATACACATTAACTGCTTGAACTATTTTTTTTTCATAGCGACAAACACTATCTGCTTTTAAGCATGCTTCGTTAGACCACAAGCTCTTTTGAAATCAGTGGAACTCACTTCCAAATCAGTGCACTAAGGACCACATCCTGGGATTTAATATCTAGCGTGTTGATTTAGTTGAGAAAAAGAGAGAGAAGCGTCTGTGGTTTCCTACGCTTGCAGTGGATAACTTGCTAACTTTTAATCATACCATTTGAGCTTAGTGAGTGCTGGGAGTTTCCTGGTTCCTTTGGCCTGTCTCCTCCTCTAGTTGCAAGTCTGTTACAAGAAAGATCTGTAAACAATTTAACAATAAAGGTTTATCAGTTTCCTTACTGACTCCTATAATCCCATTTTTGTTCAAATGCATATATAGTTTAAAAAAGGAATAACATTTTTCTCTAGTGTTTTACATTCTAGGTAATCAAAAGTAGGGCTGTCAGAGAGATGGCCACCCCTTGGAATTTTCTCAAAGGATTAATGCTGGGACTACAAAGCCGTATTTTGGTAGATGACAGGAAAGCTGCTTTGCAGAATTCTTAATATTAGGTTCTCGTCACAGCGATGAATCATTTCCTGAAAACAGCCTCATATTCCTGCACTGCTCTGGTGGCTCAGGAGTCTGAGCTATCAGTGGTTCAAATCTCATCTTGGTCACACTAAGTGGCCTTGGGAGTTGACTGTTCTTTCACAGCCTCTGATGCAGAATAAGGGGATAAGACTGTTCTGTCTTGCATAGCTGTTGTGAAAAATCGATCATTGGGTTGGATTCTATGAACTGCAAACACATGGTGTGCACAGAAATCAATCTTCCCTACTGCCAGTTCCAGGTTTGGGGGGACCCTGACAAAAAGTGCTCAGGACCTCTTCTTCTCTCCACCACCACCTCCCCCTGGCACCCCCCTTCCCAGTTACACACCTGTGTGTCTCTCCCCCACTGCTTAGCTGTGTATCCTTCCCCTGCCTTCCCAGCACCTGGGGCTGCAGGGCCATGCATCATACCAGTGGCATAGGGTAATACATGCAGCCAGGAGCAGGGGTGGCAGGAGGACTTGCAGGTGATCCAGCAGGTGGTGGGAGGGTACAAGGGTGGGGGGCAGTGCCAGTTGGCCTTGGTAGATCCCCCACCGTGGGGCATTCTGACATCAACCTTGATCGCTACTCACCATCTCCTTTTCACAGCAGCCCTATGTAACCCCTGTGAAAACTTTACCAAAGGTTGGACCCCAGAAAACAAAGTGCAACTGGTTCTGGGAGATCACGGTGAGGAGAGGGGAAGTGGTTGTAGCTCTCGCTCCTCCGTTTTCAGCCAGCAGGGATGCTGCTGCACAAGAGGCTTTGTTGGCAGAAGGAGGCAGATTTGCCCTCCCTGCCGCCCATGAACTGCTTGACTTTTTACCATGCATCCCCCCCCCCCGGCTATACCTTTTAGGGGATCACAGAGGGCTGCTGTGGGAAGGGGTAAGTGGGAAAAAAAATCCACTTTGTGTCAATAATTCATAGGATCAGAATGCGGGATGTATTTTGAACACTGAAGACTATTTGGAAGCTTGACCTGCTACAGAACGCAGCAAATTGTCATAAGCCATTTTAAGCAAATTACACTGGCTGCATATTTACTTCCTGACATAATTTAAAGTGCAAATTACTACCATTAAAGCCTGAAACATTCTGGGATCCTTAAAGTACTGCCTGATTGCAAATGAGCCTGCCCAGCAACTTCTGTGTGTACAGACATGAGATAGGAAGCAGCACTTCAGTCAGGCAATTCCCTCCCCTTAGTTCTCCATCTGGCACTTACCCTTTGTGGATCCTATCAATGGCTACTGACAATGATGACTAAAGGGAACCTCTATGTCCAGAAGCTATTTCTCCCCGATTTTCTCCACAATGGGAACTCAAATTGGCTAACAAAATAAACACAGTTTACTCAAACAAAGAACAACAGTATAATACTCCAAAAATACCTGTCACAAAGAAGAAGAAGAAGAAGAAGAAGAAGAAGAAGAAGAAGAAGAAGAAGAAGAAGAAGAGGAGGAGGAGGAGGAGGAGGAGGAGGAGGAGGAGGAGGAGGAGGAGGAGGAGGAGATTGGATTTATACCTCACCCTTCACTCAGAGTCTCAGGGCAGCTTACAAACTCCTTTCCCTTCCCTCCCCACAACAGACACCCTCTGAGGTAGGTGGGGCTGAGAGAGCTCAGAGAGAACTGCTCTTTCAAGAACTGCTCTGATAGAACTATGGCTTGCCCAAGGTAATCCAGCAGTTGCAGGTGGAGGAGTGGGGAATCAAACCCAGTTCCTCCAGATTAGAGTCCACGCACTTAATCACTATACCAAACTGGATGGAATGGAACAGAAGCTAACCCCAGATCTCACATTACTGGCAGATACGTTCTCAGCCTAACCTCCCCTGCTAGAAGACTCTCTGGCAACCCCTAGACTTCAAAATAAGTGCTTGGAGGCAACATCAGGGGAAGGCCTTGGCCTCTATGCCTTGTTTGTTAGTCTTCCAGGACAGCAGGTCAGCCAGTGTGTGAAAGAGGTGCTGGACAAGATGAGCTACTAGTCTGATCCAGCAGGGCTCCTCCTGTGAGCTTCAGACACTGGGCCAAAAAATTCTTGTCCCACCAGGCATTTGATTGATTGGGTTGCTATAGCTCTGGTTTTTTTTAATTACAATTAATAAATATATCTTTATCTGCTTTCAATTTGTAGCAGTAGAAAAGAGTCCAGTAGCACTTTAAAGACTAACAAAATTTGTGGTAGGGTATGAGCTTCCATGAGGCACTGCTCATTTCCTGCCACAAATCTTGTTGGTCTTTGAGGTACTCCTGCTCTTTTCTACTGCTTTTTATTATTTGTTGGTTTGAATAGGCTGCTTGTGTGAATTAACTATACTGTAATCCTTGCTTTCGAGGGAGACTGTGGTTGTGAGATGCTCCGGGAGCCTGCTGGCTGAAGGGTGGCATCCAAGTCCCATAGGCCTTACACCTACCAGCATTAATGAATGAGCTTTAATAATGAATGTGTCATAAGTTAGTATGAATTTATAACATAGGTGGTAGGGCAAAACAGAGGAAGAAGGCTGCAGTCCTAAGGACACTTCCCTGACAGTAAGCCCATTGAATAACATGGGATTAACTTCCAGGTAGACCTGTTTCAGATTGTGCTCTCTCTTTCTCTTCTTTTCTTCTCATTTATCTGTTTGTTATGTTATTTTTTTAGTTAACAAATTAATTTGTTAAATGTAATGCTGGATATTTGTGTTAGTTCGTTCTAAAAATATAAATAAACAAATGTGCTAAGTGCCACATATTATCACTATCATTTTGAGATTGTTCCACAGCAAATATTACCAGCTGAACTTTTTCAGGGGGGAGAGCAACACACTAACACTGTTGATAATAACATCCGAACGACTGGTTTAACCTGTGGGAGGCTGATGTTATTACCAGGCTTATAGTAACATTTCCCAAATATGGTATCAAGGGAAACAGTTACAATGGGGACAAAAAATGTGATGAATGGGCTTAGAGACTTGTCATCTGCAGCCCATTGAAACAGCTTTTAAATCAACATGCAGCTTGCTGCTACATTACATTTATGCAATTTACCTTGACAGTATAATATATACGTATATTAACAGTATGCACATGCATTTTAGTAAATAATGTATGCACTTTCCTTCATGCATTCTGATGACCTGTACAAAAATCCAATCATCCGGCATTAACAGGTGTCAGAAAGGTTTAATGTTTTTTTAAAAAAATCACAGCTGTCACAGGTAGCAATTCCAAGTTCAGCAGTGTCAGTAATATATGAAAATAAATGATGGGTAGAAGCAATTGGGAACATTAGTTGTTATTTACATTAAACAAATATATGGGTTTCTGCCATAGATTAATTCAAGGTCTGAACACGTGTGGTGCTTTACACGGAGAACAAAAATGCTTTTTTTCTTTGTGAGAGGCATTTTTGAAGATTTAGTTGTGGAAGAATTACAATGAACCACCAAAATATTCTGTTTAAAAAGTCGTTGCACAAATGCATTGTGCGTCTCTGGTTTTTAAGGGGGGAAATCCACACCTAGGTTTTTCAACATAATTATGCCCAATGGCAGCTGGATGATAATATCAACAACAATGACAAACAAAGATGAAACCAGCTTCTTCTGACAGGGCTAATCAGTGGTTTCTGTGGGGCAGTGGACAGAAACAGTTCCCCTGTTTTCCTTTTTTGGGAGAGTTTCTCCCACTGTAGTTGCTTATGATGTATAAGGAGTCAGTAAGGAACTGGGAGATAGCCATTTGCTTCCATGTTCCATTAAATGGAACAATTACTGACCCATAAAACCATTGTTAAAATATGCTTTTCTTGTATCAATCAGTTCTTAAATTGTTCAGTGGAACTGAGCCAGACTGTCGTGTACTATTGCAGTTGTGCGAGGTGATCCCATGGGGTTGTGAGAAGCTTCTAGGGATGATTCACATTTTAGGAAGTTCATGTGTCTCATATGTGGAACCTCCCTATACAAGACTTAATTCCCACATGTGAGCAAACCTGACCTGTAGTGAGACCATGGCCCATGGGGAATAGGCTCTCTGGTGCTGTTTTCCCAAACTGAAATGGCCACAGGAAGTCACTATTGGCTGGTTGGGGAAGCTTACATATACTAATCATTCCAAGCAGGAAAAATGGCACAGGCAGAGAAAGGCTTAAGTTTCTTTTTCCTACAAACAGGCTGAGTTCAGACTGGCAGTTTGCCCCGCTATAGCCATGTTCCAGCCACGTTTTACAAGCGGATTAAAGGGGGCATTCACACAGGCACATCTGCCTGGCGTTCCCCACCCATAGTCAATCCGTGCTGTTTCGCTTTGCTCCTGCGTTTAAAAGATACCTGGTAAAAGTGGTAGCAAATCCCTGAAAGCCCATTTATCCCGCTTCATTCCGCTTCCAGGAAGTGTGAATGCCAACCTGAAAAGCCGGGAGCAACCCGTGTTGTGCATAAGGCAACAGCGATATGATTGGCTGTTCTCTGCTCGACCACCCAATGTGGTGCTGGTGCAATGGGATCAAAATTGGCTATGTGTGCATGTGTGCATATGTGCTCATGTGCTCATGTGCTCATACACACATAGCCAATTTGCTAGGAAAAAGCCGTTTACAGCTGCGCCTCCAGGCCAGCAGTCTGAACACTCCTGCCTGCCTCCTCCTGGTATGCTCCTACATCAGTCGGCGCAGTGTGACCGGGAAAACACGGAACATTTTGTTCCGGGGCTTTTTTGCCATGACTGGCTCCTGCTTCAAACTGCCAGTCTGAACTCAGCCACTGAGGTCCTGATCCACAAATTAAGTTCCCACCAGGGAACTCCCAGACAGGTCTCATCAAAATACCTTGAGGTAGTCACAAACAAGGACTCTGTAATGTGTGAATAGCTGTCTGCCCAATCCATCTCAGATGGTTCTGTAATTCACACACATACCAGAGTCCCGTGCAATGTTCCCTCTAAGCTGCGGAGTCTTGTGAGCAAAAACTCTACTTTGTGAGCTACTGCTATTAAAGGTGTGAGCAATCAGTCTGGCTGCTGCATACAGTAGTTTGCCCTGGAGCCATCCTTCTTGAGCCGAGACAAATATGTGTGAGTTGGAAGCTACAAAACTGTGAACTCAGTTTAGAGGGAACACTGGTCCCGTGGGACTGCATGCTGTGGAACCAACTTCCACATGATTGCAGGAGTGGATAAAATATCAAAGTTCTGCATGAGATTCAGAACTCTATAAAGACTCATCCTTTTTCCTCTTTTCTTCGCCACACTGACACAGACAAAGTAAACGTAGTAGGCTCCAGTTACACTCGAATCTTCCACATGTTCTACATTGCACATGGTTTCAGATGGTAGCTGTGTTGGGCTGCAGTAGAACAGCTAGATTCCAGTCCGGTAGCACCTTAGAGACCAACAAGAATTTTAAGGTAGAAGCTATCAAGAGCCAAAGCTTCCTTCATACCTGACTTGGTACACGTTCTCTATATTACATATGTTTGATAAATGCTGCAGATAAAATGCTCTAGATTAAAATTAGAGATGGGCATGAACTGGCTCACAAACTAAAGTTAATGATAAATTTTGGCTGGTTCATGGTTCCTGAACTGAAGTTCGTGGCAGTTCAACCAGCACAAACTTTCCATGAACTTTCAAGCAGTTTGTGGAGGTTTGTGCTGGTTCATGAATGGATACATTTCCAAACAGCCTGTCTCAGGCCTGTAGCTAATGTGGGACCCATGGGGCCTGGCCCCCTAGCATTTCTTCTGGGCCTCTCCCTCCCAGGCTGCCCCCAAAAGTACCTCAATTCATCTCCTCCGAAAACTGACTGCCCTGAGCGCCTTGGCTGCTTCCCCACTGGCCTTACTCCACTTCTAGCCTCAGATGTGCTCTGGTGATGGTGGCACCCTGGCTGGGCCCTGCTGACCAGCAATACCCAGAACAGTGGCTGCAACAGAGGCAGATGCAGCCCCAGCAGCAGGAGGTGCCTGGCTTGCTTGGCAGTGTGGTGGGCAGGTGGGTGGTCTTAACAGGCTAGCCTGGGCAGGTGAGCTGGGGAGAGCATTGAGTTGCCAGCCCCCAGCTGCCTCTTCCCACTTTCCCCACCAGATCTCTTTCTCCCCCTCCTGGATGCTGCTGCCTGCTGCCAACTTTGCCCTGCCTGGCTTCGCAACTTGAGCAGGGTTGTGGTGCTCCAGGGGAGGGTGGGCAGGCTGAGTGCCAGCCTGATGGGCATCACAGGCCAGGGCAGATCATGGCAGCCCTCAGGGATCCCTCTCTCCCCGACTAGGGGAGAGAGAAAGAGAGGAGGAGGAGGAGCACTGTTCTTCCCTCTCATGGCCCGGGCATTGCTGGGGTCCCCCCCCGCCGCTATTCTTGCAGCTGCTGCCACTCACTTCTGCCTGGCTGGCAGAGCAGCACACTTGATGATGACCCCAGATGTGCTTTCCCCATGCCCTTGGATAGGGGGAGGAAAGGCAAGCTACGGCTGCTGGGCATTACCCTCCCTACTTGCCCTGGAGCCTGGCAAGGGTGCAGGGCTGCCTTAGGGGAAGGCCAGCTTCTGAGAAGTCCCACTATTTAAACCAAAGTTAATTTAATTAACCTTTTTTTTATTAGCTGGCAGCCTCCCCCAGGCCCCCTCCCCCCAAATTCCCTAGCTAGGGAGCTGGCCTGTCTCTGCTCATAATAATAATAATAATAATAATAATAATAATAATAATAATAATAATAATAATAATAATAATAATAATAATAATAATAATAATAATAATAATAATAATAATAATAATAATAATAATAATATAAACTGAACTTCAAACAAATGGGGGGGGGTAGAATTCTCCAGCCTTGGAAAAGCTGTTGTCAGTTTCAAACTCGCCATGTCAGTTTCAAGAGGGTTCCCCCCCCCTTTGCCAGTGTTCCTTTGTGTTCTTTTTTTCTTTCACAGAGCTTGCAAAATCCTACCCCCTTACTTGGATTTGTGACTCTGTGCTTTGAGTTTAGTCCTTTTAAGTTTGCAATGCTGCTAGTACTGGGTTCTGCTGGGCACTCTGTGATTGCACTGGTACTGATGGGTACTCTGTACCTTATACTGATTCTGCTGGGCTTGCAAAAATGCCCCCCTTGCTTGGATTGTGATTGAGCTGGCATTGTCACATTGACACTGGGTTCTGCTGGGCAGAAAAGAAGAAGAGACTGGATTTATACCTTGCCCTTCACTACCTGGAGGAGTCTCAGAGTGGCTTACAATCACCTTCCCTCCCTCTTCCCACAACAGACACCTTGTGAGGTAGGTGGGGCTGAGAGAGCTCTGAGAGAACTGGCCATGAGAAAACAGCTCTGAGCTAGTACATTGCACTGGTTCTGCTGGGCCTGCAACCCCTCCCCCCACTTGGAGTGCAGTTCTGTGCTAGACATCAGTCCTGTTCAGGTGGCATCGCCACAATGACTATATTGTACTGATTTTGCTGGGCTTGTAAAAATGCTCACCACCTTCAGTTTTGACTGCAGAGATTCTCTGGTTTGACCTTAGTCCTGTTGGGTTTGTGTTGCCACAGTGGCCCTGCTTCTACTGGGTTTGCAAAAATGCCCCCCACCTCCAGTTTCTATTGCAGAGATTCTTTGGGACTTTGATTGTGTTCTGCTGGGCTTCTAGTGCCCTACTTTTGTTTTGTTTTTCCCTAGGTTTCCCCCTCTATTGGGCCATAACTCATTCTCTGTAAATCCAATCTTCACCAAACACAGAGAGCAGGCAGACAAGAATCAGCTGACGATTCCCTGCAAGTGTGATGTCTCTAGCACACTGGGGGGGGGGGCTGTTCTACTGCATCATGAACATCACAAATTGAACAGGTTCATTTATCTCTTATAAGCTTGTGATTGTTAATGGCTTATGAACTGGGCAAGCATTTACTGAAACAAACCACACTTTCCCAGTTCATGTGAATCTCTAATTAAAATATATGCAACTTCTGGCTCAGTAGATAACATTAGAGATGTACAGTTGGCAATTTACTAATGCAAATCTGACTTGAACTACACTACATTTGGAAATACTGAGAAGACTCAGAATTCGGACAAAAATATTTCCTGCCTTCAAGAGCCATTGGAAGTGTTCCTACTTAGAATCCTCCCCAGGTGTTCTTAACATTGCAGTGTATCAGGTAGGGCCTGACAATCTTTCATCTAGATAATGGAAAGCATCAATGAAGGGCAGAGTGACTGAGAAAAGATGCAAGATTGGCCAATCATTAAACTCAAACACAAGTGAGATTGGAACAAGTGGTTCCAATTTATCAAGCTCAACAGTCACAATTTTTAAAAAAATCAGAGATGTTTTAAAAATTTTAAACTCTCTGAAAGGCAGGGTGAAGCACAAATAATTTTGTTCCAGGTAGTAAGAATTCTCAGAAACATCTGCCTGGTATTCTAAATTATAAATATCAGTGATACGACCTCATTTTTGCTGATACAAAGAACACTGTTCAGTCTCCAGAGTATCATTACTGAATACTGTTAAACCAATATATGGCACAGCTTCAACACACACTTAAAATGGTTAATAATAATTCTCTTTCCCTGAGGATTTCCGGGAGCTGTGATATTATGAGCAGGGCTCATTCAAAGTGTGTGTATGTGGGGGGGGGAGTGCTTTCCACGAACGTTTTCTCATTGTGAAAAATCCCACCTGTCAGTGACCATTTAAAAGGCCTTCATGGAGGCTTAAAAGGTACTGGAAAGTACTGCATCACTGATATAACTAGGATGAAGCTCTTTGTCTTGCCCATTCCCATACCATCTTTACCATCAGGAAATCACTGGCTTCATTTACCCTTAGTAGTGTAGGAAGAAGAGAAGAGAAGATATTAGATTAATATCCTGCCCTTCACTACCCTAAGGAGTCTCAGAGCAGCTTAAAATCCCTTTCCTTTCCTCTAACCACAATATACACCTTGTGAGGTAGGTGGGACTGAGAGAGTTCTCTCAAAAACTGTCCTTGAGAGAACTGCTCTGAAAGAATTCATGATTGACCCAAGGTCACACCAGCAGCTGCATGTGGAGGAGTGGGGAATCAAACCCAGTTCTCCCAGATTAGAGTCCGTGCTCTTAATCACTACACCAAAGCAAGCCTAAGGAGGTCTACTCAGAAGTAAAACCTATCAAGTTCAATAGGGCTTACTTCCACAATAATATTCGTAGAATTACAGCCATAGCTACACAGCTAAATCTACTTGATGGGTGGCACTACAACTACATTGCTATCCCTGTGTGTGATCTCTTCCCTTCTAGGGAAGAGGAAAGCTAGTTGAGTTGATGATGTCAACACAGCTACACATTTCAGGAGAAGGCCATCCTGAGAACCATAAAAAAGCATTGTAGCGGGAAACCAGGGAGATTACCTGAGAACCCCTCAACACCACAGAACTGACCAGACAACGAATGACAAGGTAAGCAGTTTAATGATGTCAGGTCCAGCAGCGAAGACCACTCAAAAAGCTGGACCCAGAAGACTTTCATATTCACCCTTTTATACAGTTACATAGTTAGGCAATGTTCACATTCTTTGATTATTTCCTTGGTTACTACAGTGCAGCAAGTTTATTGACTGAGATTTGATGAGGCCACAACTTCTGTCCACTCCTCCCATCTCCGGCTTCCTTGGTATGCTTCCCCCTCCCATTACATGGATTGCATGTGCATGTTAATAAGACATAAGCTATGCAGGAGTGTGTCAGTTAATAGTAATTAGCTCATTACACCTGCGTAGTCTCTAAAGTTCCTTTGACTTTTCAATATCTATCTCAAGCCTGGCTGACTGGTGGGTTTCGACTTCCCCTTTTTTCACGCTTGATCATAAGACAATGCCTTTCCTATTCTTAGGTGTTTGCCAACTGCTGACACTGACGCCTGGCCTGTCTTTTATGATGATCAAAGGTTACTCTGTTATCAAGCTCTAAGCATAAGGCTTAAATCAATTAAGCAGATTACCCGACGTGTAAAGCACCTGGAAATACTGTGGGGGTGCTTTCCTAGTATAAGGGTTTTCCCAGAGTCCACGATCCTCTAGGTCCTGCTTCAGCATAAGAAACATTATCTTTGCCATATGTTGTCTTCCATTAGAAGGCAGCCATTCTAAAAGAGAGAAGTAAAGGGAGGTCCCTTCCACTGGATTGCTCAATTCCATTGCCACCTGGCCACACATCCATCCATTCAGCAGAAGATAGAGGTCTTTCCACCTGTGGCAGGCTTTCCAAACTCCTTCAGCAACCTGCCATTCTTCAGGACTGGGAAAAGCAAACTCCTTCAGCAACCTGCCATTCTTCAGGACTGGGAAAAGAGGGCGGTCCCATCAAATGATCGGCTTTCACCCCTTTGTATTTTATTTATATCTTCAAATACATTTTTATCTAGAGTTGCCAGGCCATGGCAAGCAGCAGGAGGCTCAGGGACAGGGACAGGGACAGGGGGAGCCACAATGTCCTGGGTGCTGCTGCATCACTTCTGGGGAAACCCAGAAGTGACATGGGGTAGCTCTAGGAATCTCTGAAAATTCAAGTGTAAAACCATAGAGAGGTTTCCCCAGGAAATGACATAGTGGTGCATGGGACAAGGACTTATTTTTTTCCCTGTCACTCCTTGGAGTGGTGGTGAGCAAGGACAGCTACCAGCAGGAGGCTTGGCAGTACTATGTTTACCCCACCCTCTCCAAGGGACTCAGGTTGGTTGTTCTCTTCCACTTTATACTCACTAACAACCCAGTGAGGTAAATTAGGTTGATAGTATGTGAATGCCCACAGGTTACCTGGAGAGTTCAAGACTGAATGCAGATTTCAACCCAGGTCTCTCTATTGCTTCTCCAACAATGTAGCTACGTTGCCATAAGAACATAAGAGAAGCCAATGTTGAATCAGGCCAGTGGCCCATCTAGTCCAACACTCTGTCACACAGTGGCCAAAAATACCACGTGCTATCAGGAGGTCCAGCAGTGGGGTCAGGGGTCAGGACACTAGAAGCCCTCCCACTGCTGCCCCCTCCATCACCAAGAATAGAGTGCATCACCTGCCCCAGACTGAGAATTCCCATCTATACCCTGTGGCTAATAGCCACTGATGGACTTCTGCTCCATATGTTTATCTAATTCCCTCTTGAAACTGTCCATGCTTGTAGCTGCCACCACCTCCTGTGGCAGTGAATTCCATATGTTAATCACTCTTTGGGTGAAGAAGTATTTCCTTTTATCTGTTCTAACCCGACTGCTCAGCAATTTCATGGAGTGCCCACGAGTTCTTGTATTGTGAGAAAGGGAGAAAAGTACTTCTTTCTCAACCTGCTCAATCCCATTCATAATCTTATAAACCTCAATCATATCACCCCTCAGCCGTCGTTTCTCCAAGCTGAAGAGCCCCAAGTGTTTTAACCTTTCTTCATAGGGAAGGTGTTCCAACCCTTTTATCATTCTAGTTGCCCTTCTCTGCACTTTTTCCAATGCTATAATATCCTTTTTGAGATGTGGTGACCAGAACTGTACACAGTATTCCAAATGAGGTCGCACCAATGATTTATACAGGGTCCACACTGGCTACGTCCCCTCTTGTTACAGCACAGTTACAGTACTGTTTTGTTACAGAGTTTGAAAACAGTACAGGAACACAAAAGAAGTTTATTGAGACTCCATAAAAAATGCTATTCTAATGATGACTGATAAGATACATTACCAAAATGAATGTCTGGAAAGTTTGATGGAGCTTGAGATATGTTCATTTTCTGTTTCCAAAGCTATGATTATTGAGATTTGAAGATGTCCGTATCCATGTATATACAAAGAGAGTGAAAATACTGAATGAATTTATATTTAAATGAGGACCTCACTTGAATTTTAATCTAATTTATTTTTGGATTATAATTTTGGTTAAAAGTCTTGGGCTGGACTTTCAGTACAAGATAATCAGCAAAAATACAATTCCTATTAAAATGTACAATAAACCTGTTTTGAACTACAAGTTTCTAGTGTATAGTTAACTGTGGCCATTAATGAGCAAACCCAAAGAACCTGCCATGTAGCATTTTTAGAAAACATTAAGCCTTGCTTGGCTGAAGTTTCAGTGACCAAACATAACAGGGATGAATTGAAAAGAATTGAAAAGAAAAGAAAAGAAAAGTCTGTTGTGACCTTCAAAAGCTGATATAGGTTGTTCAGGGCAGCTTCATGGACAAAATGCCATGGTACATGGGGAGCTTCAGTGAGTGGGAGGACACTGGACTCACCACATGGCATTTTATCCACAGGGTTTCCCCATCTTCTACCATCAGCTTTGAGGGATCACAAAGTGCTGATAGGGGTGAGGGAATACAGGAAAGATCATCATCTATGATTGCCTTCCATTTGTGGTTTACAAGAGCCAACCTCTAGTCTTTAAAATGCCACAAATCTATCTCATTTTGTTTATCACTCTCTGGAATTTACCCTGATATTTTCAGCGAGTCCCAAGTAGGACTATATTGAGGCTTGCTGAGTATTCTCAGAACTCCTTACTTCCCTCAAGCCACAAGCAACTCAGGATACCTCAGAGTCATAGGGCTGAATGCTGTATTTCAAGGGCCTACATAGAGGGCCTCCCATTGCTATACCACCATCATGAGTTCAATGGCATACCTGTCCTCAGCTGTCAATGATGAAGATTCTATGCATGGAGGATGTACATCTAGGTTTGAAAACAGATTTGCAAGACTTCCAAACTGCAACATACCAAAGATCCTTAAGACTGCATCCTAACAGTACATATCATAGTCCACTTATAAAAGTTAGATGAGTAATTTCTCCAACGTAAAAAAACAAATACGATCTACACCAGATTTAGCAAATGTCTGATTTGCAAAGGAATGCATTTCTTCCTTTCTTTTTTATCATTTATTTTATTTAGACTATTTTTATGCTGCCTCTCCAGAAACCTTCCTGAGGCAACTTACAAAATACAAATAATAAAAACAAAACATGAAAACATATTAATTAAAACCCATCATTAAAAATTCCAGCCCAGCATAAAAACAGGCCACTAACAATTTATCAGTTTCGAAACTGAAAGACTGTTAAAAGACCAATCCCTTAACTAAAGGCCTGTGTGAATGGAAGCATCTTAGCCTGGTGCCTAAAAGAAAGCAAAGCCAGGTAAGCCTCAACAGGAAAGGGAGGTGCTGCTGCTGAAAAAGCCCAGACAGACAGCAGGACTGGTGAGGTGGGCTGGACAATATGGGAGGAGGCAGCCCTTTAAGCACCTTGGCCTCAAGCCATTTAGGGTTTTAAAGGTAAGAAGCAGCGCTTTGAATTGTGCCTGGAAACCAATGTGCAGCCTGTGCAGATTTGTCAGCACCGGGGTGATACAATCCCAGTATGCTGCCCCACACATCAGCCTGTCTTCTACATTTTGAATGAGCTGAAGTTGCCAGTCTGTTTTCAAAAGCAGCCTCATCTAAAATGCATTACAGTAATCTAACTTTGATGTAATCAGTGTATGGATCACTGTGGGCAGATTACTCTTCTTGAGGAACAGCTTGTAGCCGATGTATCAGTTTAAGCTGATAAAAGGCTCTACGTGCCACAGAGGAGATCCAACTGTTGGCCAGGGCTGAGCCAGTACCCTTAAGCTACAAAGTTGTTTCTTCAGAGGGAGTGCAAGCCCCCCCCCCACAGGCTAACTCCCCAGTCCTTGAACAGCTCTGTCACTGACCAGTAGCACCTTAGTCTAATTCAAACTATTTACCAAGAATTAGGCACAGAATTTCTTACGTATGTTAATTTGTTGTTGTAAGACTTAACTATGGAGAAAATGCGCATCCACACTTATTATAATAAAGAGGGGAAGGAAAGATTGAAGCAAGCCCTACAAAACAGGTGTGGTGATATATTATGCAAGGAAACGAAAACAACAAAATCTTTAAAACCCAACAAGAATGCCATCCTGTGGATTGCAGTTTTGAAATGTATCTCAATACTTATTTAATTCATTTGTACCCCACCTTTCTCTAGAACTGGAACCAAAATAGCTTCTATGATTCTCCTTGTAATGATTTCAAGTTATATGTGTGTGTTTCTTTAACTGGTTGGTAAGTGTCTATAGAACAGGGGTGGGGAGTGAAAGAGGGAGATGCGTCAGTGAGGTGATTGGTTGGTAACTGAGAGTGTGTGAATGGAGCTAGGAAGTTTGTGTGTATGGAGAGAGAGAAGGCAGAGTTTAAAGTTTGAATTTGAAGTCTGAAGTCAGCAGCTGTCAGTTGTGGTCAGTCTACAGAGTCTGAGAAATAGTTTTCTAACTATAATCATACAGAAGTGTTGCGAAAGGCATTAAGATTCAAAGGAGGAAGCAAATATACTTGAGGGGGCACACTAGGCAAAATCTATTATTGTCAGAGTATTTTAGGAGTGTGAGGGGAAAAGCTGACAGAGACCTGAGTAAAAGGGGAAAAGATTTTACTGAGCAACTTAACAAAACATTTTGTAACCGACACATTTCTTTTACCAATCAAGTTTTATCTTGTTTATTGTTAACCCACAGTCTTATCCCCAGAACCACGTCGTCCAACGAAGGAGCCTTAGAGCTTGGGCACAATACTGTGGGAAAGGTTTTTTTTTAAAAAAATTATTCTTTCAATGACTGGAATTAAATTTCTGGTGGCAGAGATAGATACTTTGAGTGAGAGAAAGAAACAAAAAATTTAAACCGCACAAAATAAAAGGGAGGTACCATCACACTCCTCTTCTCCACTTGATCCCCCCAACAGCAACCCTGCGAAGTAGCTTAGGCTGAGAGAATGTGTCCGGGCCAAGGTCACCCCAGCAGGCTTCCATGGCACAACTAGTCTGACATTCTAATCACTACACCACACTGGCTACGTTTCGTCCTCTTTCCCCTTTCTTTTTGTAGGTTAATACTTACGTACTGCTGTACAGCCAACAAACTTGTCCCATAACTGAAGGGTGAGCAGGCAGTACTTTCAACAAACCTCATTTTCTGATCTTTGCAAACAGATCAGAGTTTGCTGGTGGCTTTATAAACTTCCATTGCCTTTCCAGCCTGAGGGATGTAACAGCTTCAGGGTGGCCTATAACGTCAATGCAAAAAAACCTTCAGAAAATAAAATCCTAGTGAGATACTAATGCTAGACAACTGTATGGAAATATCACAGGGAAATATCAGGGAAACGATTTCCAGCTGATCTTGAAGTGTCCCTTTCCGTGACCTTGCCTGCCCAAGAAGTCATGAATGTTTGCAATGGAAACACCTGTGCATTGCACTAAATATTCTGGAGCATATCCAAAGGTGGTCACACAGGCCTCTTGTCCCTTACTCTTCACGTGTGTTAACCAAAAAAAATACCCTGGCACTTGATCCCAGCTAAACATCCTGGGGAGAAGGTAAGCCAAAAGACATTTGTCCAGCATCTTCTGAGACACCTTGATAGGTTTCTAAAGAACCTCATGTTTCTCCTAGAAACAACTGATCAATTGTCACTCTTAAAAAAAAAAAAGGAGGTATTTACAGAAAATGAAAACTTCAACACTGGAAAGCATGAGCTCACTTATACAGGGCTTTTATACCATATAAGGGCATCCAGGTTTTCTTGAGCAGGTGGGGGTTAAAAAAAGGTTTCCTCTTAAAATGTATATGCCTGTGAACTTCCTGGAGAGCTTAATTCTTCTTCAAGTGCATCCTTCCAGGACCCCTCAGAAGTCTGAAGAACTCTCATTGCTATCAATCCACCCGTTCCTAGCCTGCTGCTTTGATTTCTGCATCTGCTTTGTGAGAAAGAACCAGGGCATTAAGAACACAGAAGACAATTCAGTTTCTCGATTGATTCCCCCCCAAAAAACATTGTTGATAATGGAAGTATAGAATTGTCTTAGTACAAAGAGTTGCTTTTATTTTAAAATTATTCTCCTTAAACCCTTTTTTCATCTAAATTAACAGCAGGATAAACTTTAGGGGAGAGAGTTGACCGTGAAGCAATGGACCTTTAAATTAATTTATGGAGGTCATTCTTGGCTCAATGCCACTCCTGTATTCCCCACAAGATCAATTTGCTCTTCCCAAACTCACACGCATCTACATTACTGACAACAGAACAATGTAGGAGCCAATCAGATTTAACGCCTTCACTCTGGAAGGTGGGCTAAGAGTCCACAAGTGATGTCTATCAGTTGCAGCAGGTATTAGAAAAACATCTGACCACCTACTACCACTACATTGCTTACCCAGGAGTATATTGCATTAGATATTGCAATGGGAAAGATACAGTTAAGACATTAATGTGAGAAAAAGTAAACTGTCAGTGAGGCTAACAGGCCTTGTCTGTACCAGTTCAAACTGGTAGCAGAAATCACATACACACTGATAGGGATGCACTATACTGTGGAATCTATGTGAAGTGAATCAACCCTCTGCATAGAGAGCCAGTTTGGTGTAGTGGTTAAGAGCATGGACTCTAGTCTCCATTCTTTCACATGCAGCTGCTGGATGACCTTGGGCAAGCCACAGTTCTCTCAGAGTTGTTCTCTCAAGAGCAGTTCTCTGAGAGTCTGTTGTGGGGAGAGGAAAGGAAAGAAACTGTAAGCCACTCTGAAACTCTGAGTGAAGGGCAGGGTATAAATCCAATCTCCTCCCCCTCCCATGAATATTATGCCCTGTTTTCCCAACTGCACAGTTGTACTCTCTTCGACCGTCATGAAAATCCACTGCATTTGCACATGTAGAAATTCTACATAGCATTTGTTCACACACAATAAAGACTACATATGATTATCAAGAACCATCAACACACAATACTTGCTTGCATGTTTGAAAAAAAAATGATGTTTAACATTGCAGTTTGTACATGTTTAGGCACCAGGCTCATGTCCCAGCAATTATATGTAGGCAGGACTGGGGTGAACAAACTCATTTCTGCCCCTCCTGTAACAGGGCACATTTTGGAGCAAGGTATGGTTTTGTATAACAAAAGTCTGCACATGGGAACAGTTGTATAATAATTTTGGGAGAAACTTGAACACACGAATGCAGGAAACTGCCTGACACTTGGTCTATCACGGCCAGTATTATCTACTCAGACTGGCAGTGGCTCTCCAGGGTTTCAGGCAGAGGTCTCTCCCATCACCTACTGCCAGATCTTCTAACTGGAGACACTAAGGACTGAACTTGGAACCTTCTGTATGCCAAGCAGTTGCTCTACCACTGAGCCACGGGTGCTCCCCTTGGCTCAAGATTCAACCACCGTGAATCACCATTCTTGGAATGTTTGTGGGATTGTGCTATGTTATGGGATAGGTTACAAGAAGGGTGTATGTTGAACTTGTTAAAACCAAGAGCATCAAGTAGAAATTTGGTTTGGTCTTCAATGTAATATGCATTATAGACATAATTCAGTACAATATAGACATAACGATTCATTTGGAAACTTACTTCTAGCTTTCACTGCAGCCGGTGGTATTATTCAGCAGGATCTTTCGCCCCCCAACAGTGAGACGTTTGATAGCTGTAGACAGCCCCAGGAGTCCATTGCTGCAAGACAGGCTGAAGCAGCTGCCATTCTGGAGCCTAGGGCAAACTGTGATTGCGTTTGAGGAAGCTGGGAGTTGCTGTCACCCCTCAGAATATATGTGTTAACAGGCCCGTAGGCTTGTCATCTTTTGTGGAAATTAAAAGTCTACAAAGCATATCGCAGTCATCAGTTTGAAATGGAAGCAGAGGTCAGTGTTCCCTTTAACTTTATTTTCTGCATCTGTGGGATTAATTTCTGGCCCCCTGTTTGGAGAGAGCATTATTAAGGCATGCTTAGTGGCTTAACATTAGACTTGCTTGAGAAACATGTCATACCTTTCACAGCAGAAATAGTCCCTTCTGTCAAGCTACCACAGCGCTATGCAAGTTAATAACACAACGGTAGTGCCACTGCAGCAGAGGGGCTAAGTGTGTGAGCTCTGGAAGCTCTGCCAACTAATGGTGTGCCCCTCTGCTCGAATTGTAATTGGGTCACCAATTATGAACTGCATCTGAGAAAATTACAAAAATTGCTGTCTATCAAGAATTTGGATTGCAAATCTTTTGCACAAGTGCATTCTGACACTGGTACCTGGGAATTTGTGGTGCAGGTGCAGGTGTGGGGGATGTCTGTTTCCTTGGCAACTGTACAGTGCTCTTTTTTCCTTCTGATGTTGACAATTTGATAGCTGGTCTCTGGTCAGAGTCAGGGTTACCTATTGTTCCGTGAATTATAACTCCATTTAGAAGCTCATGTCAATTTCAGCACTCAGCTTCAGGACAGGAGGTCAGTTTCAGTTCAGCAAGAGCAAGATAGAAGGGGCCAAAACAAAGTACAAAGTTCTTAGTGCCTAGATGTCTTAGTTCCAATCCAACTTCAGACATTGTTGTTCCATAAATTATTTTCCCATTTACAACAAGGTGAGGTTGATTTCAGCAATAAGGATTCAGGAATCAAGACAGGAGTGTCTTCAGGCAGTAAAGTAACAAATCATGTTCTGAGCATGCACCAAGAGCAACCACAGGTCCTTACCATGCAAGTAAACAATCCACTCATAAATTGGAAAAAAAAATCTCAGTTATAATAATCTCGAATAGTATAATGGTTTAAGAAAAAGGGGGTCTTACGCCTAGTAAAAGTGTGAATCAGGATCATGGTTAATTTGTATCATGACCACATGTATCATGTTTGAATTTTGCAACATCACTATTAACAGCAAGTTCTAGTTTCAACTCCTTATCTGCAATAGGAACACAATAATTCTCTCATTGGGAGGGATTACTGTTGTAGGGATTACTGAGCTAATACATGTAAAAAAATTTAAACATTTGATTGCCATAGAAAGAAAAGTAATTAAATATGTAATTAACATGTGGAATTCACTGTCACAGCAAATGGTGGTGGCTACAAGGATAAACGGTTTGATGTAGTGGTTAGGAGCATGGACTGTAATCTGGAAGAATTGGGTTTGATTCCCCATTCCTCCACACCAGCTGCTGGTGTGACCTTGGGTCAGTCATAAGTTCTTTCAGAGCTGTTCCCTCAAGGGCAGTTCTTGACAGAGAGCTCTCTCAGCCCATCTATCTCACAGGGTATCTGTTGTGGGGAGGGGAAAGGAAAGGGATTGTAAACCACTCTGAAACTCCTTTGGGTAGTGAAGGGCAGGGTATAAATCCAATCTCCTCCTCCTCCTCCTCCTCCTCCTCCTCCTCCTCCTCCTCTTCTTCTTCTTCAGGTTGGATAAACAGAGATCCATCAGTGGCTATTAGCCACAAGGTATAAGAGAAGAGCAGATTGGATTTATACCCCGCCCTTCACTACCCGAAGGAGTCTCAGAGTGGCTTACAAACTCCTTTCCCTCCCCCTCCCCACAACAGACACCCTGTGAGGTAGGTGGAGCTGAGAGAGCTCTGACAGAAACTGCTGTTTTTCAAGAACAGCTGTGCCAGAACTATTGCTTGCCCAAGGTCATCCAGCAAGTGCAAGTGGAGAAGTGCGGAATCAAACCCAGTTCTCCCAGATTAGAGTCTGTGCTCTTAACCACTACACCAAACTGGCTCTCGATGGAACACTATATCTGGGGCAGTGACGCTCTGTATTCTTGGTGCTTAGGGACAGCAGTGGGAGGACTTCTGGAGTTCTGGCCCAGCTGGTGGACTTTCTGATGGCATCTAGGTTTTGGGCACTGTGTGACAGAATGTTGGACTGGATGGGCCATTGGCCTGATCCAGCACAGCTTCTCTTATGTTCTTATGTTCTTATGAGTTCTCATTTAAGAGAAAATAGTAAGCCAAATAGGTGGCAAGATGTTTGGAAAAGAGAGGGGGAGGGAAGGGAAGCTGGCATCAGGAAACACTGGTCTAAACAGTTAGCTAGCAGAGAGATCTTGCATGGGTCCAGTTTTTCCAAACTTGCAGAGCCCTTCCCCGAGAGTTCTCTGAAAACACACATTTAAAGAAGAAGAGGAAGAGATTGGATTTATACCCTGCCCTTCACTACCTGAAGGAGTCTCAAAGTGGCTTACAATCCCTTTCCTTTCCCCTCTCCACAACAGACACCCTGTGAGGTAGGTGGGGCTGAGAGAGCTCTCTCAAGAACTGCCCTTGAGAGAACAGCTCTGAAAGAATTTATGACTGACCCAAGGTCACTCCAGCAGCTGCATGTGGAGGAGTGGGGAATCAAACTCGGTTCTCCCAGATTAGAGCCTGCTCTCCTAACCACTACACCAAACTGGCTCCCTGAAATTGGAAGAAAGCCCATGTTAGTAGATGTTTTTCACTTGACTGTGGGTGTTTTGTCCTTCTGAGTACAAGAATCCAGTAGTTGTAAAGATTCTGAGCTAGTGTCTTGAAGATAAGGTTAAGTTGCTGATGAGCCAAGCGCAACGACCACAGGTGGAGGGGAGGAAGGAGGGGGAAAGTAGGACTACCTTCAAGTGAAGGCAGGGCTGCAGAGAGAGGGGGACTGGGGGGACAAAGTTTGGGGGCCCAATGGCAGCTCTCTCCCCCTCTCACCTACAACACAGAATGAGATAGATATATGCTGAGGGTTGGCTCAGTTTCCTCTGTCTGCCCCCTTCCTGTGCCTGTGTAGCCAGCCAGCCTCACACTGGTGCGTACTCAAGCATCACTAGCTTCAGGATTGCCAATATGTCATGTAATGACACTGTATCTTCTTGATATGCCAGATAATTAATTCAAAACTTCCCCCCCTTCTCCCCACAAACTAAAAAGGCTAAGAAAAGGAAGTGGGGGAAACAGTTAAAAAAAAAAAAACAACTTTGCAATGTTATGTGACATCTGGGTTACAAAGCCTTTCCAAGCTGTTTAGGATAGGAAGCTTCCTGGAGCTTGCTCAGAGATTGTACAGCTTTTTCCTCACCAAAGCCTGAGAGCTTCCATGGATTTGCTCACTGTTGCCTGGAGCCTTCAAAATCACTGTTGAACTTAGTTGTGAATTTGTGTCCAGGACTTGAACAAAAACTGGATTTACTACTAGTCGATTCTCTATATATGCAGAAGCTCATTTTACATTATGAGATAAGGCAGAGCTCTGGAGAAAGAAAGCTAGAGTAACTCCCCCAGTCTTCTCTATTGTAACTGCTGCTCCGATGTTGAATCAACTGGATGGAGGTTCACTTTTGTGTAGTGATGGAAAGTATTGCCACCATAGTCATACAGACTTCCACAGCTGCAATGAATGCTTTCTATCAGATTGCTCATAAATGTCCTTTTCTTTTAGAATGGCTTCATATTTTGTATCATTGTATTACTCATCAATGCAGAACCACTCTTTTCCCCAATGCTAATTTATACCATGCTAAACAAAACAAAACAAAATAAGACCAACCCCAAAGCCCAGCCCTGACCTGGGTAGCCCAGGCTAGCCTGATCTCATCAGATCACGGAAGCCAGGCAGGGTTGGCCCTGACTAGTATTTGGATGGGAGATCACCAAAGAATGCCAGAGTCATGCTGTGGAGGCAGGCAATAACAAACTACCTCTTTGTGCCTCTGGCTTTGAAAACTCTATGGGGTCGCCGTAACTCAGCTATGACTTGATGGAACTTTCTGCCACAATTTTTACAACACTATAATATACAGGTATTTTATCTCCCGGTATTCTTTGTATGTCCAGTATAAATCTTTTTTTTTATTTATAATTTTTATTTAAGAATTTAATAACAATACAAGGTAAGTACAATAGACGTCTGCAGATGAAGTACAAAAATAGGTTAGCAAAAACACTGATACTTAATTATGTCCAGGCTGAAGACATCAGAGAACTATATTACACACTAGAAAACATCTCTTAAGGCAACAATCGTATAATAAATACATATCTAAGATCTTTACAGGCAAATTTTAAATCAGTGTTCTGAAAGTAACTTCAGATATTATCTTAGATCTGAGCCAAATAATGTTTCAGGTTCAAGTTTCAAAAGTATATCATTGATCTGTATAAAGGATTTGCTGGAATTACATCAGATTCAACCATAT
Organism: Gekko gecko; assembly: GCA_029375565.1. Taxonomy (NCBI): domain Eukaryota; kingdom Metazoa; phylum Chordata; class Lepidosauria; order Squamata; family Gekkonidae; genus Gekko; species Gekko gecko. The sequence goes on along the minus strand of JAPDNY010000008.1, from coordinate 35,322,817 downwards.
AGTTAATGAGTGAATACCAGGATGCTACAAATTTTTCTTCAGATTTGCTGGAGGAGAGATTGAGTGTGCTAAGTGATAGTTTGGACATAATGAAGTGGTCCCAAATACAATTTTGCCAGGATTGGATCGTGGGGGGTAGTTTGTCTAGCCGTGCCACAGCTATGGTATTTCTGGCTATGGCTAACAAACTGTAGATCAGAACAGTCTTACTCTTGTTGCCCTGTGGATCTGACCAATTGGGTTTTTTTTAAAATATTTCTATTGTTTTTCAATTGCAAGACTAACACTAATACACAGAAATCTACTGGTTTTGGGGAAGGGTAAAATTAACAGACTAACACTAAAACACTACAAACTACACAAACTACTAAGGTAGAGGGAATGGGAAGACATAAGAAAGTGACAATTGTTTAGGAGTAGTGTTTCTGGTAAAAAAAGGCAAATGTATATTTGTAATCAAGGACATATGATGTGATATTTGAGACCAGAATGACTGTATGTGTTGGCACTTCCACCAGCAATGGAAAAAGTCACCTTCCTGTCCACAGTTTTTTCTGCACAGGGGATCCAGTATAAATCTTGACTGTGGTGAAAGCCAGTTTCTGATTCACTACCATACTGTCTGCTTTATTCTTCAGTGGCCAACACATAGCATACTGTGTGAGCCCTCATCATGTGAAGTTTGTCATGTCAGGAAATGGTTTCAAGACTGAGTCCTAGTTGTCACAAATAGCTCATGAGGTCTATTGCCTGGGGCTCCTTGTTCATCCAGTTTAGGGATAACCATGTAGCAAATGTAACAGTTTTAGAAAATGTACCTTAAACAACTTGCCAAAAAAATGTATGATTGTTCAGATGAGCTCTTCAGTAACATACCTAATGTGAGGAAATCTACCTTGAAGATGAATTACTTTTGAATATTTCTTGCTGAAAGGAATTCAATTTAATTAGAAAATCTATCAATATTTTTGTTGGTAACACACTAACAGTTTGCCATGCGGAATTTAAAAAAAACCCATAAAATGTATATTTGTGCCTTAATTTGCAAGTTTTGGGGTGTTATAAAAATCTTGGGTTGAATCCAGAGGTAATTTCTGCCCACAGAAGAGGAGGATCATTGCCGATTTCCCTTCCAATTAAAGACCCCTAATCACTCCCCATGCCGTTTCCAAGAGTTCCCTGTTTCCAAGAAACAACATTTTGTGATGCTCAGTTGCAATGGAAAATTACTTGGCCAAAAAACAAACAAACAAAACAGGTAGAAGTGACTTGGCGGTGGTAGAAAGTGCCATTAAGTCTCAGCCGACTTATGATGACCCTGTGGGGTTTTCCAGGCAAGAGACGTTCAGAGTTGGTTTATCACTGACTGCCTCTGTGTAGCAGTCTCCCTTGGTAGTCTCCCATCTGAATACTAACCAGGGCCAACCATGCTTAGTTTCCAAGACCTGATGAGATCAGGCCATCCTGGGCCATCCAGATCAGGGCTAGAAGTGACTTAGGTTGTGGTCATATGCATAATTAGACCCACCATAGGTGTGAATGCCAGGCGGATTTAAAGGGCATGATCAGACAACAGCATCTGGGAAGAACCCCACAGGCCTCGGCAACCTGTTCTGCTCTGCTGCAGAAGCAGAATAAAAAGACACCAGGGAAAATCCAGTAGTAAATGGGTTGCAATGGCCTTTCCTGTGTCTGATCACTCCAGCGCACTCTCATGGCATTGGGATGGTCTGATCGGACCATCCTGACTCCATGCAAACTCCATAGGGAGCCCTCAGTGTGGAGATGTGATTAATCAATTCCTCATTTAAGCGCATTGGAAACAAATGGCCAAAAAAAACCCTGACTCACCCATGATTGCATCTGATCATGCAGTGGCGGGCTGTGCCCGCAGCTTCCAAGGACTGTGTGATCACACAACTGTGGGTCAAATTCCTCCCGAGGAAATAGCCTCGTTTCCCCCCTCTGTTTTTTCTGGTGCATGTGACGGTGACCTTACACTAGTGAAAAATTTGCAGATTCAAAGCCTTCTGAATGAAACTAGAATTAGACATACTTAATAATGAATTATTTCATCAGTTAAATGGATACAGTATAATCTCTACCATTGTTTTCAAATATCAAACAAACCTGTGTTGTCTAACACTCTTGATGATATCTTTTTTCCTTTGCAATGAAGGAGTCTACAGCATTCATAGAAGTGATGATGTTTTAGGAAAAAGATAGAACATAGCTGTAGACACATATCACACACACACAAAAGCTAGCATTGTCTCTTGATGACAGGCATATCCTCAATCAACAATATATTTATCAATTTTACCATTCATTACTGATCCAAGAAAATAAGGATTTACAAACAAGTGCTTACATTATATCTTCAGAAAATGAGCAAGCTTTCAAAAAACAGATTCTGATGTTTATACATCCTTGTAAAGTAGGGAAGATATCATACAGTGATCAGAGAGGTACCTGGCTGTGCTGTCATCTTATCAAGCCATACAACAAGAACTGATGAGGAAACAATGGGTGGATTGTCAAGAGGCAGAAACCTGAGAGGGATGTACCATTTGTTAAAAGTGCTCATATCCAGCTTGCTCTGAGGTATAGAATATGTTGAAGGCGTGTTATGGAACCAGCAAACAACTTGAGGAAACTACTGATGCAAGGAAACAGTGTGACTTTAAGGACAAAAGCAACTTTTTGAATTGCTGTATAATGGATCTTCTGTGGAAGGCAATTCTCAATTAAGGAACATTGTCATTGGTACAGTGGCTTCTTCAGCAGTAAATACCGAAACAACAGAAGAAACTGGAACCAAAATGCTAGGAAATAGGAGGGGAAGATTTGTAAGTGTGCTCGTTTAAGAGAAAATATTAAGCTCTTTACCAGGTGGCAAATACTCACAGCTGGATTTGTGATGTTTATTCTAAAGATTTATAACTATTGCTGGAAGAGCAGGAAATCTGAATGTTTATGTGATGAGCTTTATACCTATCTAGACATATTGTTTAATGAGTCTGTGACAAGCAACAAACTAGAGCTTGCAAAATCTGTTGCTTTGATGTGTGGCACTGACAAATGACAATGAATTGATATCAAGGGGACAATTAAATATGTTTTAGAGAGAGAGATTCTGCTACAAGGAGTTCATGCATAAAGAATTAGAAGTACTGTGGTATTAATGATCATGATGTTACTTAGGTAAGAACAACCACCACCTAGTTTCAACCACTGTCTCTGATGGCTATAAAAGTGGCCTTCTGGTTAAGAATATTACAAACATGAAATAAAATAAAATGATGGGGTATGGTTTTATCTTCACATGGGATACTATTGAAACACAAGCAAGAAGAATGTCCCGCTTGTAAGCATAACACGAGATTTCTGATTAGACTGGATGCATATCTTAGTGCAAGAATTCAATGTCATTCATGTGCCATAAAAGACAGATGAAAAAATAGTTCAAGCACCATCAGCGCATCAGATGATTCCCATTGCCTACTGCTTAGTTCGCTCCTTCCTGAGTTTATCGAGTACAAACCTGTACTTTGCGTCTGAACAGAAAAATGAGGGAGGAGAGCATATCTCAAATGAGCTCAGAAATAGTAACCTATTATTTATTTGCTTGTTCATTAAAACATTTATACTCTACCTCTCCTCATGATTCAAGGTTGCTTACAGTGATAGTTGAAAGTCATTTCCCCGTAAAACCATCATAAAATAACAAACTCCAGATCTCACTTTTGTTCATGCAACAATGGGATCTGATGCTATTTCTTGATAGGTAAAGGTTCAATTAAATTAATGGAGAACAAAGATTCTATAAACATTCCTCCAAAAAATGCAATAAACCACAATACGTGTGTCACTGGAGAAAAACAATGCTCCTTATTTATTTATTTAATGAGATTTTTAAACTGCTCTTCCCTGTAGAACAGGGCTCAGGGTGGTGTACATCAGTAAAATACATTCATATGCTAAATTCAGGGGGAAAAAACATTCACATGCTATATTCACAATTGAAAATAAATATAGTAATCAACCTATTAACTGAATAAGATGGTGTTAAGACTATCAAATGTGCCACTGCGTTGGGGCGGGGGGAAGGAAAAACAGTAATGCCAGACAGATGGAAACGGGCATGAAAGAATTCTAAATGGGCATCAGAAACACAGGGCCCAAATGATGCTGGCATAAGTATCATTTGGTTGCTGTTATTTACTTTCTATCATGATTTGGAATCACTGGTTTGCCGTTTCAATCTCAGCAAGTTATTGGAGCTCAGACTAGTGGTAGCTGCTTGGATGATAGTCCGGTATTAAGGATGTGGACATGTTGCTTAAAGGCCTGTTTAGGGTTGCCAGCCTTCAGGTGGGGCCTGGAGATCTCCTGCTTTTACAACTGATCTCCAGCTGATAGAGATCAGCTCCCCTGGAGAAAATGGCTGCTTTGAATGGTGGATCCTATGGCATTGTACCATGCTGAGGCTCCTCCCCTCCCCAAAGTCTCCAGGTATTTTCCAACCCAGACCTGGCAACCCTAAGACTATTACACTGGTGTTTGCTCCTTTCCTGTTGTGGCTTGGGAAAGAAGAAGCTCCTAACTGGGTCCATGGGATAGTGAAATGCCTTGATAAAGGAGGACATAGTACAAACCATGTTGAAGAAGATGGTTGTGAAATCCCTCCTGAAGAAGTCATCTGGGCCCACTACCTACCAGTAGTGAATATTTCCTTTCCAGGCATGGTGTTCAAACTGGGTGGCAATGCCATACCAAATAGTCTTGGAAGAGATGGATTATCTGGATCCAATGCTGTCTGGCTTCTGGCCTAATTTGGGACTGAAACCGCCTTGGTCACTGGAAGAGAGAAAAGGGAAGTGCAATGCCATATACCTGCATTGTTCATCAACTATATAAACTGCCTGGAGAGCTCACTCGGAAATGCTGTATGAAATGACATCAAGCCTACTGGTGATGCCCAACTCTACTTCTCTTTGTGAGGTGGGTTAATGGATTTTTAAACAAAAATAGTATTGGGGGGAGTACTAGAATGAAAAATAGTAATAGAAATAGTAATAGACTAGATGAAGGCCAATAAACAGAAGCTCAGTCCAGATAAGACTGTGGTGCTGCTAGTCATGGTTTAAATGTTGTTAGAATGAGCTGTGCCAATTCTAAGTGATCATGCAGTCAAAATTTTCCAGTAGTAGAAATGTTCTAAATGTTTGTGTGGTGAAGGAATGTTAAGAGCATTTTGTCAGCCTTCTTATCAAGTCTAGTGCTTAAAAATGGCCTTTGAACTGAGATGTTCATTTTTTAAAAATTACGTTTTTTTAAGGCTTATCTTAGGACATAGGCTTAATATCTGAATTTTCAGGGGAAAAAACCTGTCTTGTGCATTAATGTCTCCAGAAAGTCTGTTTCACTTTGAGTTACTTTCTTCAACTTTTGATATGAGTGGATAAGCAGGAATAACAGCACCTTTCCTGGCTGACCCCGAAGAATCGGGAAGAAGAAGAAGAGAAGAGATTAGATTTATACCTTGCACTTTACTTCCTGACGAAGAAGTCTCAGAGCAGCTTACAGTCCCTTTCCCTCCCCCTCCCCACAATAGATACCCTGTGAGGTAGGTGGGGCTTAGAGAGCTCTTGAGAGAACAGTTCTAAAAGAACTTGTGACTGACCCAAGATTGCACTAGCAGCTGCATGTGGAGGAGTGGGGAATTAAACCCGGTTCTCCCAGATTAGAGTCTGCACACTTAACCACTACACCAAACTGGCTCTCAGGGAAGAGGGGGATATACTTGGTTAATGCCCCCTGAAAAGCCCTAAAGAACCCCAGGCTTCAGCAGTGACCAGTACTGGCTGGCCAACAGGCATCAACATTCATTTTTGACCCCTACAGCTGGGCAAGGAATCTGCTACTATGGTCCCCACATGTGGGGGCATGTGACCTATGACAAGGCAGAACAACTATGTGGATGGGAAAAGAAGACATATTGAGGAGGAAGTAAATGGCAAAGATGTGGAAAGAGACTGCAAAAGGGGAGGCATAAACAGGAGAGGAGGCAATCCAAAGGGGTGGGGAAGGGTAGGTGCGGAAGAGAAAGAGGGAAGTGGAGGGAGCTCAGGGGAACTGGGAGAAAGGGGGGGGGCTGGCCAGTGAGGATGAGAGAAAGAGAGCTCCCTCCTTTAAGAGAGCCCATAAGAGGAAGAGACTGGAGGAGTGGAGAAGGATAACCATGATATCAGAGGAACAAAAGAACCAGAATGAGCCCAGGTGAAAAGACCCGTGAGTTCTTATACTTTCAAAACCACAATAATTTGCTTTGTACTCTAACAGCCACCTGTCATTCTTTTTAAAATCAGCATGGAAATCTGAACAAAGTGGTAAATAGGCAAAATCTTTTGGGATTTGCCTCTCACCTTTTGATACTGCGAGTAAGAGGTGGTAGCCTGACCCTTAAATACAGATCATTCCATTTGGGCAGCATAGTCTGAGAATGTACGCAACCCTCGTCTTACTCATTTAGAGCCTCTGAGAAGGTGAGACATGATCTCCTCTCCTGCGCAACTCCTAAGAACACTATTTTAAGATATCCATTTCCAGGTGGTAGGAAGTTCCAGATAGGTTCTAATCTTTTACAGCTTTAGCTACAGCTTTAGTTGTTGTTGTTGTATGGCATTGTGTGTAGTATAGCCAGGAGATCATAAGATTGTCTGGCAGCCAGAAGTTCTAGCTTTTTTAGTGTTATGCAGCACTTGGTGGTAAGGTAGACTTGTTTTTAAGGCAGGAAATGTTTCAGAGATGGTTTGCCATTGCCTGCCTCTGCATCACAACCATGGTATTCTTTGGAGGTCGCCCTTCCAAATACTAGCCAAGGCCAACCCTGCTTAGCTTCTGAGATCTGACGAGATTGAGCTAACCTGGGCTATCCAGGTCAGGGCAAGCTACCTTGTGAAGAGGGACTACAGCAGACTCAAGTGTTTCTGTAACATTTATTTGTATCAAAATGCATAAGTTGATCCGGAAGTAACAAACAAGCACCTGGGATGGCATTTCTATCTTGAGAGCAACAACAGACTTCACCCCCCCCCCCCACTCAGACTCCTTCTTGACAGCCAAATGAAACCCCAGACTTCAGTTGCCTTGGCTGGCCGTGCTCAGAACTGGCAGACTTCCCTTCTGCCCACATGCAAGCAGGTGTTGAGCACCCAGTAGTTAGCAGCCACCAAACCTACTAATGAACTATACAAAAGCCTTCAGCAAAAATGTCTTTTATGTCTCAGAGGATGCTTGAAGTCTCCAAGCAATCCTCAAGGTTAGACTCCAAAGAGGAAGACCCCTCCTCATCCAGAAATGAAGCTTGTGTGCTTCCTTACAATGGTCAAACCTCTGCTGAAAACTAGCAGGAGGTATACAGGAAACTAGTGGCGTCAGTACTCATTATATTACTTGTTATATTGCCCCCCATACTTTATGATGACATAATGCGCCCCTTCCTCCTAAGTAGTGCGAGTAATCTGCTGTGAATGGCTGTGCGGCTCAAAATCAAGGGAGACTGACAGATTTAACTTGTGAGTTCCTCAGAATGAAGGCTGAACTCTTCTTCTTCTTCTTCTTCTTCTTCTTCTTCTTCTTCTTCTTCTTCTTCTTCTTCTTCTTCTTCTTCTTCTTCTTCTTCTTCTTCTTCTTCTTCTTCTTCTTCTTCTTCTTCTTCTTCTTCTTCTTCTTCTTCTTCTTCTCAAAATCAAATGCGCTGTCCGTGTCTAATGGATTAATAATAATCTGACAGCTAGCAGCCTGATCTGGCCACTACATCTTGTTATGCATGCAAGCTGTCTAAAGTATATTGCGGTTCTTAAGTTATGCTTCCTGCAGTATGCATTTCTTCCCCTATTTTGCCATTCACTTTCTGGATTTATTTTTTCTATATTTGGTAGGGAATAGGATTACTGGACGAATGCTATTTTGAAAATATAAGTCCTGAATTCAAGGTCAAACATCAGGGAGAAATTCCATTTAATAAAATAAACTTCAGGGACCAGCACAGAAATACATTATAGACCTGCAGAGCTGACCCAAACAAGAAGGAGGAAAGAGAATTTATTTCACTTTCAACCCCCTGAATATTGAGATAACTCTTTTTCTTATTTTATGCCCAACAAATGGTAAAATGCTTTTAGAAATGTTATTTTTTTCTGTACAGCCACTGAATTCATAATTTCTTGATATTTCCTCTCCAAATCTCATTCTGGTGTACTCCTCCAATTGCTTCAGAAGAAAGAACCTTACAATTTTGTATAAGGATTAACAATAAACAAACAAATAAACAAACACAGGGTGTTATCAGTAAATGATAAAGGAAAACTGGTTTCTTTTGCATATTTTTATCCCAAAGGATACAGATGACAAGTTTGTAATCTCATGATATCGACTTGGATTCAGCAGTTATTTTAACTGATGAAAGGGACTTCCTCATCTCTCCTTTCTGCCATGTTCCAAAATTCCCCCTTAAAAACCTCTTCTAACCAACAGGGGCACCCCAGGAAAAGAAGTAGAGGGGAGCTGGATATCTGCAGCCAGGGGGAGGAATGGATGAACCCCTCCCCCTTCCATTTGCAGAAATTCTTTGCTGGGTCCAAGCCATACAGAGGTTTTCAGATGATCTGATGAGAGTTTTGCAATTTGTCTCTTTCAGCCAACATGCATGGACTACTAATGTGGTATTTTATATCCATTTTTGTTTTAGGTCACTGTTAGTAATACTGAAACCCATGCATAAATAACATGACAACCTTCTCCACATCCTTGAGAATGTAAGATACAGGATCTTAGCTATCCCTGAGTGGGCTAACAAAATATCATATCAGACTTTAAAAAATGAATGAGTGATTTCCTTGTAATCTACCCATGGCAGCTAGTGCCTGGTGGGGCTCATAGGGTGAAGAGTAGGACAGCAAAGGATGGGCAGAGTCAGAGCCAACTGTGGGCAGAGTATCTCATTCAGGCTTAAATCCTGCCTTTCTATTCCACCAACCAGTGGAACCTTCCTTCAAAGGAATAGTTGTTATTACTGGACTGGAAATGCACATGTCGCTTTGCAATGTAAAAGTCAGCAGAATAATGGCAAATTGTTATGCCGTAAATACAGGCCTCTGCCCCAAGAAACTTGCAATCTAAATTTAGAGTGTGAAAGGGACTACAGAAAGGGACAAAAAGAAATGTGGTATGAAAAAGAAATGCATGCCTCTTAAAACAGCTCTTAAAATCTGAGCAACACTATAAGGAGTTTAGATTAGGTCTGGCTTTGCTTGGAACTGGGGCTTGTTTTCATGGGCTTTCTGGCAGCATTTTAACTGTTGCCAGATATTACATTACAATAAAGAACTTCAGACACATTGTCGGTAATGTGGGGTCTTCAATAGAAATAAAAGGAGTATCTGGAAAAGAGATCAGATTTCAGTGTGTGCATGAGAGAAATTTAAAGTATTGCATTAAAATATGCAAAAACAAGAGCCCAAGGCATGCAATATCTTTTATTAATATTGTTACTTCCAACGAAAATAATCCAGGACAGTACGCAAAAGCCAGTTTGGTGTAGGGGTTAGGAGCATGGACTCTAATCAGTTCCCACTCCTCCACATGCAGCTGCTGGTGTGACCTTGGGTCAGTCAGGGCTCTCTCAGGGCTGCTCTCTCATGAGTAGTTCTTGAAAGAGCTCTCTCAGCCCCACCTACCTCACAGGGTGTCTGTTGTGGGGAGAGGAAGGGAAAGGAGATTGTAAACCACTTTGAGACTCTGAGTGAAGGGTGGGGTATAAATCCAATCTCCTCCTCCTTCCTTTTCAGAAGTCTTCAACAGGCTGCATGTTGGGCCAGCAGGGTGGGGAGTGTTGCTGACTAAGAAGTAACTGAGCTCAGTGGTGCTTACTCACTAGTAAATGTGCTTAGGCTTGCTGTCTTTGTGTATGACACCTGGTGGGAAAATAATTATATAATGGATAGTCACAGCCTTTCAGGGTTACACATCACTACCCGACTTGCCTCTTTTAGAATACAGAGAGAACCATAACTGTTTCAGACCCCAGGTCCTCTCTTTCACTCACAGAAACCACACCAGAGAGGGTAGCCCAGGCCCCTTTAACACTGGCAGCTACATCAGTTGAAGATGCCAGCAGCTACACTGGCCTCAATAGCAGACATGTAGGATGCTGGCAGCTGGGCTGGGCTTGGCTGTAGCAGCAGAAGACATTGGCTGCTGCTCCGGGCTTGGCAAAGGTGGCAGAGAATGCTTCCCCCCCTACCTGGCACTGACAGAGGGAGACCTGGAGCTGATTACAAGCTTTGCACTGAGGGGGGATATGGGATTCCACCCATGACTCTTCCCCCCCGAGACATGTGGGGAATTAACAGTGATGGAGGTAGGGATCCCCCACTGCAAGTATCCCCTCCTGTGATTTTTGCTGTCCCCCTTCCATCATGCCAGCAGCAAGGATGAGGGTGAATGGGAATGGTTGGGGTAGTGGAGTGCCAAGGGTAGGGCAGTAGGTGGGAAGAGAGCAAGGGTGGGGGGTGAGTGAATGCCAGGGGTATGAGGGTAGTGGAGCGCCAAGGGTGGGGGAACAAATGTGGGTGAATAAAAGGTAGAGGGGGCAAAGAGAAGGGGTAGATTGAAGGATAAGGAGAATGGGAGAAAGGAGCGGAATAGGGGTAGGTTGACGGATAAAGGGAATGGGAGTATTGGGGGAAATAAGGGGTAGGTTATCAGAGAATGAGGTAGATTGACAGAGAAGGGATGGGGGGCAAAACAGATAAGTGGAGGGGGAGAAAGAGGGGGGAAGATTATTAGAGAAGGAGGAAGAGGGAAGTAAGCAAAGAGCGGGGAAGGGATGCACCCTCTCCGTAAGCTTCTTGTTAATTACATTTTCCACTTCTTTTGCCTCCTGAAACTTCAGGACAGCATCTCTCTCTTTGCAACTCTTGTGTCAAAATGAATAGCTGGGTTCATGTATCCTAGGAATCCTTTTTGTGTCTTCCTTTAAGCCCAGGCCCAGGACCACATTTAAGGTTTGGGTGTCTCACACAGGCACCTTGGGTAACAAGAAACAAATATATGTTAAAATGATAAAAGAAGCAACAGAATAGTCCTGGATGCTATATCCTAGGTGCAAAGATATTACCCAAGTTCAAGATATTAAATTCCAAACCCAAACTCTTATGGTACTCTGCAGAGCCGGCCGGAGGTTTTTGCACCCTAGGCGGGGCTACCTTTGGGTGCCCCCCCGCACGCCCAATCACATGGTGATTGCCAACCTCCAGGTGGGACCTGGAGACAAGGAAGTCCCTGCCCTCTCCACCAAGGCGGCCCCCTCCCTCCTCTGAACCAGCTTTTGGGCGGGGCTTGGTGATGCCTGGCGGCTACTGAAACTGGCCTACCCCCTCCCGCCCCCCATGCTCTGCTCACTGTGGCTGCTGCTGTCCTCTCCTCCCGGCGGGTGGCTCTGAGGCTCTATCCCCACCAACACTGCCCCAGCTCTGCAGCCTGACTTGCCCTGGGCAAAGGCTGGGAGGGCTGTGCCTGGCAGCGACTGAGTGAGGCAAGTGTTCCTTCCTTCCTCCGCAGGGCAGCTGGCACACTCCTGGCCCACAGAGGCACCTCCTCAACACAGCTGCCCGCAAAGTTTACCTTCTCGGCGGCACTTCCCAGCAGGAGCGGCAGCAGGCGGTGCATTTCCCACTCCGCGGGGAGGGGCAGGGGAGTCCTCCTCCTCCTTCTCAGGGGGGCTCCATCTCTGAAGAAGGCTGGAGATGACCCCGGCTCTCCTCCCCATGTTGCCCTGTGTCCCCCACCCCGAAAGTGCTGCTGCCACCAGCCCCTGCAGCAGGCTGGCCGGGCAGAGGACCCTGTGGTGCAGCACCCCCTCCCCAGCTCTCCTCTCCCTCCCATCTGCCCGGGCTTTACAGGCAGGGAGCTGCTGCTGTCTGCCAGCCTCCCTTCCGCCATCGACGCTGTCGCCGGGCTGCAGCCACGAACAGCAAGCCAGGGGGAGAGGAGGGTGCGTCACCTGCAAAAACAGGTGCCGGGGATGGAGGGGCAGGGCAGGAAGAAACTCTCCGGGCATGCCAGCTGCCCTCCCTTCCTGCACCCCAGCTGGGCGTTCTTTACTGGCAGCGGCAGCAGGGAGGCGGTGGCAGCTGGCGCCGTTAGGGCAGTGGGGGGCTTTTTGCAGGGGGACAGGGCGCAGTTTGGCGCCCCTGAGGGCCGGCACGCCCTAGGCGAGTGCCTAGTTCGCCTAGTGGGCAAGCCGGCACTGGTACTCTGTGACTCTACACATCTGGATCACACGTTTGGTTTGGAGACATCCGAGGCACCATGTCCAGGAGGACAGAAGTGTTACTCCTTGCAAAGTGTACAAGGTGAAATTAGTTCAGCAGACTGTAGTTCCTGCAGTCAGTACTCAGTAATGCTGTCATTCCTGTAATGATGCCCTGTGTGTGAAGTTCCTCTCCTCTAATGAGCAATTGCAGCAGAGGTAACAGGCTGGAGGGGGCTGCAGTTCAGAAATGATCTCAGCCGAGCAATTCAGGGAATAAAAGCAGTGACTTGAGTGAAGGAGATCAGACAACGTGCACAGAGATTTCAGATACAGAACTGGATCTTTCCTCCTTACTTCTTCGCAGACACACATCATCCCAGATCAAAGGCTCACCTACAACTAGCATTCAGCGGAAGGGCAAGCTGGCTGAATCACCAGAATGCTTGCAAGAATAATAAAACCCTTCCAACCTTGACTTTTTCCCATTAGGGATGGGCATCCCTTTATTCCCCCTGTGACCCAAGGTCAGAGTGAACGGCATAACAATTTACCCCAGCTCAGCAACCTTGTCTCTTTCTCAGGTAGCCCAGGCCTAAGGAGAAATGCTAAAAAATAAAATAAAATACTGTCATTACCAGCGGTTCCTGTCAAGGCAGGTAACTGCAAATTAGAGAGCCAGAATGGTGTCAGACTAGGATCTGGGGGACCCAGTTTCGAATCTCCAACTCTGCCCTAGCAGCTTGCTGGGTGACCTTAGATCAGTAACACATTCTTGACCTAACCTATCTTACAGGGTTTGTTTTGAGGATGAAGTGGACAAGACGCGGTGATGGTTTGGATCTCTGTTGGGGGGAAGAGCAGGGTAACATGATAAAATAAACACATCTTTCTTGTTTTAAAGGCAGTGCCTCGTTTCTACCACTAGATGGCTGATTAAACGTTTGGGTTTTTTCACCCGTGCCTCTGATCTCTCAGCAATCCTGTCTGGTAGAAATAGTGACTAGTTCAAAGTTCTCCTAGAAACACTGTGACTGGCTGAAAATTTCTTGAGCCTCCCACTTCTAGTACAACACTCACAGAGGGAAAGCTGGACTATGAGTAAATAAATAACTGCAGCCCAACATTGGTTCAGTATGCTATCACATTTGGAGAGCACCAGTTGCCGCAGATTCTAGGCTTAAAATAAACTGCTGTTATTTAAAACTATTGTGCTGCATACCTAAGCAGAGTTACAGCATATAAATTTATCAAAGTCAGTGGGCAAAAAGGCTCTGTTTAGGATTGTACTGTTGCAGTTTTGGATGGGGTGGCACATGCCTTGACCACAACTTGGGTATTGTTTTAGTTAGATCAGAATCAAAGGAGCCAAAAAAAAACCCCAAAACAAACAAAGAAGTTAAAACGATTTAGTTGATTAACTTAGCTTTAGTTGATTAATTTAGCAATCCAAGCATTTTCCAGCTTTGGGATTAGAAGTATCTGTATGCTGCAGCTAGAGATTGAACAGAAAGTTAATTAATGTGCAGGAGATTAAAGATGAAATTGCATTAACCTTTCAAAGCTGAAAGAACGAGGCAGTGCCATACAAAACAGAGAATTTATCTTATAACATGTTCTTGACATTAGTGTGACCCAGTAGGAGAGGGGGAACTAATTAAATAATGTTAAACATTTGAGAGGAAACATGAGAAAAATGACAGAAGATGACGAAGCTTCTATCTTGAGCAGATTAGCATGCAACAGCAGATCTTGCTCTTTTCATCCTCTGTGCACATTGCCTGTGATATTACTTTGCATTCCCTCCTTTGCCTTTAATCATAGAGGTTAAAGGTACTTTTACAATATTCATAAAGTTTCTGGAACAGCCTGGCAGACAGCCTTAGATACATATAGCTTTACTTAGCCAGTATTAATCCTTCTGAGAAAGGCTTAAGTTCAGTGCACTAACTCAATGAGCTAAGTAACTTCTTAGCCCTGGTTCACATATGCAGGTGGATGAGGTGCTAATGAGGTGGTTGAATATACTACACCATCTCAGACTGGATTCCTTTGCATAATTTCAAAAGAAGCACAGCAGCAGCAAAGTTTCTAAGTCCTTGCTTTGCTTGATGTGCCATTGTGCATTTGTATGGGGCTGATAACATGGGGTGGCATTCCCAAAACGTTGTCCTCCATGGTCCCCCACCTGCAGCCTGAAGTGGTGCTGTCCAATAACTGAAAGGCACTATTACTTATGTTTCACATAATTGAGACCATCTTGCAAATAAGTCTACAGTAAAATTAATAGCCAACAATGATTTTTGCTAGCCTACAGGCCCACTAATGCAATTTTTTTTTTATTTCTGGCACATCTAACAAGAAGCAACTTTCATTTGAAAAAACTTCTTTCACAGGATGCATGGAACAGGTCTTACCAAATATTAGCAGGCAAATGGTAATTTCCAGTGTTTGGGAGACAATGTGATGTAATGAGTGGAATGCTGGACTAAGACATAGTCTAAATTATACATTTAGCATATTCCTGATAGGTGACATAATGTGTGGACTGAATATGTGCCATGTGTATGTGGTATAAATGATTTTAAAAAACACAACTCTCCCAACTACAGTGTGTTTCCCCTTCTCAGAGTTCCAGAGGTTTCATATCCATGAATTGTTGCTAACTTTCTAAAAGAAGTTGTAGAGGCCAGTACAGTTGGTTTAGAATCAAAACACAGTGTCTGGATAGCTTAAAAAGCCTTATCCTCTGTCAGCATACCAATTCTGAAAGCACCATGGGCTGAAAAAATCACATCAAATCATCAAGGAATTCTTTAAGGAGAATTCCTGAGATGACCAGTCAACTATTCAATAAGCCAAATAGGTATGGTGATCCTTACAAATGAACAAATTTGTCAAATGAAAATAGAATATACCACATGGGGTGTGCGTTATGTGCTGTTAATTCATTTCCAAGTTATGCTGACCATATAAATTAATGATATCCAAAATATTCTAGGTAAGAGCATCATTTATATATGATCTTGGATAGAAGAGAACCACGTTCAAATTGAATCCAGCCACAAAGCTCCCTGGGTGAGTTTTTCTCCGGCCATTGTAACTCATAGGTGGTTATGAGGATAAAAAAGAGGAGACCATGTATGCAATGTTAAGTTTTGGGGAAGAATGGCTGTATAAAAGAGAAAGTTGGAATAGATAAAATACAATGTTCATATCTAATGTTATACAAACCTGTAAAGTGGTTGTATTTTTACAGGTAACCCCAGAAGAACCTCTGGAAATGGAATGCTAAGCTTGCTTTCATTGTTAAGAAAAACATACAGGTGGGTAGATATGTTCCCATAACTGGTGCAATGCAGCAATATTTTCCAAGGAATTCCCTATTTTGCTAATGTCCCAATTAAGATATACAAAGCCATTTTCCTAATAGTAGAGATAAATCCCCAAAATATGGCAGCAATGATAACCTATCCTTGAATAATTATAAACTTTTTACAAAATTGTGTTCCTCTTCTTAAGACTAATTGGCAGAGGAAATATCATAAAAATGATAATTCACCCTGAATTAACATATTTATTTACAAACATAACCAGACTTCCAAATACTAATTATTTACAAAAGGAGAGTGAACATATTAGCTACTTCCCCAGGGCTGATATAATCCTCAGGGTTGATTATATGACTCTGTCATAATATCAGTAATGAAGAGAGATGTAAGGGCAACACTTCCTAATTGAATCCACACTTTGCTTGGAGACCGCCTGGCTTGGTCTGGCCCTTTGTTGACAATTTATGCACAACAGCAGTGAGCTTCCTTGAGCAAGCCTATGAATACAATGCCTCCTCAGTATGACATTTATTGAAAGGATTGCAAATGGCTTATGACAAATCATGCTCCTAATGTTTGGATGAAATGCACAAAAGACTCATCTGTGCAGTGGTATGTCAGCCTCCATGGCAAATTAGCAGCAAACCAAAGAGATACACAGTCAAGGGGATCAGTACCAAAAGCCAAAGGAAAACTGTTGTGTTGTGTTGGTTTCCCCGTCACTGCAAATTGATTGATGGTGTAAAGTGCTGTCTAGTCACAGCCAACGTATGGGGGCCTCCAAAGGGTTTTCAAGGCAAAAGACAAACAGAGGTAGTTTGTCATTGCCTGCCTCTGCATGGCAGACCTGGACTTCCTTGGACAGCTCCCATCCAAGTACTAAGCAAGGCTGACCCTGCGTAGCTTCCAAGATCCAAGATGAGATCAGGCCATCCAGGTCAGGTTGCAAATTGACTACATAGCTAAAAACAAGAATTTGAAATCGGTAGGCTTCCACAAAAGAGTGTGAGAAACTGGTGGGTTGAATCGGGAGAGTTTCTTTTGTTCACCCCAGCCCCTATGGTGGCAGTTCTGTTTTTGATGGTCACCAATTGAGGGAGGCGGTAAAAGCAAGAAAACAACATCAGGTCTTCTCTTGCCTCTCTCAGGACCATTGTTTAAAAGTGGGCTGTAGGCACAGGTTTGAACAGTTGCACCACACTGAGGCATTTTGTGGTGCTGGCAATGAAATCTCCCCAGGCTCTTGTCTGAGCTACAGTGGTGTCACAGGACATTTATGAACATTTGAATGTGTCAGCAGAATACAAAAGCGCACCCCCTAATTACTCTGTGTTACACTTTCCCCCTGAAATGTGGACCATGCACATATACCACATTTATTCAATACAGACATATTTAAAGCATACACATGTATTATCATAAATTCTGGCCTCTGATTCCCTGTAGGTTTCGAACACCTTTTTCACGTTTGATGATAATAAAAATTGAAATTAAACACCAAGAAACAATGTGGCTTGGGAAGTAAGAAGCAAGCTTGAATGGATTTAAATAGAAATATGCATGGCCCAATTTTAGGGAGATGGAAATCTCTGTTTTCTTAGAATAATAAAGTAAGTGCTTGCGGTAGAGACAGTGGGAGCTTTGGGCAATATATTGGGTATTCTTAATTGATGAAAAAAGGCAGCGTGTGCCCAGAGGTAACTTACTTTATGCATTAGACATTGAAATCAATAAATAAAATGCCAAAAAAGCAGAGATCACAGTGTGAGTTCCTTTAATAAAAACTCATAAAGTAAGGGCCCTGTAAAATTCCATTGAAAGACAAGCCTTGAACTGCTTTAGCTTAAAAGGGTCTTCTGGGTTAATTTTACTATTGCCATTTCTGTTCTTCTACTCTGTTAATGATATTCTTTCAGTGACTCAGAGGCCTCTACCAATATTCACCCAAAGCCACACTAACTTTAGCTGGATCTCACATACCCCTCTGAGGATTTGCTATATGACTGGATATCAATTCCAGCAATTAAGTCCCTCTACCTTAAGTCCTATAGGAATCAGAGCACCTACTTCCCAAGGCATGCTGGTTCCAAACTGAGATACTAGAAAGCATGCCATCAGTCTGTGGCTCACTGGGAGAGCATCTGCTCGGTATGCAGAAGGTCCCAGTTTCAATCCCTGGCACTTCCAGTTAAAAGGATCAGGTAGTACGTGATGTGAAAGATCTCTTCCTGAGACCCTGCAGAACTGCTGCCAGTCTACATAGGCAGTACTGACTATGATAGACCAGTGGTCTGATTCAGTGTAAGGCAGCTTCACGTATTCATGTGTGTCCACTATTAGTCAAGGAGCCATGCCACTGGTTCTTAAGGTTATTTGCCATGCTTCATTGAAAACTGGGTTAAAGTAGACTTCAGGCTTGTATTGGGACTTACGGGCCATTTCACCTTTGCTGTTCACCCCCAGTGCTCTCCCCATGAAGGCCTGAGCCATGAAAACCTGAGACAACAATACTTGGGTTTAACTACTTTATTTAAATGGCTGATCTACATCATGATATATTAGCATATTTAAAGGCAGGCTATGCAAGGTAGTCCACAGCAACCATCATTTGGGTAACTCCATCCTGACTCCAAACTTGGCCAGTGATTTCTGATGGTTTGGTCATCCTTGCCTGTCCACAAACTGTGCCAAGAGATGTCAAGCCTCATTTGCCTCCTCCAACATGCCATACCAACTTCTTGGGAACTGATTGATGCTGCTCAGCACCAAGGGAATTCTCTCCCCAACCCACTCAGCCATACAATGAATGATGGGCTGTTGCAGAAATGGCCCTTCATTGTAGGATTCCTCTGGGTTCATCTACCTATATGGAGCAATCTACCCTGTTTGTACCATCCCCAGCTATGACATAAAAAGCCTAGAGACCAGGAAAAGTTATCCCCTGACACAATAGGAAGCTGATGAAAAATTATTCCCAATGATGCCAATCAATTCCTCCTTAGCGCCAAAGCAACTGGCTAGTTGAATGTCGTCCATAGGGAGGGAGAGTGGGCCCAAAACCTTCAGCAAATGCTCTTCTCCCCACAGTCAGCCCCCATAGGCTGGGCTCAGACAGTTCTGCCACATGTGACATTTGAATCCAGAAGGGAGTGGGACAAGAGCATCTCTGGCCCCGATGGCCATGAATGGATTTCTAGGAACAAGTGTACTGCTTCAGATTTACAGATCTTGCTTGTGAACTTTGCTACCTGCAGTTCTGTGGCCTGATGTCTCAGTAATCGGTATTCCTGTATTTCAGGTAGGGATGTGCAAATTAAAATTCCCCAGCCAAAAGTAAACCCTAAAAAGATATTCTCAGGTTGTTCTTTGTATTTACTTAACAAAAACCAGAACCACACAACTATCCAGAATTATGACAAATGACTAGAAAAAAATGGGAGGAATTAAGGATATTCCCGAGGATGTGGAGCAGGGTTTTTTTTTTAGCAAATGGTACCAAATTTTCAGGGGACCAAGCCCACCTTCATTTTAGTGTTTTTGGTGAATTGCTCTGTTCTGGAGGGGTGATCTTTGTGGGTTTTTTTTTTGGGGGGGGGGTTCTTATTTTCTCCCATAAGTAATTATGGAAACTAGGATGGCTGGGGACACCTTATTCAGTGTTACCCTGCAAGTTTTGGTCCTGTTTTCTCTACCAGCACCCACTCCAGACCCCTGGAAAGTTCCCCCTGTACCCCCATAGGAAACAATGGAGCCCATGAAACCTAGGACATCTTGTTCAGGAATCCATAGTAGTAGACCCCTTTGTCAAATTCCCTTCAAACATGCGGGGCTCTAGGGGAGGGGAGTATTAGTTCCCTATAAATTTGGTGCCACTTGCAGAAGAAGAAGAAGAAGAAGAGAAGGAGGTGGAGGAGTTGGTTTTATACTCTGCTCTTCACTACCCAAAGGAGTCTCGGAGCAGCTTATAATCACCTTCCCTTTCTCTCCCCACAACAGACACCTGGTGAGGTAGGGGGGCTGAGAGAGCTCTGAGAGAACTGTGACTGACCCAAGGTCACTCAGCTGGCTTCAAATGAGGAGTGGGGAATCAAACCTGGTTCTTCAGATTAGAGATTGCCAGTCTTAACCACTACACCAAGCTGGCTCTTGGGTCCCATCCAGATCCCAAGAAACCTTCCCTATTCCCCCAGAGGAAACAATACGGGGGGGGGGGATGGAAATAAACTTGAACCAGTAGAGGGGTATCCAGAAATTCAGTATTAGGGTATTGGTGTCCTCCCACAAATCCCAGTTCTGAATTTTACTACTTTTTAAAAAATGCTCACCCCTAATCTCAGGTACTGTTACTGCTGCATACTGTCTGCAGTTGTCCTTCCTCTTTCATCTATCCAGCCCACTCAGGTTTGTAATGAATTCTTACCTGTCCAGCTCCACAAAATCTGACACTTGTACACTTCACTGTATCATGCTGGATACATACATTATGAAAAACATGAAGCTATTTTATACTGCGTCAAGCCATTGGTCATCTAACTCAGGATTGTCTACTTTGACTGGCAGCAGGTGACAGGCAAAATATTTCCCCATCCTTGAAACTAGAGACCCTTTTAACTGGAGGTGTCTGAGACTGTACCTGAACTCCATTTGAACAAAGCATGTGCTCTACAACTGAGATGCGGGTCATCCTATATATCAGGCCATTGCTAATCATGTAGAACATTTTATCAGATACCAGAGGGATCCAATACAGATTTGCATTTTTGGCCTCTGTTGATTGCAGAGGCTCATTAGGAATGCGTTTGACTAGATAATGTTTCACATTATTTAAACATTTTATGATGATTGACTATAATGAATTAGTTATATCCATGTGCTTATTAAATTAATTTCTCTTAATAATCTGTGAATACATGACTAACCAAGTTTCTCATAGTTAATTTTTAAAACTCTTGCTAAATCCACAATGAATCTCTTTCTGTATCATTTGCTATAACTGAATAATTCAATTAATTAGTTGTTTGATAAAAACTGTAGTGGAAATACGTAATTGTTCCTTTTAAAAGTTACTGTACATTTATTTATTTTCTTCAATGCAGTTCTTTTAAGAGGAAGCAGTAGAAAAGCATAGTTAGGCTTAGAGATCATGTATGTAGCAATATCTCAAATGAGAGCGAGCAGGGACAGGCGGTGCTGCAAGAGAAACCTACATGGAGAGAGCAGATTGAGAGGAGTAAGGCGATAGAATGCAAAAGGCCATACCCATCTGAAAATACACACCACAATAGTAAACAGACAACAGATCTCCCAAAAAAGCTTGTATGACCTCATAAGGGAGGCACCCTCCAATATTTCTCAAGCCAGCTAGAACATTTTAGCTTTCTTGCTGTGTCCAATTTCAAAATCAAGTCTTTTCTGAATGGCTCCACTTGCCAAAAGAATCTTGCAGGTAAAAAGACAGTATTGTCTGGTAGTAGGGTTCAGCCAGGCTTTCTCTCAAGCATGCAGTTGCATGGATATGCATGCACATGTCTTGTGGAACAACACTGAAACACACAAACTTCTTCTATAGCCTGAGATGCTGCAGCCCCTTTATCACTCAGTTGCATTGCATGTGTAGATTCATGATTATACATACATATCTGTGGAATGCCAGACTTTGACTCCCACATCCTGCAGTTGGATTGGCTACTCCCGACAAAATCCATAGCCATTACTGAACACTAAAATATATTTTTGTCAAATCCCTAATGTCCATCAAGAGATCCTTTAGGAAAAATCATTTACCATAATCAGATGGCCACAACAATATTCTCCTAATCTGAATCCTCCCTAACATCCGCAGTTATGTATTGCATTTGATTTAGGAGTTTTAGAAAATTAAAGTGTAGAAGTATTGAACCTGTCAAATTGATCAGTACCATGATTGCACCAGTGTGAACAAAACGCAGCTTTTAAATGTGTCTGAAACCAAAGTTCATATTTTAGAACAAAGTTCAATTTTTAGAACATTCGGTTGAAGTAGCTTGTTTAAGGCCATGTACTGAGTTCACTGCAGATGTGCAATTCAAACTCCACTAGGCTACAGTAGCATACATGATCCAGAAAATACTGAATGCTTTTCTCCAAGTAAATTAATGTCCTGGGCATAGTCACATGTTCCAATAAGGTATATTCTCAAGAGTGTCTGAAGTGCTACAAGCAAGGAGAGTTATATAGAAGAAACAGGACTGCCAAGTACCACTGATAAACTTCTTAGATCACTTTGGTTTGACTGGTCAGTAACTTTCAGTAGGTTTAAGTTACAGTGATCTTTCGCCTGAGCCTTAGAAATAAAAGTAATTAACATAGGAAGCATGTAATCAGTAAAGCTTTCAAGATTCATTTTAAGGAAGCGAAAGCACTTGTCACTTTTTCAATCAATAAAACTCTTTACTTGGTTAGGTGCCACCCACAGAGCTGAATATGCAAAAGAGGTAAATAATATCACTGGTCTCATTTTCCAAGGTGCTCAGCATCTCGGTCTTCAGATGAAATCAAATTAAATTGCACGTGGATAGCTCCTCTAGCAATCAAATCCCCGTTGTTTAGGAGGCTTTCAAAGAGGGGAGGAATCTGAATAACATCTTTACCATTTAATCCATATACTTTGGAAATGTTACTGCTGTAAGAAGTGAAATCGGTACTTCCCTTTGAAAGAAAAGTCATGCAAGTTGACTCAGGGGACTGGGAGTGTTGAAATATCTGGAACTGGGAAGATCACATGGATGAACGTGTTAACACCTCTCACACCAGAATAAAAAGATGTGTTTTCCTTCCCTAATGCACTATGGCTGATTTGTAGTTTGTGAAAGTGATGGTTTGCCAAAGTGGAACTTGCTTTGCTAGTGATGCCCATTTTCTCTAGAGTTGACCAGCCCACTGGACTGTGTGGCTGGTTGGTTTGCAATTTTAAACCAAAAAGTATTCTGAGTAGGGATGGGCATGAACTAGCTGACAAAGTAAAGCTTGTCACAAATTTTGGATGGTTTGTGGTTCGCGAAATGGTGTTCATGGAAGGGTGCCCATCACGAACATTTCACAAACTTTGGTGCTATTTGTGGTGGTTTGTGGTGGTTTGTGAATGATTACATTTCCAGACGGTCTCCACTCACTTAAACTCTTTACAAAATTCCAAGGCAACAGGGGGGCAGACCTCTCCAGCCCTGGAAACACCAATAAGAGCCCTCCAAAGCTTAACAGGCACTGCTGACTGCTGATAACAGAGTTCCCATTCTGTTCTATGGGATTAGAAAGCTATACATATGCTCAGCTGAGCTCCCCAGCCTATCCTCTGTCAGCTGTTTGCAGTTACACAGAGAGGCAGGGAACTAGCAGAGCACATTCCCTCCTGATTGTGAACTCCTCTCCCCTGCGGGGGTTTGGGGGTGTTAACTTACATGGACTCAGGCCTCTGAGCCACCCTGTCTCTCTGCTCACACTAAGCAGAGGGGCTTAGCTAGTGTGTTCCTCAACTGATTGAGATTCCTCTCCCCAGCTGGGGTTTGGGGATGTAAGGATTCAGGGCTCTGGGACACCCCATCTCTCTGCTCATACCAAACAAAAGGGCTTAGCTACTGGGTGCCTTGGTTGAGGACCCAATTTTATACCTTCCCACTTTTCCTGATTGTGAACCCCTCTGTGCCATGAGGGTGAAAGTGGGTGCAAAGGATGCTCATCAGGGGTGGGGGGAGACATCCTCCACCCCTCTACACAATAGGCCCTCATCCCTGGGCACCAAATCCATCCTGCTAGCCCACAGGAGCCTACCCCTAGCAGGGCATCACCAAGAGTCTCAGAGTCAGAGCCTCCTTTCCCTGATCTGTTCCTGGGGCTCCCCTCAGCAACAAAAAAGGTTAGCACTGCCCAGAGACACCGGTAGTTGCTAACACTCTTTGGAGAGGAGGAGTCTAGCAGTGATTTGGGAGCAAAGCATCCTCCCCTTTCACACAACTCCCTGTTGCTGCTACCCCTCTATGGCACCTCCCAACCCAGCACCAGAAAGCAGCTGTCCCTCCCAGCTTTTCCAATCCTGGGCCCCCATTTCCAGCCCAGACTTTTGAAATATTTCCACACCCTCCTCAGGGACCCCTATGTGGCAGAGTGCCAGGTGTGCCATGCCCATGTCCAGAGGGACATAAACCCCCAACACTTGTCCTCCTCCATCTTCTGCATGCACTTTGTTGCAGCCCAGGACCCAGAAAGGAACAGTTCTGCCACCAGGCTACAAAGTGGTTCTGCTCCATGAGCAAGGGATGGATGCAGACCGCATGTTGTAAAATATTGCCACTGTGATGCAGAGTAGCCTGATGGAGCGGGTGCGTGGTGGCAACATTGTCTGTGGCTGCATGGTCATGGATGCTTTGTCAGGTTCCTCAGTCAGCTCACACAACACAGGGCTTCTTTGGAAGACAATGTTTAATGGTGGATCAGAACTAAAGACACATGTACAGCTTGTGTCTGTAATGGCTATATATAATAGGACTTACTATGATATATTACATTCAAGCATCCTCCCCCATAGCAGAAGCCAATGAATACCAACTGCGTGCGCAGGAAAAAGCAACGGGCTAGCTAGCAAAACAATCCTAGAAACCATTGTAGTTCCCAACTGAATCTCCAGTAGCTGGAGAGTGAAGGTCAGAGACCTGATAAGAGACAGTAACAGTGAGGAAAAGTTCAGACGGAATACTCCTCCCGCATACTGTACACTTGACAGCACCAACATGCTGGCAGCAGTGAAGGCTGTGCTGTGTGCCTCAAAGAGCATCATCTGCTTGGCGCATATGCTTCACCTAGTGGTGAAGGATGCTCTAGGGGTGGGGAGCACTGTCCAGGGCCACCTGGGATGTTGCCATCCTTGAATGTGGTCTTTTCTAGCAACTTGCTGGTGCATGTCCACCCACTTCTCATGTAGCATAAAGTCTGCCAGTCTGCAGATCTAGTGGCAATCTAGTGGCAATCACTAGAAGGATTACAGTTTATAATATGATTGTATAAACAAGAACAATACCACTGTAACAATTTGTGCTAAAAATTTAAATAAATCGAATCAAACATAAGCCATTTTAAAATCTGTTTGTTAATATATATGATTATTTATATATACCAAATAACAAAATCATGTAACAAGTCAAATATTCACATCCACAAAATGTAGTACATTCCATACAAAATGGGTTCACATAATGATATTATAAAGGATGTGAAGAATCATCAAATTCAAAACTGGCTCATCCTGGACTTACCCATCCATTGGAATGCCACCTACGCCATGATTGCACGTTTGGTAGAGCAGAAGAGCATGGTGCAGGATGTCATCTCCTCCATGACCATCCTGCATGCTGAAGAAGAGCTCAGCATCAATTCCAATGTCTGGGTGACCCTGTCCCAAACAGTGCATGTCCTTAAGCCCTTCCAGGACACCATTGACATGTTCTGCAACCAGGGATGAACTGGGAGGTCAGCAGTGGGGGGGATGCCAGGCATACGATGGAGAAGGATTTGGCAGAGGTGATGGTGAGGGAGTACCTTGCTGACTCCTGTGAACCCAACTCCACTGATCTCCTAGAGTACGGGTCATGCAAGGCCGTAATCCGGCCCGACCTCTGTTGCACGGCCATGAGCCTCCTCTTCCACTCTCCTACCAGTGTCCTTAGCCCCCATTGCTTCTGCCTGGACCCAGCCAGGGTGGATGAATTGGCCTTCCTCAAAATCAATTTCTCCCTACTAGACTACCGCTCTCTGGACCTCACAGGGTAAGATCCAGGCCTCCTGTTGTCCCTGAGTGTTCCTCATTGCTCTTCTCTGAATGATCTGGCATGTGGTCTGTGTGTTGCACTCTTGGCACTTGGGTGGGAGGATGGCCACCTCTGCTGGGTGGGGATGGGCTCCCTAACCCAGCACCTCCCTCATGAAACAACATCTATCTCTTAATCACTTTACATGGAAACATTTTGATTTCCATTGGTCTGGTGGGGCTGGGGTGCCTGCCAAACAGTCGTCAGGTAACTTTGGGGAGCCCCTTTCAAAATTCTGGGGAAATTTGCCTTTCTGTCCTTCAGAACCTGCCTTTGGAGACTTGGAGGTGGGCTGCAAGTGTAGAAAGGATGCTTGCCTTGCTCCCAGGGTATGTCTGGGGGGATCTGCCCAGGTGAAGTCTCTGTGAGTTTGGTGTCACTCACTTGTTCCTGAGCCATTCCATAGACTCCTGTAACTGTAGCTGTCTTTTCCAAAGAGACCACTGGGGAGACCTTCTTGGGGGGTTGGTAACTGGGACCCCAGAAATGTAATCTGTCCCCAACTTGGAGAAATTGTAGAAGAGGGGATGGCAGGGTTTGGTTCCCTGTGCTTTTGGTGTGTGTAGCTTGCAGGGGGTCCATTCTATTCACTTTTGAACCTGTGCCTGTCATTTCCTGAAATCACTTTCCTGGCTCATACCTTGAATAAACCTTTACTGGACTTAAAGGTGCTACTGGACTCTAAATTTGTTCTGCTGCTTCAGACCAACACAACTGACTACCTTGACCTTAGTCCTGTTGGGTGGCACTAGTTCTGCTGGGTACAGTGCACTAGTTCTGCTGGGCTTGCAAAAATGCCCCCCACCTTCAGTTTCTGCTCCAGAGATTCTTTTGGCTGGAATGGCCACTACCTTGCTGCGGTCCCCTACTCTGGCTAGCCAGTCCCTTCTTATAGGCCTGCACTCCCACACTGGGCCCTGATAGGCTCTACCGCTCCCCTGATTTCATTCAAGGATGTGTGGGGGACAGGCAAAAGCCTGCGCTTGCCCAGGTGCAAGCACTGGTCTTCTACTGGGCTTCTATTGCCCTTGCTTTTTTTTTTTTTTGCTGTTTCTCCCTCCATTGGAAACAATGAAGGGTGGGGGCACCTCCATTGGAGGGTCCATAACTCAGATCCCATAAATCCAATCCTCACTGAGCTTGGAGAGCAGGTAGAGGTGAGTCATCCAGATATCTGCTGCAAGTCTGGTGTCTCTAGCTTGCACAGAATATGTTCTATACATTCCTGAACCTCCCGAACCTGTGCCTATTTCCCCAGAATGCACTTTCCTGGGGTAAACTTCTTTGGGGAGCTGTAACTTGGACCCTGTAAATCCAATCATCACCAAACTTGGAGGACAGGTAGAGGAAAGTCAGCCAGAGATCTCCTGCAGGTTTGGTTACTCTAGCATGCTGAGGAAGGCCATTCTACCACATCATGTATCCCACAAACTGAACCAGTTCATCTAGTGTCAAAAAGTGAACTGCCAGAAACCATGAACTGAACTGCGTTTTCCTGGTTTGTGCCCATCCCTAATTTTGAACTGTTTTGCACCAGTGCAGTTGATGACATTCATGATGGCCAGTGCCTGGGTAGCTGCCACTGGTGCAGTTTCACAATGTCTAGGCTTGCTTAGATTATTTATGTCATGCATAATTAAAATCAATTACAGTAGAGTGTGTGCACTGCATTTGTGCCTGCACAGCTGGCAGATTCATCTGTCTCTGTGTTTGCGCATTTGCAAACTTTTTAATTTTAAAAAAAATATTATTTAAGAATACAAACAACAGAAGTGGGAAATTGGCAATTTTGGTTGGTTGAAATAATATCAAATGTTTACAGTAATAACACCCAACACTAGAAGTCCACATCAGGAACCAGTCACTCCAAATTCTTGACCATTGTGGCAAGTTACTCCACTCAAGAGGGGGCACAAGAGATAAGTGAGAACAAAGAATTGGCTATTGCTATGTATAGCCATGTATTGAAGCAAGTCCAACAAGGTTCTGTTTCTGAGGGTAAAAGTCTAAGTATCCTGGCAGAGTGATCCAGAGTAATAAAAAAGGAAGCAAAGACACATGACCTTTACCCAAAAGGAGGTTTCCAGAGCTACACACAGAGAGACGAAGAAGAGAAGAGATTGGATTAATACCCTGCCCTTCACTTACAAACTCCTTTCCCTTCCCCTCCCCACAACAGACACCCTGTGAGGTAGGTGGGGATGAGAGAGCTCTGACAGAAACTGCCATTTTCAAGAACACCTCTGACAGAACTATGGCTCACCCAAGGTCATCTAGCAGCTGTGAGTGGAGGCGTGGGGAATCAAACCTGGTTCTTCCAGATTAGAGTCTGCGCACTTCACCACTACACCAAACTGGTGCACGTGCAGACTTTACTGGATTGAACAAGAGCTCCATGATGACTGTCAAAGAACATAAAGCATCCACATACCAATTTAGACCATTCAATTTATATGAGTGAAGAGGACTGACAAAAGTAGGCAGGCAGGCAGAACAAGCAAGACTGGACTATTAGAGAGACAATTCAAGAAACTTGCCTTTAACTCAGCAGAACTGAGACAACTAAGGAAAGTATTCTTTTTGCAAATTAGTATTATTTTCTGTTGAGTGGACAGATAGAGGAGGGGAACAACAGTGTCAAAGCAGTGCAAAACTGTGCATGTAAAAAAAGCAGCTGCAATCCAGATTTGAATGCTCCCTTGACCAAACACTGGGTCTGCCACGGAAAATGGGCAAAGTTTGGACAGAGGGAAATGCCAGAAACCTTTCCCATTCCAACCCAGCAGGAATGAAACATTTCCCCCATACGTCATCACAGTAATGTTTATTTATTTGCGTTATTTATAGTCCATTTTTCTTGTTGAGACTCAAGATGGACTACATAATCTAAATCAGTGAAATCAACAGGATGAGATATCTAATAAACAATATAATAGGACTCGGATTGCAGAAATCTGAAACAAGATGTAAGTATGACATGTTTAATAATGCAACAGATGATATTACAGAAGTAGGCATATAATGCTCTTAGAGCAAAATAAAAGATACACAAATACACATTAGTAGTAATCTACAGCTTTCCCATTATTGAAGTGTAATTCTGAATCATTCTGTTATAATGCAGCCCGATTTCCTTTATAAAAATGATCTCCTGAACAGTTCTGTTTTACATAGTTTGTGAATTGTCAGGAAAGTGGGAGTCTTTCTGACCTCCTCAGGCAGGCCATCCTACAGGGTCGGGCTACTACAGAGAAGGCACATGCACGGGCAGTTGTATGAGTGGCACTTGCAGAAGACCTACTCAGATGAGTGAAGTTGTCGTGATAGCACATAGATGGAGAGGCAGGCTTGCAGACATGAGGGTCCAGAGCCATAAAGGGCTTTGTATGTGACAGCCAAGAGTTTGAATTGCTCTTGGTAACTGATGGGAAACCAATAGAGTTACTACAGAATGATTGTAATATAGATTTGCTACCTGGTTCCTGATAATAACTGAGCTGTAGCATACTGCACTAACTGGAGTTTCCAAGTTGATTTTGAGGGGAGACCTATGCAGAGTGCATTACAGTCGTCTAATCTTGATGTTACCATGATGTGGATCGAGGTGGCCAGATTGGCTGAGTCAAGACAGCCATCTTCCAGAGGAAACTAAGATGAAATAAAGCAATTTTTTTTTGCAGTTGCATTGCTTCTTAAGAAGTAATACTGAATCTAGTATAACCCCAAGGCTCTTAAATAAGTTCACAAGAACAATGTCCTTCAAGACTTCAGGCTTCCCAAGCAGCATTATCTCCAACTTGTCAGGGTTCAGTTTCAATTTGATTACTCGAGGTCATTTAACCGCAGAGTCAGGTAGAGACTTAGAACATCTCCTGCATCTCCCTATAGGGAGAGATAAAGCTGTATTTGGATTAAAGGTAGGGGACATTTATGGGGAAAACATGGCGTGAATAGGAATCAGCAAAATGCTTGCAGTGTAACTGCATAACACAGGCAGCCAGTGTCATTTGGCATGTTTTGTAAGTCATTTTCATGGCTACAGTGACCACGTGAATTCTAAATGATGGCTACATGGGTTAGTTATGGAACCAGCCAGAGGAAAATGCAAAATTATGTTCTGTGCTTGTTGCTCTAAATGATGGTGGGTGGTTAGGGTCAAATCTAGGGGCACACTACTCGGTTTCCAGGATGGAGCACCATGAGAAGCAGAAGCTGATCTTGCACACAAGCTCTGAAACAAACATGTGGTGAACGTGAGCAACACCAGAAAGAGGTATCTGACTTCTACCTGATCCTATGAATGTTTGCTCAGAAGCAAGTCCCACTCAGTTAAGTGGCTCTTGCTTTTAGAGGAGAGTCCAGAGGACTGTAGAATCTGGTTGTGTTTGATTTAAGAAATGAAGCTTGTTTAATAGTGTCATATAATTGCAGGCATGGGGGGGCAACTTCTTACAGAAGCTGTGTAAAACCTTCTTAGTCCACCCTTTCTTTAGCCTCTCCTCCAAAGTACTTATCAACTCTTCAGATCTCCACCTACCCTCCTATGAATGCAGCCACAAATTTCTTCTTCTAGAGCACAGTGGAGCAATTTAGATAGTAGTGGGTGCTTGGGAGGAGTTATCTAATTTTTTTTTTTTGCTGCAGAAGATGTGATTGCATGCTCGAGTGGCTATTGCAAATTACTGTGAAAGAGCAAAATAAATGGCATTCAGATTTCAATGACTGAAATCATTACAGCTCACGGAGTACTTATGGGCGCCTTTCTGTTTTTTTTAAATGCATACTGCTAAGGAACTTGTAAGAGTTGCTGAGTCATTTAATAATATGGCATCAGCTTCCATCACCCTCAATTACCTCAGTCTGTATTGAGAGCTCACCCTCGTATCCATCTTGCTTTCAGCAGCTGCACCCTACTGCACATGTCAGTTTACCAAACCAGAAGGCAAGGCGGGGCACTGTCTGTGTTAACAGAACTCAGAACTCTCATGCCCTCCGTGTCCTGGTTTTCTTGTGTAAAACCACTAATGAGGCACAAACATTTTGTCAGAGTGTCACGTGTGGAATCTGGCATTCTTTATCTCTCTAGCCACTGTCCTATTCTTCCTCCCCTGCCCAATCAAGTCTCTTGTTTCAAACATATCATTTTTAATGATAAATTTGCACTGTTGCTGTCATACATCCTATGACGGACTGCACATAAAAAGCTTAGAAGTGCTGTACAAACAACTGAAGGACTGTGAAGGATTAATTCTTCACAGAGCCAGAGAACTTTGAATGACAGGTTGCTCCAAGAGATCTGATTGGTTAGCATCAGCTGAGCAGACATAGACTTGAGAGTTTAATCTAGTACTGACAGTTTTGGAATTCAGCCTTGACTGAAAGCAGTTTAACACAGACAGGAGAACTGGGGAAAGTTGGCAAAGACAAGTGTGTTGTTTGATGGAGATTCCCATTTGGGCCAAGGAAAAAGAATAGATCTTCTAATGAGAGGAGAATTTCCCTATACAATCAAACAGTGAGTTAGCTCTGAATAGTGCAGAGATACCTGGTCTGGTGTGGTTAGAAACTGCCTTTAGAGATCTTAAGAGTCAGTTAAAACTTCAAGATGAGTACTGGTATTTCAAGAGAAGGGATTTGGGTACTGGAAAGAGTGTACCAGCCTTCTGGAAACCAAAAGAGTTAGAGAATTCTCAAAGAAAGTGTACTGAAGTGTTTGGGGAAAACACTGGAACAAAAGCCTCTTAACAGAATAGCTTAAGAAACTGTCATTAGCTTGAAACTGAAGAACTGAAGTCTGTGCATGTACTGATTTTACCTCAGAGTTATCAATATTAAGTTACCTCAGAAATTTTACCCCTGATTTAATCTGACCTTTCCCCTCTAAATTGAATAAAATATTTTGCTAATTTGGAATACAAAAATATCTTGAGTACCATCTAAGCAATATAAGTTAAAGGGGGTTCCCATTCCTTCCCTCAGGTTCCTGGCCTGAGCAAACAACCAAAATATTATACCATGACAGGGTAGGACAGCCAGAATCCTTCAGGAAAGAAGAAAACAGACAACTAGGGCAGCTCAGTCCCAAAAGGGTAAGAAATCTTGCCTATGAAGGAGGGAAATGGATGCAGTCATCATACATCCATTGTCCTGGGTCCTGCAGAGGCAAACCAAAGTCAAACAGTGATTTGGCTCTCTAAGGGAGAGCTGCAGCTAATTTATTTATTATTTATTTTTTCCAATTTATACCCCACCCTACCCCGCCAAGAAAAGCTTACTGATGATCTGTATGGTGCAAATATTTCCAAATGTGTTTTTGGGGTCCCATTTTGGGCATACACATAAACAACAAAATATGGGTAGAACCGGGTTTGATTCCCCGCTCCTCCACTTGCACCTGCTGATGTGACCTTGGATCAGTCACAAGCTCTGACACAGCTGTACTCTCAAGGACAGTTTCTGTCAGAAGTTCTCTGAGCCCCACCTACCTCACAGGGTGTCTGTTGTGGGGAGGGGAAGGGAAAGGAGTTTGTAAGCCGCTCTGAGACACCTTTGGGCAGTGAAGGGCGGAGTATAAATCCAATCTCTTCTTCCTCTTCTTCTTCTTCCCCCAGAAAAGTTGAAAATCTTTCTCCTTTACATGATCACACAACTTGGATACATCAAGATTCTGGAAATTGTCTACTGTCTCATGATCTACCCTGTTGATTTTGCCATTTGTAATACTTGCATATCTAGAAAACAGGGTTTAGTAGTTGACAACAATTTTTCTTGGTGTTCCAAGTGCTTTAGGATTTGAGATGTTCTAATACACATTGGCCTGCACAGTTCTTCTCTACCTACCGCACAATCTCAGTAATTTATTAAACTTTTAAAACACAAAAAGTCATGTTTGCAAAAATGCCCAGAGGACTTTAGGCCCTCGATCCCATTGAGTTTAGGCATTCGATAATTGGCTTAGTACCTACCTGCATTTTTCTATTTGTAAAAGAGACAAACTCCCAAAATGTTACTGTGTCTCTTCTGGCAAAATCCACAAAGAATCATATGTTTAACAAACTTACTGTCAGTACTTCATCAGCTGCAAAAGGGCAGAAAGATGTGGGTTTCTTCAAAGGGCTTTTCTTTATGAAGGTGATCCAAACATCAAACCAAAAGGAAGATCCAATTATAAATTAACTAAATAATAAGAAATTGAAAGCATAGCTCTTTTGTAGAAGGACTTTGGATTAAGAAGAGGAGTTGGTTTTTATACCCTGCTTTTTTCAACCCCAAGAAGTCTCAAATCAGTTTACAATTGCCTTCCCTTCCTCTGCCACAACAGGCACCTTGTGAGATAGGTGGGGTTGAGAGAGTTCTGAGAGAATTGTGACTGGTCCAAGGTCACCCAGCAGGCTTCATGTGCAGGAGGAGTGGGGAATCAACACCCATTCTCCAGACTAGACTCCTCTGCTCTTAACTATTGTACCACACTGGATTAACTAACTGATGATGCCATCTTATTATTCCATTTACCTTGTATTTATCATTGTGGCCAGAAAGCTGGCCTTGTGAGCCTCGATCAGAGGCTGGAAAAAGAAAAAGATGAGATTGGATTTATACCCCGCCCTTCACTGCCCAAAGGTGTCTCAGAGCGGCTTTCAAACTCCTTTCCCTTCCCCTCCCCACAACGTCCCCTGTGAGGTAGGTGGGGCTGAGAGAGCTCTTGACAGAAACTGCTCTTTTTCAAGGACAGCTCTTATCAGAACTACGGCTTGCCCAAGGTCATCTAGCCAGGTGCAAGTGGAGGAGTGGGGAATCAAACCCGGTTCTCCCAGATTAGAGTCCACACACTTAACCACTACACCAAACTGGCCAGGAAGGACCAGGAAGGTACGGCTAAAGAGTGGGTAAACCTATTGCTGGGGGCAGGAGGTCTGGAGAGGCTGGAACACCAACTACACCAGATCTGGTGGGAAAGCAGTGGCAGAACTGGGCAGAAGAGAAGAAGCCGGGGAGGCTTCAGGGTGGCAAGCAAGCCCTGGTCTCAAGGGACAAAAGGGAGGACTAATTTGAAGGGGATGAGTGCCCAGAACCAAAGGCCCAAGGCAAGCAGGAGCTTTGTGTGGGGGAGGAGGCCACTGAAGTAAGGACAAAGACTGTTCATTTTGGGAAGTTAGTATTTTTTCTGTTGGGTGGACAAATGGAGAAAGAGCACAACAGTGAGACTGTGCATGCACAAAGCAATCCAGATTCAAATGCTGTCTTGGAAAAACACTGAGTCAGCCAGGGAAAGTGGGCAAGGCTAGAACAGGAACAAGGGGAGATTAAAAAAAAATACACTGAGACAAATAAGATAAGCTGCGTAAGTGGAATCTTCAGCTTTTGCTTGCATTTCTGTTGGTGTGATTTTTAAGAGAGAAACAGAAACTAGATTCAAGATGGCGCTCTTTTCCTTTAGACATTTGAGTAGAACTTTCAGCTGGTACAGCTTTTATTATCTCAGCATGACAAGCTGCACCTGCCAAAGAAAAAGAAAGTCTTCCATATAACCATTAAATGCACAGGAGTTGTCTCTTCTAGTGTATCTAGTCACTCTGAACAGAGAAAAGCTAGACATTTGTGGCAAACAAGTTTAAAGCATATCTGGGGTTGACAACAGGCTCAAAATGGCTTGGCCTGCTCTTGTACCTTTAAGAGTAGGTTGATGTGTATAAGCCAGAAGGTAAACCTCACAGTGTGGCTATCACCTACTAATATCTGCACATCAACCTATGCTAAAGACACAATTATAGGGGTTAACTGAAAAGTTGGCAATCCAAAATGGGTCCCATGCTGCAGGTAAAACCATGTCCTGGCTTGAACATAAGAACATAAAAAGAGCTCTGCTGGATCAGACCAATGGTCCATCTAGTCCAGCATCACATAGTGGCCAACCAGTTCCTCTGGATGGCCAACAACAGGGCATTGAGGCAAAGGCCTTCCGCTGACATTGCTTCCTGACTCTGGGATTCAGAGGTTTACTGTCTCTGAATGTGGAGGTTCCTCTCAGTCACCATGGGTGATAGTTATTGATTTATCCTCCATGAATCTGTCTAACCCCCCTTTAAAGCTGTTTATTCTTGTGGCCATCTCTACATCCTCTGGCAGGGAATCCCACATTTTAATCAATCTCTGTGCAGAGAAGCATTTCCTTTGGTCCGTCCTGAACCTTCTGCCCATCAGCTTCATTGGATGCCCTTGAGTTCTAGTATTTGGGGAGAGGGAGAAAAATGTCCCTTTATCAACTCTTGCCATCCCATGCATAATTTTATAAACCTCTATCATGCCCCCTCTTAGTCATTTCTTTTCTAAACTGAAAAGTCCCAGACGAACCCAAGATCTTTTTCTTTCTCAGTCTCAGTAAGTGCAGACCCCATTAACCTATACTTGGAATTGGGATTTTTGGAACCAATGAGCCAATGTACATTGAACTTTATTTGCCATATTGTCGCCCGCTCTGTCTGTCACACATTATCACACTGTGTTTTACATACACTGAGGATTCTGCAAAAGACAATAGAAAGAATGAAACCAAAGTTAATCACCTTAAAGTCCAAAACACTGGCTTGGATAGAATAAGTAGGTAAGTGCATAGGTCTCCCCATTGACTTATAAGTGCATAGTGTTGGTTGCGTTCTGCCTGTTCCTTGTTCCTAATTATGTCATTTGCTTCTCTGGTATCATATATGACCTAATGGTTTCCATAAATAACAGTGAAAAGCACAGGCAACCTGCTGAGTTTTTAATAAACATCCTTTACCCCAATCACTTTAATGTTCTTGGGAAAGAAACCTAAGCAATTCGAAGTTTGCATAACAGAATACTTGACATTTATGATTTATGATTTTAGCTATAAATACTTCACTTTTTTTACAATATGTACTGTTGATTATTTATAATGCTTGAAATAAATACTTTGAGGTCAATGGAAGCGTAGGCTTTTGTATGAATGGAAGAAAAGGTTGTTCACAAAGGGGCATTATGTTTTGGGCAAATAAAAAAGATTTATTTTTAGAAAAAAAATACTATTGTCACTGGGGAGCTTTTATGAATCACCTTGAATTTCCTTTGCTTTTGGCTTATATTATTTACACTGCATAAATCTGGGTAGGTTTCCAATTAAAAGCTGTACTTGTTGAAAATACATAACACAACCTGTGCCATGCTATTAATTAAGATTAAAGTAGAAGTTAGAATCAGGGTTGAGAAGTCTAAGAAGAAACAATTATTATTTTGAACCTGACACATGCAATAGCCAAGAAATATAATTATGCCAGGGCTGTATTCTTGAAAAGAGCTGGCTTTGCACTGTACAAAAGTGCATATTTATCACACCAGGAAATGTCTAACTGGCCACTCCTGGGCTATCCTCTGGAATAGGGCCAATGCTGAAGGGTAATAGAGGTATAATGAACAGCTCCAAATTAAATTATGCCACATTAGTGGCATTACTTGATAGAAATGATTTCTGTGTAATTAAAGAAAACAGATACATGGCCCATAACAGGTGGTTGGTGTTGTACAAGTATTCAACCAATTGGCCAGTGTACATAAAACACAGTTGGTTAATGTGTGATAGACAGATATCTCCAACAACAGAGAGATATCTCCAGTTCTGAACTTAGCCCTGGGTGCTGATCAAAAAAATCTACACAATGGTATGAAAAAGGGTCTCTCTCCCCCCCCCCAGGAACCCAGGGGAAGCTTCAGGTTCTCAGAAAAAAACCAAAATGAAATCTTTAAAACTAAAAACATGGGGGTTGGGTTTAAAAAATCCAGTCAGATAGGCAATATGTGCAACCGTAAGAAAAGAACAGTGTCCAGGATCTATGGGATAAAATGTCTGGGAGTTGCTAGACAACCACAATCTACATTGTCAAGTCTTCCATTCCTTGATTAGTGTAATCTAGTGAGGGGTGAGAGAGACTGGAAAAAGTGAAAGACGAGAGGGAGAAAACTGAGGAAGCAAGGCATGGGGGAGAAAGAGGAGTAGGAGATAAAGCTGGCTGGGAGGAGGAGCAGAAAATGTTAGGTAGGTGGGTGGTAGGAAGAGAAGAAAAGCAGAAAGACATCAAGGGCTTGAGGCAAGAAGCTGTGAAGAGAGTTAAGCGGAGTTAGTATGGGGGAAGACATGGGGATACAATGAGATTCCCATTGCAAGTCCTTTCACATCCCTCACTTGTGTATATTCTGGTCCTTTCCTACAATGTATTACTAGACTATTTAGAGTAGAAAGTGTAATTTGCAGAGCAGTGGTAGCAGAATGGCAGGGCAACCACATACTGGTAGTCTATACTTCTTGATGAAGAAGATTTCTGAGGGTGGACTTTTAAAGTACAGTGTGTGCCAGTAGGTCTGCCTGTGAATTCACCATGAGCAGCTTGGCTACTTATGGACAGTAGCCAACTGGAAACTGGAGAATGGATAATCATATAAGAAAGATGAAAGAAAAGGCTTTGCAAGCTAGTAATCAATCAAAGCCAACCACATAATATAAGAGGAGGATTCATTTCAAAAGGCTGTCCCCAGTGTGAAAAAACAGCTCTCTGGATTATGAAAAATTTCCTGAATACTCAGATCCTTCATCATTTCATAGTACCAAGCAGTTCAAACTAGTATGGTAAAATAGTTGCTTTAGAGGAACTTAGTGTCAAATATTATGAAAGAATTTCTTAAAACATTCCCTTCCCAAGAATTTAAAATTTTACATTTAGAATTTTACATTTACATTTGCACATTTCCACCCCTTTTCATAAGAACATAAGAAGACCCCTGCTGGATCAGAGCAGTGATCCATCTAATCCAGCATAAACTTTAGTTTATCGTATCATATCATTATCCTATCATATCATATGAATCTGTCTAATCCCCTTTGAAAGCCTGTGGCCATCATTGCATTCTCTGGAAGTGAATTCCACATTTTAGTTACTTGCTGAATAAAGATTTCCTTTTGCCTATCCTGAGTCTACCGCCCATCAGCTCCATTGGATACCTTCAAATTCTAGTATTTGGGGAGAGGGAGAAAAAAAAATTACCTTTGTCAACTCCATCCCATGCATAATTTTATAAACCTCTATCATGTCTCCCTTACATCTCTCTCTTTACTAAGCTGAGGAATCCCAGAATCTTCAGCCTTTCATTATAGGAAAGGTGCTCCACCCTCCAAATAATCTTGGTTGCCCTAATATGTTGTCGAAGGCTTTAGTTGCTGTAGATTTTCCGGGTTGTGTGGCCATGGTCTTGGTTGCCCTCTTCTTTACTTTTTCCAGATCTGTGATGCCCTTTTTGAGATATGGTGACCAGAACTGTACACAGTATTCCAGATGAGGCAGCACCACAGATCTATACAGGGCCATTACAATACTGACTGTTTTATTCTCAGTCCCTTTCCTAATAATCTGTAAAAGAGTTTTCCTTTTTCACCACTGCAGCACACAGGATTGACACTTTTATTGAGCTATCCACTATGACCCCAAGATCTTTTTTTCTCTCTCAGTCTCAACAAGTTCAGATCCTATTAGCCTATAAGTGAAGCTGGGATTTTTTTGTCCCAATGTGTCCTGGAGCTCTTCACAGTTATCCTTGGTTTTCACCATCCTGAATAATTTTGTGTCCTCTGCAAACTTGGCCACCACTTCACATCACATTTTATCTCATTCTCCAAGTTAAAAAATATACAAAAATGTTAGCTATCACTATTCTCTACAAATATTGAGATTCGATTGACAAGAAATACTTTCAGCCACTCACCAAGGATGGCTGACAAGTAACTCCAGTATTAGGTCCAGGTACACGCTATTAGCTAAAACACATGTGGTATTGACATTGCTAGTTACGTAAAAAGCCTGGGAAAGAAGACCAGGAAGTTCTTTCATATTAAGCAAGACTCCAAGACTTTTTGTTTCACAGAATGTTAATGATAGTCTTAAATAATATATGCAAGCTTTAGGACTTTTCATGAGGAACTGAAACTTTGCCCCCGGGGGATTTAGAGTTTTGCTGGAAGCTTCAGCACTTGACCTGACTCTGGTAAAAAAGAAAGGCATGGATGGATTATACACAAGAGGTTTGAGGAATGCTCAAAAGCAGCTTGTTTCTATCTGGTTTCAGTCTGTTTGTTATGGATTCTGCCAGACATAGCACCTGATAAATTACCCAAGTTTTTCAATATTTCTGGTCCAAGTAGGCCAACCAAATCAGATTGAGTCACTCAATCTGAAATAAAGAATCATCCAGTTTCTTCTATGTGGGGCCATATTCAATCACAAGAAGACAACAGCATCAATGGCAAAAAAGAGAAAACCATGGAAGTCTGAAAATAGATACTTTCCTGAGGAAGTGACATTCATATCATAGTGGAAGTAATCACCAAGACTCTTGGAAACCAATCAGCTCAACTGTACATATAAAAATTTGTCTTCAAAATGCCCTGGAATGGGGGGGAGGGGAGGAGAATGGTATGTAGTTTAAAGAAGTTCAGGTAGATTCTCTGATGGTTTAAAACAATATAGCCCCCAGAGCTGAAGAGTATGGCATTGGTCAGACTGCAGAGTTGGTGCAGTCTGGCCCTGGCTCTAAGTACTCCATTGCTGTTTGTAATGGATACGTCCCATCCTGAACTGGCCTCACTGTACACTTGCCCCGTGGTCTACTGTTCAGATCATTGCTATGCAGCAACCACAGAGTGGGTGGTCGGGTGGCTTCTTTTTAAAAACTTGTCTTTTGCATATGCGCATGACCACTATTTTGGAGCACCGCTCCCTTTTGACAGCTGGAGGAGGCTGCCTCCCCCTCTGAAAAAAACTCACCTTTTCAATTAATCCCTTCCCCACTCTGTGTGCAGCAAAGCTGTAGGCAGAGAAACCGGCATGAAAAAAGACAAAGGAGGCTTCTCAACCTGCCCTTCCCTCCACCCCTTCTCACCTCAGAGGACAACTGAAAGCTTGCTGGTGTGCATGAAGATATGGTTATGTGCACATTGCTAACTGACAAAGAAACTCCAAGGAGCAAAAACGGAACACAGTGATCAGACTTCCCAACTGGGTTGAGCTTGAACCAGGGGAGTTCAGACATCTGGAAATGTGGGTTGAAAGTGCTGATATCTGTAAACACTGGACTTTCCCTGGTGCCTGATTACTCCACTTCCAAAGTGGGGCAGAATGGGTGGCAATGACTGGGGCATGGAAGGCCGATGTTGGTTTTAGATGTCAGAATTCCAAAGGTGCCCACAGGATCAAGGGAACCATGTAGCTGTTTGGTTCCTCAGAGACATTTTGTGAACTTAACATTTTTTAAAATTGTTCACACAGACAATCAGCAGAGCATGCTGTTCCTAAAGAGGATTCAGATGGTCAGTTTCCCCAATCGCTACACTGTTAGAGAGTGCTTTTGGAGTCCCATCTACACAAAGGAAAACAACTATTGCCCTGCCTGTGTCAAGTACTTTCTGTGAGAGACTGCATTTATGGGTTCTCTGTCACTAACTTTCTATTACTATTGCTTCCGAACGGCTATGTGATTTAGTGCCTGCCTTACTGCGGTACCACATGCAGCCCTCTGGGTCTGTAGTATGCCTGCCATTCTTGAGTATCAAATGCCTGCTTGTGTCCATTCTTCAAGACAGCAGTGTAATTATCTATAAAATGGGCACCTCCCATCTGTTGGAAGATTTCAGAGGGAGGATCTCTTGATCCCAAATGGATACAGCTGAAAATATAAGTACCTTTAACTGCCTTTAAAATAGGGATGTATTCTCCTACCAATGTGAAATGTGGCAGGAAGGATTCCATCGGTGAGGGCTACAATCCCTGAACATCCCATTCCCATTGGGCGCAAAACAAAACAAACAAAAATCTGCCAGAAATCTGTTTCCCTTTGAAACTAGTGGAAGTGAATAAAGGATAGAATAACAAAGGAACATGTGTAAACACTAAAATGAGTAAAATAAATAAAAGCATTTTCAGAACCCAACAAAACCCAGATTAATAAATTTTAGTGCCTACCTCTGTGCTTACAGAACAGCAGGAGCCCCTGCATTTGGCTCTCAGGAAGAAAAAAGTAGGAATACTGCACAGGGATTTTAGTCATTTGAAGAGAAACAGTTTTGTCTGCGTACCTGAGGCTTTAGTGATCTCAAAAAAGAAAGAAAGTAGTGACTAATTGGAGCTGCGCAATGTTAACAGCTTTATTTGGTCATGGTGAAATAACTGCTGCAATATTGCCCTATTTTATTCTTTTTTAAAATATTTCATTAACCAGAATCAATTCACAGGCTTGCTTCTTTCTCATTTGAGAATCTGGGTAGTTTCCAATTTGTACAGTTTATTTTTTTCTGGTATTTTGCCCAGTATTAAATTATTCAGTCAATGAGACCTCCACCATCACTTCCCTGGAGACTTTGTTCTCATTCATATAGCTATTGTTTCTGCTGTACATTTTCCTTTTCTGATCGCTGTTAAGGACTACAAAACAAAAATCCTTTCTCTTAAATAATATTGGCTGGAATATTTGCGTATGTCTCTCACTAGAAGGGCTGGGTAATAGTGTGTTTGGCACAATGCTCATTTGATAGTAAACATGATAAATGTCAAGGGGAAAAAGTTGCAAGAATAAGCAGAGGACAAAGTAATAGGAACATTCAAGTCCATATGGCAAGCAATAACTGGGAAGGTCTGTAGTTAACATTAGGTGGGCAGTGCTGAAACAGAGAGCACTTTGGGGGAAATGTACCTGCTCAGAGCTAAGTGATGGTTGTGCCTGCACCTTTTGATAGTGGGTTTGTTTTTGATATATTTTAAAGGGCCATGGACGTTTTGACAACTGTTTTCATGGCCCTCTTGAAAACTGACCTTATTTTTTAACATAGTGCTGCTTTACCTAGGACTGGTTTTAGGGAGAGTGCAATGAATCATCTGATTTACACTCTTTTCCACCCTGCCAGCCACCAATAAAGATGTGCTGTTTTTAAAAGAGATGCTGGTCTTTAAAATACACAGGCCACGCCATTTTATAGATGGCCAAAGGTTTTCTTGAATGGGAGTTTCCTGAATATCAACGAAGAGGTGGGATTCATGTCTATTTCACTTAACCAGAACAAGCAGCCAACAAATCAAAGCAAGTGGTCAGGAAATCAAAGCCAAATTGCCAAGGTATTTTCAGGTAGATAATTCTGCACAAACAATATTTGACTGCTCGTTGCAAAAACACTTATTTCTATGGCCAACAGATGGCCCATTAGTTGCAGACCTTCCGGCCTGATG
This sequence comes from Gekko gecko, assembly GCA_029375565.1. NCBI lineage: Eukaryota > Metazoa > Chordata > Lepidosauria > Squamata > Gekkonidae > Gekko > Gekko gecko. The sequence continues at coordinate 35,281,053 of JAPDNY010000008.1, read as the reverse complement.
GCCAAACCAAAAACACGTACAATTTATAAGGAATAGACATGCCACATTATCTGGTACATCTATATACCACCTTTCTTCCATTGCCTTCAAGGTGGCTTACAATTCCAAATAACTACCCACAATATAATGCAAAGGCAATACAAGAACAGGGACCACATTGGATACAATATCAACAATAGAACCAACAGCTCTGTGCCAAAGAATTAAATAACAACAATAATAATCAAAATATATATTGTATTATTTTGGAATAATGTGCCAACAATACAAATGTAATAACATTTTTGTTAAACAATAATTTAAATAAAGTATTTATACAAAATACTGTAATCCCATAGTCATTCTTTCCCCACATCAATATCTACATAATATCAAAAAGTCCAGTTCTATTAAATTATATGAAATAAATTCCATATAAATATTTTTTTTCAGTTGGAGAGGACGTTAGTATTAAATACGTCCACAATCCATTTGTCCACCATCTACAGAAATCCTGGCAACAGTTGTTTTGAAAAGATTCTTTTTCAAGATCTGAGAGTCTTAATCTTCAAGTTGTCTCAGATTTCCTGTTACAAAAGAATATTCAAATGGAATGCAGCAACCTCTCAATTCTTCATCACCAATTCATATATATTCCATTTGAATACTCTTTTAGACTTTTTGATGTTAATGTGGATATTGATGTGAGGAAAGAATGACTATGAGATTACAGTATTTTGTATAAATACTTTATTTAAATTATTGTTTAACACAAACATTATTACATTTGTATTGTTGGCACTTTATTCAAAAATAATATGGTATATATTTTGATTATTATTGTTGTTATTTATTTAATTCTTTGGCATAGAGTTGTTGTTTTCTATTGTTGACACAATATAATGCACACAGCACAAAATGAAATGGGAAGAGAAGAGGGAAATATGCAAACTTAGGCACAAGCTCTTATTTACAAAACTTTTCCATATTCACCCATTGGATTGGCAGCTGCAGGAGGCTTGAATGTGACCCCTCTCTTTTGGATTTTTATGTAATATGTCAGCATCTATGCTTGTACGCCATACCTGAGTATGCATGTTCTGTAAATGCCAAGCTCTGACTGCTACTGATTGTGTTTAATCCTGGCCCCTGAGATATTGCCAGTTATTTTTGAATAACAGCCGACATCTGCACCTTTAAAGAGACAGACCAGAGTCACAGGAGTCACTTAGAGTACTATCTCAAGTAGTTACACCCTTCTAAAACCATCAGTTCAGAAACCTGTAACTCTGTTTAGGATGGTGCCATCAAAGCAGCCCTCTTTCCAGCCCCTTTTCTGGCATTGGCATGCATGAAGGGAAAAAAGAGAGGCAGTACTAAACGTATGAGGGTCCAGCTTCTGAGTTGATTAGCAGCCATGTAGGAATTTTGAAGGAGCTGCGGTGGCTCACGTGGTTAAGACGCTGAACTGCAGGCTGTGGAAGGTCGGTAGTTCAGCAGTTCGAGACCCGGGTGCCGCATGATGGAGTGAGCGCCTGTCTCTAGTTCCAGCTCCTGCCAACCTAGCAGTTCGAAAGCAAGAAATTGCAAGTAGATAAATAGGTACCACTTCAGTGGGAAGGTAACAGCGTTCCGTGCACCTTGGTGTTTAGTCATGCCGGCCACATGACCACAGAAACGTCTTTGGACAGCACTGGCTCTTCGGCTTGGAAACGGAGATGAGCACCGCAACCCTAGAGTCGGATTCGACTGGCTTTCGAGCAAGGGAACCTTTACCTTTACCTTTAGGAATTTTGACTAACCATTGCTATTCAACCTACCTGAGCTTTATAGCACATGTGTGAAGCTGAACACAGATTAGCAGCCCAGTAAGAGACAGTTAGTAATTTGGGGGAAGGGATATCACCACATTTAGGATTTCTTTTGCTTCTCTTGAAATGTCTCTAGCTCTACTGAGTAGTCTTGTCCTTCAGGGGAAAAAAGAACAGATTGGTAGCAGGCAGCTGGCTTGACACCAAAAGTCTTTTTCTTCCAGATTTTTTTTCTCTCAGAAAATATTATTGAAGGGGGGAAAAAATCAATGCCAGTGTTAAGAAAGATTTTAAACTGCTGTTTTCCCAAGCTTAGAAAAATCAATTTATCTTGTGTTTCTCATAGATTTCACAAGTATGTATCCCACTGCATCGATAAGTGACGACTGCCATTTCATACTCCCCAGCTATCTCTATTTACTAGGTCCTTATTTTCTAGTATTTTTTACTTGATGACTTCTATTTTGGCCATATTTTTTGTCAGAGGAGACAACAGGTCACTAGAAGTTAAGACCCCAAATGGGCAGCACGTGGACCCTGACTGTTGCTCACATGCAAGTAAATGTACACAAAATTCCAGTAAATCCCCCCTTCCATCCCTCCCACTATCCAGACAGAAAAAGGAGGCAGAGTTGTATCAAATGAATAGTTCCTTATGTTTGTAGAGATAAGAATGAAGGCTCATGGGGGAAATCTTAAGTAGAAAATGTAAGTAGTTATAATTGCCTACCACATTTCGCATCTCCACTAGATTTGCCACTAGATTCTGAAAAATATAAATGGATTGACTGAACTGACACATTTATGAAGCATGAACTGATGTAGAGGCAGGGGCTCTAGGGGATCTGTGCATTGAAAAATCTCTAGTAAGCCAAATAAACGCAACATTACATTACTAATGCATATCAATGCATATGTGCACTGTTGAAATATGGCTTAATAAACGTTCACACCATCATATGAGTGATCACATCCAGAGTCTGATGCATAGATGTATTCCTGTACATTGTACAAAAAGAGTTCCAATATAATGGACTTTCCCAGATGTTTTTTCCCCCCCCGTTGGTTCTAGCCCCATACTGATTTATCCCCTGATTTCCATACATATTTTTTGTGTCTTTATTTTTCATTTTGATTTCTGCCCTCCCCGGGGTGGGGGGGGGAAGGTTACATTTCTTTTAACACCAGTTTTACCCCAGTCTTTTCCTGCAAGCTGATTTTGAGTTGCCTTTTTCCTCATGTGTCATGTTTCTGCCTCTTGTCTTTGTCCAGCACACTCCCACACACCTCTAGCCCACTTTGAACAGTTGTCATCATAAAACCACTCCCTCTCTTCCCTACCAAAGACAAGTGGTTTCATTTTTTAATTTAAAAATGCACTATAGTACTGACATATCAATATACTGCTGTAATGATAGGTCAAGCAGGACTCCTGCATTTCCAGTTTTCATTTTTAAAAAGTCAGTCTCTAGCACCTCCCATTGTGGAGATATAAGGAAAAACGCATATCTCCACAGAAAAGTGACTAGTCTTACTTTTTTCAAAAAGAAAGCACCCTCCCTTGAAAATCCTTGAATATTTAATGGAGATACGGAAGAAAAGAAACTGACTCCACAACTGTGAAAATGCAGAGGGAGAGCAGATGTGCAGAAGAGCCATGCCCAAACCAATTCCAGTGCTTGTGGATCGACTGCCGAAAAAATCAGAAATGAGTGTACAGAAAAGCCCAACCATTGGTATAGACACATCAAGAGTGCTTGTTTATGGCATTTAATCCTAGAAGGGGTCATTCTCATTAGCAAAAAAATGAATGATAAAGTTACACTGTGGTTGCAGTCACACATCCAAGTTGAACTGGAGGGGAAGTGTTGCTATTCTTTCTGGAGGAATTTGACCCATGGTTGCAAGACCATCGTTTCTGTGGGTTCAGCCCGTCACTGTGTGATCAGAAGCAACTGTGGGTGAGTTGGGTTTTTTTGCTGTTTGTTTCCCATGCACATAAGGAGTTGCACCTCCGCACTGAGGGCTCCCTGTGGGTATGCAATGATATGCATACTGGGACGAAGCGGGGGAGGGGGGAACTGCACCAAGCCAGGATGGCCTGACCAGACCATCACAATGTCTCAGAAGCATGCTTGTGCGATAAGACAGGGGAAAGTCTGTCCATGGCCCATTGCAACCCGTTTACTACCAGATTTTCTCCAGTGTCTTTTTACTCCATTTCTGTGGCAGAGCAGCATGGGTTGCCAACAGCTACGGGACGCTTCCCAGATGTTGCTGTCTGATCGCACCCTTTTGATCCATCAGGCATTCACGCCCATGTCAGATCATCTGGTGTGAGTGATCTCAGCCTGTGTTTTGGATGTGTTCTGTCACTTTACACATGTGTGGCACTCACAATGATGATCAGAAGCTCTTTAGGTCAGAAGAAGGGAGGAGTTTTGTCAAGGTTTTTTCTCTCTCATTTTCTGAGGTAAAAAACTTTTTCTTCTAAGGTATTTACAGTTATAAATCAAAGAGATGTTCCTTTGGGAATGATTAAACACTGAACAGCTAGGGCAAAGAAAAAGCTCAGAGAAACCTTTTTTCTACCTGCTTTTGGTATGTTTTGTTATATATTGCTTTGGTTCACAGGGTTCAGTTGGATGTCTGGAAAGTGAGAATAGAATTCTTCTTACTCTGTAAATGAGACAAGAGTTTGGATCTGTTACTGAGACCCAGTTTCAGCAAAAACTACTTTTGCTGCAAGATTTTTTTAATAGAAATTAAATAGTTCTGTTGATATGAATATACATAAATACATTTTTCTAATTATACTTCTGTTAAATGGCACATCTGCCTCTAATAATTCTTTAAAGGGAGTATCACATCTTGGATACATAAGAGAGTAAAGGATGCTTCTCAGAAATGTAATGGGAAGAAGAAAGACAAAAATGAGTGGAAGGAATGTATAATGTTGACAAATCACACATGTCCTGTGCTCTGCATAAAATTCTGACATTTAAAATATATTTATTCATTTATTGGGACTTTTATCCCACCCTACCCCAGAAACAGGCTCAGGGTGGCTTATATCATAGTACATAATAAAACAATTCTATAAAAACATCAGCATATTAAAATTAATTCTAACAGAGATAACATTTGAAAGACCAGTTTAAAATACCTGATGGTGATTAGTTTTGTTTCGGTATGTGCTAGACCCGTGCCAGGTAGGGACGGCGGAGCACTTTGTTGGTATAAATCAGCCTCTCCTGGAACCAATTAATATATAATGCTACAGAGCAACTGAAAGCAGGGGAAGCTGATGTTATTTTATGTCTGCTGCTTCAACCAAAGGCCTGGCAGAATAGCTCCATTTTACAGGCCCTGTGGAAACTGCAACAAATCCCACTGGGCTCTGATCTCAATTGGGAGCATATTCCATCAGGCTGGAGCCAGGGCAGAAAAAGCCCTGGCTCTAGTCAAGGCAAGGTGGATGACTTTTGGGCTGAGGACCGCTGAATGGTACTGGACAGAAGAGCCCATGGCTCTTCAGGGCACATACAGGGAGAGATGGGTTAAGGGTGAATTCCTAATGCATTGGCTTAATTTCAGAAGCTAGGCTCACTAATTGAACTTTAAAACTGGTGGAGGGGGATTCAGATGAAAAATGTTTTGGCAGCATGCCCACCGCTAACATAAGAACAGCCCTGCTGGACCATACCAATGGTCCACCTAGTCTAGCATCCTGTGTCACACAGTGGCCAACCAGTTCCTCTGGACAGCCAACTACAGGGCATAGAGGCCAAAGCCTTTCTCTGAAGTTGCCTCCTGGCTCTGGGATTCAGAAGTTTACTGCCCCTGAATGTGGAGGTTCTCCTCAGTCACCGTAGACAGTAGTCACTGATAGACCCATCCTCCATGAATCTAATTCCTGTGGCCATTGTTACATCCCCTGGCAACAAATTCCACAGTTTAATCATTCTCTGTGTAAAATAATATTTTCTTTTTCCTGTCCTGAATCTATTGCCCATTATCTTCATTGGATGCTCTCAAGTCTAGTATTTGGGGAAAAGGAGAAGAATTTTTCTTTGTCAACTCTTTCCAGTCCATGCGCAGTTTTATAAGCCTCTATCATGCCCACCCCCAAGTAATCTACTTTTCTAAACTTGAACAGTCCCAGACTCTTCAGCCTTTCCTTATAGGGAAGGGGCTCCAATGCCCTAATCATCTTGGTTGCCCTCATTTGTACTTTTTTCAGCTCTTTTTTGAGACATGGTGACCAGAACTGTGCACAGTATTCCAAATGAGGCCATTACAATACTGGCCATTTTATTTTCAATCCATTTCCTAATAATCCTTCAAACAGAATCTGCCCTTTTCACCTCTGCAGCACACCACTGCAGCACACTTTCATTGAGCTATCCAAGTGGGTAGCCGTGTTGTTCTGAAGAAGCAGAACAAAGTTTGAGTCCAGTGGCACCTTGAAGACCAACAAAATTTTATTCAAGGTATAAGCTTTTGTGTGTATGCACACTTCAGAAGTACAACCCTAAGATTTTTTTTTGCTTTCAATCTCAGCAAGTTCAGACCCCCATTAGCCTATACTTGAAGTTGGGATTTTTTGTTCCAATGTATATCACCTTACACTTACCAACATTAAACTTCATTTGCCACATTGTCATCCAGTCACCCAGTTTGTGGAGATTCTCTTGGAGCTCTTTACAGCCAGCGTTGGTTTTCACCATCCTGAATAATTGGGTGTCATCTGCAAACTTGGCCTCTACACTACTCACTCATAAGAACCTAAGAGAAGCCAATGTTGAATCAGGCCAATGGCCCATCTAGTCCAACACTCTGTCACACAGTGGCCAAAATATACCAGGTGCCATCAGGAGGTCCATCAGTAGGGCCAGGGCACTAGAAGCCCTACCACTGCTGCCCCCTCCAGCACCAAGAATAAAGTGCATCACCTGCCCCAGACTGAGAGTTCCCATCTATATTGTGTGGCTAATAGCCTAGTTGATCACAGGAACTCCTAGTTCCAGATCATTTATGAATAAATTAAGTAGTACCTGCCTAAATACCAATCCTTGTGAGACTCCATTGCTTACTTCCCTCCATTGTGAGAACTGTCCATTTACTCCTGCTCTTTGCTTCCTGTCATTTAACCAATTTTTTACCCATAAGAGAACCTGTCCTCTTATCCCATGACTTCTAAGTTGACTCAGGAGTCTTTTGTGAATTACCTTGTCAAAAGGCTTTTGAAAGTTCAGGTATATAATACCAATCTCGTGGTCACCATTGTCTACATGCTTGTTCATTTTCTCAAAGAACTCCGAAATGTTGGTGAGGCAGGACTTCCCTTTGCAGAAGCCATGCTGATTTTCCCTCAGCAGGCTTTGTTCCTCTATGTACCTAACAATTCTATCCACTCAACCCCAAAAGAGTGGAAATTCATCAATTAAGTAAAAGCAAGCTAAAAAGATATGATAATTCATAGGAGTCCATATGAAAGGTTTGGGAATAGTTAAAACCATACACCTTAAAATTGAATTAATAATTAACAATAGACTGTCATAAAATTAATTGATTAAAGGTGCAAAAATCAGAATGAATGCAAGCTTCAAATAGGTGCTAGACATTGATTACAATTTCTACTAATTTGCTTGTACTTTCCGGGTTCCCCTCTGGATTTCTTTTTAAAAATTGGTGCCACATTTGTGAGTTAATCTCTACTCTTCTGGAACAGTGGCTTGATATAGTGATTGGTTACATATATGGGTTAGTAGATCAACTATTCCTACTTGAGTTCCCTAAGAACTCTTGGGTGTATGCTATCAGGTCCTGGAGTTTTATCTGTTTTTAATTTCTCTAATAGGTCTAGAACTTCATCTCTGGTCACCTCAATTTAGTTCAGTTCTTCAAACTCCATTCCTGAAAGCAGTGGCTGTCGCATGGGTACATGCCCCACACTTTCCACGGTGAATACAGAAGCGAAAGAGTCATTTAGCTTCTCTGCCATCACCCCATCTTCCTTTAGCCATCCCTTTATTCCTTCTCTGACTGGTCTCCTGCTCCAGATATATTTAAAAAAAATGCTTTTAGCAACCTATTCCTCAAAATCTCTTTTTGCATGCTGAATTATTGACTTGCCTTTCAAAGCCTATGATCCCTCCTGTTCAATTCATTGAGGCAGACCTTCCACTGTTTAAAAAGAAGCCTCTTTACTTTTTATAGCTTCCGGGACTTGCATTGTTAACACCATTCTATTTGGGCTTCAGTTAGTGTGGCTTTAAATAGCTCCCAAGAATCCTCTAGGGATTTCACTCTTGTGTTTCCCTTTCAGCTTCCTTTTAACTAGTCCAGTCATTTCTGCAAAGTTCCCTCTTTTGAAATCAAATGTTACAGTTTTGGACTTTAGGATTTAAGTATCCACAGATGGGGTCATGTTGAGAATTAGGTATACTGATACTGCATTAAGGACTTTCTGTGACCTGAATGCTGAACTGAAAAGCATTGTGGTCACTGCTCCCAAACGTTGCAACAACCTCTACATCTCTCACCAGGTCTTCAGACCCACTCAGAACTGAGTCCAAGATCACTCCCCATCTGGTTGGCTCTGTGACCAACTGTTCCAGTGCATTTTACAACTGAAAATAGAGACACTTACATGGCCTTGTAATTTACATGTATTCTCCTTTGTAGGATCATTGCCTGGTCTAACCTTGAATGTAGACACTGTTGAAGGCTTCCCTCCCACTGACTGTGGTATGCTGAACTGATTTATTCTGCAGTCTTTTCATTTATAATATCCTGCACTGGTTTCTGAAGCAGAGGACAGTGGCCCATTGACTGTTAACAAGATTAAACAATTTAAGAATATTTAACAGAATAGTCTAGTTATCCTTCTAGAATAGCTGCAATGCAATTCTTTAATCTCAGTTACAGAGCATGTCACACTTGGACTGGGGAATCCTGAGTTCAATTTTCTGCTCAGCTCAGTCTCTATGTTTCATCCCAACCTGCACCCAGGATCAGTGAAGATAAAACAGGGGGAAGGATAATGTTTCAACAAGAGCCAGGAACCAGAAAATAGGAGATGTCCCTGCTAAATAGTGATTGTTGAAGTATATGACAGATACAAATTGGTGTGGTAAAATGGTTTGAAAACATGTTTGTCGCATTCTTAGTTTTTCAGGGCAGCAGATGTGTGTTAAAAGCCCTTCCTTCACACTAAGATCTTCCTTCATCCTCTTCTTCTGCACATTTGCTTATTCTGGCAGCTATGTTCTTTCTGAAACTTGTCAAAAAGCAGTTTTTAAACACAAGAAAACAGAACTTGCTCAATATGGCAATACAAGCCTAAAGAGAGATTTCTTTTGCTGTTCAAATTAATTGGAACATAGTTTGGACTGTAGGAGCCTGATTGATTCAAAACAACCATCCCATGTAAACAGACTGGGTTGATTGCAATTGAGAAACAAATAAAATGTCTAATAATTCTTATGCATTACACAGAAGATCAATAAACATCAAATCAATTATACCTTATTTTCCTGAAGTGGTAAAATGGTACTATAAAAATAATATTCTAGTCTTTTAAAATTCTGATATTTCTGGAAGGTGCAGAAAACCTGAGCTTGTGAAATATAAAATATATAATTGCCTTGCAAAGCCATGCTTCACCTACATACTGTATATTACCTTCTGGTGTATATATTTTGGCTTGGTCCTCAGTGCTTATATGCTCGCTGTTAAATTTTGCTTCCATTCTCCCCCCGCCCCCAATCCAGGATCAGTTCACCTGTCCACTTTACCAGGCAAAGGGAAAAATAAACCCAAAACCAACCCTGCCCTTAGAATTGCTGCTACCCAGGTTATATATGGTATGTTAGAATTATAGAATTATATAAGTGTGAATCCCACAAGGACTTGCAAGGGTCACTTCCTTTTCTCTAGTCCCCCCTTTCATTACACCATTTTCTCTTTCTCTCCACATGGCAGCTCCCATATCCAATGCTCCCTCTAAGCTGGGGAGTGTTGTGAGCAAAAATTCTACCTTGTGAGCTACTGGCATTAAAGTTGTGAGGGAACAATTTGGCTACTGCATAATTAGTTTGCTCTGGAGCCATCCTTCCTGAGCTAAGACAAAAATGTGTGAGCTGGAGGCTAAAAACCTGTGAGCTAGCTCACACTAACTCAGCTTAGAAGGAACACTGCCCATTATCCTTTCCTTGCTTCTTTCTCTCCTTCTCACTCACCAACTAACCTTTCTCTTACCTGTCTCCTCAGTCTTCAGCTCTATTTATTTATTTCATTTAATAATTTAATTCATTTAATAATTATTTCATTTAATAATTTGGAGCCATGGGGATCCAAAGCAGCTCACATCATTCTCCTCTCCTCCATTTTATCCTCAACAACAACCATGTGAGATAGCTCAGGCTGGAAAAGGGTGACTGGCCCAAGGTCACCCAGTGAGCTTCCATGGCATGAGTGGGGATTTGAACCAGATTCTAGTCTAACACTGTAACCATTCTCAGCTTTCCATCTTCTCCTCCTCCTGAAAGTCCCTTCATGGGAAAAGTCTGGCCAAATTGCAAAAATCATGTGATGGCAAGTTGCTGAGGTGAGTTGTGTGGTGGCCTGTGCTGGGCCTGGCCACGTCACCCAAGTTGAGTGGAGGCTTCTGCTGGGCCCAGGTGAGCTGTATGGCATTATTTTGGGCAGCCACTGCCACACCTGGATTCTACAAATCTCATGGTAGCAAGCTGTCTGGTGGTTGCTGCTAGGCCTGGACTCAAGAAGTCCCCCTTCCATGGTGGGAGGAGTGGACTGGGAGGTCAAAATATTCTTGGAAATGAACATTCCCCTGATTTCAGATTTTTCCGCAAACCTGAGGCTTTTCTTAGGTTTGCAGAAAGACCTGTCTCAGGTGGTCATAGCTCCAGTCTCTTGGTTTAAGTATCCACAGATGGGGTCATGTTGAGAAATAGTTGTATTGATACTGCATTAGACTTAAAAAGGATTCTGTACATTGAAACTTTAATTCACTATGTGCTAGCGTTCTTCCTATGAACTGCTGAAATCGAATGTTTAACGATAAGTCTCTTTGGAACTCAGTAGCACTGCACCATAGGAAGCCCATAGTTTCATTTAATGAAAAAAAGCATTCTGCAACAGTCAGGTGAATGTGAGAGCAAGAAGCAGATCAAATACCACCATATAGGGAGCTCATCACACAGTGTTACCATTGACCCCATTAATCGGAGTGGGGAAGTAGCCCTGTGGGAGCTGGCATGACCAGTAGTAAACATTCCCTCAGTATAAGGCAACTCAGTGAGACTGGAAGAGCAGAGCGGAGCTAGCAAATTGAATGATGGGAACCTAAAGCCTGTACCCAAGTCGGAGGCAAGCCTGCTGAGGCCAGACCATTGACAGAAGAATGGCCTTCATAGCCACTGCTATCCTGAGAGCTGACAGCCCTTCCCCAGAGAATATTTGTTGTGGGAGCACTGCCTACTGGACAAAACAACAAGAAGAGAAGAGGAGGAGAGACTGGATTTATACCCGGCCCTTCACGGCCCAAAGGCAACCCTCCACAAAGTTATTTGGTATTGGACTTCACAAATAACAGATCATTTCCAGGACGGACTTTCCCTTCTCGCTGTTCATCTCTCAAGTTACACTCTCACCAATGATGAGTGGTAAGTCCTGTTAATTCCTTTTTCTAAGTGTGAAAGGTCTGGACAGGCCTGCCATCAGCTTCTGGGACCATTTCTTAAATCATGGCTATTGGAGAGTGTCACAAAAAGGTAATAAATAGTTTCATATTGTGATATACAGCTGTGAATGGAAAAAGTTTTAGAGGTCATATGGTGTATTGGAACAAAGCCTTTAATGCTTATACTTTGGAGAACAGTATTGAATGAAGCACAACATACCATGTACAGGAGTGGTATCCAAAATCACCATGGTTACTATGCTACAACTGAGGTTTGAGACTCAAGGTTTCTTTTGGGGGAATATTCAGGTCTTGCTAAAAAGAAGATATTGAGCCCCAGTGCATACTGTCAAAATACCAGACAAATATACTGGACAGAAAGTAACAGGCATTTCAAAACATAATCCCAGTAACTTGATGTTAAATGAGATACACTCATTTTACCAATACAAATGTTTGCCTTCTTGAAGGAGGTCTAGTTTGTTGACATCTCTTCCCGTTTGGCAATATGGTTACAGATATTCTGGAAACCTCAGGAGGCTGGCAGGAGCCAGTCAATTGGCAGGAAAGCTGTGCCGAAGGAAGCTGTTTCATTGATATCTGTTAAGAGCTGTACTTAAGATACACCTAGTGTTTTTTTTTTAAAATCTGCACTTATATAAATAAAGCACAAGAATAATTTTAAGTAGCCCAGTGGGCTATTTCTCAGTTTTGCTTTTCAAAGAAATTGGGGGAGGGAAGAAAGATTTTCCTTTAAATAAAACCTCCCTGTCCTTCTCCAGCCAAACACCCGTGTTGACATCAGAGCATTCAATCACACTTATGTTCTAGTGGTTGCCCCTGTTCTTTCTGTAGCACAGCAAATCTGACATTCTGACTTCCATGCATGGCAACTCACAAACATTTCATGGGGACAGAAGCAGCACATGTATGTGCTCCTCATATCTGTTATGCATTAATTTAGAAAGTTTCTAAGCTACCTCTGCAGAGAATCTGCTCAAGGCAGCTTACAAAGTAAAACATAAGAAAAATCTAAACCATAAATGTTACTCTAACAATTAAACCTCCTATATTAAAATCCCTGCCAAGAGCATAAAACAACTTTAAAAAGATTCTTATACAATAGTTCTCAGGCTAGAGGCAGACTATAAAAACAATTTTAAAGTGTGCCTGGAGAAGTGGCCTTTGTTTTCATTTGTCTTGAAATTTTTGGTTGTTTGTGATCTGATAGCTCCCTTTAGCATTAAGAAAGAGCCATCAAACTTGGTATGCACATTGACGAATGAATTCTACATTTGAAGTTCCAAAGCTATCTTGAGCCACTCACTTGTTGAGATAGTGCAGGAAACATGTAAAACAGAGTCACTCTGAACCCAAACTGAGTTTAAGCACAATAAGAAAGAAATAAGTAACAAAGTTGCCCAGTTGGGATTAAAGATTGAAAGGAACCCAATCAAACAAGATCCTAAAATAGAATTCTGTGCAATTTTGGTGGTGTTGGCGACCAAAGAGAAAGCAGTAAAATAAAGGAAAATATAATTAGACAGTATTCTATTACAGCATGACTCTGCGGGATGTGTCAGTTCTTCAACACTGTTATTCTGAAGCAAGGCTTCTTGAGCCATGCAATTTATTAGTTGGTTCATAGAGATTACTGTTTGACAGCAGTCACAGCATACTCTGGTGTGTTTCTATCTGCAGTGTTGCAGAGCCTGCTGCAGTTGATGGTGATCATTGCGACAGGACTATGCTGAACAAAGTCATTTTAATAGCAACCATTATGTTATATGGCTGTTCTAATACGCACAATAGTAATTCCTGCTGCCAGCCAAGTATAAAAATTTGGCACCATTTTAAAATTAATATCTACAAAACAGTAGCAGATGAGAATGTGGTGATTGGTTTTCTTCAAGCATTTCGTTTGTGTTATGTATATTCTTTTCAAATTATGCTTTAACATCTTATTTAAGCTATGTTGCTTGCTGTATTGTAGATGTGTGATGAATTGTAAAGATTCTGTTAGTAAATCTAAATCCTGATAGTATGGATAGCTGCTTGGAAAGGGTCAAGTTGGGCTTGAATCCTGCTGCTGGTAAGTGATCACTAGGAGAGTAATCCTAAACAGATCTACTCAGAATCCTACTCAAGTCTGTTCAATGGAGCTTACTCCCAGAAAAGTGTTCTTAGGGTTGTGGAACTGACAAAGGGAATGACAATTTAATTTTCATATTAATATGAATTTACTTTGCATATAACTTTACACCTGCAGCTCCATAGTTTGACTATTAGAAGTAATTCCCAATATTTAATAAGCTGCTCCTCTTCTGATCAGAGTATGAACCAGAACAAGTACACATTCTTTTCTTATCTGTGCCTCCGGCAAGAGCAGCTGTCTAGCAATACTAATGGGCCTTGAATGTAGCACTAATAGAGCCGGGGAGGATGGACTTGAAAATGAATGAATGGATCTGCCCAGCTTCTTGCTATACTTCTGGTGGAAGGTTTATGTGCTTTACCTGTGTTTTGAGAAAAGGTTCCAAGGAGTCTGGGTGAAGGAGTGATTCTTGCCTCTTTTCTCAGGATGAGTATTTTTGCTTGGTTATGAAGAGTCCTTGGTTATGGTCAAAGAAGACCCCTTTGTTTCTTGTCAAGTAATCAGTTAAGATACAATATAACAGTACCCCTCATTGGCGTCAGCCAATAAATGTATGCCAACTCAAATGATGCCCCTATTCCACCCTGCACGCCAAGGTTTTTCCAACACCTGGAGAGGCTTTCCTTTTGCTCTTGGGAACTCATAATCACTGTGACATTTGTAAAGAATTGCCTGCTGGGAGGGTCAGGACTGCCAGCTTCCCTTCCAAGATCTAATGCCTTGCCTAGGTTTCTCCTGCTGCCCATTGCCTGGTCACCACAGGGACAGTTTACTGCCTTGTGCACCCCTGGAGGAATACCCACTTGCCATCTGCTGGCCTTCCCCCTGGTGCTCCTTTTAAAACAGCATGCCCAAGACAGTGGATTTCTTGTGGTACAGAGAACCACTACCAGCATCCAAAGTTATAAACTATTTATTAAAAAGGAACTGATCACAAGCAAATTCTTACCTGGGTCTGTAGAAGATGGCTATTGCCATGTGCTGGCCGGCACACCTGAGCAGAAGCTTCAGGGTAATGGGAACTCTTTAGAACAAATGTAAGCTAAGGAGTCTGCCTTATACTAAGAAACACTAGGATATGTACAGAGGGAGGTGCAGAGTTTTACCTTTTTCATTTGGATCCCTTGCTCAGTCTGGTGCTGTGTTGAGATTATGCATGTGGACACTTTCTTTTTAATAAATGTTTTATAAATTCTAATGCTGATAGCAGTTCTCTGAACCACCTTAGATCTCTGTTGTTATGGGCATGCTATTTTATAAAGGAGCACCTGGAAGGGGGACAGTCAATTGGTGAATGGCTAGTCCCCCAGTAGAGGACAAGGCAGTAAGTAGTCCCCATGGTAATCAGGTGCTGGACAATGGGAGACCCAAAGGTGAGGTCTTAGAACAGTGCAAGGAGCCTTAGATCTCTCAGTGGGCAGTTCCTACAAAGGCCATGTGTTGGCAGCAGCTGAATAGAGAGATAGAAAAGCCCCTCCTGGTCTTGCTAAAACAAGGTGGGTGGCACATACCAGGCAGAGACTTTGGGTAGCCACTGGGACCTAGATACCTTGGAAGGCATGGTGAAATAAGGCCTGTAGTCAGAGCATGATTGTTCCACCACAAAAGTGACTCATTTCCCTAGAGTGGTGGCGGCAAACCTATGGCATGCATGCCAGAGAGGGCACTCAGAGCCCTCTCTGTGGTCACGCACACCATCGCCCCAGCCACAGCTGGAGCACCCATAAGGTGGGGTTAGACCTCTGCTCTGCCTTCACTCCTGCCCACGGCCCACTCTGGGCCTCCACCCATCCCGTCCCAGCACCCATAAAGTGGGGTTAGACCTCCGCTCCGCCTCCACTCCTGCCCACACTGCCGTTCACACCCAAAGGACTCCACATGGTGTGAGCCCTCCCACCGCCACCTCTACTACAGTGTAGTTTGCCACTCCACTCGCCCTTGCCTCAATGGAACTCACCTCACTGGCACCGCTTGCGGACCTTGAGCTTGAGTAAGGTGAGTGACTGCTGCCTGTGCCCTGCCCTGGGCCTCCACCGCCTGCCAGCCCACTGCCTGCCCATCTCCCATTCCAGTCCGGTGAGCCCCTGGGCCTCCCACCTGTCTCCTGTCCTGGTGGCCTGGCAAAAGCATCCGGTGCTGCTCCTGAGCCCCTGGACTGCCACCCCATGCCCACCCATCTCTTGTCCCAGCCCAGTGAAAGCATCTGATGCCCTCCCTGCTTCTGCGCTTCCCTGTCGCCCTACACCTGCCTGTCTCCTGTCCCAGTCCCATGTGTCCCAGCCAGTGGCCCAGCAAAAGCATGCAGCCCCCTTCCAGGCCCCTGGGTCTCCCCCCACCTGCTTCCCCATGCCCACCCATCTCCCAGTCCCACAGGGCCAGGGTGGCTAAATCACCCAGTCAGGGCTATTTTTGGGCTGTCTTCTGTGTATGTGAGAGAAAGATTGAGATTCAGGCTATCTTAAAACATGGGGGGGGTTGTGTGTGTGTGTGTGTGTGTGTGAGAGAGAGAGAGAGAGATCTCCAGGCTGTCTTAAAACACTGGGGGGGGGGTTGAGTGGAAGAGAGAGCTTGCGAGTGAGAGAGAGATCCAGGCTGTCTTAAAACGCTGGGTTGGTTCTATGTGTGTGAGAGAAATATGGAGACCTCCTCCTCCTCTTCTTCTTCTTTACAACCCCTTGGCTTATAATTGTATTTTCAAATGGCCATCCCTATTAGAACTTTACACTTCAGAATCAGTGTGCTTATTAAACCTGTGTACTGGTGATCAGTAACTACATTTGCTAGTGAGGCAACTTATCTCTTTCTCCCCCCATCAAATATTTTTGTTTTTGTGCGAATGGTGAAAATTGATGTAATAAAAGGCCAGAAGGGACTTTGATTAGTTTAATTGAGAGCCAGTTTGGTGTAGTGGTTCTCTTATGTTCTTATGTCTGGGGCAGTGATGATCTGTATTCTTGGTGCTTGGAGGGGGGCAACAGTGGGAAGGCTTCTGGAGTTCTGGCCCCGTTGGTGGACCTTCTGGTGGCCCCTGGGCTTTGGCCACTGTGTGGCACAGAGTATTGGACTGAACGGGCTACTGGCCTGATCTTATGTTCTTATGGCCATGGCTTTCTCTGTAAATGTTTCTCTCTGCATGGTGTGGAGGTGGCTCTCCTCTTTTGAGCTCTTAAAACACAGATGAAAATGCCCTCTTTTGGGGTTGGAATATAAGGAATATTCCTTGTGATGCCTTGGGGGGGGGGAGAATTTCTTTAGTGTTAACTAATAGTGTTAGCTATTTTCGGTATTGGGATAGATTTGTATTGGGTGCTTGTTTTTTTTTAAATTTTGTGTTTTTGTAGACTCCAAGTCTTGAACATCCAAAAATGAGTACAGCAAAAAAAAAAAAAAAAAAAAAAAAAAAAAGCAAAAACAGATAGTGGAAGATCATTCCAAGAGGCCTGGACAGAGTTATTTGGAGTGATTGAACGCAATGGGAAAGCGTTATGTATTGTGTGTAATGAAAGTGTTGTGTGTCGCACATCAAGTGTCAGATGGCACTTTCATACCAGCCACAAAAGTGTTGCCAAACTTGGTGAAACTGAAAGAAAAGAGTTTCTTGAAGGGAAATTGAGGCAATGTCATTCCCAGCATCTTAGTTTTAGCAACTATCTTTCTAGAACAAATCATCTGACAGCTGCCAGTTTTCAAATTTCACTGTGCATAGCAACACATGGTAAGCCCCCCCTCTGATGGGTATATTATCAAAACGGCCATGTTGTCTGGGAGTGATTCCCTTTTTCATGATTTCCCAAACAAGGATAAAATTATTCAACGCATCTCTGAGATGCCACGTAGCAGAAATACTGTTAAAGATCAAGTCCAGCGCATGGCAAGTGATGTTAGTCAGCAGCTCACCGCTGACTTACAAAAGGCAGCCTGTTACTCAATGTGCTTCGATGAAAGCACATATATAAATAATCATGCAAGGCTAGCAGTAATTTTGTGTTATGCTGTTGGTGACATCATGAGAGAAGAGCTGGTGAAACTGGTGTCTTTGCCTGAAAGAACACGAAGGATAGATATCTACAATGCTGTGATGGAGGCTTTTTTGTCACAAGACATAAGACCAGAAAAAGTGGTTTCAATTACTAGTGATGGGGCACCTTCTATGGTGGGGGCAACATCTGGTTTCATACAGATCATTGTTAAAGAAACAAAACATCAGGTCATTCAATTCCATTGTACTATACATCAAGAAGCTCTTTGTGCCAGGGAAAGCAGCAAAAAATTTGATGATGTCCTCACAGATGTCACAAAAATGGTGAATTACATCATGGCTCATGCTCTGAATTGCCGACAGTTTCAAGCACTTCTTGAGGAGGTTCAGGCACAGTATAATTGCTTACTTATGTACAATAATGTCCGGTGGCTGAGCAGAGGATGAGTCCCGGAGAGATTCGTAGCCTGCTTGGATGAAATTAGGCTGTTTATGAATGAAAATGGGCAGGAATATCCACAGCTCACTGATATGGCCTAGCAACACTTTTGTGGTTGGTGTCATGTTTTGGTAACACTTTTGTGGTCATGTTTTTTTGGTATCATGTTTTTTTACAGATTTTACACTACACTTCAATGTACTGAACAAATAACTACAAGGTATAGGGAAAACAGCAGAAAGGATGTTTTGTGATATCAAAACATCTGAGAGAAAACTGCAGGTTTTGAAAGAGACCTTGAAAGTGGGCAGCTGAAATATTTTCCAAATCTAAAAATGAATTTAGAAAATTTTACAACATTTGCAAACAATCCTACAAGCCATCAGGAAATCTACAAGGAATTTTCTAGCACTGTAGCAGCTGCAAAAGTGAATTTCAGTAACAGATTTTTACAGTTCCGTAAGATGGAGACAACCCTGTGTTTTCTTACTCCTCCAGATAAAGCCAAATTTGAAGAACTTGATCTTTCCTGCTTACACTGGTTTGATTTAGGAAATCTGGAAATGGAGCTATTGGAATTTCAAGAAAACTCTATCTGGAAAAATAAATTCTTAGACCTGCATGAAACACTTGAGAACATAGAAGGGATGACAAAGGACAGCACAGTTAGTTCTGAAAATGAAATCCTTAAAGTGTGGAATTCTCTGCCAAATAATTTTAAGTCAATGAAAGCACTTGGGATTGCTTTCCTTACTTTGTTTGGACCATCTTATGCTTGTGAGCAGCTGTTTTCAGCTTTGAATTATATCAAATTTGACACCAGAAATAGACTAACATATGACTTGAGTGCTGCATGTGTTGCTCTCAAACTTACAAAGTATGAACCAAGGTTAGACAAATTATCAGCATGCATACAACAGCAAAAATCACATTAATTGTTCAAAAGCATGCCAAATGCAAACTTTTACCTTTCAATAAACAGTTGTTTGTATCATTGAAAGCTCTGTTATTGTGTTTTTCTTTTAAGACAAAAGATGTTAATGTATGAGTTGTTTTTCTAAACTAAAACCTCAGTATTCAGGTTAAATTGCCATGTTGGCACTTTGCAATACTTAAGTGGGTTTTGGGTTGCAGTCTCGGCACTCAGTCTCTAAAAGGTTTTCCATCACTGCCCTAGACTATTTATTTTATTTCAAGTATACCCAGTGTATTTCTGAATATAATTCAAAGTACTGGCTGTGATAACCTGATAAGACCCAAAGGTTTGCAAGCCTCACCAGACTGTCTGTCAGTCAGGTCCCTGTGGAATAAAGACAAGTCTTACATAGGGAAAAGCATATACATTTATTTTTAAACAACTGCAGATCAAATATTCACTCCACTTTGTCCTTCACTAAAGGACTGTTGCCAAGATAAGTCACACTTCCTATTAAAATATAAGGCTGATTTCCCTCTTTCTCCACCCAAGTCAGTACTTCAGAAGTTTACTGCTAGACTGTGTCCTAATTTAAACTGGCAGCTACTTGTTGATGCTATAGGACTGGCTCAGTACCTCACAGTCTTCCCTCCAGTCCTGCTGAAGCACTCTTCCTATTTCATCAGGCAGACTCACAATCACAGAACTTCTAGACTCTTCCTAACCTATCTGTGCTCTTTCTCCTGCTTTTCCTTCTGGCCTTCAGCCTCTGTCTTGCCCAGCTCTTAGAAGGCTTCGGCTGGTAACCATCTTCCTGACAATCCTCTGCCTTTCAGTTGTCTTCTAACTGCCTCCAGCTGCCCCACTGCTTTTTTCAACTTTTCTTATATACCCTGTCTCGAAGGTTCCATCCAATCAACTACTGATACCTGGTCAAGCCTTGTTCTTATTGGCTCTGAAATCCAGACTTTACGAATCCCCTTGAAGCATCCTTCCTAATTGACATCTTATTCTGAGCTTGAAAGCTCTTCTTTAGTCAAATTTTAACCTCCTCTTAGCTACAGGCACTCACTTCACCAAATGAAAAACAACAATACTGTAACAAGCCCTAAAAACAATCTAGCACTGGATTATCTTAAATAGCATTAAATCTCATATAAACCAGCCCAAAATTTAGGATCGGCTTCAGAAGCCTTCCTCTGTGGGTGGGAGATCCATTGAACTTCAGTGGGTGTTTTCTGCAGAAAAGGCATCCCTCTGTGGTGGTACCTAATTACTGAATTCCTCTGTTGCCCTGCAAGGCGCTTGTTGCGCCATTATGGACTTATTTAAACCTTGACTGTGCAAGCAGTGTGCAAAAGGGACTGAACTGTGTGGTGACCCAAAAGTGATGCCAGTTACAGATACACACCCAGAAGAAGAAAGCCTTCCTTTTGAGATGATGTGCCTATGGTTCCTGAGGTTACCTACCCTCTTACCTACTGTGAGATGGATCAGCTCCCTAGCCACATGAAGCACCAAAAGCCAGACAGAGGCCATGCCAAGGCAGAAGAACAAAAACAGAGAATTCAAACTCCTTGAGGAGTTTCTTCCTACACATACAGGCAACATTCCCTTCCCCCACCTAACCTCATGTAGCTGAAGAGACAGCCATAAACCAATCAAGGAACCATTAAATAACAATGACTCTGGACGCATGAGTCATAATCCTTTCAGGTGCCATTGTCCTGCCTAAAGTTACTAGATCTCAATATTGTCCACTCCCTTAGCCCCCTCCCCCTGAACCCAGCTCCAATCAGCATGTTTTTGGGGACAGACCAGCAAAAGGTGTGCCAGGGGATGTGGCTAGCCTAGCCCACCACCTAAGCCCACCTGTAAAAGAGGGCAACCAGCCATGTGCTCTCTTTCTCTTGCTCTCTCTCCCTCCTGACCTCTAAACCCACCCTACGACTCTCAGGCAGTGCTGCCAGAGTCTCCACATGTCTCTCCATGTGTCTCTGCTGTTTCAGGACATGACCCCATTACCGCATAGTCTCCCTTATTTTTTCTAAGGATCGCTTCATCCCACGGAGGACAAGTAAAGTATTATCCCTCAACGAAATACCCTGCTAATGCGAATGTGCTATCCTCTTCTCTCTAATTTTCCTAGATCTGTGCAATTGTGAGTGTGTTTGTATTGTTGTATGCTTGTGATACAATCCTTAGTAAAAGGAACCATTTTATACTGTAGTCAGTCTCTGAGTCTATTTCTGGTGCATCTGGAAGAAGTGGGACCCCTGTATACATAGGTGCTTGCTCCCATATTTGGCTATTGCCTTGTGTAATATCATAATTCCCCATAGTAATTAATAACATGTGGCAATTTGGCTAACACCCCAGCTGAACTTGCTCATTCAATACCTGCTTTTTTTTTTTTTTACATGAAAGTCTGGGACCCTTTTGTTCACTCATACTTTTAATGACATGTGATGAAGGAAAGAGTTTCCTTTGCAATTATTTTTGTGGAGTTTTTAAAGGTTAGAACAGTTTCATTGCACTGTTAGAGTGTGTTTATTCTGAAGGCTGATTTGGATGTAAAGTAAAGTAAAACCCATTAAACAAATGACTGTAAGCAGCATTACAGCCTCATTGTGTGATGCAGTCAGAGTTCTAGCACTCAGCATTCCCTATGACCTATTTTCTCTTGATTGAGTAATCACCCATTAAGTTAGCAGTTCTCAAAGAAGGTCATGATTCTGTAGGAGGTAGGTTGCTAGGCCAGAAAGATGGAGCAGGGAGAGGAATTCGCTTGGTATAATATGCAAAATAGCCATGAAACAGCAGCCTGTTGCTCAGTATTTTTGTTTGTTTGTTTGTAGGATACTTTTCTCCCTAATAGTCAACCAAAGTGGCTTACAATACTAAAAAGGGAGGGGAAAGAGAAATAAACAAGATATGGGGAGGGAAGGGTCCAGAGTGTACAACAGATCTCTCTCCTAGCATATCTTCTAAAAGCCAGAGGACAACAGGCCTTTGGCTTATGCCCCTGAGCATGCTCAGGTCTTAAGTATTTGTGGCTGCAGAGAGGTGTTCCTCAACTGCTGTTAAAACAATCAGGCTCCCTCCAACCTATGTTGCCTAAAACTATATACTTTTGAATACTGCAAATGAACAGTGAAATTTATTCAATGTCAACTGATGTGAAATTTTTGCATTTGATGTTCCGAACAGAACATCGTGGTGAGGAGTTATTTTGGCATGTGGGTCCTGAAAATGAGAGTAAGTTTATACGTGGATTCCACTTCACGAAGTGTGAGAATCACTGCACTAAAAGATAGTTTGCCATATGTTCCTCCATGCCCTTCCCCAGCCACTACAAAGGGAGATGGTTCCAACAGTTGTGTCAAGTAGAGGGAGACACCCTACTAGTTCTTTTGATTAGTTCCAGCAGAGAACATCTTCAGGGATGTGATGGGTTGATAGCACTATGCACCTGTGCAACTCCAGAAATGGCTAAGCCACATTTTTTGTGACAATTCCCATTGGGGTTTCTTTGAGTCATACTCAATGGGGAGTCTCATTTAGTGCCAAAAGATGACAGCTACCAACAGTTGTGCAAAGGCTTCAAGGCCTATTTGCTATTGCTGAACTGCCCACAGAAAGCTTTAGATATTACTAAAATTGGATGCTGCAGAAAAGGAACTGACAAAGAACAAAATTTTGGCTGGTATTTTTACTCCGTTTTCCAAATGTGTTTTGGCTTTGCTTTTAAAAGACTCCTTGAATGTCAGGCATTCTAAAATATACATGGCTCTTCTTCCTCCCCTTACTTCATGTGGCACCCTCCTTATCAGGAAAGCTAGAAATGGTCTTTAATTAAACTGAAGAAATCTAACCAGAAATCCTGTTTTTCACCTTCTCATTGCTATGGTCACAAGCCTCACTCTTCTTTTTACCTAATCATAAAAAGCAGGTCACTGTAGACATGTTGTTAGGGTTAGTTTAAATCTTACCATTTCCATATTTTCCCATAACCCACTAAAAGATGGCTGCTTATTTATTTATTTTTACTTATGTTATTTGCAGTCCATTTTTCTCACAGAGACTCAGGGTTGATTACATAGTGTAAGTCAATACCATCAACAGGATGTGACATCCAATAAACAGTGTAATAGGATTAGGAGGATTACAGAAATCTGAAGCAAAGCATAAGTAGTAAGGATGGGCACAGACCGGAAATCCTGGTTTGGTCTGGAGCTTGGGAGCCAGACAGCCCTGGACTAAACCCTGGACTGAACTTTTGAGATCACCCCTTCCCCAACAGAATGAGTTCAGGTGGCATCAGGCCCCACACCAGCATGCCCATATTACCCAGAAGCAACATGCACCTGCCACTTCTGGGTGGCATTGGGCCCTGTCCCCTGGCATGCCCACATTTTCTGGAAAAGAGGCAAGTACTTGCATCGCTTCCAGGTAATGTAGACATGCCATGGTGAGCCTGATGCCACCTAGAAATGGTGGGCATACATCAGTCCAAATGTGTTTCTGAGCCTATCTGAAATGCTCAGGGTGAGTGTCCTTCCACAGATGTCAGCTTGTGAGCCCTGAACTGGGCAAAGTCCAGGCCAGACTTTGGCTCAGTGTTCGGGTCTGTGCCCATCCCTAATAAGTAGTAACACAACATGTTAAATGATGCATAAATTACACAGAAGGGTAATACATACAACAACTGGGTCCCTGTGGGAAAAGTGGACTGTGGATAACATAAATAGTACATACTATACACAGTCCTGTCCCATTCTTTAAAGCATATTTCTGAACCATTTCATTATGCCTGTATGAGAATGCCCTCCTGAATAATTTAGTTTTGCATAGTTTGTGTAATGCCAAGAGACAGGGGGCCTTCTGGATGATCAGGCAGGCCATTCCATAATGTGGGGGCTGCAACAAAGAATGCACATGTATGGACAGTTGTGGATCTTGCCCATTTGCAGGATGGCACCTGCAGAAGACCTTGCTTAGATGGTGAAGCATAGGGAGACAGATGATCCTGCAAATATGAAGGTGCAAGGCCATGAAGGGCTTTGTATGTGATAGTTGATATCTTGAATTGAACCTGGTAATTAATAAAAAGTCAGTGGAGGGACTGTAGACTAGGACTATTATGTGTGCTCTACCGAGCTCCTGATAACAGCTGAGCTGTGGCATTGTACAACTGGAATCTCTGAGTTGGCTTCAAGGGGAGATCTATGTAAACTGCATTACAGTAGTCTAGTCTTGTCACCATGATGTGGATCCAGATGGCCAGATCATCCAAGTCAAGGTGGTAGTGGGGTCTTCTGGGTTAACCTGTTTGCAGCTGCAAAATCTTATTTCCTCAGTAGTAATGTTGGATCCAGTATGACCTCCTAGACTCTAGTCAGCAAAAATCAGCTGTACCCCAACAGAGGTGAGAAGCAGAATACCCTTCAAGATCGCCACCTTTCCAACCAGAATTACTTCTGTTTTGTCGGGAATTAGTTTCAGCTTGTTCACTCTTGATGAGACCAAGAGGTAATACATCAATTTATGGATTTTCACAGGATGGGGGTGCTTGGTCTGAATTCCTATCAAGATTTTGGAATTTTGAATAACCAGATCTTATTTCTCAAGTGGAACTGATCCATTAGAAATCCTCCATAGTTCCATGGGTTTTATTTCTAAATTTTGAGCAAACTATGGGCATTGTGCTGCAGCTTTTATTGTTAATTGTTTTCTCCTCTCAGTAATACCTCCTATGCACACCAATAAAACTAAAAATGTTAATTTAATTTTTACAATGGTATCCAGATTATTTCAGTGTGGTGTTTTATCCATGCACCAGAATATTAATGTACATGGGTACATCACAGCACACACACAAAAATGATGCAATTGTACACATGCATGTGAAGTAAAATGGCTTTCTTGAGAGTGTTTGATCAGTGTGTGTTGATAGCTTGCAGAAAGTGCAAAGGAACTGAAAGCCATGAACACTGCAGAAAATTGCACAGAATTAAATTCTGCAAATTATCCCAGCATTCCTCCTAGATGAAGCAGAATTAAAGAAGAATGGGGCACAGCACAAAGAGAAATTCTGGAACAATAAAGGAATGGAATGAAGGAAATCCATTCTTCCTGACAATTCTTAGATATGGTCTTTTTGCTTCTAGGTATGTTCCTTCAAGAAATAAAAACTCATGGGAACAAGGTAAGGACAAACTTCTGGCAGTGCGCTTTTCTGTCCTATGAATTTCACTAAAGCTGCATGATCTGAAATCATGCTCTGAGGAATTAGACTTGCCCTTAAATCATTGTAATCACACTCCCGATAATCAGAGCAATTCAGCCACTTTGCCAGCATTTAACCAATTATGCTTACCGAGATGATAAGTCCCAAGTTGCTGCTTTGCCTGCTCGATATCAGAGGCACTGAACTCCTTTGTATTGTTCTGAGAAAGAGAACAACTTCCTATTTATATTTGTGTCATTGGCTGCATTACATCTTTCCATTGTTGGATTTCCCATATAGTATAAACCTGGAGTTCACTCCATCACTTGGCTGACCTCTAAACAAGATTTCCCGAAGTTGTAACTTTGCCTTTTCTAACCATAATTTAGTTTTGAACTGTTCACCTTTTAAAAAGCACCACAAATAAGATCTTCATGCGAGTAGAATAAGAAATGCTTTTTGGCTGCTCCAAACACTAAAATAAAGTTAATTTGACCTTTTAAAAATAGCACTCTCAATTTTAACCAGCAAAATTGCTTTACATTTTGTCTTTACTGAAAACAATCAGAGGAGCAATCTAATTTGAGTCTGAATAGATGAGCTGTCACACTCTAAATGTGCATACACAGTACCTTCCCTGACATTATGTCAATTGTATTTTTCTTCTTTTGAATACAGAAAGAAGATAGCCACGGTGCTAAAAGAACAAAGCGAGAAACAAAGACTCTTTTTTGTTAAGCAACGATAAGGACCTTAAAGTACCTTGTTGGGAAGAACAAAGGCAATATTGCTCCAGTGTAGTAGCAAAACCTTCAGCCCATGCAGTCTGACCAGGGATCAGACATGGTGAGCCAGTTAAGAAAGTGGCAGGAAGGGAAAGATGAAGCACGGGCTTCTTCTGTAGTCGCAAGCAAAGCATGTCGTTCAAAAGCACAGGAATTCCAGTAGGACAGTTGTAGCCACACAATTATATGGCTGGTAAATAATATACCCGGAGAGTATATTTTTTAAAAAATAATAAAGCGTTCAGAAAAAAGAAAAAAGAGCAAAAACTGATATTACTCCACAAATCCCATTGATGTATCTGAACTACTGACCAAAATGATTTCAAACAATTTGTTCTCTGCAGATTTGGCATTTAAGATGCATTGATGCATACTGTTGACTTGTGTGATCTGGGTCTTGAAGTCTGGGAAGCAGCTGCATCTCAGTGATAGGACACATGGATAGTATGGAGTATGTCCCAGGTTCAGTTCCCTGTTTCTTGAGTTAAACAGTTTCAGGGAGAAGGTGCTGAGAAAGGCCTTTCTGTTCCTGAGCCCCCAGAGAGCTGCTGCTAGTGTCAATAGATAATATTGAGCTAGATCAGGGTTCTCCAACAGTGCCCCGGTGGTACCACTGTGCCCACCACTGCTTCCATTGGAGCCTGCTGAGCATTTCAGAAAGTGGACAGGGCCACTGAAGGCAGGGCTTGGTATGGCTTCCCTCATCCAAATAAAAGCATATTCTTCAAACTGATCAGGAGGACTCGTGGTTCCATTCCCCCTTCAGGCTTTCTTCTTTTCCCCAGGAGGTGTGAGGAGGGAGGTATTTGATATGGCCCCACCTTTTGTGGCAGCCATTTGGGGTCTGGCTCTACCTTCTCTGGCAGTCATTTCGGGGTGCTGCTGTCCACCTCCTCTTGACATTTCAAAGTGGCCCAAGGGCTCAAAAATGTTGAGAACCTCTGAGCTAGATGGTACAATGATATAACTTGATTTAAAGTAGCATTATGTGTTCTACAGTAGACCTGGAAGGAGACATTACATAATGGGTTCCATGCAGGGGTACTATTTAATGTTTCCGTAGCTGGGAGGCAGGATTCATGCAAAGTCCTGTTCTTGGGGATAACTCAGTGCAATCCAAAGCAGACCCTTCTAGGTCCACTGAGCTTAGAAGGATGTAACTACATTTAGGACTGTGAGGATATTTCTTATTTCTTTAGCTTAATAATAACCAGAGATATAAGCACCCCTGATCTGCCTTCAGTAAATGGAGGCCCTGCTTCTACGCTGCTGTAACAATACTGGAAAGAGTCTTGCCTCTTGTATGTAATACAGAATTCTTCAATTATAGTATTTAAGATAGAAAAAAATGAATTTGTGTTCACAGGGTGATGTTCAGACTGTAAAGGGTTCTCAAATTTAAAACAGAGGAGAGACAGGAATCATATTAATGGGATTTCAAGCTGTTTGGCCTTGATGGAGGTACAAAACCCCCACAGAAAGAGGGCGGAGAAGGAATTCAGGATTGAAAAAGATGCAAACACATTCACAAAGAAACATGAAGATGTTAGTCTGAATCCCTTTTTCATTTCACATGCCATTAAAAAACACTCAAAGGCACAATGAATCCACACTGCTGTGTCATTCTAATGTCCTTTCACAGAACCTTAATGGGATGTTTATTTACCAAGTGACCATTATTTACCTACTTGCCACGAAAAGCTTTAAATGTCCATTCCTCACGTTAAGCTTCAGTTAAATGGCAAGACTTTCCCCCAGGTTACTGTAAATCCTAAAGAAAACCCCAAACCCTGTAGTTTAAAAACAGACATAAGACACTTAAAAATTAAACTATGTTCCAAAGAACATAGCCATTGTGGCAATGTTTCAAAAAGCCATGTCTTAGTTTCTGCGCAATGTAATTAAAAATAATAATTTAATCACCGAGTTGGAAGCGACCGCTAATCCAAACCCTCTGCCATGCAGGAACTACAGATGTAATATCCTCGAACAAATAAGTATCTAGTCGATGTTTAAAATCCTTCAACAATGAAGAATACACCACTTCATGAGGGAGACTGCTCCAGTGTTGAACATACCTCATGTCAGAAAATCCTTCCTCAAATTTAGTCAAAATCTCCTTTGCTGTAGTTTATATCCAAGTTTTGTCATCCAATTTACCTGTCCCATCCTCATTGGATATGGTTTCCAAATCTCTCACCAGCTTCATTGCCTTGTGCTGGACTTGATCCAGTCTTCAACATCCTTCCTAAACTGTGGTGCTCGAAAGTGAACGCCATACTCCCTTTGAGGCCTAACCCGGCCAGTGTACAGTGGCATCAGTACCTTGTGTGACCTAGACACTGCACTTCTGCTAATGCAGCCTTTTTGCATCAGCACTTTTAAAAATCACATTATCCTTTTTTATCACTGCATCACATTGTCACCTCATATTAAGCTTATGGTCCACTTGGAGTAAGGCCCGTTGTGGGAAGAAATACAATGAATGAAGGAAGCTCCAGGTGAATGTCCTGGCTGTGGTTGGTGGGGCAGCAGAGGGAAAGGGAAAATAGAGGGAGGCAAGCCATGTTTATTTCCTTCGGCTTAGCTATAAGGCAGGACTGTCTCAAGATGTGTATGGCTATCTTGTGAACACCATTTGGCACAGATATTAATGATAGCTTCTCCACACCTCCTGGAAAAGATGCTGTGTTAATGCTCTGACTCACACAGCATCGTTAAGCCCATAGTTCACAGATTTGCAGATAGAGTACAGCAGGTTACAAATTGATACCCACTTTTAAAAGTAGCTCCTCTACCCCAAATGTCCCCCAATCTAGCCTTCAGAACTCCAGTGTTCTGATGTAGTGGATAATATTTTAGATGTTCTAGGGATGTCTGGGGTTACAATTTCACTCAGTCTAAAATCTCACAGGGTGGTTTACTGGCTTTAGACCACTTGCTATTTTTCAGAGAGATGTAGTTATGTAAGGGAGGGGGGGAGATAGAACCAAAGGACATTCCTGATCTTGGAAGATGGGGTACAAATACTGAGTGGGATCCCACAAATGTCATCTTTCTCAAGAGAAAGGAGCCTTGAAATATTAGGAAAAAGTTCCCTGAGCTGGAATAAAGCACCACGACTAATGAAACAGATCCAGTGTGAGCCAGATGATAAGAGTGTCAGACTGGAACAACCATGTTCAGACTCCTGCTCTGCCATAGAAATTCACCAAATGGCTTTGGACCCCTCAATATCTCTCAGCCTCACCTACCTCACAGGGTGGTCGTTGTGAGGATAAAATGGCAGAGGGGAGAATGATGTTGTAAACTGCTGTGGGACCCAAGCAGGGGTATAATATATAAGCAACTCAGTCTGCAGGATCCAACCCATAAGTGGAGGCAACCACAGGTTTAGTGGATGTGCTTCTTTATTCTTTGTGGTAGGACTTAATGTCATTTCTTCAGTGCTTCGAGTTGATAGCCTCCAGCTGCTCTTCCAAGGAAGCTTCCAATTTGAAGAACTAACTTTCTTGGAGTGCATTTTTTCTAGGTAGCACACTCCATTTAACTTCTCCAGCATATGTTCCTTATGTAAAAAAACCAATGGCTTTTGTCATTATTTCTCTTCAGGTTGCCTGCTTTTGCTTTGGGCTGTAAAGTCCCTAACCAATCATCTCCTAGCCTGAAGCCTTAGACTGACAAACTGTACCTTCCATGCTCACTTTTTCATGCAGCTTAGTCAATTTAGGCCCTATCAGTGTACATAAACCGAGAACAGTGTTTTTTTTGTTTGTTTCGGTTAGTACAACTTTTTCATGTACTTATTTCAAATGTCTTCTTGCCAGTCTGTTGTCCAATTTGGAGAGATCCTTCACAGTCCATTTGGGATTTTACCATCTCAGCCAATTCCTTTTTTCTTCCCTTCAATTAGTGATTTTTTTTTTTTTTGGCCTTTCTGCTGAGTCGCTGGATATATTGCATTACACTGTTGCAAGTTTGGCTGGCTTGAGCTGCTAGGGGGTTGACAAAGAAATGTTAGTGTTCCTTAAATGATTCTTTGAAAAGTCATTTCACCAGCAGGGGCAGCATCTGAGGCCAGTTCTCCACAAATACGTTTCTGAAAGTTTGAACGAGCCGAAGGCTAAACTACCCCAGATGCTGGAAGCTCTTCCCAAAACATTTTCAAGCTACACCACGGCCACACGCTCTTGATTCAGACTGGAGATAACTGATAAATTTACTGTGCAAACCTCAGCACACTTACACTGTTCTAAGCCCATCAATGGACTCAAGAACACTGAAACTCTGTTTAGGCTTGCATTGTTAGTCCTTCAGTCCCCATACAGTTTTGATTACTGGCAGTACAAACCTAAGCAGAGTTACAACCTTAAAAGAACTCTATTGGCTGTCCTTCTTATGCTGCTGTAGGAGAAAATGTATGTTACATTTCAGAATTCCAGGGGATTTGTGCAACAGAAATCCAAATCACAAGATGAAAGGATGCATCCTGGTTTTACTTAATTGCACAAGGCAATGGCCACAATCCCACAGCAATACAGGGGAATTCCTAACACCAGTCAGAAGGCCTGCTGCACAGACAAATTCTTATTTATTTATTTAAAATATTTATATGCCCAACTATTGAAAGAACTGTATAGGAAAAACCTTTTCCTGAATCATTCCTGTTAGGACCAAATGGCCTAGCTGCTAACATGTCCATGTGACTTTTGTCACCTGCAACAGATGGCATGCCAGATGCCAAGCTTGATATCCATATACAAGACACTTTGACACCTTTTCTGGGAAGAGCAGACATGCAGGCGTCTTCCCAAGCTGGAGGACACAGCTGTCCCAAGACATTAACACATCAAAGCTTCTCTGACATGGTTTCTGTCACATCAACCCAGAGATTTGGGCACACCTCTTCATCCCCTTGTGACTGGATAAATGGCCATATTCAATTATGATGGGAAAGGGAGGGAATAGTGATCACCCTATGGGAAGAGAGGGAGGGTTTTCTTGGAATGAGAGCTCCTTTCTGAGAGAGAGTTTCCCTTTGGACTGTATACCTGCAACATGGAATTTTACTAGTGGGCAGTGAAGCTGGACTTAGTTGCCCACAGCAATCATGTGGCACATCCTCAAGATTCCCTGGTCACACAAAGGACATTGAACTACCTGGTATCTCTGAATGACTGGTAACTATGAATACCTTTATGTATAGTTAGAGCTGAACAAACAATAGATATTGTTTTCCTGCCTCTGCAAGTCTTATGATATATGCATGCTTCTGCACTAATTAAAATAATATTTCTTCAATATTATCTGAGTTTGTGTCCTGTGTTGCAACTTGACATCTAAGCCTAAATCTAGTCGCCTGAGTCAGACGCAGCTGATGTGGCTACCTCTAGATTAAATAGTCGTTTGCAGCTCTGGCCCAGAGCTGGTAAAATTGCTAAGTCCTCTAGACCAGACAGGAGTTTATTCTCTGCTCCTGAGCCTTTGATGAGGGCCTTGATGTAAGGGATCTTGGTGGCAGTGACTACTGGTAAGTCAGGAGTGTGTGCAGACATACTCTTGGGTTTGTTTAAGTGTTCCTGGGGCATGTGGGATTTTGGTATCTCTCAGGCAGTATCAGGAATTGTGCCTCTTATCCCTGGATTGGGTTGAGAGGCTCAAAACTTGTACAAGAACAATTAAAACAACAGATATAAAGACATTAAAAGCCAATTGAAGAACACATTATGTCCTCACCTGAACCCATTTTCCTAGGCTGCTCCACGGGATGTCCTCTGTTGTGTTCTGTTTCCAATTTCTAGGAATTCTGCGTAGAGAGGCTGTGGCTCAGTGACAGAGCATCTGCTTCACATGCAGAAGGTGTGAGGTTCAATATCCAGCATCTCCCAGTTACTAGACTATTTAATAGATGATGCCACAGATTTCTTCCTGAGACCCTGGAAGGCCGCTACTCCTCAAAGCAGACAATACAGACCCCCCTCCCCACCAAGACAGCTGCCCTGAGCCTACTTCGGCAGGGAAGGTGGGGTATAAATTGAATGAATGAATAAATAAATTAATAATGTTTGTAAATGAAGAGTTCCATAAGGTCCTGGCACTCTGTAACCCACAGAAAACACAACCTTGTAAAAATGCTCCTTGAGATTCCTGCTGCTCAAGGAAGCTGGGAGCAGGTCACAATATACACTGTGTGACATGCTTTGCCTCAGTTCTTAGTCTTGTAAAGATCCCCCCCTTCATTTCACTTGTAATGAAATTGTGTTTTTGAATGAAGACCACTCCCCTGGAAATACAAAATGTTTTCTTGTGAAACCCTCTTCAAGGTCACTGTTTTCTACTCTGACCAGCAGTGAGTGGCTTTACAACCAGGGAGAGGTCTTGGCAGCCTTTGGGCATTTACATTTAGGTTGTTTGCCAAGGTTTGGATGCTGCTGGGATCTCCCCCCCCACTGCTTCCCCACAGCATTAGGGTGTTTCCATGCCCCTCCAAGAGTTTCCCCACCTTTCCCGTGATCTTTCCTAAGCCTGCTTTGCTGCATTGTTTTGGAAAAGAAGAGTTGGTTTTTATACACTGCTTTTTCACTGCCCAAAGGAGTCTCAAAGCAGCTTACAATCGTCTTTCCTTTCTCTCCCCACAACAGACACCCTGTGAGGAAAGTGGGGCTGAGAGAGTTCTGAGAGAACTGTGACTGACCCAAGGTCAGCCAGCTGGCTTCACATGGAGGACTCTTTCAGCCCCACCTACCTGACAAGCTGCCTGTTGTGAGGAGAGGAAGGAAAGGTGATTGTAAGCCACTTTGAGACTCCTTAAGGTAGAGAAAAGTGGGGTATAAAAACTGAACCTTCTTCATCTTCCAATTGCTGCTATGTTGCATTGGTAACCTCAGCAACAGTAGGGAAACCATACAAGTTCATCCTTGTGTAGAAACAGCTTTGACTAGAAGTGCCAGGAATTGAACTTGGGCTTATCCAAATCTTTGCTTTCCCACTGAGACAAATTTTGGGGTGTGTAAAATACTTAATAACCATATCTCATTCACTGTAGATCTGTAAGGCAGGGTCATTTTTCTTTCCATTTTATAGCCTGAAGGACTGTGAATTGTCCCAAACCCCAGTACAAGTTTATAGCAGATCTGCATTTAAATCAATTTCAGTTCAGAACAAAAATTAGCATTCAGTACATTGGACCACTTAACCAGTATTATGCTAAGGTGGTCCATTAATCTTATATCTCTATTTCTTCCCAATCACAGTTACTGTGAATAGGGACTTATTCCAGCTAGATCAAGACAGGTAGCTGTGTTAGACTGTCTGTAGCAGGAGAAAGTAGCACCTTAAAGATTAACCAAAGTTGTGGCAGGATATGAGCTTTCAGGAGTCACTTCTTACTTATTCCAGCTAGTTATATTTTGTGCTAGTCACAATAGATTGAATATTTTTACTACTACTTAATGTTTAGAGAACCTAGACAGAACCACTTAGGGACAGTTTCCACAAAATCAAGTGTGACAGCTATTTCTGGACTGCATCTCAGCCAGTGTCCTGTATCTTGAATGCTTCCACATGGAAAAAAAATCTGCCTGGTGGTGTCAAGGAGAAAGCTAGCTCAACCTTTTTGTCTGGCATGTTACATTTCAGCATATAGGGAGTTTCCATCTTCTACCTAGCACCTTGAAATAATGCATTCTGGGGGTAAGTGAACATTATAGCCCATTGACTGTATGATCAGACTCAGGGCTGGCCCCAGTTTATTTTGCACCCTAGGCAAGGATCATTTCTGGCGCCCCCACCCCCGTGCGCCCCCCATTTTTTAAAAATTGGTGCCCCTCCCCATGTGAGAGGCAGGCAGGCATGTGCACGCCCTGCAGCCCAGATGGCTCACTAGAGAGACAGATGCTCTGCCTGCCTGCCTGCCTGTCCCCTGCCCAGCTGTCCTCAGCCGTGGGGCTCCCTTACTTTCCAAAGCGCCAAATCTCAGCCCCCTCCAAGGAGGGGGTGTCTCTGAACAGGGGAGCCCCCTCTCTGGATATTCTCCAGGCCCCCAGCGGGGGTCAGTCACCATGACTTTCAAGTGGCACGCACAGACACACACACACACAAAGCACACATGAAAAATACCAAGAGAGAGAGAGAAATTGCACAGGGGTGGTCAAAAGAAGGCTGGCCTTGGAGCTCTCTCTGTCCATCTGTCCGAACTCCATCACAAGGAGACGGGCTGCCTTCTGTCCAGCCCCTTCCCCAAGAGGCCTCCTGCATGGGGGAGGTTTTTTTTTCCCTTTTCACCGCTGTGATGGCCACCCCCCCCTGGAGCGAGTTTATTCACAAAACAGCCGGGCTCCCCGTAAGCCCCTCTGTTCCTGCTGGTCCCATCTCTTGGTGGCCACTGGAACAGGGCGGGGGCAGCTGGTGGGAGGGGTGTTGGGGGTGGGTGGGCAGCTGCCTGATGAGAGTCCCACCTCCCCCCCCAAGCACAGGCACCCCGTCCTTGCTGGCAGCAACCAAAAACCTCCAGACAAGGGCTGGGAGGCTGGTGCTGAGCCCCCCCCCGAGCCCGGCTGCAGGGGGGGCAGGCACACATGTTCCCTGCTGCGGGGTGCCTGGCCAGCCTTGGGGCAGCAGAGGGGATGCCGTCTCCAAGGGCCATGCAGCAAGGCTGGTGGATGCTGGAGTGGGGGGAGTGTGTGTCCCCCACCCCCTCGGCCAGCTGTACCCTTTGCAATGGCCCAGGAAGAAATGCTCTCCCACCCACCTGCCTCAGTGGTGCCCAGCCAGGCCAGTGCTCCCCCCTCATGCTCGGGCTCTTGGTGATGCCCTCCCACCCGAGCCAGGCACTCAGCAGCCAGGCAGGAGGGGGCAGCCCTGGCCACACACCAGACTCCCCTGCCCCGCCGCTTGGGTTGCTTGTTCCCCGCTAGGTCAGGGTGATGCAGGGCTTTTGGCTGGGGTATGAGGGCTTTTGGCAGGGAGGCCGGGTGCAGTTTGGTGCCCTAAGGGCAGGCCCATTCTAGGCACACGCCTAGTTCACTTAATGAGTGAGCTAGCACTGATCAAACTCTCTTTGTGATTGATTATGCATGTGGGGTAAGAGGTCAAGAGAAAATCAGAATAGTTTGATATACATTCAGTCCCTGTTAATGCATTGTTCTTGCCAAACTTTTATAAGAAATTGGGTCACTGTAAATCTTGTTGACTTTGCTAGTTTATCATATTCCTTTCAGTAATAGCAGCAACAATAAAAGGTGGTCCTATTTCACATTATAAACCTATGCTAAAAGAGGTGTCTAGTAAAGCAGATTAACCTCACATCCCCTTTTCTAAGTGGAATTAGATAATTTCGCAAAACTGGATTTTATGCTGTTTGAACATTGAGTCCACTGAGTAACTTAGCCTCTTGTCTCAATGATTTAATTCCCAGCCCACAGAGAGATATTTAAAAACGACAAGCTTCATGGGGCTGGTGCCAAAAATAGGTGTGGTAGAACACATTATGGACTGAGGGAAAAGCAAATGTTGACGGTTCAAAGGGTGTCAACTTCTATACTTCTAAAGTTGTGATACGGGGCAAAAAAGGGGTCTTGGGTAAAGAATCTAAATCCTGCCTGGCTCAACGCTGAAAATAAACTCTCCTCCCTGGCCAATTAAGCACTGAACAAGTGATGCTGGGGGGAAAAATAGGTAAGGCTAAATCTGAAATAGTTAGTTTCAATTAAAGTACTCAAAAGTGATAAAAATTAGCAGAAAAAGAGGAAAACTGGAAAACCATGCTTTATAAATTACAGGGAGGCAAAACACTCAGAAGGAATGCACAAGAACATAAAAATGATTATCTCTTTCCCTAACTCTCTGTGAAATAAATGACTCCACAGCTGTTTGCCATAACATTTAATGAGCTTTGGTTATCTCAGGATGGAGTCTTGTTCTCCCATCAAACACTTAATCTTGCTGTAATTCTTGACTCTGATGGATCAGCCGTGAAATTCAGGAATCCGGAGAATCAATTACAGCCCAGTTGCAGCAGCTCCAAGTCACACAAGACTTGCTGCAGGTGCACTGAGCTGCAAAAAGAATCACTTTGGCATTTCATATGAGCAGCTCCCCACCTT
This sequence comes from Gekko gecko, assembly GCA_029375565.1. Lineage (NCBI taxonomy): Eukaryota > Metazoa > Chordata > Lepidosauria > Squamata > Gekkonidae > Gekko > Gekko gecko. The sequence continues at coordinate 35,244,948 of JAPDNY010000008.1, read as the reverse complement.
TATAGGGTGCCTGTGTATGGCATGGTACACACAGGTGTTTCCTGCAGCAAATGTATATAGTATAAGAAGAAGAGGAAAAGAGAGATAAAGAGATTAGATTTATACCTCGCCCTTCACTACCCAAAGGAGTGGCTTGCAAACTCCTTTCCATTCCCCTCCCCACAACAGACACCCTATGAGGTAGGTGGGGCTGAGAGAGCTCTGACAGAAACTGCTCTTTTTCAAGAACAGCTGTGCCAGAACTATGGCTTGCCCAAGGTCATCCAGCAGGGGCAAGTGGAGGAGTGGGGAATCAAACACGGTTCTCCCAGGTTAGAGTCTGCGTACTTCACCACTACACCAAACTGGCTCTCATGATCTTCTTGTTGGAAATGCCTAAGTAACAAACACATGCATGTCAAATAATTTCTGTGTGAAGTCTGGATCTGCTCTTCAATAAGGATAGAGTAGCAGCAGGAGAGAGATTGTGGGGTGTGGTTGTATGTAAGATAATTACCAGTTAAGGAGTGCTGCTGGACCTGGGCCTCCTGTTGGATAAACAAGCATCAGCGGTCACCAGGGGCACCTTTTATTGGTTTTAGCTGGTAAGCTAGCTATAGCAATTCCTGGGTAGGAAAGACTTGACCCTCTTCCCTTTAGGGAGGGGCTGTGACTCAGTGGTAGGGCATCTGCTTGGCATGTAGAAGGTCCCAGGTTCAATCTCTGGAATCTTCAGTTGAAAGAATCAGGTAATAATGTGAAAGACCTCTGCCTGAGAATGTGGGCAGCTGCTGCCAATTTGAATAGGTAATACTGACCTTGACAGACCAAGGGTCTGATTCAGTATAAGGCAGCTTCATGTGTTGCCACTGTGGTACATGCCCTGGTTTTATCTAGATTAGATTACTGCAAGACACTCTACGTCAGGCTGTCCTTGAAGACTGCCCAGAAGCTACAGCTGGTACATAACGTCATGGCCAGAATACTGATTGGAGTGGGTCGTAGGGACCATATAGCTTCAGACTTGTTCCATCTATAGTGACTCCCAGTATTCTTCCTGGTCCAATTCAAGGTGCTGATATTGACCTTTAAAGCTCTACAATGCTCGTGGTCAGCATACATGAAAAAACACCTACTCTCATATAAACCTACCTGCCCAATCCACTCATCTTCAAGGGCCTTGCTTTGGGTGCCCCTTCCATCTGAGGCTAGATGGGTGGAAACCACAGAAAGGGGTCATGGTGCTGAAACTTTTGGAACTTTCTCCCCTCTGTTTCCCTCTATCACTGTCTTCTACTAGTGGGTGAAGACTTTTGTTTTGGTGTTCTCTCACCAACTCTTATTAACTCTCTTCCCTGTTTGTGAGTTTTTGTTTAAGTATTTATATGTTTTATTTAATCATTTTAAATATTTTATATATACAGATGTATTGTAAATGCTTTTTGAAATGTTTTGATGCTTGCTGGGGACCCTGAATTGGGTGGAAAGGTGGCATAGAAATAAAAAAATGACTTGGGGACTTTAGCTGTTGTAGATTTTCTGGGTTGTATGGCACAGAGACCACTCCATCTTTCTGTGTTATACCTCTGAGGATGCCAGTCACAGCTACTGGTGAAATGCCAGGTCCTACAATGCCAAGACCACGGCCATACAACCTGGAAAATCTACAACAGTTAATGAACTCCAGCTGTGAAAGCCTTTGACAACAGACTTGGGGACTATTCACACAATTAGCCAAAGTGTGTCCCAGCTTCATTTTAGTGTTCCATATGAGATATTCCATATGTTATTCATAGGATTTCATGCTATTTTGAAACCACTGAGAACCTGCCTGGTTGTGAGATGTGCGCATCTTTGGGGCTGTGGTTCTGGGAACGATTTATTTGCCGTTGTTGGGAAGTAGTGCTTGTCTGGGGATTCTTGATCATAAACATACTAAGGGTGCGGTCACACCGGCAGGTAATCGTGCTTTGTTCCCGCTTTGTTTAAATTGGGAACATTTTACTTTGGGTTGGGCTGACTAGATGCAGCTGGCTCCTCTCTTCCAACACCCACTTGCCTGCTGCTGCGCCGTCCCTCCAGGCGATCCTGCCGGCCACAGGGCAGGCTTGAGCAGCTGCTGCTCCTGCCGCCACTGTGGGGGGTGGTGCCGCTGCTGCTGCTGCCACCATTGCCCCACGAAAAAAGGCTCTGCCATCCTCCTTGCCGGCCCCCGTCCAGGCTGCTGGAGCCCCCACCTCTTGTTCCTGCCTCCAGGGCCGTCTTTGTGCATTTTTTTTTAAAAAAACCTTTGGGTTTGAGTGCTTGAGCAAACATGTGCTTAATAAATCCATTATTAAACATTAAATTGATTTATTAAGTGCATGTTTACGCAAGCACTCAAACCGGAAGCTTTTTTTAAAAAAACAAACGCACAAAGAGTGGCCAGACAGCCCTAATCGCAATCATTGTGAAAGATGGCTGTCTAGATGGGCAAAATCATGCATTCAAAGCACACGTGCCAGGAAAATACCTGATTTTCCAGGGGGCAGGGAAACCCAAGAGCATTGCGGGAGTGAGCCCGCTTTGGTGCGGGAGGCGGATTGGCACATGTGAATGTGAAATTTACATGCACGAGGGAACAGCAACGAACCCCGATCAAAAGGTTTGTGTGACCGCACCCTAAGTAACCCACTTCAAACCACTTTCAATCCAATGTCTAACTGGATTTTGCTCATTCTCACAGTAAAATCCAGTTGGAAAGTATATTGAAAGTAGATTATTTAGTGTGTGTGATTGCAGCCAAAGTGTGTCATCTACTTAGATCCCAAGATAATAGAAGTAGTGCTCTAGAATGATAGCATTGCTCTTTCCTCCCTCCCATTGTTTTTGAAATAATGTATGGACGCACATCTCCTCCAGAAAATCATGCGCCAGACTCTGAAAAAAAAACCCTAACAAAAATAGCATTAATTAATGTAAGTTAAGCACTTAAGTTAATGGGAGAGGTACATGTATGCTTAATTTTATCCCTATGAAATCAACAGGGCCTAAAACTAATTAGACTATTTCCCCAGGAACCCAGCCTAGCATTATACCAATGAGAAAGAATTTGAATAGTTTGTTGAGAAGAGGAAGTGTTTAATATATAGCAAGTACTTGTGAACTATTACAATCACAATAATTGTGAATATATTATCTGGGCAACTGTCAAAAATATGAACAGGAAACTAAGTTAAATATATTTGTCTTATTGATTAAGTAGGAAGCACTTAAACATGGGCTTAAATTCTCTCAATTAATGTCAATGGGATTTAAACACACTTGACTTCAGCTGGATCATGGCTTATTTTTTTACTGCTTACAAAATGCAATACCTCCACCATAATACTGAAATGTTGAAGAAACACACAAGAAGAGTTTGTGATAAACAAGAAACAAATGTGCTGATTGTGCCGGAAAACACTTTGTGTAATATAGTGAAGGAATAAAAATACCACTATGTTAAAACAGAAATACAACCAATTATATGGCAATTTTATATAGCTGGATTAAGTAAAAAAAAAAAAATCTAAATGAGACATCTGTTTCCACTGGAGAGAAGAGTCAGCAAAAACATGACCTGTTCAAACTGCTGTACCAGGATAATTTTATGTCCAGAATATGGGTCTTAATAACAGGAGACAAATGTTCTTACCTAGTCATCTTTTTTCCCTGGCATCTTCTTCAAGAAATTCCCAGGGGACATTCAGAGTGCATGATCTCTGAACTTGTACAGTTGTGGCAGAATCAGTAACAACTCACCCATTGACTTCCCTTTCTGCTTGTGCTTTAACATTTGAAACAAGACTTGCACATGTCAGGACCCAGTCTGCAGGCTCCAGATGACCTCTTGGGATGGTGAGAACTGAAAATCACACTTTGAACATGCATGAAGCTCCCAAGTCAGACCAGTGGACTATCAGTGTCAGTACTGCCTACTGTGACTGGCAGCAGTTTCTCTCCAGGGTCCCACAGGGAGGTCTTACACATCGTCTACTGCTAGTGAACCCAGGGCCTTTTCCATGCAAAGCAAATGCTGTACCACTGAGCTTGTCCCCATGACAATAGCAGAAAAGCCAAAGCACAAGAGGATGTTTTAAGGGTGGGGCCCTCTCCATACCCATCAAGTAATCTGTGACCATTCATTGATATCGGAAATGATCTTGGGTTTTAATGTACAAGGAGTGGAAGGAGGTATTCCTTGGGGTAGAAACCCTCCTTTCCTCAGCTCCCTTTTACATCACATGTTTACTACAATAGCATACTGGTGTATCTGGGCTGTAACTGTGAGTCAACCCTGAAAAAAACATTGACTATGGTCAAGGAAATCAGGAACTACCATACAAAATGGCACATGGGAGTCTTTTTTTCATGGCTTTATATATACTCACCTTCTCAGGTATTCCTCAGAAATCAGGGTAGAAACTAAAACCTAATATACAACATGTTTCAACCTAGCAGTGTATTTCACTCAACAATGTTTGAATGTGCACGGTATGAGCTGTTTGTAGGAATATTATGAAGTAATGTTTTATTAATCACAGAGTTTTGGATCATGTAATCTTGTGGCAAGCATCTTAAGTAATTCACCCAATGCAAATTCAAATGGAAAACTGAACCTTATTTACAAAGAAAGTCCCACATGTAGATTTGCTATTAGAACTAAAAAAGAAAGTAAGTTTAGTGTGAGATCTATGCTATGCAGATTGCCTCTTCACAGGTATTTGAAGGTGGGGGAGGGACTGTACCTGCTGACCAACCACCTGTGAGTTTAACTCCCAATTAGGAGTACTGTGATGGATAACACAGAAAAGCAGGTTTTTAAAAATGCTGCTTGTGTCAGAGAGTCAGGGACTTCATGAGCTAATCTTCCTTGGAAAGAAGATTTTATGTGATTGCTGCTCTACTCACTCTCTGATTGGCCAACATCAGCTGATAGAGGAAATAACAGCTGATCTGGAGAGAAAAGAGGTCTTTCACCTTTGGTCTTTGAAATCTAATGTTTGGATTAGTATCCAAAGGGTTTGGCTTCTGAAGGAAGAGACATTTGGGAGTCAGTGTTTTCTGACAGGCAATAGTCAGAAAAGTACTTCTACAGAGAGAAGAAAAGAAACCTCATGTCAGACCCCTGGGCAAGTTATCCGCAACAACACACTCTTTGGCAGTGATATGTTTATTGAGTTATAAGCAAGATCCAGGTCGTAATGGTACCATGTCAGAACTGAGGATTTTGGTGGGTACAATAATAGATATAGGTAATTCAAATGAAATCCCTCCTAAAGACCACTCATACATCATATTCATCCCACCTAGCCATAGCATTCTTACCCCCCTTCACCTGGGAAATATACGATCCCATTATCTACACAAGAAGCTAGCATCAAAAGTTTCAAGGATGTTCCTCTGGGAGTGGAAGGCTTCTTCAGAAGAGTTACAGCCTCTAAGATAGTGCAGTCACACATTCCACACTCCCTCCCTCCCTAAGGAATTCCCTCCCCCCTGCATTCATGGCAAACTGAGCAGAGTGATGTTTGACACCTCATTGTCTTAAATATATTAAAACTGCTCTGAGGGAGAACTTAGATTCTCAGTCAGAAAAACTACAGAACAGCCTTATACAGACAAAGGATACTGGAGAAGGATTTGGCAGAAGGTCTGGGTAGTTAGAGTGAACTCCCAAACAGACTAAATAGTAAAAGGAGTTATTGCTTCTTAGGGACAAGGAGAATAATTTCCTGCCAGTGAAAGGGGCTGGGAAGAGAACCCTGGTCTGTGATAAAGGGGAGAAGCTTAGATACCTCAGGAGTTAGTGAAAAGCTGTATTAGCTAGCTGTACTAGCTACAGGAAAACCTAGAACTCTGAAGGAAGATATCTAGAAACTTTAGCAAATGCTGTCCTCCAGAAGAAACATTAATAAGAACCGTGTTAGTCTTGAAATATACTGAACAAAGTGCCTCTCAAAGAAAGAACTAGAAAAACTTGAAACAAAACTACAAATATACGAATGTTCTAAGAATTCAACTCTGTATATATATTAGAAATTCTTTACCTCAGCAATCTCAAAACCTTGACTATTCCTAATCTCTCTTTATATATAATCCCATTTTCGCATGGCAAGATTTGATGCATGCCAAAATCAGTTGGCTACATGAATTGCCCATCACAAGGTGTTCCTGGCCACTGGCTGGGTTTCCTGCATCCCACCTACAGACCCCACACCCAGCATCTTTACCTCAGTATACTGCGAGGCAATGGAGGGGTTGGATGCTCTGGCCGCTGGAGGCCATGGCAGTCAATGAGGACAGTGACGTCCACATCCAGCCACTCTGAGGCCCCAACCACTCATTCACCAACCTCCGCTGTGTGAGCCGACGGGGCAGAGGCTGGCCCAGGCGGCAACCAGCAGTGGCGCTCTGGTGCCTCAAGGGTCAGGACAACAAGGCCACTCATGGTGGTGATGCGGCAGCAGCCCTCAAATGCAGCCAGCTGTGGGTGCTGGTGAGTGGGTGGCTAGTGGTGGCAAGGAGGACATGGTGACGGTGAGGGCGACAGTGAGGCTGACCTCCAGAAGCTGCATGCCCCTGAGCACACCATCACACATGACTCATAAGTCTTCTCCCACCCCACTGTTGACCCTGCTGCTCTCATCTGCCTGGTCATTTTCACCTCCCTCTGCTTTCCCCACCGGGCAAAGCCACAGTGCCCAGGGCTGGATTGCTCCTGGTCTGTGATGCCGCACACAAGCGCTTGCAGAGGGGACAGCCAGTCTGAGAAGCGGGAAGGAAGTTGCGGCCTTTCCATAGCTGGTGCAGCCGCAGGGAGCACCTTGGATCGCTGGAAGGGGCAGGGGGTGGGAGGCCATCATCAGTCCCACTTCCAGAGTTATCAGGGTAGATGGTGCCAGAGGACTTTTAGCCCCATTAGTCAGTCTGAGCCCAGGGCCCAAATATCCAGTGTAAGGCAGACATCCTTCCCCTCCCCTCCCCTCCCCACTCCCATGATGACTTCTCCTTACCTCCCAGCTTGGCCACTACTTGGGGCAGCTTGGATGGAGCTGCCTTTTGCACAGAACTCTCCCCCGACACCAGGGTCTGGGGACTGCCGGAGAAGCCGCACTGGTGGAGGGGAGGGCCTGTCTGCAGGCCGCCACCTCACATCTTGCTAGAGCTCGTTGTCTTGATTTCACAATGGGCTTTGAGACTAATATACATATATTTCCTGTCTGTTTAATAAAACTTTATTCTGTTTTTGAAAGTTAATTTGTCTCAAGTGCCATTTTGCAAGGGTTTACAAAACAGGGCAGATCCTGTAAGTTCCTGTACTGGGCCTAAAGCCTAAACTAATATTTAAACAAAGGGATAGAGAAGATATACACACTACTCTTTTTTTTTTTTTTTTTGAAATAACTCTCCTAAAAAGGAGAGAATTTTATTTTTTATAAGAAAAAGGTAAGGTAGACAGATGGGAAAAGAAAAAAAGAGCGGAGTGAGTTTTTTTCTGTTAGTAAAGGTTAATTAAGATAGTATTTCTTCCAGTTGTCGGCATCCATCACGGTTGAAAGATCTTCTTTTCAGCTTTACAAAATCCAAATCAATTATGTTAGTAAAGTTAGTAAAGTCCACTGGGGTTAGCAAATCTTTTCAGATGTTACACGAACAAATTCCTTTTTAAGTCTCTCCAATTATAATCAAGTCCTTTAAATTTTAGTGCCTCCCATTCCGTCACTTCCTTCCCCTGGGCCACCGTCTTCTTCAAAAATCCAAATTTTGAGTGCTGCTTCCTCCTCTGTGCTGGCATGTCTCTTCAGAAATTTTTTAATCCATCTTCTTTCGCTTCTTTTTTCTTGTTGTTTCTGGCAGTCAATTCTCGTTGACTCCATTAACACTCAAGTTGAAATTACTTGCTAAGCTTAACACCCTTTACAACTGGCAGAGTATATCCTTTTTTTTAAAGGCGGGGTAGGCTTTGGAAGCCTTATCCACCTCTTCTTTTTATTTATTCGCTCCACTGCCAGGTAGAGGTGTCAAGACATTCGTCAAAATAAATCTGAGATCTTCTTTCCCTTCTTCATCCATAACTTGGAACTTTAGCATCAGATTAATATCTATACATTTTCTGCCATCCACCTTGTTAATTCCAATATTTGTTTTTGTAGTCTGATGAGAACAATTTCCATTTTAAAAACGTTTCATTAATATTCCACATTTACTCCAGCAGGTGGCGCAGTATCTCAGTCTCTTGTTAATTGACAGCTAGCTCTGGGGGGGGGGGTTGACTGGAACGGAAGTTCCTCCTCTCTTCTCTTCCGTTCTAAACAGGAATTTTCCCAGCATCGACATTTTATTTTTTATTTACTTTTTCAAAGTTCGTGCCACATCCCCCAAAATGCAACTAAAGCCGCAATCTTCTATAAAACCCCAACGGTACTTTCACCAACATTCTTTTCTTGTTACCCCCCTTCGCGTTTCCTTTAAAAATTCGCTTCTTCGGAGAGGGTGGAAGTTCCTCCCTCCTCCCATACGCTTATCCGCTTGCGGGGTTTTTTTAATTTACGCTTCAAAATAGATCTTCAACTCACGATTAGATGCCATTTCTTCTTTTCATGGTAATTCATCCGCTTTTCCTCACTCCTGGAAGTCAGTAGGGCTGCTAAGTCCCATTCGGGACGCACTAAGCGGCGGGGCAGATTGGGGCGGGGAGAAAGCCTCAATTTCCCGGCAGTTTGCCGGCAAAGAGGCTACTCCCCTATGCGCCCCCGGTTCGGAGCCTTTGACTAAGGCTCACTAGGGTCTTTCGCAAACGCGAAGACCCCCCCATTCCGCGCGTGGGCTGACCGCCTCCGGGAGCGTCCCGAGAAGCGGCCGCCATTCGCAGCACCGAAACCGAAAACCAATATACTCTACTCTAAGGTGACAGACACTGAGGAGAACTGAAGTTTTGGCAGGAAAAATCCGCCAGACGGTTGGGGAGATACGGGGATCTGTCATAAGTACCAAGGCATTATCTTATGTTCCTTATATGATGCGCAGGTGTGTATTAACCTAAAGAAAGGTAAGTCTCTATTTGTGTATGGCAAGGAAAGTCTACATGCCTAAAAAGAGATAAGTCTCTAGAATCTCTTTACAGTCCTGACACAACTACTTACAAGTAGGATTATCCATCCACTCATGTAAGCTTCTCATCTAATCCAGCAGGTTGCTGGAAGAGGCTGCCTCTTAGTCATGGGGTGGGCCTGTCTAAGACTGTCAAGCACTCAGGTAGGTGACATATAGTTCTCACAATGCCAGCAGTACTGGTATCTTTCTTTAAAGTGGGCTTGCTGGTTACCTGTCCATCCAAGGGAAGAGCTTACCCTGAGATTCATTACAACCATACCTTATAACCTGTATTTTTATAAAATTGCCATGCCTGCTCTCCAGCTGTTTTAATATTTAGAACACCAAAAAGTTCTAAATATTAAAACAGCATAAAATTATTCTCATGAAACAGCCCTCGGGCTAAATGTGGACCTAAAACCTGCTAAAGAAAAAGTAATATGTATGTGTAACTTGCCTCAAAGTCGTTGCTGCCTTAAGGCAACCCCAGCGAGGGGCTTTCAAGGCAAGTGAGAAGCAGAGGTGGTTTGGCCATTGCCTTCTTCTGCAGTCTTCTTGGTTGTCTCCCTTCAAAGTACTAACCATGGCCTACCCTGTTTAGCTCCCAAGGTCTGATGAGATTGGGCTGTACCATGCCACCTTACCTCCCCCCCCCAAAGTAACACTTTACCTAAAAGAGGAAGGTTTTTCCCTGCCCCCTAAAAGACAGTGAAATAGATGCCAGACAAGTTTTAAGTGGCAATGTATTCCAAAGGTTCAGTGCCAGCAATGAAAAAACCCTATTTCTGGTAGCCACTCACCTTACTTCTGCAGATGGGGTAGAGAGACCAGGGTTTGTGAGGAGGTTCTTAATTGGCAGGCTGGACAGTAGGGAGGAGGCAGTCCTTCAGATGCTCAAAAGATAGGAACCAGTACTTTGATACACGTTCAGAAACTAAAGGGCATCCATGGTTGACTTCCAGCTAAGGGGTGTTACGATCCCTGTAGCCACCCCCAAGAATAGCCTGGCTGACACATTTTGGACCAATTAAAGGTTGCAAACAGTCCTGAAATGCAGCCCTGTGTAGAGCACATGACAGTAATCTAAACAGGATGAGATCAGAGCATGGATCATGGTGGCTAGTTCATTCTTTTTGAGGAACAGCCATAGCTGGACAAAGACTAACAGTAGCCCCAGAGAAGTGAAAGAGACAAGATCAGGTCCAACACTGTGGGTTTTTTTCCTCCTACTCAAAAATGGTCTTGGGAGTCTGCGTTATTACTTTATTTAACTCACGTAAAAAACTATTGTTCACTTTTCATTGATTTTAGTTCAAAAACATCTACACTTAATTTTAAAAGAGAAAATCTTTCTTTTTTTGAAAAAAAAATTGTTTTAGACAGAGAGCAAGTCTGGCTACAGCTATATCACAAACTGTCAAGATCTCACAATTTCATTCAAGGACTTTAGAACCTCACATGTCACAGTGCACCTATTCTACATCAAAACAGGCATGTCATGTTCTGTAAGGAGCAGTTTCTGGATATGACTATCTGGGTTTATCACTGTTCAAGAATCACCTTGTAATCTCAGATCTTTCCCATTACGCATTTGCTCAGAAGTACTTGTATGTGAATATTTCTGCTTGCTTGTGTGCATTGCATGCATATCCATGTAAACTAAACAGTAAGTTATACCCATCGTCATCCCCCCCAGCAACTTACAATCAGAAATAGCAAAGCATAGAAATCAGCCTACCATGTCACAATCAATCTAAAATCCCATATATATCCCAGAGAGCACTACGGTCAGGAACACAACATCAACTGACCATTCCAGGCCCTAAGGACACAAGGCTTGCTGCCACCAGGGCCAGGGCCTTTTCAGTGGCAGCTCCATATTGGTGGAATGTGCTCCTGGAAGAGATCAGGGCCATGCAAGACCTTTTGCAGTTCCACAGGACCTGCAAGATGGAGCTCTTCCACCAGGTTTTTAATTAGAAGCCACCACACCACCATCCACCACCCACCACCACCACACTACCACCACCACCACCTGTGGTTATGGGCCGGCTCTGGTCTGGAGATCATAACATCGCGTTATGCTGAAGGTCACTAAGTTGGAAATAACTGTTAGTATGCCATCTCATTTATTCAAAGATGATATCATCACTAGCACTATAATTATCAGAGTGTTTTAATGTTCTAATGCTTAATGTTAATGTGTATTTTTAAATGTTTTAATCTTTGTATATGGCTTTAAGGTACTGCGTACCAACTAATGTGAGCCACCCTGAGCCTGCTTGTGGGGAGGGCGGGGTATAAATTGAAATGATAAATAAATAAATAAATAAATAAATGCCATCTCACTCAATCATTTCAAGACTTATATTTCCTTCTAAAGGTGGGGAGGGATGGGACTACTTCAGAAAGCCCCTTTGAAAAAGTGGGATAGTAGCAATGAAGAAAGCTCTCAAACAAATGGCAAATGTAATGAGGGCACTGCCAAAAGAACCCTTGGGTTGGATCAAGCAGACTCTGGGGAGAGCCACTCTTCAGATACGTGACTCCAAGTCTGTTTGAAACTTTAAGGTAAGCACTAGTACCTTGACTCTGAAGCCACTATAGCTATTTTTGTTGGCAGGATGAGTTTTTGTTCGTAAAGAACTGCAGGGAGAGATGTACACAGTTTAAAGGGGATAAGGTATTTATTTACTACGTGGGCATTTACTAGGTAGAAACTGAAAGAGAAGTTGTAAGCTTCTAGTTACATGGCTGACAGGAAGAGAAGGAGGAAACAAGGGAGAAGCAGGAAACAAAAACATATGCCATCAACAATTGATCATGTGGTTATAATAATGTATATTTTTCACTCATAGTAGTCTGAATCAAAGAAAGATGTCTCTGTGAGAGGAAAGATGTCATGAGCTTCTTCACCGTGACAATTTTGGGTAAACATTTCACTTGTGTATGAAAGGAAATGCTTCCTCTCCCTCTCTCTTTTCCTTACAACCACCCAATGAAGCAGGCTAGGCTGAGAACATGTGACTGGCCAAAATTACATAGTGTGCTTTGTGGCTGAGTGGGAATTTGAACTCTGGTCTCCCCAACCTTATACTAGTACTCTAACAACTACACCACTTTCATTCTGGATACTCAGTATGACTCTCCAAATGCATTTCAGAATCCACAGTAAATCCACAATAAATACTATCTTCTCTAATACCCAACCTGAAATTATGGGAGCATTTGTTTGGTTGAAGTAGGGACCAGGACTGCAGAATTGCCTCACTTTCTATATTTGGTGAACCAGCTTTATCTCTCCCCCCACTCCACCACACAGAGGCAAAAAAAGATTATTCCCATATCTTTCATTTCTTTTTCTCCAAAGCTTCAAGTCTCAGGATACCAGAATCACCTTAACTTCCTGCATTTGAGCCACAGGCCTCTGTCCCCCCTCCCAACACACATAGCTAAAGACAGAAATATTCCTGACTTCTGGTTTTGGTGGCTTGTGAGTGGGTACACTCCATCACAGCTCTGATGTGAGCAACCCGCAAATCATGCCGCTGGGAAAGATTCTGAGTTGATCTTGGAGCCTCTCAACTCCTTGTAAGAGAGTTGTAGCCTGGGGCATGTGGGAGTCCTCTCCTAAGGTGGCAGCTGAAGGATTGAGGCTCCTTTTTTCCCCAATAGGTTCCTGTGGCACAGAGCTAGCAATGGCACCCAGAGGTGCACACCGGACAGAGCACACAAGTGATTCAAAGAAAAATGATCTTCCCTACCTTTTGAAGAAGCACAAGTAAAAATATGAGTCAACTCATGTACTAGCAAACAACAGCTCAAACGATAGCAGTAAAGCCATGCCAAAGGCCCAAACAAGCGGAAGGGGGAGGGGAATACACGATCCTGAAAAAGACTGAGTTTAAAGAGGGGTCTGAGAAGGTGGCTTGAAGTGATTGAATATTTGACTGAGTGTGGCATATTCAGCAAGGAAGCAAAAAATCTGCAGGCTCTCAGAGATTTTTTAAAACTTTTCTCATAATATAAACAATGACGCAGTGAGCAGAAATAATGGTGGCTAAAGGGAAACTTGCAGCAGGAACTGCCAGCACATCATCTCCAGCTTCTAAACCGGAAGTAACCACAAACTTTCCTAAAATGATTTCTGCTGCTTTGCGCCCTCTGCTGGACCAGATGACTAACCTCAATGACAAGTTTTACATGTTGCAAAAAGAACTTAAGGAAAATTCAACAAAAATGGAGAAAATAGTAAAGAAGCTGAAAAAAAGATGATGCTAAGTCCAAAGAATTTGGACAAAGATTGGAGGTAGTGGAAAAAGAAAAAGTCTCTAGACAACAGCAACTGCTTCTCCTCCAAATGGAAAAATCAGCGTATGTCTTAAGACTTCAAGGCATCCTGGAGCAGAAAGGAGAGAATTTAAAAGAGATTTAAGTGAGGAATTGGCCCCTGTGGTTGGCTTAACAGCGGAAGCTCTACAAAATGATATTGACTTGGTTTATTGTACATATCCAGAATTTATCAAAAAAACACGAGCTACTTGGGGAAGTATATGTGAAATTCTCAAAATGATCAACAAGAGATACAATTTTTGAAGTGACAAATGGAATAACCCTGAAAATTAAAGGAGAAGAAATTAAAGTACTAAAAGACATTCCATTTGAGATTAGAGAAAAAGAGGAGACAATACAGAGACTTGGTATTGTCCTTACAGCAAAATAACACACCATATAGATGGATAATACCTGAAGGGCTTATCTTCTACCTCAATGGGAAAAAAGAAAAGACTGACTGTTTGTATAGCGAAAAAGTTCTTAGAGCAACAACAGAAAGCGATGGAGGGATCTGAGACAGTGGAGGATAACAAAGATACAGAAGCTGAAGAACAGAAAGAAGAAGAAAATTTTGACAACACCTTGACCAGTTCGGCAGAATCATCTGACATGGAAGCAGAATTAGGGGCAGCTGCCCCTAAACCTCTAAAATTAAACTGAATTTTGATAAAAAGAAGCTTAGAGGAAATAAAAAAGCAAAATAGATCAATTCTTGATAGCCTGCCCACCAAATTCCTAAAGCCAGATGAGACTACGACTTAAGAAGAAAAAAATTACATAAACTTTAACTGTCTCTCTTACTGCACTGAACCAAACTTCTTTTAGATATTTGGACACTTCTCTCTTAGATAGATGTAATTCCTGTTTTTTATCCTTTTCTTTTTTTAAAAATGAAATTAATTAATTACTCCTTTTCAAGGTAACCTAACGATTTCAAGTGATAAAGAATTTGTGACAAGCATTTGTAGAAGCTATTGACCATTACCACTTGGGTTTTTAGTGGTTTCCTTTCTTTCTCCCTTAGATGTTAGATACCCCTCCCTTTGATTTCAATGTAGTTTTTAGAATAAAAGCAATACAAATATTATTAAAAAAATTCTTGATAGCCTGACATATAAACTTAAAGCTAAGATGTACACACTACAGTAGAATAAGAATGTGGTTGCTCACTTTATACTTTTTAAAAACTAATTTTCACTTTTTACAATGGGGGCAAAAGGGAAGCATCAAAAATGTTTAAATAACTGTATTATGATCCTTGCTACTCTTTCTTTTAGTTTGTATCCATTCCCCTGACCCTGTAGGTGTGTAGTTTAGAAAAGCAATTTTTTTTTTTAAAAAAAGACAGAAATATCCCCCTCCCCTCCATTTCGTTCTTTTGTTAAAGCTGCAAGTCCCAGGATACCAAAATCACCTTAACTTCCAGTATGTTTTCTACTTCAATGATACACATGTTGAAAATAGTGGCTTTAGGTGGAACTTCCAGAGATCCCAAAGGGAAACTAAGATAAGGCAGTGGAGAAGTGCTCCTGTGTGGCAACTAAGTTTCCCAAAGTCTCAGTGACAGAGAATGGAGTTTGCAGCCTCTGTGCGAATGGAGAGGATGAGATTGCAGTTCAAGCCTAAGGAGCATCATGATGCTACCTGGCAGCCCGGGGGGGGGGGCACTGCCCCTCCAGGAAATTCAGGGGGCTTGAGCCCTGCTACCCCCCATAGTTTATGCCCCTGGTGGTGTAATACAGATGTACAGGCTGGTCTAAGTTAGGAGATGAACAGCTGCACTCTGAATCCACGAAAACCTTGAGTGTAGTCTTCTAGGGCAGTCCCATATAAATTCTAACACAATCATCTTGTAGAATATATTCTCAGCTCTCCTGGTGTCGAAGCAAGCAGATGTTTCTCAGTTTTAATACTCCAGACAGATTTAGGGGTCAGCTTCTTCTTTCCTACATTCTTGATTTGCATCACATGTATATTTTAGTCTGACTATAGGGCTTTTCTATTCCCTGCCCTCCTGTATTCACTAGAAATCTATCTGGTCATGGCAGAACATGCCGTCAACTCACAGTCATGATGACACCATGGGGGTTTCAAGGCAAAAGACAAACATAGGTAGTTTGCTTTTGCCTGCCTCTGAGTAGCAACCCTGGGCCTCCTTAGTGGTATCCTATCTAAGGACTAACTAGGGTGGAACCTGCTTAGGTGCCAAGATTTGATGAGATCAGGCTAGCCTGGGCCATCCAAGTCAGGACAAAATTTATCTATCCTACAAAAAAATAGGCAAGGCACCAGAAAGCAGATGTACTTTTCCAATGTGAATGTGATACCACATACTCAAGATCACACAGCAACAGCAAGGGTGGCACTGTCTGAATTGAAGCCCACTAGTATTATATTGTCTTGGGTCAGCCAAGCTCAGCAGAGCAAAGGAATGCAGAGGAATGCAGAGGACTCCTCTGAGGAAGAGAGGTACAGCATACCTGACCCAAACTCACAGCCAGTGGCATCCGAACTGCAGGAGGAGACAGTCTCTGAGGGGCTAGATATAGATTCTCAGCCTGGAACCAGTACACTGGCCTCTCAGCTTCCCAAGACTGGAGTGGCAACAGAGAGCCAGTTGCCAGTCAGTTCTTCCCCCCTCACCACCACAGCTTTGGGAATGCCATTGAAAGAAGATTAGGAGAGACCTTCAAGCTAGAAGGTGCAGTGCCTGGCTAACAGCACAGCACTGGCCCAGCACCAATAGTGAGGATGAGTGCTTGCAGGAGCATATCGAGGCAGCTGGCAGGTGCATAATACAATAAAGGTTCTTAGTAGTGTCCGGCTTAAAAGCAACAGAGACGGCAGTAGATGTGTGGAAGTGATGTCTGCTAGTAATTGACCTTGTTGCCTGCATTTCTGGACAGATTACCTTGTCTCTGACCTTGGCCTGTATTGTAGAAACCTTGTTCTTGGATTCTCCTTTGGACTTGCAGCAGAGAGTGCTGCCTCACTGGTGCCTGACCCTCAGAGCTGTATTTTGACCAACCCTGTTGCTGAACAACTAACTCTGTGTGCTTACTGTGTGTTGGCAGTTGGGACATAGATCCTTATGGAGTGGAGGACTTTTGGGAGGTAAAGTTCTCTCAAGAAGAAAAGTTTACTTAAAAGAAACAGCGGGGAAAGGAGGGAAGAAGAATAAAAGGCCCCAGCTGAAGGAGGTAGTTGACTGTAGGCTGGGAGAGGGCTGTGGACAGGCAGTCTTGGGGCTTTTACAAACAAGGTGCCATGCCTCCTGCAATGTCAGAAGCTGGAATTTCTGGCCCCGAGGACCCCTAGAAAGACCTTTTCACACTTGACCTGGTCAGATGGGCTTAACCCTGGAGGAAGGGTGCAGCTGCTTGAGCAGGAGTGGCAGGAATTGGGAGAAGCACTCAGACAGGGAAAGAGCAGCCCTGGTAGTGTGGTATAAACAGATAAAGATGAGAAGGCATGAGCTGGCTGGGCCACAGGGTAGTGATTGATTTCTGCAGTTGGCAATGCAAAAGAATCCAGCCATCAGTGCCTGCTTTACAGTTCTTGTGTTCTGCCTCCTATCTGACAATGTGAGAAAAGATGCTCCCTTCAGAGGTGGAGGCAGCCCCTGGTACTTGGGACTTCACACACTCCTGCTTTATGTACTTTATGCACTGGGTAAAAAGTCACATACTTCACAGTCATTATGAAGATTTAACATACGTTAACATCATTAAGTGATCTTGAATACGTCCCTGGATATATTTGCCTGTCGATCAAAACTAACTTTTCTGCCATTCATGCATTTTCAACTCAAATCTGACCACTTCAAAGATGTGCATCTGAAGTGGTTTTCTATCTACCCTGCAAATGCTTTAATACTGCAAGTAATATAAGACATGGTCCTGAGAGAGTCTAGGACAATAGCAATATGTAGGATGCAGAGACTGCAATATTAAATGTCATTCTTCAGTCCATTTTTCAGGAAAGTGATGGATCATGATCAGGTCATTTATTAAACTGTTTACAAGGCTAGTTAAAGAGAAAATTCACTAGAATATTTTTGAGCAAGTTTAGCATACAACATTATCCATGTAGTTCAGCTTCAACAGTAAAGGAAATAGTAACACTGGTAGCAAGAAATTAGCTTGGTACAGTGGTATGGGGGTTGGGTTTTCCCAAGTGTGGGCCTGTGAGACTCATGGGGGGGAGAATTCCCTCCTCCCACTTTCTTGCCAAGCCCAGCAAAGATCCAGGGCGCTGCCACCATTGCACCCAGTGTGGCTCCTGGACTCCTCCAGAGGTAAGTGCATTCCCTATGCTTGTGTAGAGAACACTAATTTACTTTAGGTGGAATTAAACACCCTGCTAGTTATTTTGTTAAGATTTCAGATTTTTCTGCAAATTTGGGGGGGGGGGTTATTCAAGTTTGCAGAAAAATCTGTTTTGGGTAAGTGTGGCCCCAATCAGTGGGTTTAGGTATCCGCAGATGGGGAGGCACACTTGGGAAATAGATACATATATAGTAGAACCCAGGATCGAATTTATATGGGATTGTTTTGGTAATATGTCAGTAGGCCACGATTAGTGAGATGCTGGCATTTCTCAGAAGGAAAACAAATAAGCTCAGAGATTTTAGCTGGGATCCAAAGACTGTGAAGAGCTTGGGGCCAAGATACAGGGGCTTATTCGTCTCCTAATTTTGGATCTTTAGCTATTCCTTTTAAAATACTGAAATATTCATGAAACCCAGGGGTAACCTACTACCATTCCATTTTTTCCCTAGGCAACTGGAAATGCTGTTCTCAAAAATCAACATATCTTGTTAGCAGTAGAATAGAACATGACAAAAAGAGTCAAACATGTATAGGCACACAGGGCTGAAAACCCAGGCACAGTTAAAAAGAAAATGGATGCACTGTAAAGGAAATCAGAAGCACATGGAAACTGTGGCTCAAAACAAACTTTCTTTACTCAGCTCAGCATGAAGAAACTGCAAGTATGCTAGGCACCCTTTTTCAAGGCCATTTCAATGAACCTGATGTTCTCAGCACTGGCTTTAGGCATGGATCAGGAAATGAGAGTCAGAAGCATGAGAAAGAAATTAACTTCCTAATATAGGAAACATTCACAACTGACAAACCTTGCCCTTCTCCTTAGGTGTATAAGACCCCGTCAGTATGAGAGAGAAATATGAAAGCCAATCATGGAAGATTTATGCTACTAGGATTTTAATGCCCCACGCAAATTAATTAATGGCTAAATGAAGGGAAACCAATTACTTCTACATCATTGCCTAACAGAAAGTGGAGGCAGTGCTTTAGAGCAATTCCTGATAGTTAAGGCAATGGGAACACCAATTAGCTAGGAGAATGTAAACAACTGGGTACATGAGGGTAGGGTAGAGGAGAAAGGCTTCATCTAGTGGCTGATTCTTAGAAGAAACTGAACATGAACACAAACGCTAGCTTGAACTGTTTTGCCAGTGTAACTAGCTCCTAAACCAGAGTGCGGACCCTATTAAAATGGAAACTGTCCACAACTTTGCAAATACAGCCCAGGCAAATCTCTAATAGGGTTCCTGAGTTGCAAATTGGAGATCAAACTGGAGATCAAGCCTACTTTTAAAAAAAATACTCGTACCAGGGGAGTTGGTGCTGTCATTGCACCTTTATCATCTGTTGCCAAGGTCCTGTAATTCATCATGGTCCTCATTTGATTACTGTGAGGCAAAACTGAAGCCCCACTTGTTACAGTATCTGGAGGAGGCAGATGAATGATGGGACACAGGAAGTATGTGGTAGGAGGTGCAGTGGCTTCCCCAGCATATTCAAAGTCAAAAAGAAAAGTTATACAATCTTTCATATGTTACAATTATGTGACTCAGTGCCATTTATACCCCTGCTTTCTGTTCTTCACAAACTGCCATGAACTACCTTAAAATTTATGGAAGTTCTTCAGTTTGTGAACATTGCTTTGAGAACCATGAATTGGCCAAAATTCATGACAAGCTTTAGTTCATGAGCTGGTTTGTGCCCATCCCTATTCACGAAACCAAAGTCCAAAGCCTTGTGGGTAGCAGCTGCCCTAGTTCTTTGGAACTAAGTATTTCTCTTTGGAAAGTGAAGTATTATTTTTCATGTCTGTATCACACAAACTTTCTGTTCCCCAGGATATTAGTCCTTCTGTTTCCATGAAGAAAGGGCAATGATTCACTCTGCTGTATGTACCCCATTGGAAATATAATCAAATATTCAGCTCAAATCCTCGCATGAATTCTGGGAAACAGTTCCTAGTTATAAGGAAAGTATAATTAATTAGAGGGTCATGTACCGCAGCAGCTCAAGGTAGCTATATTATTTTTTTCCCCACACTAAGAACAGCTCACTTCCACTAGTACTTAAATATTTGCTTTCTGAACACCCAGACTTCTATATTCTGAATTCATGACAGTGCACACAAATGATATATCTGTTCCCCTTGACAGCAACTGGAGAAGGAGTGATAGGCATTTAAGTGACTTAAAATTATTTTTTCTTAGAAGTAATTTGTCGGTTTAGAATTTTCATTGGCTAAAAAAAAGGAGAAGTTGAATAGGAAGTTAAAAGGTCAAATACAATCATTCACCCTACTATTTGTTCCAGGGAAACTTAAACATTATCTTTTGGATACAGTGAGATGTAGTACTATTTTCTTTATACTGGTGACAAGGAGCTCTAGATTAGGAATTATTATCCTGTTCTTGTTGGGCTGACGACCTGTTAGGTAGCAGAAAGGATTGAATGCTGGCATACTTTACAGTAAACATGCTGTCAGTTTTCCCCGTAGACGTACAAGCAATGTAAATTCCAGGAAAAGCTTGGCATTGATCAAAGAGAAGCAACTTTAGCCCATATGGCTGGATTGAGTAATGGATTGTAACACTGTAGACTTCAGGAAGAGGTTGGCTTCTTTGAATGGTCCCCTGATAAATAAGCTGCAGAAACGCAGCATGTCAGGGTGAAGGGTTCAGTCTTCCCTGACATGCTACATTTCTACATGCATACAACTTAATTTTTTTCATGCAATAGTACTGAAATATTTCAGATTCAGATGTCAGGGCCAAGTCTGATAACAGTAGCATTCCTAAGGGCACCCTCTTAGAAACCTCATGGAACAGTTGTAGCTTCTGGGTCATCTTCAAGGACAGCCCTATGTAGAGCGCATTTCAGTTATCCAACCATGAGGTTATGAAAGCATGGCTCAGTGTGACTAGATCAGCTGAGTCTAGGTAATCAGAAAACTGAAGGGAGAAAAATACTCAAGGTAGAGAGTTATCAGTAAGTAACCTGTCACTGTTCTCATCCCATTATGTTCTGTTGTGTAACCAGGGCTAGGGCCTACTCTGTGGCGGCTCCTACCTGGTGGAATGAGCTCTTGGAGGAGATCAGAAGCCCTGTGGGACCTTGTATAGTTCCACAGGGCCTGCAAGACAGAGCTCTTCCACCAGGCTTTCAACTAGAAGCCACCACTACCACCAATGGAGGACTACCACCAACGGAACGGCCCTATGACGACCGCACTTCAGTGGCATGGTGGATCGGTACTGTGGTATGGGGATGGAGGCAACATCTACTGGACACCATCTTGTCTTAATTTAAGAGCAATAGCATTGAGCACTTTATGTAATTTCTGGTATTTACTTTGTTTTATCTTGTTTTACTTGGTTTTTTTGTATTGGCACATGGTGCCCCTGTTTGTTAGCAGCCCTGAGCCCATTCATGGGGAGGACGGGGTAGAAATCTAAATAAATGAATGAATAAATAAACAAACCTGAGTCTTTTCTCTTGTCTGTTCATGTTTCCAGTCTCCGGACTTTACTGTCCATAGATTTTGGCTTCCTTCTGCCCTCTGAGCCAGCAGGTGATGGAGGGTGGGGGTTGCTTTGCCCCTCTGGAAGGAGGAGACAGCACCCAGCTGATGCTATGCATCATGCTGTGGCATGGGGGTACAGCCAGCAAGTATTTAAGGCTTGGCTTCACCCACACTCATCCTCTTTTGGGCTTTGGCTGGTTGCCTTTGGGGGCTGGGTAGGATTTTTTTGCCCCTTCCCATAATTGGCTTGCCTACCTTGCATTGTTGGCAGTGGAATGTGGGAAGATTGTACATGGTGGTTCCATTAATTAGGTTGGTCACTTGGCTATTTAGTGTGGGTAAGAAAAGCAGATCCAGTGAGCACCCTAGAGCATATTCCTTTTGGGGAACAAGGGGTCCATCAGAACAGCCTTTGGGTTTTGCAGCCCAGGGCTAGGAATGGGGACTGCCTTTGGGACTGCTCCGGCTAGGCTCCTCCCTGCAAGTTTCACGGCTTCAGGGTGGTGCTCCAGGGCAGTCACTACTTTGTCACACCACCAGTCATGAGCCATGAGGATGGCTTGGGCCCAGGGTAGGTGTCTCGCCCAATGGAGGGCAAGGAGGTGGTCTCAGTGTGACATCTACCTTGCCTATTCCACACCCAGATTTTTTCCCCCCCTTGCTGTACAGGTTGTAAATAGTTAATAAAATGGCCCTTGTTTAAATCCAAGTATGGTGTCTGTCTCCTTCTTCTGACTGGGTGGGGGCAATTGGCCACAATAAGAATTAGAAATATTAATGATGCAGATACAATAGGAGAAAGGCACCTTGATTAATTGAGAAATTCTGATGAATGATTCAAAAATGCTGTTGCCAGGTGAATCCAAATCATGATGAAGAAATTATTGTTTTCCAGTGAGCTATGATGGGATCAAGGTGGATGTACTCACTGATTATGCCTGTCAGGTGCCCCACCATGGGTTAATGGGGTGACTTATGTGTGTGATGGAATGTGCTTTGTCTTGCAGCTGTAGCCTCCCTTATCTGTGCCTGGCCTTGACTGCCTGGTTTTCCTGGCGTGAAGCGGCCCCAATCTCCCACACATCTCTGAACTGTTATTGCCTCCCTGCCATTTTCTCTGTTCATTTATTGGCCCCTTGGTGTCAGAGAGTTCTGTATGAAACCACTATAATTATTATAGCCATTTTGTATTCTTCATTTGTGACACTAATGTTAATGATCACTTCATCTGGCTCTGATCAAGATAAAGCTTAACCTACTTAAGGACCTGCTGTTGAACTGAGTTATTGGAGTGCTGAATCATCTACTTCCTCAACCCATATCATCACCACGATGAGTGGTGAAGAAGAGGAAAAGCTGATTATGACAGAAGCTGATACCCCGGTAACCACTACCCCGGTTACTACCACCCCTGTCACCACTATGGTGCCAGCGATGACTGCTCCATTGCCCCCCTTGTATCAGCCAAGACCTGTTTCCTTCGGACTGGGTTCGGAAACAGACAAGGCACATGGTTTTTTTGACTGGGCTACCCCTGGAGCAGGACCACAAGAGATGTGGTTTCTGACTCCGGGTCCCTCATGGGGAAGCTGCTATGATTACCAGCTGCCCCACGAGACAGGAGTGAGACCCAAGAGGAGGGAGAAGCTGAAGGATTGGGAGGAACGCCTCACCCAGATTGAGAGGGTTCAAGAATGGATGCTCTGGGCGGTGGAAGAATCCTCGATGGGCGTCCCAGGCACTGTGGCTCAACTGGTGCAAGCGGAGCTATGGTTACAGCTACCACAGCAGCCCTCTGCTCAGCAGCCCCCTGCTCAGCCGCCACCACCCCCACCCCCGGAGATAAGCCAGTTCTGGCCCCAGTGCCAGTGGATCCCATTTCAGGTCCCAGGGCACCAGAGATCCTACTCAAAGGGCTGTTGGATGTGAAGTTTGATGGCACCCCCAAGAAGCTGGGCTTCTTTGTAGCCCAAATGGAGAAGTTCATCCAGACGTGGGGGCATCTCTTCCCTATGGAGGCTCGGTGAGTTGACTACATAGTGGCACAGCTTTGGGGAGGGGCGGCTGACTGCACAATGCCCATGGCCTGGAACTAAGAGAAGTGGCTGCATTTATGTGGGCTCTCCGGGTGAAGTACAAAGACCCCCTCGAGAGCGTGCGCATGCAGAACCACCTCTGCACCCTGAAGCAAGGCAGATGCATGGTGCGCGAGTACACTGAGGCATTCGAAAGGTACACAACTAAAGTGCGGGGCTGGCCTGATGGGGTGCTGGCTGAACAGTATCATGTGGGCCTGCACCCAGAGATCTGGGAGATGATCCTGAGGAGTGTGTGACTCTTCTCATTCAATGCTTGGGTGTGAGAGGCTGCTGATGCCAAGGCCCACCTGCAGATGATTAAGATTGATGGCCCGGACCAAGCTCCATGGCCCGGGTCCACCGGGGTGAAATGTAAAGCCCCAAAGCCAAGAGATAGCACCAGAGAGGTGCACATGAAGCAAGGCTTATGTCTCTGATGTGGGGAGGCTGGGCATTTTGCTGTGGAATGTTCTGAGGCCGGGGGAGTGCCCACTCCAGCAAAGCCAGACCTACAGCCAAAGAAGGGGACCGCAAAAGTCAAGGTGCAGCAAGCCCTTCAGTTCAGGATGGGCGAGGAGCCTTCCAGTTCAACCAGCAGTGAAGATGAAGGGCCTGCAGGAAAAGGCAGGGACCTGCTGTGAATGGCGCTGAGCAGCAGGTCTAACAACCCCCTGTGCCTCGCACGGTGAGCAGTTACCTCCCCCTTTTTTTGTTACCGTGACTGTGATGAACCCAGAACTGGGCATGTATGTCCGAGTCCGAGCCCTTATTGACTTGGGGTGTGCAAGAGACTTAATAAGCCCATCATTAGTAATGGGGTTGGGGGCTGCAGTGGAGAAACTACAAGACCCTGTTGTGTTTACTCAGATGGATGGTTCCTCTATGAAGGAGCCATGTAAATACCAGACTGTCCCATTGCATATGGGTGCAGGAACTCACTGGGAACACTGCTCCATTTTTATTACACCAGCAGCATGGTTCCCACTGGTACTGGGGAGCCCGTGGTTACATGATCATGACCCCTACATTTTGTGGGATGAATGGTGGGTATGGTTCATCTCTCCTAAATGCCAAGGCCATGGATGGGACATGGACTGGGGGGCAACTCCTCCTGACGAGCCAGTGGGTGTGCCTAGCGGCAGAAGAACTGCAAGGCATCCCCCCCCACTGGGACCTGGCCAATCTGACGAATTACCTCCTCACTGTAATACTGATTGTGCTATTGAACTCTTGCTGGGCCATAAGTTACTGAAAGGGAAACTTTTTCCAATGAGCCCAATGGAAAAAGAAGAACTACGTAGGTTCATTGATAAAAACCTAGCCCGGGGTTTCATACTCCCCGCCTCCTTTCCATTTGCAGCTCCGGTGTTGTTCCAGAAAAAGAAAGATGGGAGGTTGCGCCTTTGTACGGACTACAGGGGGCTTAATACAGTCTTGTCCATGAACACCTACCCTCTGCCCCTCATAAAGGACCTCTACAGCCTTTGTTGTAGAGAGAACTTGAATGTGTATGACAGACACAAGCTGATCTTGGTATCAAAATGGAGGTGAAAGCAAGGGGCTACAAAGTATGGAGGCTTGATGGATACAGAAGGAAGGAAAAGGTCTCAAGTTTAGATACCTTAATAAATGAAAAATAGCTGTTAAGCAAGTGAAATCTTGAAAATCATGTGCACAGCAAAATCTTGGAATTATTTTGGACACTTGAAGAGAAAAACATTGGGAGCAATTTATTGTCCTGATTGAAGGTGTTTCTGTAACTCTGAATTTCCCTGTCTACTGGCTTCTGTCTGTTTCCTTTTCTTTATGAAGGTCATTACATGAAATCGTATTAAACACTCTGCATACAAATTTCGTCCGCCTTTCAGTTTTCTCAACACATTTCCATTTTCATTCCTTCTGGTGTAAATAAATATACCAAATGGGTGAATAGATAAATGGAAAGGGTGAGAATCCAGTGACCTTACCATAATAAAAATTATGCAATGCAAATTTGGGAAAGTCACTTATGCAATTTGGATATTTGGTACATGTCACTCTGAACAATAAGTTAAGATTCAGCTCAATGCTTTAGCTTTCTTCGTCCCAGAAAATGATAGAAATAAGCATTGTAATTCCTTATATTGTTATGCACATATAACTCTCTTGATTTACGGCCAAAAATCTATTTTACATAAGAATGTGTTGAGAAGCTCCTAAATGGATTCTCACCGCCCCCATGAAAATCAGCTGAAGGAAGCAACAGTCAGGTCTGGGAAAATATCTGGAAGGAAAAGGGTTAAGCAGCCCCATTCATTTGCTGTTTCTCTGCTCAAACATCTTGCAGCTGTTTTTCTTTTTTAAAAAATTGGGAGATTGCTACATGCACCTTTTGACCATTTGGATAGTAGCAACATGTGTATAATAATAACAGATTTTACTAGAATATTGATCTTCCAAAGGGAGACATTTGTGAAATAATTCCAAGTATTAACATTTGTTAAAAAAACAAAACACAGTACAGTATCTATGGAGGAGGCTGAATTTAATGCAGAGGCTTCCAGGTTAACAGTTCTGTTCTTTGACTGAATACACCTGAGCCATATGAAGCATTTCCTAATATCACTTTGTGGTTCAGGTACGTTTTCAGAGTTTTCAAAACTTTCTTGGGAGGGGGGGGTTCTCGCAGCTCTGGGTTTTCAACAGATTTCACTTCAAGGAAATGTTGGAAAGAATCTGGAGGTTTTTTTCCTCAGGTGAAGTACCCGAAGCAATCTGTGAAGACCAAAAGTGTTCCCATAGGACCAGTGAAAGGAATTTCTCAGGTACATCTTTATGGAATGTTGGTTGGTAGCTACATGCTAAAATCCTTATACTGTGTACAATATTGCCAACATACACTCAACTCTCCATAGGCAAGGATCCGGGGAGTGTACAGTTTTAAATTGATTGGCACCAAACCCTAATCAATTCTGTGAATCAACCTCAAATTCTTACCCAAGAAACTGCCGTAACTAATAGGTAAGTTTTGTTTGATGTTTAACTGCTGGTCACACATGAGATGTTCTCTCCAATGGAGTGCTTTTAGCGATGGTAGAATTTTGTACTTCACATTTTGTTATTTTTCCTAGCCTTTTGGTAAGGCCATAAAGAATTAAAACTGAAACATTTAACATATGTAAACGAACAATTGTGAAGAGTATTCTGTTTTGCAACAGGAAAGGCTATCTGGGTTGGTGTTGCTTTTCATATTTAGATCAAATCTATCTGTTATCACTTAAAAATTAATGTCCGCAGGGGAAAGCAAACTTCACAATGCATTCTTCCTAGAAATAAGCCTCATCAGATGGCTAATGTCTGAATGCTGCTCTATCTGGCATGTAGGATAATAACATTTTGAGGAAAGCTATTTTTGCTTTGCTCCCCCCCCCCCAAACAGGTAGCTTGTCTATATGCATAGAGATTTTGTACATAGGCACATATTTGATCATGTAATTTATTCTATAGCCTCTGAAGATGGTCAGTGCTTGTAAGGTATGATGTCTCTGCATGGGCAGATTTTTCTCAAGGTATGCTGCCTCTGATGTCTGAGCAAATGGCATCTCCCACTATGGAAAACAGCCCCTAAAGTATGCGTAAAACTAAAAGAACCTCCACAAAAGACCCTATTAAAATGGATACATGCACTCTAGATGGAAAAGGTCTTTAAATGTGTAATATTTTTCTCTCCGTGCTGGCACTATACTTGATAAAAGATGTGTTTGAAATTTTATATCCATATAAACAATACCACCCATAAGCATGCTTTACACTCTCCAAGGGAAATAAAAATATGATGAGGCTCATTTTTTAGGATGGGGAGGGGATGTATGCATCTTTTGGGGAGAAGAAGACTTGCTTTTTATGAATGAAATGTGATTCAGCTGTCAACATTAAGTGTGGTTAAATACTGGTTTTAGTTCCACAGTTTTATTAATTTTTAGTGTCTACTGACATATTTAAGAAAAAAGAGGAGGATTAACCTTAGGCACCAAGGTTCTCTGAAGTGCCTATATTCTGCTTCAAGGAGTCCAACACTTCCTTCTTTAAGTAGCTTGAGATATCTTTAAGCTACTAACCTGGTTGCATGTATTTTTAAAAATCAGAGTTAGTGAGCTGGATGCTAAATGGGAAACAGTCACACAAGGATAACCATTCTGAAAGTTCAGACCAGGTGTCGGTAGGGTTCCCAATACTTACCGTATTTCGGTGGGGGGGACACAGCCCCCGGCCAGAACATTTCCCCGGGCAACACCCACACTGCACGATGCCGTCGCCAGGAAGTGACCCCCATTACCAGAGCATCGCCCGGCGTCACTTCCTGGCGACGGCATCGTGCACCATGTCTTTCCTTCCCCCAGGGATGGTCCTGCCAGGACGTATCTGTCCCCTGCCAGTGTACAGTAAGTTCTTGGCAAGCCTGGGTGTAGGCCAGTCAGCAGCTTTATAGGGTGAGTTGAAACCTCATTGATTCCCTAGAGTCACCTGACCCCTGCTGAACTATAAACTGCAATATTACTTCCTGCTGCCTGTAGTGGCTGAACTGGAGCATGAGACAGACCATATTAGTACAGATAACAAGGTGCCATTGCAGCCCTATGCATGCTTACTCAGAAGTAAGCTCCACTTTATTCTATAGGATTTACTTCCAGCAGGATTGCTGCCGAAGTCTCTAGCACCTTGCACACACCTCATTCTGAATCCAAGCAGAATTCAACATGATTCTTCTATTTTATTCATTACATCAGCATGAAATATCTCAAGTTGTTCATAATGGCTATTTTATTAATTATTATGAATGGGGCTGATCAATTTGTCTTTGATTTTGCATTGTAGGTCCCCAAATCTAGAGTAATTGGTAACGTGGTATTATTTTTATTCTAGCATTTGACATAAATCATTGCCTCTTTTGTTCCCCCTCTAAATATACAAGTTAAAAGAAAATAAGAAGTGCCTATTAGGCAAATTATTATGTTAAATACTCACAAGAAAACAGCAAGGGAAATAAACCTAATTAGCCTGATGGTAGATTGTATTGAGCAATAAAATAATGCACACACTGCAATACTGTGTCCATACGTTATAATCAGAATATTTACTATGATGTCTGCCATTACAGGATACAGAAATGTAGGCAAATAGCTGGATGAACCAACTCTTATTCCTGACCCACAGCCCCAGTACTGATCCTTTCTCCAAAATCTGTAGGCTGGAGGCAAAGAGCTATCTACTAAGCAGGTACTCAAGCCACAAGGCTGGTGAACAGTCTTGTACGCAGGTAAGTAGAGATAGGTAATCTGAGATCAGCTGAGGAACTAGTCACAAACCTGTCATGACCAGTGGAATCCTGCCGACCACCTGAGGCACTGGAACCGGCAGATGCAGTTTACCTTCTAGCCTAGTGATGGTGCAGCAGAGCAGCCACTCCTGCCTCCGGCTAAGCTACCTCAGTCGTACAAAGACAAAGGGATTCCCGAACCTTACAAGTATTTTATTTTATTTTTAAAAAACTTCTTATTTAGAGACGTTTGAAAGAATTTATAATACAACAGTAACAAAAGATGCTTGAACAAAGCTGAACAACATATAGAAGTGATAATATAGTATATTGTATACAAGACAGTATAATGCTATAGCCTTAAATTTTTGCCTTTTTCAATAAAATCCAAAAAGGGGAACCATCTTTCTAGGGAATCCAATTGGTATATCAGACTCTCAGCTGTTAAGATTTGGTCTGGTGTTTTATCCATAATCAAGTATTCCCACAGTTTATTATTGTATTAAAGAGGAGGAGTATTCTTCAGCTTTCCAATGGTGTGCAAGAACCACTTTAGCAGCTATGAACATGTATGAAATTAAATATTTCCTCATATTAGGTTTCTTACAAGTATTTTAGCTGGAACTGAATGTCAGTGGAATTTGTTGAGTTTGATATGGGATGGTTTTTATGTGTTGGTTAAAACTCCTGAGATGAATATTTATCAGTTTTGATTTTCACATCTATAATTGCCCTTTCAACAATGTATACATTTTTGTTGAAAAAGTAGTCAATTTGTTTGAAAAGCAGATGATTATTTTTAAAGTCTGTTTCAAGGGGAGCAGTTTCCCAGGTTTTCTTGCTGTAGGCAAATGTGAATTTGTATCAGATAGGCTGAATCCCATCTAAGATTTCTGCTAATGGAAGAGGATGCTATTTTTGCCAGTTCCCTGCTCCTGGTCCTCATGTGCTTCCTGAGAGTGCTCAGGAGCAGGATTTTGGGGATCATTTTGGACTGCATTGGGAGGCAAGGAAGTCTGGATCTGGATCTCTGGATCTGATAGCCCCACCGCTGTCAGGGAGCATGAGGGTCAAGGGGAAACAGGGCACCGTGCTGAGGATAAGGGGAATGTGCCCTCAGAAGGGACCTCATCTTAAAAAAATAATAAATAAATAAAAATGGCAAAAAAAGAAGGGACCTCTTCTTCAGCTGGTGAACGGGTATCCTTTCACACCAAGGAACCATCCCTGGACAGGGAGGGAGGGGGGCTCTTGGTAATTGGTGATTTCATCATTAGGCAGGTAGACAGGTGGGTGCTGAACCCGTGTACTGACCAGATGGTGACTTGCCTACCTGGCCTAACTCAAGGCCAGAACCTCCAAGGTAGCCTTCTCAGAAGTGCTACCTGTTCCATGTGCAGGGCCAGAGAGACAGGCACAGATCAGGAGTCTCAATGTGTGGATGAGACAATGGTGTAGGGGGGAAGGGTTCAAGTTTGTTAGGCACTGGGATGCTGTACAAAAGAGACGGTCTCCACTTGTCTCGAGAAGGAACCAGACTGCTGGTGCTTAAAATCAAAAAGGTGGCAGAGCAGTTTTTAAACTGAACATTGGGGGAAAGCTGACAGGCGACAAAAAGTCTCTGGTTCGGGATAGCTCATCTTGGAGAGATGAAAGGGTAGCTGTTGCTTTTCTACAGGGAGGTGGATTGGAATTGTCAACTGAGACTGTGGCTAGAGATATGGACTGCCTGACAAGATCTCGAGGCAGCAAGAGGAAGGTTGAGGGCTTAACATGTATGGGAAACTACAGGTGGTTAAAACTCCTGATAGACACAAATGATAGAAGTGTCCAAGGTAAAATTGGGGAATTGGAATGCTTGGTGTTGGGGGGGAAATAGACATTGTGGGTATTTCAGAAACTTGGTGGGATTAGGAGAATCACTGGGAAATGGTGATTCCTAGTTACATATTATATTGTAAGGATGGTGGGGAAGGGTTGGAGGTGGGGTGGCTCTGTATGTCAGAGAGGGTATACAGTCCAGTAAGATTGAGAGGGTAAGAGAATTGGATTCACTTCTGGAAATGCTATGGGTTGAAATAGTGGGCCCCAAAGGAAACTTAACACTGGGAGTTTGTTATCGCCCACCAGATCAAAAGATAGAGAAGGATTATAAAATGATGAATGAATTAAAGGTAGTGGCTAGACAAAAAACCTGTGTCATAATAGGTGATTTTAACTACCCACACATTGATTGGGTCGATATATGTTCTAGTCAGGAAAAAGAGATTGAGTTTCTAGACACTCTCAAAAGGAGTAGTGAAGGATGATAGGGAAATGGCTGAGAAGCTGAATACATTTTTTGCCTCTGTCTTCACTGTGGAAGATGAGAAGTGCTTGCCCACTCCAGAACTGCTGATTTCGGGAGGGGTGTTGAAAGACCTGAGTCAGATTGAGCTGATGAAAGAGGAGGTCCTACTACTGATAGACAACTTAAAAACTGATAAATCACCAGGCTCAGATGGCATACATCCGAGAGTTCTGAAAGAACTCAATTGTGAACTTGTGGATCTCCTGACAAAACTATGTAATCTTTCATTAAAATCTGCCTCCATTCCTGAGAACTGGAAGGTAGCTAATGTCACTCCCATCTTTAAAATGGGTTCCAGAGGAGATCCGGGAAATTACAGGCCAGTCAGTCTGATGTTGATACCAGGTAAATTGGTGGAAACTGTTATTAAGGAAAGAATTAGTAAGCACATTGATGAACAAAAACTATTGAGGCAGACTCAGCATGGGTTATGTAAGGGAAGATCTTGTCTCACTAACCTGTTAGTGTTCTTTGAGGGAATGAACAAACATGTGGACAAGGGGGACCCAATAGATATTGTTTACCTTGACTTCCAGAAAACTTTTGATAAAGTTCCTCATCAAAGACTCCTAAGTAAGCTCAAAAATCATGGGATAAAAGGACAAGTCCTCTTGTGGATCAAAAACTGGCTAATTAATAGGAAACAGAGAATGAGTATAAATAGGAAATATTCTCAGTGGAGGGTGGTAAGCAGTGGGGTACTGCAGGGATCAGTACTCGGTCTGATGCTTTTTAACTTGTTCATTAATGATTTGGAGTTGGGAGTAAGCAGTGAAGTGGCTAAATTTGCGGATGACATGAAGTTGTTAGGGTGCTGAAAACCAGGAAGGATTGTGAGACACCCCAAAGGGATCTGTTGAGGATGGGTGAGTGGGTTTCAGCGTGGCAAATGGGGTTCAATGTGGCCAAGTGCAAGGTGATGCACATTGGGGCAAAAAATCTGAACTGGCAGAGACTGACCAAGAAAGAGATCTTGGTGTTATAGTAGATAACTCACTGAAAATGTCTAGACAGTGTGCAACTGCAATAACAAAGGCCAACACTATGCTGGGGATTATTAAGAAGAGAATTGAAAACAAATCACCAAATATCATAATGCCCCTGTATAAATCAATGGTGCACCCTCGTTTGGAATACTGTGTACAGTTCTGGTCACCACACCTTAAAAAGGATATTATAGCTTTGGAAAAAGTGCAGAAAAGGGCAACTAGAATGATAAAAGGGTTGGAACACTTTCCCTATAAAGAAAGGTTAAAACGCTTGGGGCTCCTTAGCTTGGAGAAACGACAGCTGAAGGATGACATGATAGAGGTTTATAAGATTATGCATGGGATAGAGCTGTTAGAGAAAGAGGCACTTTTCTCCCTTTCTCACAGTACAAGAACTCATGGGCATTCAATTAAGTTGCTGAGTGGTCGGGTTAGAACAGATAAAAGGAAGTACTTCTTCACCCAAAGAGTGATTAACACATGGAATTCACTGCCACAGGAGGTAGTGGCAGCTATAAGCATGGATGGCTTCAAGATAAGCATATGGACCATCAGAGATCCATCAGTGGCTATTAGCAACAAGATATAGATAGGGACTCCGGGGCAAGTGATGCTCTGTATTCTTGATGCTTGGAGAGGTCAACAGTGGGAGGGCTTCTAGTGTCCTGGCCCCACTGGACCTCCTGATGGCACCTGGTATTTTTGACTACTGTGTGACAGAGTGTTGGACTGGATGGGTCACTGGCCTGATCCAACATTGGCTTCTCTTATGTTCTTATGTTCCTACTGTATTGATGGAGATCCCTTCCTTCAGCATTAATTTAACGTGAGATCCAAGCTGATATCTGTGGCTGGCAGGACACCATGCAAGCCCATCCCCTCCCCACCCTGATGTCCTACTAGTCATACTCTGTACCCTTTCTCACACATATCTGTTTTTCCACAGAAATAAACTGTTCAATATGAATCCAGAGGGTGAGAATTTTTTTTAAAAAAAAATGGAAAGTGTAAATAAAACTAAGGATTTTGTGTATAAAATCAAGAATGAGCACTAAAATAAAAAGGAGACATTTTCATAACAATGAGCATGGGTGAAGAAGAATCCATAGAGACAGAAGCTAAGGTGACAAGATTAAAGGTCATGCCGGGTCTTAAAACTGAACAAGAGAATAAGAAAACTAATACAATTGGCTTTCAAATAGAATGCGGTGTGACCTTAACATTTAATCTGAGACCAGTTTTAGATAGCAGGCTGTGAAACAATTTATACTTAGGAGATCAAAGAGGAACAAAGATTTATGCACATCCTGGAGTAGAAAGAAATGGAGCTACCAGCATCCTAGTAAGATGAAATGGATACTGACAGTGCAGACTTACAATATCAAAATTAAGGTGATCTTGCTAGATGGGCATCAGTGAGACTCTTAGTCGCAGTTTTGGAAAGCATTAGCAACTCCTATTAATTGAGTAAATGATGTTCAAGTCTGGAGAGATTTGCTTCGGCAGCTGTAGCCAGAACTAGATCTTATAGCTGTTGTGTGGTGTTTATGTCAAATAAAGGTAAAGGTAAAGGTTCTCTTGCTTGAAAGCCAGTCGAATCCGACTCTAGGGTTGCGGTGTTCATCTCCGTTTCAAAGCCGAAGAGCCAGGGCTGTCCAAAGACATTTCCGTGGTCATGTGGCTGGCATGACTAAACACCAAGGTGCATGGAATGCTGTTACCTTCCCATCGAAGTGGTACCTATTTATCTACTTGCAATTTCTTGCTTTCGAACTGCTAGGTTGGCAGGAGCTGGAACTAGAGATGGGAGCTCACTCCGTCATGCGGCACTCTTGGGTCTCAAACTGCTGAATTACTGACCTTCCACAGCCTGCAGTTCAGCGTCTTAACCACTTGAGCCACTGCAGCTCCTCATGTCAAATACTTAGGCACAAATTCAGCATTATGAACATATGATATATCCTGCTAATTCCATGCATGAAATTTGATATGACAATGGACTGGGCAAGTTGTTAAGTTTCTGAAGTTCTCACCAGGGATAATTGCCTCTTCTCTATTATGTGCTACATCAGGAGTCCCAAATCTCACTGAGCTTGTGGACACTTTTGAAATTTTGAGAATGAGGGATGGGTGCACTGTGGCTGCCATAATATGGTTGCCATAGGGTGCTGGGGCCACTCACA
Source organism: Gekko gecko (assembly GCA_029375565.1). Lineage (NCBI taxonomy): Eukaryota > Metazoa > Chordata > Lepidosauria > Squamata > Gekkonidae > Gekko > Gekko gecko. Next base: position 35,210,773 of record JAPDNY010000008.1, on the reverse strand, counting down.
AAATGTTGGGAGATTGCAAGCCAATCATCCCCTTACACTAGACACAGATATTTCTAAATGGGTATTCCCTGCAGACATTAAAATGATCCCTTTGGAGTTCTTCTGAATAACTTATTTCTCCATTGGGGCAGAGGAAAGCCAGAATGGCTGTTTACTTCTGAAGTAGGATGCTTTGGGAAGAACCAGTGAGTGGCTGAGTTCAGACTGGCAATTTGCCCCGGTAGGGACCCGGGCCAGTGATGACTCAATCCCGGAGTAAATGGGGCGTTCACACAGGCACATCTGCCTGGCATCCCCCACCCATAGCCAACCCGTGCTGTTGCGCTTCACCGCCGGATTAAAAAGATACCTGATAAAACCCGTAGTAAATCTGAAAGCCCGTGTATGTCACGTGTTTCTCCGCTTCCGGGGAGTCTGAATGGACAGCCAAAAAGCCGGGAGCAACCCGGCTTGGGCAGAAGGCAGCAGCGGTGTGATTGGCTGTGCTCTGCTCCACTGCCCAATGCGGTGCTGGCACTGCAGGGTCCTCCCCCAATCGGCAAAATGCGCTTATGCGCATGAGCGCATGAGCACATGGGTGCTCATGCACACATACACCCATACACCCACAGCCGAATTAATGGGGAAACGGCAAATATAGCACGCCTCCGGTGCGGCAGTCTGAATGCTCCCGTGTGCCTCCGTCCCATATCTTCTGGCAGCGGCCCCTGCTGTGTGAACGGGAAAACCCGGTATAGTTTATTCCAGGGCTTTTTTGCTACGACTGGCTACCGGAGCAAACTGCCAGTCTGTACTCAGCCAGTGTTAAGAAATGGGCCCCATGCTGCATACTGCTGGGCTCAGCGAGGGAAGAGAAGGCAAATCCAGTGGTGTGAGGCTAATTTGTTGATGGGATGATATCTAAAACTCTCAACACATTTTGAACATAAATATTCTTCCTTTAGGAGAAACATGTCAATATATACATTTAACATAATTAGATTACATATTTTTTAAAATTAAAAAAATAGTCAATCTCCTTTCAAAGTAAATAAGCTATTTCATTACTTGTATAGCTGGAAATACTATCTGGGTTTCTCAAATGTAAAGAACGCTCTGCTTTTGTAACGTGACCAAGCATTGAGCCACAGATCTGAAAGCTGATCATACAAACATGTTCTGATTTGGAATTTATCTACAGCAATCGAGGCCTTAAGCTCATGTTTTCTTGATTTTGCCTGAAATAGCAGCATTGATCCAAAACACAGCTGTGTCAATTTTCCTTAAAAATTTCTGCACTTTTCAACAGACTATTCCACCTCAGGGTACAGGTGTATTATAGCCATCAGATTGCTAAATGCTTGAAAGCTTAGTGGACTGAAACAGCTCAGCATCTATAACAGATGCCAAGTGGTTTTTCCGCATTCTTCTCATCGTTCATTTATACAAATCCATAAACAGAGTATGGTACTCCTGGTCAGAGACTGTGATACTGTAGCTTCTATAATTATTTTAATGGAGATCTGTCACTTAGAGTGGGCCTCTAAATATGGTGAGTCATCTGCCCAACTGTGAAGGACACACTCTTGCCTGCTGTATAAGCACATCCAAGATCTTCAACACAATAGTATAATTAAATAATGTTATGAAGCAAATATACAGTCACTCCATTCCTCAGTGCTGAGGAGATCATCCTCTCAGATTTTGCTGTAGCAGCTGAAACAAACCTGGCAGATCTCGACCAAGATCTAAGCTAGATTTAATAATATTAAAGGCTACAGGTTAGGTATAGCCAGTTCAGAAAAATATTTAATGCAAAGGTTTCAATGCTGAGGAGATCTTTGTTATTTATTTATTTATTTATTTATTTATTTATTTATTTATTCGATTTATACCCCGCCCTCCCTGCGAAAGCAGATGGCACCTTCCCTCCCTAATTCCCATTGTTTAATTGCCACAGTAGCTGACCTTGTTTTATTTGCTGGGCCTCAGTCACCATAAATGGCTATAATAACACAAGGGTGGAGTGTTTACCAACAGCTATATATTTAGAGCTCACTTGTGAGTGGTCTCAGCTTTGTGAGTAAAAGAGCTCCAGTAACTTAACATCTGAAAAAGGTGTGTGTGGGGGGGAGGAAAGTTGAAGTGGTAAGCAAGTTGAGCCACTGTGCAAGTTCAGCAACAAGACGAGGAAGCCAGAGCATTAAGCTCTGTTCCTCTTTGTATTGGATGACAGTATAGTTCCAAATACATCACTTAGTATTAAATTAAAAGCCACTGAAAACAAAAGCAGTCATGACTAGAGAGGTCTTACTCTGATTCATGGTGGATAGGTTCACCAGTGGCTAACTAGACACAACAACAAAACCAAACTTCGTTGTTCGGGGATAGTAACCATTCAAATAATAGTGCTATGGGAACACAAGAGGGGAAAGCGTTGGCCTCTGTGCCCTGTTCATTGGCCTTCTTGGCATTGGCACCTAGTTGGCCACCATGTGGAAAAAGATGCTGGACTAGGTAAACTACTGGTGTGATCCACATGGGAATTCTTACACGCTGGGGCCCCAGACTGACTTACCTGGAGCCCCATTTGTGGGCCTGTGGTGCAAAGTGAGACATGACATGGGTTGCTGGAGCAATTTGGGGCCCAGGTGGCACAGCTGGCCAGCTGTTGAGCAGGCTACTGCAGCTTCACGGATGATCATACCTCTGCCTTCCCTGCCCTGGCCAATCGGGCACATCCTGACAGGGGGCAGGATTTGGGCTGGTGGACCTCCCAGATGGGCTTGCCCTCTGGTCTGCTCAAGCAGAATAAAAGAAGGCCTTTGTACTGTTGGGGCCTCAGTCAGCCACATAGTGTCTCACAGGTTCTGTTAACGGTAGGTTGGTTCCCCCCCCGTTATGTCACAACTTTGTTGGGAGGCATCAGCGTGTGGCTGGATCCATTTTGGGGGGGAATAGGGTTGCCAAGTCTGGGTTGAAAAGTACCTAGAGACTTTGTGAGTGGATCCAGGAGAGGACAGAGTTTGGGGAGGGGAGGGACCTTAGCATAGTACAATGTCATATATAGTCCACCCTTCAAAGCAGCCGTTTTCTCCAGGGGAGCCAATCTCTGTCAGCCTGAGATCAGCTGTAAAAGTGGGAGATCCCCAGGCCCCCACCTAGAGGCTGGCAACCCTATTAGGGAAAGTTTGGCCTTCATGCCCACTTCCCCAGATTTGGGGATCCCCTTCAAGGATTTTGGGGTAAAGAAGAAGAAGAGAAGGAGGAGAAGGAGATTGGATTTATATGCTACCCTTCACTACCCAAAGGAGTCTCAGAGCAGTTTACAAATCTCCTTTCCCTTCCCCTCCCCACAACAGACACCCTGTGAGGTAGGTGGGGCTGAGAGAGCTCTTTCCAGAACTGTCCTTGAGGGAACAGCTGCTGTGGAGGAGTGGGGAATCAAACCTGGCTCTCCCAGATTACAGTCCGTGCTCCTAACCACTACACCAAACTGGCTGGTGAGAGTTTACAGGGGTCATGCCCAGCTGGGAGCTGTCAAGGCACCCTTGCTCTTAAGTGGCAGAGGAGACCATGCAGTGGCTACCACCCAAATAGAATGCTGCATTCTGCCAAACCAGATTTCCACAGCAGATGGGCTGGGGTGGGGTGAGCTCACTGGCCAGCAGGTGGGTTGGCGGGTGCCTGAATCCATTTTGCTCCATGCTGTGCCAAAGCTCTTATAGCTTGTGGCCATTTTTACCCAATAAAGTTGTGGCTGTTTTCATCCAGCTGCTCCCTATTCATGAGGGAGTTGGGCCTGGAATTTTATTTCTTATACTTTAGCAGCAGCCTCCCAATCAATGGGATGCTGAGTGAGTGGGAAGAAACCAGGTAAGGAACCCCATCTGTATTGTGGCATTCATACCTAGACTGGTGTGGAATAACACCAAGGGAAAACTAGCCCCTTGCACTCAGTGTGAGTGAGCAGGGCTGCCCCCAGCTTATTTTGCACCCTAGGTGAGGATCCCTTCTGGTGCCCGCCCCCGTACACTGCCCCCTCCCCCTGTGCACCGCTCCCCTGTGTGCCGCCCCCTCCCCCCCAATGCCAGTAAGCTCAGAAAATAGTATTTTTGCTCACAGGACTCCACAGCTTAGAGGGAACATTGCACAGGAGTGTAACCATTTATTCAGGCAAGTTTGTTAAAAGCATTTTGTGCAGCGCAGACGAGACAGCTGTTCCCCAACACACACTCTCTAGCAAGACGACTCCCGGCCTGCACACACACTTTCACGTGCACACCCAAAATCCCCCCTCCCCTGCCAAGTGTCATCCCTTTGGATGGATGCTTCGGTGCCCCCCCAAGCCCGGCATTGCAAGGGGAGATTTTGTGGCAGGAGGAGGCCAAAGGAGGGACACTCTCTGAAGCGTTGCTCCCCACTCGCAATGGGCGAAAATGGGCCTCTCCGGCTTCCTGGGACCTGGAAGCCCCAGATGGTCCAGCCAGGCTGGGCCAGAAGGAAACGCTGGGCCTGTCTCTTCCCAGTTCCACGGCCGGCTCTGTCTGGGTGGGGAGTGCTTCCTGAGGGGGACATCTTGGTGGGGTGCTGAACTTCCTTGGAGATGGCTGGCGGGTGCCTTGGCTGGGTGCTTTTGTGGAAGGGGGAAACCCACGCTGGAAGGCAAAAACCTCACATTGCAAACAGCTTGTTCAGCCAGGGTTTCATTCGCCACTCCCTCCCAGACCTCTTTCATGTCTGCGGGCCCGCTTCCCTGCCCCTCCCACTCTTCTCACAGGGGGTGCCATTCCAGATCTCAGGGAGACGAGAAATGTGGGGGTTGGCGCTGAGGATGCTCTGCTTGCAGTCAGCGCTTCTGGGTGCACTTGCCAGCCTCGGGGAGAAAGAGACGGTGGTGGTGGTTACCCAGTCAGGGCTTTTGATGGGGGGGGGCTTTTGGCGGGGGGCTGGGTGCAGCTTGGTGCCCTAAGGACCAGCCCACCGTAGGTGAATGCCTACTTCGCCTAGTGAGTGAGCCGGCCCTGCGGGTGAGCAGGGCCCTCTTATCATTGAGATCGACATTGTAGTGATACCATTTTTTAATATTGTAATGTAAAGTACGGTAGGATGATAAAATGGTTCATTAAATAGTTTTTACTGTGCTATGCCCTTTATTTACTCTGACTCGGATGGCCCAAGTTAGCCTGATCTCATCTGAACTCAAAAGCTAAGCAGTGTTGGGCCTGCTTAGTACTTGGATGGGAGACCACTAACAAAGTCCAGGGTAACTGCACAGAAGAAAGCAATGGCAAACCATCCCTTTTTGTCTCTTGCCTATGGGATCACCCCAAGTTGGCTTCAGCTTGATGGCCTTTTTCACCACCATTCCCTTAGTTTAGCCTGAAGTAGTAATTTATAATTAAATATAAAGAACATGCTCTTCTTTCACAGTTGCATAAATTCATTCACCTCTTATCCTCTTCCAAATGTTTTGGCACCGTGACACTTTGTAGCTGGGGCTGTCTTGTCGGCAGAGATCCACATGATGAGGCCCAGCACGTGGTTACAGTGTGCATATACTTGGTTCCCCAATCCCCACAAGATAACAACTTTGTATAGACAGGGCTTAATAAAAGAGTAGTTCATGTTTTATGATTGATATGGAAAATAATTTCTGTGCTGGAAAAAAGTAATACATAATCCAGCCCACTGGGGAAGAAAGCAAATTCTGAATTAAAAATGCCAGCCAAAGACATGATAATGGTACAATATGCTCTCCAAGCGAACGAGTTGATTGACTGTTTCTCATTATGCTAGGAAAAGTCAATTTAATTAAAAAGATAGGTAACATTGGATTATATCCATGAGGACTGTAATATAATTGTATCTGATTTGGCCAGGTGAATGTGGTCCAGATGATTAAAGAGTCCAAAATGGTAAATACATGAAAGCATAAATTCCCAGAGTTACCTAAAAGTGTTTCCAAAAATGGATAGTGTGGTGGGATTCTGATATGTGATATTTAAAGCAGGTTATGGTGAAGTCTTTGAAATGTGTGTAGAAGAACATTTAAGCATGGTCAAGAAGTCTATAATAGAACATTTTAGAAAATAAGTGATAGGAAGTCTCTAAATAATCTGCTATATCTAATCCATGTTATTTAGCCATTTTATATCTCCCATACTATACCGACACCTTTGCAAACACTAATGATTTGTTCAAATTTTACAGACAATTCATAGGAGGAATAAAAGGAATATTGCTGAAAGGTAGTAAGAGCATAAAAGCTGGAATATATCAAGACCATGAAATGGGAGATCTAGATGGATTAAGATTTAAATTAATGATGTATAAATGCTAAATACAGTTAGATATCTAAGTGCATAGATCCTGGAATTCTTTGGTGAGCTGAAAACATGAAGGTTAATTCCTCTGAATGCCATTATGAAAATGACAACCGTTCCTTTTCCACATTATCTTTCTTTCTTAGTCTCCACATTACCTTTCTTTCTCAGTCTGCTGTTTTTTTTAAAAAAATCCAGTCATTAGGAGGAAACTGACATTTAGTCAAATGAAAAAGACATATTTCCTTGTAGTTCTGTAGTGTGTAATGGTTTGTTGAATTTATTGGTGCCATAAAGATAATACATCTTTTGTTAGGGAAAACTCATCCAAAAGAGAACTAAGTTTTACAATGTACATTTGCATAATAGTAATGGCTCAATACAATTTAGACCCTAATGAAACACAATGAAATATATTAATAAATTGTATTATGTTTTAGAATGTAGGGAATTTTATTTGGTTATGAGAAATATATTTCAATGAGCAATCAAAGGAGCATTATTTAATTATATTTCACTCCTGCCTCTTTTTTATATAAATATATTTTAAGTACATGCTGGAGTAATCTTGCTTGTCAGTTCCAATATAAGTACAAACTATACTTTAGAATCTATGGCTTCTCTTGGTATTGGAATTCACAATTACATTAAAATTATATTATTTCATAGGACTTTTTATTTATATTGCAAATCTATAATTGTCAGCATCAGATTCCAGTAGGCTAGAAAATGTTCCTTTAAAAAAATCATATTTTTTTTCTGACCTGTATCTCTGCTTCTTTAAAATACCATTAGAACCAATTACCCTCCTACAACTGGGTTAGGTAAAGTATACACACATCTGGTTTCTATATGGATACACTTCTGGATGCCAATCCATATTGTGATGCTCATTTGGATGTGAAGTGTCCATCGTCAGTAATCACATGAGATCTGTAAGATATAGAGTGCATACTGCTGTCATGCAATTGAATGTAGATTTTATTTGGCCTTGAGTCATGAGATCTGTAAGGTATAGAGTGCATACTGCTGTCATGAAATTGAATGTAGATTTTATTTGGCCTTGAATCATGAGTGTCACAGTGGCTGAAGGTGACTGGCTCCCTTTTACCATTATGAAGAGAGTACAGTGCTGCCGCCGCCAGTGTTATACCTCACAGTAACTGGAACTGTGTTGATGCGGAGAGTGGTAGATTCCTCATGCTCTCCTGGCAGTGGCTGTGTTACAATAATATATAGAGACTGTATCCCCAGGAAGGATCCAATCCAAGCATTTAGCAAACCTAGAGTTGCTTGGATTCAGCATAGTTTCTTCATTGTGTTCTTCAGGTTCCTATGCTCTGGGACCATTTATTCTATATTTTTCGGCCTCCTATAGCTCTTGCAACAACACATTAAAGAATCTTTAGTTTATTAATTGTCACATTCTAAGTGGTTAATGATTAATCTATTAAGTACATATGCATATCTCCAAAATTTCAGTATAAGTGAGATTTTGAGATACTGAAGAGCTAGATTTGAGTCCTGTAGCCCCTTAAAGACCAATAAGATTTTGGGGGTATAAGCTTTCAAGAGTCAAAGCTCCCTTCATCAGGTAACTAGTTTATACCCTGAAAATCTTGTTGGTCTCTAAGGTGTTCCTGGACTTTAGCTCTTGTACTGCAAACCAACATGGCTGCCCTCTGAAGGTATCTTAAGGTGACACTGAAGGAATTATGAGATGACCTACAATTTAATCAGTCTACCTATTCTTAGACAGAGAGGTAACTGGACTATTATCTGACAAAGCTCTGTGTTTTGATATTGCCTTTTCAATAAGAAGAAAACAAAGTTGATATGAGCCAGTTTGGTGTAGTGGTTAAGTGTGCGGACTCTAATCTGGGAGAACCGGGTTTGATTCCCCACTCCTCCACTTGCCCCTGGCTGGATGACCTTGGGCAAGCCATAGTTCTGGCCCAGCTGTTTTTGAAAAAAGAGCAGTTTCTGTCAGAGGTCTCTTAACCCCACCTACCTCACAAGGTGTCTGTTGTGGGAAGGGGAAGGGAGAGGAGTTTGTAAGCTGCTCTGAGACACCTGTCAGTAGTGAAGGGCGGGGTATAAATCCAATCTCTTCTTTTCTTCTTCTTAATTTTTTAAAGTTATTCCTAAACATGGTAGAACATTTCCCCCCAATTGTCATTAAAGTGTCATTCATGTTCCAAGTCCTGCAACACACGAGAGGTTTTGATTGTTCTTCCCAATCTGCATGGCCATTAAATTAATGCCAGTTGAACTGCAGCTGCCAAAATTTTAAAATTCACTGAGTGCCTTCCACAGTCCTCAGTCGATTTTGCTAACTGAAGAATTTAAAGGCTGAGCTATCCAAAACTCTGACTAAACGTGTTGCTTTGCAAACAGTGTTGGTGTGAACAAATCAAGTAGTCAGAAGTCTTAAAATGCCCAAGGAGGTAAAATCACAAGAGACTGAGCAAGTATTTCCATTAGATTAAATTGCTAGAGGCTCAAAGCTCAATATAGCTATCCCCACTTGAGATCAATGGGCTATAGGGGCTGAGGCTCACTCTTCATCACAAGGATGTTACCTTCTTAATCCACCTCATCACATTTAACAGTAATGATAAACCCAGTGCGAAGGCTGAGATGTTTGGGACTCCTGGGGCCATGATTGATTTATTCAGAATGCACTTATCCTGCAGACTGCATGGCTATTTTGTACCTCTACTCTCTTCCCGTGCAATCTATTCAGTATTCATACATCTGCTGCATTATCTTACTGCCTAACTGCAAACTCTCTGTGGTACAAACAGGACATGATTTCCGGACATGATTTAGGACAGAGCAAGGCATTATGCAATCCATGTGGTTTCTCTTGAAGATAGGAGATTTTTCTCAGTTTTTTTTTTAAACTCTCCCCCATAATGTTTGGTAAGGGATATGTATGATGTGACATCATCACATTGTGATTTTCCTTACCCACACCTCTCAGCATTGGCTGACATAGAGTGGAAGTGAGGAAATGTATGTCAAAAATAAAATGCTATACCATACAATTTTTTTACTACATATCATGGAAAGAGGATGGGGGAATTAGATATAAGAGCATGTTTTGTAGCCCCATATTCAGGGTAGTAAAGTAAAAACAATCTTCTGCTTAAATCACAATTTTATCCCTGAACAGGGCTCTCAAATATAACAGGGGAAATCATCTCTTTACCAAGCACTCCATGCTGTTCTAAATTGCATTGTACTGCCCACCCATGCCTGTCCTTGGCAGGCCCATAGCCGGAAACTTATTGGTGGTGGGGCATGACATCACTTTAGACATCACAAAAAATAAAATAAAAATAAAATGCTGGGGGAGCAGGAGGTGCTGCGGGAGGCAGGATCATGGCTGTACTTTGACCTCAGAGAGGTTTGGCCTGGAGTAGACTTACACCCAGTTCAGTGCAGCTTGCAGGGCGGTCCCAGAGGGGTTAGAGCTGGCCTTAGGACTAGAGGGGTTAGGGTTGAGTTGTGCCTCAGGGGAGCATCTCTAGGCAGTGTTCCCCCAGGGTGAGCGCTGGTGAATGAGGAGGGACATTGCTTTCTCCCTCACCTGCCCAGCCAAGAGCCTGGCTCTGTTTTTGTGTAGGGGGGTAGAAGCAGGAAGAGAGGCAGGCAATGGTCTCCACACACTTTCCCCAGAGAGGAAGTCTGAGCAGTGCCTGGCCCCAGGTAGAAAAGCAAAGGGTGTGTGAGGCAGCCAGTGGGTGCAGGCATTGGTGGCTGGGCAGCCAAAGGAAAGGGCTGTTCCCAAAGCCAGCACACCAGCATCAGTAGGGTTTAAAACATGGCCACTCGCCACAGCTTTTCTTCCTCCTGCCATCACCCTGAAACTTTCGCAATTTGTGTGGAAACAGACGGCTTTGCCCTGGTAGTTTCTAAAACTCAAGGGACAAAACATTTTGCCTGAATTAATTAGCTGTGCACTTTATTGGGTGCAGACTCCTTCTGAAGTGCTAGTTTAAAATTTGCACTCTTATTGCATTCTTGGAGGGTGGAATTGGGGTGGAGGGCAGGTAGCGTGGGTCAGATTTGGGGTGGGGCTTAGCCCAAGGGAGCCCCACCATGGCTACAGATCTGGTCCTTGTTCCCTTCCCCGTTCACCATAAACTCAACCAAATTGATGGGGGGTGGAAATTAACTTACAAAAAGATTATTTCCTTGGTTGTCTCTATCCTGCTGTAGTGCAGAAGTTGAATGGTGGGTCTTGCTAGAACACTGATGCTTCCCATTTTGCCTACCTGATTTACAAAACTAATCATGTTCATGTTAACTGAGAGTTTCAGATTGGATCACAAATAGCTTGCATGTTCTCACATGGCTGCCCAGGAACGGCAGTTCAATCCAGTAAATTCCAAAGACAGGTCAAAATGATTAAAGCTGTCAACAAATGAATGCCACTGATTGCTCATGAGCAAAAGCAGTAAAGACTGTGAAAATGTAGCTGACTTTACATGTTCATGTGTGAAGAGCAGCTACCATGCTGAATGCTGCCAGCTGCACTAGTGCAAACCACTGCTCATTTTTCATTGTGAATAGATCATCAGTGTACAAAAGGGAGATAAAAAGTGTACAAAAGTGTACAAAAGGGTTCACAAAAGGGAGATAAAATGAATATTTCAAATAAGATATGTTTGCATTTCAAGCATCTGATTTGCAAAAATCTAATTATTAAGGGTGGGCACGAACCTAAAGATTCCAGTTTGGTTTGGGGTTTGGGATGGTCCCCAAACCGTGCCAAAAATGCCCCAAACTGAACTGGCCAGTTCAGATCCCCCTTTCCTCAGCTGTGGCTTGCTGTGACTGGGAGAAAGAGGGGGATTGCCTGGAAAGGGTTAAATGGCTGGCAACCATTTAACCTATCCATTTTGCTTCCCCCTGCTTCGAAGCACAGGAGGGAGCAAAACTGATGAGTTTAATGGCTTACGGCCATTTAAACCTGACAAGTGGACTCATCCCACTGTTAGGTTTAAATGGCTGGCAGACATTTAACCTATCCATTTTGCTTCCCCCTGCTTCGAAGCGCAAGAGGGAGTAAAACTGATGAGTTTAATGGCTTGCAGCCATTTAAACCTGACAAGTGGACTCACCCCGCTGTTAGGTTTAAATGGCTGGCAGACATTTCACCAGGGGAAGTGAAACTGACTGGTGAAATGGCTTGCAGCCATTTCAGCCTAACAGTGGGGCAGTTGCACCTGTCAGACTGAAATGGCTGGCAGCCATTTAAACCTAACAGATCAGCTGCGGACCCGCACTGCTCAGCTGTTTGGTTCAAATGGCCCAAACAGCCGAACCAGACTGGACAAAAGTCCGGTAAATGTTTGTGGGAAGGTGCCAGATTTTGTGTTGTGAACTGGTTTGTGTGCATCCCTACTAATCATCACTAAATTGGGTAACAGAATTTTAGTTTCAGTTTATTTTAAAAGTGCTTGAGCCAAGATTCCCAACCTCCCTTCTGATTTTTGGACCTTTCTCATGCACTTGAGCTGGGATGTCATTTATATTCTGATTGCAGGGATTTACAGAGATAATGCCTTTTGAGAGCCGATAATCTGAATAATGCAAGAGCTGCAGTCTCCGCAGGGTTTTATTTGCATAACTATTTATGTAAATATTATCAGTTTTAAACCTTCAAAGAATTGCACATTTTAAATTGCCATTGTTTCACTGAATGCTTCATTCCCCTTATTTGATGACGAAGAGATCAACTTCAATGGTTTCTATTTACAAAAAGCGAACGCATATTAAGTCTTTCACAGAGGGACTTTCATGGATCATATGTTTACTCTTCCGTCATTTTTAAATTTGGCTCTATAAGCTTTCTAGGGGAATCTCAACAAGATCAACTTAAAGGGCACAGGGAAATCTAAACTGAGATGTTCCTTTAGATGCCATCCAGAGTGCCGCCCAGAGTGCTCACCTGCAAAAAGAGCTGTCAGCTATTTGCTAAAAAGCTGTCAGCTTTTTCCTTCTTGTTTATTTATTTAGACAATTTCGTACCCCACTTTTCTTTCTGATGGGACCCCAAGCAGCTCACAAAAGCTCACAGCTTAAATAAACACCATAAACAAGCAGAATACTATTAATAAGCAACTCTCTCCAGAATTTACCATACCAAACAAAAAATAAATATTACAAAATAAATCATGTCACAAAATAACTTAAAAATAAATCATTTTAGCATATCGCGAATTCTTAGGACGGATCTCTTGTTCCTTAAGAAAGGAAATAACAGGTACCAAGTTTCCACAGAAGTTGTGACATAGTGGTCCTCAGGGTTTCTGGTCAGTCCAGCCATAACCCTGGCCATTATAAAATGTTCCCATATACTGTTATACCAATGTTCTGATTCTGGGAGTTATCTATCCACTGAGAAGCTATTAAAAGTCAAGCAATGACCAACAGTGTCAAAATGAATTCTTTCTGAGTAAACTTAGCAGTCATGAAACAAGAGGATGGATTCTCTTATGCATTAAAAATTGGTTAATGGCAGGGAGCAAAGAGTAGGAATCAATGGACAAGTCTCACAATGGAGGGAAGTAAGCAATGGGGTCCTACAAGGATCGGTATTGGGACAGGTATTATTTAATTTATTCATAAAGGATCTGGAACTAGGAGTAAGTACCATAGTTTGCAGTTGACACAAAATTATTCAGGGTGATGAAAGCCAAGGCAGACTGTGAAGAGCTCCAAGAGGACCTCCACAAACTGGGTGAGTGGGTGACAATGTGTCAGTGGTGCACATTGGGGGGGGGGATCCCATCTTAAAGTATAGGCTAATGGAGTCTGAACTTGCAGAAGCTAAGAGGGGAAAAGATCTTAGGTTCATAGTGGATAGCTCAATGAATGTGTCAACGAGGAGTGTGCATTCGGCTTGGCTGAGCCGGAACACCCCCCACCCCCCACCCCGTATAATGCCTATGGCATTATTTGGGCTCTCTAGAAGCCGAATCAGATTCTCTGATCTGATTCGGCTTCCCAGGAAAGTACTATCCAGCTTCTATACAGCATCCCCAATATACTCCCCCAGTCAGCTGGCAAGCCACTGGTGAAGCGAAGAGGAGGGAGAGCAAGTCAGTTTCACTTTCCTCCGCTTTGAAGTGGGGGGGAGTGAAACTGACACGCTCTGATTCCCTTCCCCAGCCAGCCTACTGTGGTGGGCAGGCTGGGGAAGGCGAAGGGAGGCCAAATTCTCCCCAGTCCAGTGAAGGATCCAACTCCCCCCCAAAGTGGCCACAGGCGGCAGACTCTCATCATAGAAGGGAAGGCAAATTGAATGAAGGGAGCCTGCTACCTCTGAATGAAGGGAGCCTGCTACCTCTGCAGTGCGACTCCAGAAACTGACTCCAGAAATTTGGCGATTCCAGAAATTTGGCAATACCGATAGTTCCTGAACACTAGTATCACACCAACACCAGGATTCGGGAATATCGGAAAATACCAATATTTTGGGGGTTTGGTATATCCAAATAAAAAAAATACGATTTTTTTTTGTGCACAACCCTAGTGTCAACCCAGTGTTCTGCAGTGGTGAAAAAGGTAAATTCTATGTTAGGGATTAGTAGGAGTGGGATTGAGAATAAAATGGCCAATATTCTAATGCCCCTATATAGATCTATGGTGGAGACTCATTTATTATACTGTGTACAGTTCTGGTCACCATATCTCCAAAAGCACATTGCAGAGCTGGAAAAAGTGGAGGGGAGGGCAACCAAGATGATTAGGGGTTGGAGCATCTTCCCTGTGAGGAAAGACTGAGGAGTCTTTGACTTTTCAGTTTAGAAAAGAGATAACTAAGTGGGGACACGATAGAGGTTTATAAAATTATGCATGGGATGGAGAAAATTTGACAAAGGGAAAATTTTCTCCCCCTCCCCAAATACTAGAACTCGAGGGCATCCAATGAAGCTGATGGGCAGTAGGTTCAGGATGGACAAAAGAAAATACTAATTTACACAGAGAGTGATTAAAATGTTGCAGAATTTGCTGCCAGAGGGTGTAGTGCTGGCCACAGGAATAAACAGCTTTAAAAGGAAATTAGATAGATTCATGGAGGACAAGTCTATCAATGGCTACTAGTCATGGTGACTGAGGGGAAACCTCCACATTCAGAGGCACTAAGTCTGAATCCCAGAGCCAGGAGGCAACATCAAGGGAGGGCCTCGGCCTCTATGTCTTGTTGACCATCCAGACGAACTGATTGGCCACTGTGTGAGACAAGATGCTGGACTAGATGGATTGTTGGTCTGATCCAACAAGGGCTCTTCTTATGTCCTTATGTTCTTATCAAGGTTGGCTGCAGTTACCAGTCAAATGTACACTTGATAGAAAACTCCAGCTAGTGCACAGTGTGTTTAACAGTCATTGAATAGAGAAATAGCCTGATTCTAAGGAAATGTCCTTGGAGTTGTCCCCTTAAGTTTTCTAGAGGCATAGACCCTTGAAGGAACTAAAATGCCTTCTAGCCCATCACAGTGCTTCAAAGGTACAATGATGTGTTCACCACCATTTTGCATGTCAGGTTACTCAACCCAGACCACAGTAGGCTATGCTGCAAATGAATCTTTAGTTTCTGGGCAAGGTAATTGAGAGAGAGGTGACAGAGCAGATTCAGAATTTCCTGGGAGACACATTGGTGCTGGACCCGTTGCAGTCCAGCTTCTACCCCAGCCATAGGATGGAGACACTGTTTGTCACCCTCACAGATGGTCTTTGCAGACAGCTGGATCGAGGTGGGTCAGTGCTGCTGCTACTGCTTGACCTTACAGTGGCATTCAACATGGTTGATTATGACCTTTTGACCCATCATCTTGCTGACGTAGGAGTTCGTGAGGTGGTCTTGAAGTGGCTTACCTCATTTCTCCAAGGTTGGGGACAAAGGGGGTGTCAACTAGACACTTATTAGTGTGTGGTGTCCCTCTGTATCATCATGCCCCTGTATAAATCATTGGTGCGACCTCATTTGGAATAATGTGTACAGTTCTGGTCACCACATCTCAAAAAGGATATTATAGCATTGGAAAAAGTGCAGAGAAGGGCAACTAGAATGATAAAAGGGTTGGAACACCTTCCCTATGAAGAAAGGTTAAAATGCTTGGGGCTCTTTAGCTTGGAGAAACGACGGATGAGAGGTGACATGATCGAGGTTTATAAGATTATGAATGGGACTGAGCAGGTTGAGAAAGAAGTAGTTTTCTCCCTTTCTCACAATACAAGAACTCGTGGGCACTCTATGAAATTGCTGAGCAGTCGGGTTAGAACAGATAAAAGGAAATACTTCTTCACCCAAAGAATGATTAACATATGGAATTCACTGCCACAGGAGGTCGTGGCAGCTGCAAGCATGGACAGTTTCAAGAGGGAATTAGATAAACATATGGAGCAGAAGTCCATCAGTGGCTATTAGCCACAGGGTATAGATAGGAACTCTCAGTCTGGGGCAGGTGATGCACTCTATTCTTGATGCTGGAGGGGGCAGCAGTGGGAGGGCTTCTGGTGCCCTGGCCCCACTGCTGGACCTCCTGATGGCACCTGGTATATTTTGGCCGCTGTGTGACAGAGTGTTGGACTAGATGGGCCATTGGCCTGATTCAACATTGGCTTCTCTTATGTTCTTATGTTCTCTGGGGGTAATGTTCTATCTAATGTTTAACAACTATGTGCACCTCCTTGCTCAGCTGGTGCAGAGTTTTGGTCTGGGATGTCACCAGTATGCTGATGATACCCAGCTGTGTCTGTTGATGGGTGGCCATCTGGATGCTGCCCCAGTAAATTTGGCTGAGGGGCTGGAGGCCATGGTGGGATGGTTGAAACAGAGCTGGCTGAGACTGAATCCAGCTAAGAAGGAGGCTTGGTGGCTGGGAGGGTTGTGTTCAGGATTGGGGCACCAACTTTTGGCTCTTGACACTGTGCCCCTAATACTGGCACCGACTGTCAGGAGCTTGGGTATGCTTTTGGATGCCTTCTTATCAATGGAGGCCCAGATCACAAATGTTGCTAGACCAGCATTTTTCCAGCTATGGCAGGTCAGGCAACTGGCCCCCTTCCTGTCTTAGCCTGATCTAGCCACATAAATCAACGCAATGGTCACCTCTAGATTGGATTACTGTAACTCACTCTATGTAAGACTATCCTTGAGACTGATCTGGAAACTGCAGCTAGTCCAGAATGCAGCAGTGCAGGTCCTTGTTGGAACACCCCAGCTGCACTGGCTCCAGGTGGAGTACTGGATCAGGTTCAAGCTGTTGCTGTTAACTTTTAAACCTCTAAACGGTCTGGGACCCACATATCTTCGGGACCACCTCTTCTGGTATACTCCCCAAAGAGCACTGCGCTCTGCAGAGAAGAACCTACTGGTGATCCCCAGCCTGAAAGACATCCAGCTGTCCTTGACTAGAACCAGGGCCTTTTTGGTCCTGGCCCTAACCTGGTGGAACTCTCTGCAGAATAACATCTGTGCCCTGGGACCTAATGCAGTTCCACAGGGCTTGCAAGGTAGAGAGGACGGTGACAGGTTCCATCTTGTCTGGCATGCCCTCCCTGATTTCTGCCTCCCCCACAAAACAGTGGCACAATCTGAAGTGTTTAGCATCATCTGGTCCTGTCTTAATTGTGTATTGTTTCATTGGTTTTGTACTGTTTTTAGTAACTTATGAATTGTTTTATTGTTGTTCACCACCTTGAGCCTTGTGCACACAGCGGATGGCAGTCCAAAAGTTTAATTTATAAACAAACAAACAGAGAACAGGTGCATAGCAGAAAACTTCAGGACAAATAGCTGCAGATGGATTAAGCAAGTGAGGAAGCTAGAGGAAAGCAACACTTTATGCTCCTTGAAGATCTTGAAATTCATAACTAACTACAAGATGGACCAATTTGGCCATTTGGATAAATTTATTGAAGACATCAGCATCAGCTGTGTTAGCCAAACTCACCTATGTTTTCAGAAGCCACGTCTCTAAGTTCCAAATAATAGCCAGCATTTTATTACTTTGCTTATGAATTTATTAGGATATCTGACCTGTATGGCCCAGGGATAGCCCAATCTTATCACATCTCAGAAGCTAAGCAGGGTCAGTCCTGGTTAGTATTTGGATGAGAGACCACCAAGGAAGTCCATGGTCATTATAAAGAGGCAGGAATAACAAACCACCCCTGTTTATCTCTTTTTTTATAACATGTATTTTTTATTTTACTAACAAAAGAAACAAGATATATGTAATGCATTACCGCATTTTCACATAAATGACCATCTTTGATAAACAAAAGCATAAATATAAATGAAAATATAGACCATTCATGGTCATCTATGTTGTTTGTTATGTTATAACTAACTACATTTTTCTATCTATCAAAGTTGTTGAACAGAACTTACTTTATTACAAAAAAAATATTTATATACTCTCTGATTTTCACTTTTTCAATCTATGCTCTATCTTTTCTTCATTCTTTCATTTCTAACATTTCTTAATTATAAACATATATACATACATAACTTCTATCTCTTAATCATTCACCACTTTAATCATTCAATTGTAATTTTGATCTTTGAACCATTCAACCCTAGTTTTTTTAAATCTATATAGTAAAAAATATGCTCAATTTTTATCAAAATTATGAGTCTGGCCTATTACACAGATAAGATTTGCCATTGTTGCATACTCAGTTTGTTTTTCCAGTCTATCTGTTCTGAACATTGTTCAGCCTTCCATTCGGACAGAAATACCACTCTTGCCACTGTTACCATATATTAAAATAGTTCACTGTGTATTCTTTATAGGTTTCTTGGTAGAATATTTAGTAATATGTTTTTGGACGCATTACAAAATTAACTTTTAATATCTTTTATATTTTTCCATGGATTGTTATCCAGGGTTGTTTTTTTGCTTTATCGCAAGTCCACCATATATGATAAAATGTTGCATCTGTGCTTTGGCATTTCCAGCATTTGCCATTATAGCTCTTGTTAGCTTTTACACTTTCTTTGGGTGTGATGTACCATCTAAAAACATTTTATACCAATTCTCCCTTAGCATTTGGGACTCTGTAAACTTAATTTCTTTAGTCCATAAATTTTCCCACTGGATCATAGAAATATTCTCTCCAATGTTTTTCATTCAGTTTCTGTTTTGTATTACAACAGCATTTTTTATATTTTTCCTAATAGATGTTTTAGGTCCCCTGTAATCAGTTGCTCACAAGACATTTTCTATTTTAGGCAACCTCCTTCTTTTGTTATTTGTTCTTTATATTTTGATGTCAGCCACTGAAAGTTTTCCTTCATTCTGCACTTCTTGCCAACACTTCATTTTCCCATGTCTTATCATATAATTGTAGGTTATATGATCAATTCCTCCCCTAATACTTGCATCACAGTAGGCATTGATTGGAGATGCTAATAGCAAAGTTGGCAGACTTATTCTGTTTTTACACTGAAACCACATTTTTAACAATCCGTCCCTCAAAATATGACTGCCATCTTGTTTTTCAATAGTTTTTAATTACTTCTTTATCCATAAATAATTATGGATTCCTTCCTTTGTATCAGCTGTTTCCAATTTAATATTCCGTTCATTTGGATTTATAATCCAATCTGATATCCAAACTAGTGCGGATGCTTGATGGTATAATCTGATATTCAGTACTGCCAGGTTGCCTCTCGTTTTCTCATCTTGTAATATTTTAAATCTTACTCTTGGTTTCTTTCCATTCCATATGAAATTGTTTATAGTTTCTATAGTTTTCTTCTATGTCAATTGGTAGCATTTGAAACCAAAAAGTCAACTTTGATAGCAAAGATTTTACCTAACCATGAATTTTTCAATTTGTCCATCTTTGCAAACCTTCAATAATAGCTTTTTGATAAGTATCTTTATATAATTTTTTACTTTGTCCTGTTACATTGATGCCCAGGTATTTTATTGGTTTTTTGATTACAAGCATCCTGTTAATTTCTGTATTTTTTTCTTGTTCTTTGTTGGTTGTATCTAGTAAAATTATCTAGGTCTTCTTTTTGTCCAGTTTATATCCAGATTAAGTTCCAAATCTAGTTATCTGTTCCATTGTATATTTCAAAGAAGAAGAAGAGATTGGATTTATACCCCATCCTTCACCTGAAGGAGTCTCAGAACAGTTTACAATCTCCTTTCCCTTCCCCTCCCCACAACAGACTCCCTGTGAAGTACGTGGGGCTGAGAGAGCTCTTTCCAGAACTGCCCTTGAGAGAACAGCTCTGAAAGAACTTATGACTGACCCAAGGTCACACCAGCAGCTGCATGTGGAGGAGTGGGGAATCAAAGCCAGTTCTCTCAGATTAGAGTCTATAACCCTTAATCACTACACCAAACTGGCTCTACTTGGTTTCATCACTCTTATGATAATATAATCAGCATAGCTTTTCATCTAATATTCTTCCTTATCTTCCTTTATTCCAATAATCCTGTTATCCTGTCTGATTTTATTGGCCAATATTTCAATTGCTAGAATAAATAGCAGTGATATTGGGCATCCCTCTGTTCATCTCTTGCCATGAAAACCCTATGGGGTCACCTTAAGTTGGCTGCAACATGATGACACTTTCCACCACTGGGGACACCTGACTATCAATGTCTGAGGCCATTCGGGGCATGACACTAATTATTCTGGTTATGAGGACATTCCAGTTATAGAACATTAGGACCACATGGAATTTAACACATTTAAACACTTTAAACCTTTTAGGTTTTGTTACTCTCCATGGGGGTTTCTTGGCAAAGATACTGGAGTGGGTTGCCATTTCCTTCTCCAGTGGATTACATTTTGTCTGAGTTCTCTGCTGTGGCCTGTCCATCTTGGGTGGCCCTCCATGGCATAGCCCACAGCCTCCTTGAACCATGCAAGCCCCCTCGCCACGTCAAGGCAGTGATCCATGAGAGAGAAATCAACCCTGACTGTTCCCTGGAAGGCCAGATACTGAAGCTGAAGCTCAAAGACTTCGGCCACCAAATGAGAAGGGAGCACTCACTGGAGAAGACCCTGATGCTGTGAAAGATTGAAGGTAAAAGAAGAAGGGGACGGCCAAGGATGAGATGGTAAGACAGTGTTATCAATGCAATGAACATGAAATTAAGCAAACTCCAGAGCATGACAGAAGACAGGAGGATCTGGTGTGATGTGGTCCATGGGGTCGCAAAGAGTTGGACTCAACTGTGCAGCTGAACAACAACAACAACAAAACCTTTTAGATTCCTGTTTATAATTTTAGAAGTTACTATATTTTATAATTTTACTGTTCTTTTACCTGTTATTTACTTGCCTCTTATTGTATTGTTTGCTGGTCTATGACTATAATAAATTGATTGATTGAGCCCTTGACATATATTTGTTTAAAATGTTAGAGCCCACCTTTCTACAATACCCTAGGTGGCTTATAAAATATAAATTTACAGGCTTAAAAACATTTCCTCCAAGTTTCTTTCTTTCTATGTTTATTTAACTCCTAGCTCCTGGGAGTGAGTATTAAAGAAAACACTATTAAACAAACAAATCATTCACATGAACAGCTTGAAAACCAGAAAAATGAAGATATTCATAGTGCTAGCTCCTAACCTTGAGGGGATATTGTTTAAAGAGCACTACATTTATTTATCTGTATTGCAGAATTTTAGCAATGTTATCATTCGAGCAATCTCTGTGTGTATACTGAAGTTCTGATTTTGTTGTTCAGATCCATTTTGTAAGGAGCTCATGAGCAATTTAACTATTTGGAAACATGGGTCCCATTTAGATACATACAAATTATTCCATGTAGAGTATCCCTTTCATCTACAAAGAGGAGATTAAAATCACATGGTGGGTTTGCAGCCAAGAGTAAGAAAGATGTGTGGGGGCAGGACTTAAACTATGGCACATGATGATGTGACATCACTTCTGGCTGCATAACTAGAAGCAATATAAGCATGTCAAGAGATGCTCTGGATAACCATAAAGCTCTATGGTAAAAATCACAGAGTCTGTGGGGGGAATCATGTAGTGCCCTGCGATGCAGTGATTTCACTTCCAGTGATGTTGTGGTATTGTGGGATGTTGTTTTGCCCTCCCCTGTTTCCACACCACCACCTTATTAATAAAGAAATGAGGTGGCACATTTATGAACTATGATTAACCTAAGTGTTACAAAATAAAATGTACTACTATGTTCATGCATTAATCCTTGAAAGAGGTGGTTGCATCCAAAAATATAAGACAATGCCTACATAGGTATGTAATTGGAGTGGTGTGGCCATACTGTGTGGACTGAAAGATACACATAAACTCACATGAAGCCACATTATATTGAATCAGACCATCGGTCTGTCAAGGTCAATATTGTCAACTCAGACTGGCAGTGGCTCTTTAGGGTTTCTGGTTGAGGTCCTTTTCATCACCTACAACCTGATCCTCTTTAGCTGGAGATGCCTGAGATTGAACCTGGGACTTTCTGCAGAAGTCACCTATGAAGTCTATGCTTATGTTGCAATCTCTTCCACTAAAAACAATGACATTTAAAAAGTGGCTGGATCATGTTGAAATTCAAGCCTTGTGTAATTTATAACAACTAGGGCTGTAATATCAGTGATACCATCCATGGTGTTCCCATGAATTCATTTTAAACTATGCTCCCATCTGATGTTTATAGTTATTTTTTTTTTCAGATTTTGCTTCATTCATCTAAATTACTTACATATCCATTTCAGTGGTTAACTGCTTTTTAAAAGTATAGACTGCCAGAATGAGGCATAGGAGAGAAGAAAGTCAAGACTGATGGATGAACCAATATTTTATTTGCTGGTATAGCTGTCTGTTATACAAATTGCAAAGCTAGGAAGAAGCTAGGCTCCAAGAGGGGGGCTGAGTTTGAGACTGTGATTTCTGTGTTGTTGTTTTTTCCTTTCCCTGTTGTGAAAGAATGGACTTAAGTACCCTCTGTTCTTTGGCACTGGTCCCCAGGAAGTCAGAGAACCCCATGACCATCCCACTTTTCCACTAGATGATGCTACTCCTTTTTCCTTATTCCTTGGGGGAAGGGTACCAAAAGCAAATTCACACTGGGTATTAACCATCACCACCAGCAAATTAAAGAGTATCTCCTGCTGGATGGATTTGCACATCCAGCACTCCAGATGAAATGTTTCTTGTTTTGTTCCAACAAGCTAGCATGGGGATGAATTATTGTGTCTTTGCAGTATCAAGCTATTGTATTCAAGGGATGCCAAGTGTACTGACTTCCCCTTTCCTTTATACACATCAAACAGCAAGCCCAAATAGGTGTAATATGATTAAAGGCTTGGAGCATTCAAAATATAAGAAAGTTTAATACATGAATAAAAATAAGATACATGGCCTGTTCAAGTATCAGGATGAATAACAATATAGAGAAAAGGTGAAAATATGCCGTCTCCTTTCCTT
Source organism: Gekko gecko (assembly GCA_029375565.1). Classification (NCBI taxonomy): domain Eukaryota; kingdom Metazoa; phylum Chordata; class Lepidosauria; order Squamata; family Gekkonidae; genus Gekko; species Gekko gecko. The sequence goes on along the minus strand of JAPDNY010000008.1, from coordinate 35,188,001 downwards.
CACTCAATAGGACAGGTTAGTATAACTTTAGTTTACAGTTCAGCACTACAGAGTTTTCATAGTTAGGATGTCTTCCCATTGTCCTTCACCATGTGTACAAGATAAGGTATAGCCCTTCATGTCTTGTGCCTCCCTGGAAATAAGTCATAAGATAAGAGACCTTCTTCTACATGTTCTGGGAGTTTATAATCTCCTCTTGGAGACTCTGTCCCCTCCCCATGTAGTTGGGCTTGATGGCTTATTCCCTGTCCCCTCCTTTCTGCCAGCTATGAGTTTGTAGCTGGGTTCCAATTCATAAAAAGAGTATAGTCCCAATGACTGAATTATTGGGGTGAATTCTTGGGTGGAAGGCATCTCTCCACACCTGCCTTTTCCCTTGAAAGATTCCTACTCCTGTCCTGGAAGTAATACATTTCTTAAGATTCCCTGGGGAGTGTGAATCACTATTAAAGATGGAGTGATGGACTGCACTTTTAAAAGCTTAAAAGTGCTGTGTTAACAGATAAAGCATTGTGAAGGGCTAATTCTTCACAAAGGCAGGGAGCCTTGAGTGACAGGCTGTTCCAAGAGATCTGATTGGTTAGCATCACATGAACAGAGAAATACTTCTGAACTTGATGCTGAGGAGAATTCAGTCTGATTTGAGTCCTAACTGAGAAGAGTCAAGCACTGACAATATCAGAATTCAGCCCTGACTGACAGCAGTTTAACACAGACAGGAGAACTGGGGAAAGTTGGCAAGGACAAACAGGTAGTTCAATGGCGATTCTCATTTGGGCCAAGGAAAGGGGATAGATCTTCTAGTGAGAGGAGAATTTCCCTACTCAGTCCAACAGGGAGTTAGCTCTGAATAGTGCAGAGATCCCTGGTCTGGTATAGTTAGAAACTTCCTGTAGAAACCTTAAGACGCAGTTTAAAACTTCAAGAATACTGGTATTTCAAGAGAAGGGGTCTGGATACTGGCAAGAATGTACCAATCCTCTGGAAACCAAAAGTGTTAAGAGAATTCTCAATGAAAGTGTACTGAAGTGTTTGGGGAAAACATTGGGACAAAAGCCTCTCAACATAAAGATTTAAGTCACTGTGAAAAGCTTAAGAAACTCTCATTCACCTGAAACATAAGAATGAAAGTCTATGTATGTATTGATTTTACCTTAGAAACTTTCAACCCCTGATTTCACCTGACCTTTCCCCTCTATGTTAAATAAAATATTTTGTTATTTTTGAATTTCAAAACACCTCGAGGGCAATTTAAGTTGCTTAAGTTAAAGTGGGCTCCTGAGCCTTCCCTCAGGTTTCTGGGCTGAGCCAACAGCCAAAATATTGTGCTGTGACAGGGTCGAACGGCCAGAGTTCTTCAACAAAGAAGAAAACATATTACTAGGGTGGCTCAGTCAGTAAAGGGAAAGAAAAATGGAGGGAAAATCTTGCCTCTGAGGGAGGGAAGTGAACTGGGCCATCATAGATGGTTTATGTAGAACAGATATATTCAAAGAGCAAAACAATTTGGGGGTTCATTTAATGGCGAGTCGTTTGCACTGTATGTGTTGGCCAATGGCATTGCAATCCTGTACTCAGTTACTCCAGTAAAATCCATTGATTTCAGTGTAACTCTGAAGACAGTTGTAACTCTGCATACGATTGCACTGTAAAAATACTTTAAGGATTTTACTTCATCCCAGTGTGTCTTCAGCTGGATAAGCTCAATATTTGGAGGGGATCAATATAAATCTTTGAGAGTATTTGACACTTAGGGCAGTAATATAATGAAATTGAATTGTTGGTTTTTTGTACAAGTCAGTGTACAGAACAGACTGGACCAACACAATTGTGTAGTGTTCCAATGGTGTTGTGCTATCAGGTTTGCCTTGATGTCTTTCAGTTACTCATTCTATAACTTCTGTTTTTATTGCTGAAAATATCCATGGAAGAATAGCATGCTGTTGGCTGATAAATTTACTGCTTTCCAAATAAAAGACACATCTGAATACCTTTCACTTGCTACCAGTGGCTTGGATCCCCCAGAAATGTCTGCTGATTGACAGACACAGAATATTACATTCTCACCTCCCTCCTCTCACTGAAATTCTGAGTTCTCACTCAGAAATGTTGCTCTGGAAGGATAAGGAACCTTTAGGAACAACATGAGGGGAGAACTGGTGAAAATTGCTCCCTTTTCTAGCCACAGAAATCCTCTAATGCATCCATGCCAGCAACTTGTGGAACTACTCTAATCAGTTTGCTTCTAAAGCATCTAATTGACTTATTTATTTATTTATTTATTTATTTATTCAATTTATATACCGCTCAGACCCTGAGGGGTCTCAGAGCGGTTTACATAGTATATATATATATATATATATATATATAGTTCTTCCTACCTAGGGCCACAATGAAATGGGGGAGGGACTTTCCTATCGGCACCCTGAGCAGGGCTTCCTGTTCTTCCCGGCGGGGCTCCAGGTGTAGAGGCCTGCTGCAGCCTTGGTGCACCCTCGAGTCCCCGGCGTAGATCTTCGCCTCCTGGGCCAGGGGACTTCTGCGGCCGGCCTCCTTCCACTGCGCAGGCCCGTGCCGGCCTCGGCTCCGTGTCCACAGACTCGTGTCACGCCGTTACGTCGCCCGCGGCTCCGCCCATGGCTCCACGGCTCCGCCCACCAGGTTTGCCGTCCTGCCTGCCGCCGCCGCCGCCATCACCGCTGCTGCCGATGTTCTCCGCCGCCGCCGCTGCCACTGCTACACACCCCCGGGAGGGAGGGTGCCCCCCGCCTTTCCTACAGGCAGGTACCCATTTATCTACTTGCTTTTTTGCATGCTTTCGAACCGCTGGGTGGGCGGGAGCTGGGACGAGGACCGGGAGCTCACCCCGGTCGCGGTGGGACTCGAACAGCCATAGTGGCTGTTCGTTCTTTGCTGTTATAGCAGGTGATTTACCACCTGCGCCACCGCTCCCTGTACTGTATCCAGTACTGGCTGTAGTGATTCTTCTTGTACTACCCTGATGAAAGCTCTAACTGCTGCACCTCACTGGCTTTCATAGGGTGGCTGCTGATGAACGCTGGCAAGCAGCCGAGGCTAGGTGAGTCATGCAAATCAGGGGGGATGTGGCAACCCTAGACTACTGCCAGGCCTAGAGTGGCCAACCTCCAAATGGGCCCTGGAGACCCCCTAGAATGACAACTGGACTCTAGACAGCAGAGGTTTGTCTCCCTGCAGAAAATGGCTGCTTTGGAGGGTGGACTCTGTGGCATTATACCCAACTGAGGCCTCTCCCTTCCCAAACCCAGCCCTCCTCCTTAGAGTCCACCACAAAATCTCTAGAAATTCCCCAGCCTGGCCCTGGCAACTCTTGTGAGGCCTGGCCCCAAGGCTTCCTCCCTCCCTCTCTCCAAGGCCAAAAGAAGCCTGGAAAGGGCCCTTCCCCCACCCCTTTCACCAACAGAGCCAGTTAGAAGCCTCCCCCCCCAACGTTCTAATCTCTCACCGTTGCTGCCTGGAGTTAGGTCCCTGCAGAGGCCATTTCAAATGGCTTTTTGGGGAATTCAACCGTTCCTGAAGGGATTTCTTCACTTCTTGGATTTTTCTACAAACCCAGGAAGTCTACTGACTATGCAGGAAAAGCTGTTGGGGGACAGTGAGCCCCCTGTTGGTGGGAATAAGTATCCACACATTTTGGCTATTAGAATAAGGATATAAATTGTCACCATCAGCCACTCCAACTTAAAGGGAATGATCATTAGCATGAATAACAAGTGTCATTCACAGTCAGAGACTTGTTTTATTAGTTATTACATTGTTATGCTGCCTTTCCTACAAGGAGCTTATGGTGGTGTACATCATTTTCCTTTCTTCCATTTTATCCTTCCAACAACCCTGTGAGGTAGGCTGAGAAAGAATGTCTGGCAATGAGTTTATGACTGAGCGAGGATTTGCATTCAGGTTTTCCAGATACAGTCTGTCATAATTTTTATATTATAGAAGACCTTGCTTCTATCCTGTACACTGTTCTAGATTACTCTTAGACTCATTACAACTTTGCCCTTCAACACATGATATCCACTTCAGCAGAGTTTGTGATATTTGCTTAATTCCGTTACTCACTTGAAAACAACATTTACTATGAATACTTTCAAAACAATAATCTGAAGTGCCCTGGTACATATGCCCCTAACTGACTAATTTCAGCTATCAGATTTACAGTACATACTTGCAGCAGAGTGACTAAAGTATATGCATCAAGCTTACTATGACTAGTTTAAACAGCTTCATCAAGGAATAGCAATGGTTTGTACACACTTTTGATTTTCCCAATTTCCTTAGCAAAAAGTGCTATTTGTAGTTCATGGTTTTATCCAAATCAAAATAAAAGTAATAAATCTTGTCAAAATCTGATAGCCCAGAGCCACTGCTGACAAGCCTGATGGAAATCTTTTGCAGGGATCCTATGTAGAAGATAGTATAGCATGCAGTGACTTCACTTTCAGCTGTTCCTTGGTCACAGACGCACAACCAGAGGTATACTGGGATATCATCTGCCACTCAAATATTAGGGTGTGTACCAAAAAAGTTAACTATTGAACAACACAACAAAATATGTTCTTTCAATATTGCCAACATTTCTTATATAAGCCCCTTGACTATTATGCATTACAAACAACAAAGACTCTTGTGGCACCCTAAAGGCTAGCTCATTTGTTTATTCATATTCGAGGTGCCACAGACTCTATTGTTTAGACTACAAAAGACTGCGAATTATCTGGAATTTTTCACTTTACGCAGGAGGCAATACAGTTGCAAGTACTGGCCATTTAATATCATCCTGCAGTTCCTCACAGAGCCTTACCATGTATATAATGGTTATTTCACACATTATTGAAGAGGTTTCTTTAAACCTTGGTTTTCTCAGCCAAAAGAGGCTCTGGAGGAGGCTTCCGGTTAGCCATTAAAAGCACAATGGTAATTGGTTAAACAATAATGAGAAGCACCCTTACAATAGAAACAGCCCCAACAATGAAACTGTCCGAACAAAGAAACAGCTGCCTAAAATATCACTCATTGTCTTAAAAAAAGAAATAAGAACAAAATAGAATGAACGGAATGAACACATTAACAAAAAGCCTGGGTAAATAAAAATGGTTTCACATGGCGACTGAAATTAAGTTAGGCATCAGGCACATCTTGGCAAGGAGAGAGTTCCAAAAATGGGGTACCAGGATGCAGAAGGTCTTACTGTTGGAAATCCCCTTCCTAGGAACACTTTCCTAGAAGTAAGCCCCAAAGAATAAAATGGGACATACTTTTAAGTCAAACTGCTTGCTCCCAAGGACACTTCCATACATGTTTTGTAAATGGATGTTTGTACATTCAAAACTTACCTTTAAATACCATTGTATGGGGGGGGGGGAGGATTCCATGGATACAACCTAGCCAAAGGAGAGTCCTGAGTCACATTTAAATCAATGGGACTTGAGTTAGCTGTGACTTTCCACTGCCTTCAGTAGGACTGAAGTCATGACTAATTTCTCCTCATCATCTTAAGTGGGCCATAATTTTAGGACATTTTGATTTTGTAAGTCTGCTTTAAAAAATCCTTCTGTTTGCTGTGAGGTAGTAGTCGCTTGGGAAGCTAGGCATCAGTCCTGTGGTCTTCCGTGTGTGTGTTTAAGTGCCACCAAGTTGATTCTGACTTATGGTGTGTCAGATCTTGGGTCCAAGTACTCTTGCAACACTCTTGAGGTGGCAAGATTTGTTTATTGAATGAATGAATGAATGAATTTATTCATGGTCATTGACCAACACATAAACCATTTTACATTTTGTAACAATTTGCTTATTGAGAGTTACATGTCATCCAAGCATATACAGAGTTCGTGTTGGAACTGTTGGCCCCAGGCTAGGGCCAAACCTATACAGAATGTTGGGACCACCCCTAGTTCTCCATGTGCCCAATCATCCATTCCCATATGGCCCGCCAAAGCTTCAGGCTCAACCCCATGCCACCCCCAGCACCTGCAAACTAACTGTTATATTATCTATGCTGCAAGGTCATCCCAACCTCTACAAGCTCTAGGCCAGCGAAGCAAAGATTCACACACACATTCACTCCCAAAGAATGCACGTAAACGAAAGCAGTGGGAAAACTCAGAGAGGAGGAAAGGAGTTAACCCTTGATGTAACAGAACATGGAAAACAACCCATGACAAACAAGGCATGAGCTTGACACAGTGACCCTATGAATTAATATCTTCTAAAACCTCCGATCATTAACAGCTGTGCTCAGGTCTTGTAAATGGAGGACCGTTGCTTCTTTGACAGATTCAAGCCATCTCACGTTGAGTCTTCCTCATTTCCTGCTGCCTTCAACTTTTGCTAGCATTATTGTCTTCTCCAAGTGACTCTTGTCTTATAATGTGACCAAAGTACGATAGACTCAGTTTAGTCATTTTAGCTTCTAGAGAGAGTCCAAGGTTGATTTGGTCTAGAACCCATATTTGTCTTTTTGGTGGTCCACGGTATCTGTAAAACTCTTGTCCAACACCACTTTTCAAATGAATCAACTTACTTTCTGTCAGCTTTCTTCATTGTCCAACTTTCACACCCAAACATAGTAATGGGGAACACTATGGAATGATCTTGGTTGCCAGCAACACATCCCTACACTTAAGAATCTTTTCTAGCTCCCTTCCCAGTTTCAGTCTCCTTCTGATTTCTTTGTTGCAGTCACCCTTTTGGTTGCTGATGGTGCCAAGGAACAGAAAATCTTGAACAACTTCAGTTTCTTCATTGTCAGCCTTAAAGTTGCGTAATTCCACAGTAGTAATTACTTTTGTCTTCTAAATGTTCAGCTGTAATCCTGCTTTGGCACTTTCTGCTTCAACCTTCAGCAGTAGTGGTTTCAAGTCTTTACTATTTTCTGCCAGTAATATGGTATCATCTGCTTATCTCAAACTGTTAATGTTCCTTCTACTAATTTTCATTCCACCTTCATCTGAATCTAATCTGGCTTTCCTTATGATATATTCTGCATATAGTTTGAACAGATAGGGAAATGAAATGCATACTTGACTGACACCTTTGCCAATTGAAACCATTATGTTTCTCCATATTCTGTCCTAACAGTAGCCTTTTGTCTGGAATGCAGGTTGTGTATCAAAACAATCAGATGCTGCGGTACACTCATTTCTTTTATAATCATCCATAGCTTTTCATGATGCACACAGTCAAAAACTTTACTGTAATCTATAAAACACAAGCTGATTTTCTTTTGAAATTCTCTTGTATGCTCCAGTAACCAACATAAATTTGCAATATGATCTCTGGTACCTCTTGAGTCCAGCTTGAACATCTGGCATTTCTTATTCCATATCTGGTAACAGTCTTTATTGTAAGATTTTGAGCATCACTTTATACACACGAGAAACTAATGCAATGGTCTGATAGTTGCTGCAGTCTTTGATGTCTCCTTTTTCAGAACTGGAATGTAGATTGAGCATTTCTTGACTGTGGGCCATTGTGTTTTTTTCATACTTGTTCATATAATCTTGTAAAGATTTTGATGGATTCCCTTTTTGTGGTTTGAATAGTTCTATTGATATCCCATCTACTCCTGGTGATTTGTTTCTCCCAATTGCTGTCAGTGCAGCTTTTACTTCAGTGCAGCTTTCACTTCACTTTCTAAAACTGTGGGTTCTTCTTCAAAAGATTCTTCTAGGAAGGAAACTGTCATCCTTTTGTCTCCTTCATATAGTTCTTTAGTGTATTGTTCCCAGCTTTTCTTTATTTTGTCCTGTTCAGTTAATGTATTTCCATGTTGATCTTTCAGCATGCCTAACTGTGCTTTAAATTTCCCTTTGATTTTTTTTTTTTGATCTTATGTAACAGATCTCTTTTTCTTCTTTTTTGCTCTTTTCTACTATTTCTTTCTCCTGCCAACCTAGCAGTTCGAAAGCAAGAAATTGCAAGTAGATAAATAGGTACCACTTTGGTGGGAAGGTAACAGCGTTCTGTGCACCTTGGTGTTTAGTCATGCCGGCCACATGACCACAGAAACGTCTTCGGACAGCGCTGGCTCTTCGGCTTTGAAACGGAGATGAGCACCGCAACCCTAGAGTCGGATTCGACTGGCTTTCGAGCAAGGGAACCTTTACCTTTACCTTTACTATTTCTTTACACTTGTTATTATAATACTTCTTTTTGGCATGCTGCATTTAGGCTTTTGATTCTGTTTCTTTATAAGGTTCCCCAATAACTCAGTATCAATCACAGGCCCTTAACTAGGTGCAGCTTTATTGATCAGTGGGATGGAGACATCATGAACTCTTGAGTCAAGAATGATGCATACAAAATGGCTATAGCAATTATACTCAGTTCATACAAGACCCCCTGATACTCAGAGGCCAATAGTCAGGTAGTGTGGGGAAATGGTTAACGGTTCAGAGGTAAGCGGGAGACAGTAGAGGCTCCACGCCCAAGGAACTGAGTGCTCAAGGACACTGGTCAGATAAGGAAGACAGCTAGAAGTGAACAGCTGCAAGAAAACTAAGGGGCAGGGAACAGCAGGGCAGCCCACACATTCCATACAATAACTCCATGGTGGCATCAGCCAACATTCTTTCACCTTTTATTTTCACTTCTCATCCATCTTTAGCAATTTTAAGTTTCATCAGTCACCTATCAAGGATTTTCATGTCTTCTGGCTACAGGAATAGTCTGTGTACAGTCGTCTTTGATAACATCTGTTGTCTTAACCTAATGTTCTGGTTCTAGAGGTATACCAAGGGCAGGTAGTCTGCCCTGGGTGCAGGCAATGAGGGGGTGCATTATTGAAAACAAGCCTGGCCAATTTCACTCCCCACTCCTTCCTCCTGCCTAGTTGCTGCAGGTGAGCAAGACATCCACATAAAGTTCCTCCTTAGCATCCCCGTTGCACATGTGCCCTGCCTCCACTCATGCAGGCACCTTGCTCCAAGATCCGCACAGCCTGGGTACTTCCCAACTTTACCTGTTAATAACACTGTTATGTATGCAGACCCCCACCAGGGGTCTGCGGCTAAGCAGGAGCTTAGTCCCCAAACACAAAGACCTAGGATCCTAGTCCACCGCAAGTCCACCAATAGTGCTGGTTGGAGTGTATATAGTTGGCCTTGCAGGGCCCCTTTTCTTTGTCTAGTGTGTGAAGTACAATAAACGCATCTGAACGCATGTTGTAGTTCGAATTTTCCATGCGACAAACCAAGACCTCCGCACACTATGAGGCCACCGAGGACACAGACGGTCTCTACCTCCTGACCAGCCAGATGCTACAGGTACTGCATCTCCCCAACTTGCCTGCAACCCCAAAGTTCCAGGTCCAGGTCACGATCAAGGTGTCCCCCTGATCAATGGAAGTGGACTCTGGGTCAATGGCTTTTATCATATCTGTGGAAATGCTGCAAATACTTTGCTCAAACAGCAGGCCCCACCTGTGGCCCTCGCCTTTGAACTTGGTGGACTTCCAGAGGAACCCTACTGTCTAGCAAGGCAGAACTTCAGGCATTCATAGGGCTCCTGAACTTTTATCATGCCTTTCTGCCACACAAGGCAGCCATCGTGAAGCCCCTTCACCATCTCCTGGACAAATCAGCGCCCTGGTCTTGGGGCCTGAGGGAGGCAGTCTTGGGGCCTGAAGGGGTCGAGGTGCTTCTCATCTCGAATGAGGTACTGGCACACTTTGATGACTCCCTGCCTGTAGTCCTCATGTGTGACACTTCCCCCTACAGCATTGGCATGGTCCTGGGCCACCTTCTTCCCAACGGCCAGGAGGTTCCCATGGCCTACTACTCATGGACTTTGACAGCTGCCGAGTGCAATTACGCACAGGTAAACCGGGAGGGCTTGGCAATAGTGGCAGGGATGAAAAAGTTTCATAACTTTGTGTACAGGTGCCCCTTCACAATTGTAACTGACCACAAACCACTCCTCGGCTTATTTGCAGCAGAAAAACAAACCCCCCAGGTGCTCTCGCCCTGTGTTCTCCATTGGTCCCTCTTCTTGGCCAGCTACTATTATCACCTGGAACACCGCCTGGGCAAGGCAATGGGGCATGCCAACACCCTCAGCAGACTGCCCCTTCCCTCAGGGGATGCTGATCCTGCCCCCGCCTGATGCTCAGGGGTCCTGATGCTCAAGGGGCTCCCCGAGCTGTCCCTTCAGGCAGCAGACATCACTTCCTGCTTGGCCCATGACCCCCTCCTCTCCCAGGTCTTGGGCTGGGTGGTAAGGGGGTGGCTTGTGTCTTCCACTGGTCCTGAGATCACAGCTTTCGTGACCCATAGAGACAAGTTGTCAGCTCTCAAATGGTGTCTCCTGTGGGACGACCGGGTTATGGTCCCCCCTGCTCTGCGACAATGAGTCCTCACTGCTCTCCACGAGGCACACCCGGGGATAGTCAGGATGAAGGCTATGGCCTGGAGCTATGTTTGGTGGCTGGGAATCGATGCCGAGATCAAGGCCTGGGTGAAGAGATGCCAGACCTGCCAGGCGGTCCACCCAAACCCACCAAGCATGCCCCCACAGCCATGGGAGTCAACACACAAGCCTTGGTCCCGGTTACACATCTTCTCCACCCACAGGCTGCTGGACACGATAGTTTCCAACAACGGGACTGCCTTCATGGTGGTGGAGTTCCAGGACTTCCTCCAGTGGAACCTGATCTGTACCTTTCCACTCTGCGGCCAACAGCCAAGTGGAAAGGATGGTCCACACGGCAAAGGAAAACTCAAGCAAAGAGAAGCAATAACTACCCCTAGAGAAATTTTATGCCTGGGTTTCTACCCCCTTCTTTTAAAAAAAGCAGCAGCTGTAGCTCCCAAAAATCCTGGAGGTAACCCAGGTGCCTTCCCTTTCCCTCCTCTGCAGAGGCTCATCAGGGATCATCCAGGCAGGAGAAGGGATGGGTTTCTGCCCTCAATGCAAGTCATCAACACATGCATACAGAAAGAAGTAAAGGAAGGGAGCAGAGGGAGGGGGGGAGAGAGGAGATTTCTGTTTTCACCCACCACCACAAGAGAAAAGTTAAAAGAAAAGGGGGGACATACACACGCTCATACCAAGGACAAGCTGGGGAAAACCTTCTCTCTCCCACACTTTGAAATCCAGTTCAGGTTTGTTAACTCAAGTTGCATGATTTCTGGAGTCCAAATCCATTGACTGATTTGTTTAAATTCTAATCCATTTCTGCTCTCCCTGCTCCTTCTCCCCTCCTTTAGTCAACTGCACTATTAGCTCAACAAATTTAGAGTCCAGTGGCACCTTTAAGACCAACAAAGGTTTATTCAAGGTATGAGCTTTTGTGTGCACACACACACTTTATCAAATACGTTAGAATGGCAGGCAAGGTTCAGACTTTTAGCCAGAGAATGAACAACAAATTAACATGCAACATGATGATGATCAAGATATGCAAAGTGACACTAAATAACAAGGTTATAGGATCAACAGTTATAACGCAATAAATATGTCAAGCTAGCAGATAAATGTCTAAAGGTGTCTTTTCTAACTGTAGTAAGTGACTAGGAATCTTCATTCTCTCCTGTCAGGCATGGAGGGCACTTAACATTACCTTCCCCTCCAAAAAATGCTGTTATGTCAGCAGACATCCTAACCCTACAGGTTTCTCTATCTTGTGATTCCTGATGTCAGATTTGTGTCCATTTATCCTCTGGCATAGAGTTTGTCCTGTTTGTCCTATGTAGAGATCCAAAGGGCATTGCTGACATTTAATGGCATATATAATGTTAGAAGATGAGCAAGTAAATGAGCCTCTGATGGTGTAGTTAGGTCCAGTGATTGTATCATCTGCGTATATGTGGCAGCAAAGGTGGCATCTGGGTTTATTGCAAGCTCAGGTCCCAGTGTCCATGTTCAAATGAGATGTTGCATTATTATGGGTGAGGAGTTGTTTGAGACAGGGGGGCTGTCTTTGTGCAAGAAAAGGTTTGCCCCCCAGTACTTGTGAAAGAGAACTGTCATTATCCAGTAGAGGTTGTCAGTCATTGATGGTGTGTTGAACTGTTTTGACCACTAGTGGTATTCTATTATTGTCTCTTTTGGGCCTGTCTTCTAATAGGTTTTCTCTGGGTATCATTCTGGCTTTGTTAACCTGTTTCCTGACTTCATCAGGTGGATATTTTAGTTCCAAAAAGGTGTGTTGTAGATCCCTCAGGTGTGGATCTTTGTCTATAGGACTGAAGCAGATGCAGCTGTAGTGTAGAGCCTGGTTGTATACAATGGATCATTTGGTATGTTTAGGATGGTAGCTGGAGGCATGTAGGTATGTTTGTTGGTTAGTAGGTTTCTGGTATAAGGTGGTGTCTGTGTCCATTGTGTACTTTTACAGTAGTGTACAGAAAATATATTTCTTGCATGGATTGGTTCATTGACAGGTTGATGGTAGGGTGAAAATCATTGAATGCCTGGTGGAATGTGTCCAGGGCTTCTTTACCATGTGTCCAGATAATAAAAATGTCATCAATGTAACACAAATATAACAGAGGTATGAGTGGGTGGGAGTTTAGGAAGTGTTGTTCTAAGTCAGCCATAAAGATGTTAACATATTCTGGAGCCATGTGGGTGCCCATGGCTGTACCACTGATAGGGAGAAACAGCTCATCACCAGATCTGAAGTGGTTATGGGTGAGAACAAAATGGCACAGTTTGGTGGCAAACTCAGCTGTGTTGTTGTCAGAAATCATGTTCTTTATGGCTTGTAATCCATCCCTGTGTGGGATGTTGGTATATAGAGATTCCACATCCATGGTGGCAAAAATAGTGTTCTCTGGAAGGTTGCACTATTAGCTGTTAGGGCACAGGCTGGGCTTTCTCACATACTGGAGTGGGAAAGGATGTGCAGCTAGTGATGGAGGATCCCTAGTTCCACCTTTTACCCAACCTTGACTTCATATGAAAGCGTATCACATGGCTTGTTCAGCTCCATGGGTTCCCAGAATGACCAGGGCCCCAAGCATTTTGGTTCCTCCTACCTCCCCCACCCCAGCCATGATTGCAGGAATATTTGAACTTGCCTTTGGGTAAATTGGCTAAAGATGGTGAATTCCCCACCCCCAGTGCTGAATCTCCTTTTGGGCCAGTGTTAAGAACAGAAGAAGATTCCCAACCATACTGAACAGACTTTTGAAGACATTCAGTACTATGGTAATTAATCAAGGCTCCCCAACCTTTTTGATCCTGTAGGCACCTTTGGAATTCTAACACTGCACGGTGGGTGCAACCTATGGTTGCCAGCCTCCAGGTGGGGCCTGGGGATCTCTGGCATGCACATTTTCTGCTGTTAAGTCAATTTTGTTGTACGGAGGAGTGGGTGTTAAAAAAATGATCTGCTCAGGGTGTCAGATATGCTAGGTATGCCACTGCCTGGTTCATGTTCAGTTGAAATCAGTAATGCAAATCTGTTCTGTACATGGCCTTTAAACTCTTCAGGAAGGTTGCTTAGATTGTATTTTGGCACTATGAATGTTTTGGTGTTTTTCTTCAGCTTTGTTCCAGTTCTCAATATTAAAAATTCACAGTCTGTACCACAATTGGCTCCTGGTTTTGTTTTAGCAGAGAGAATAATGCTTGTCCAGCTGCTTTCAATCATGCAATCTATTTGATTTCTATATTGTCTATGGAAGAGCCTCTGTCAGTGTCACCTTCCACTACTGCTGCTGACCAGTAGCTATCCTTCAAGGATTCCTCTGCCCCCATCAACATTGGAACTGTCTGTTCTCTTCTGGCCACTGATCCCTGAAGAGGGCAGATACATCTTAGTCTGGTGTCTCAGCTGCAACCATTCTGCCTTGAGTGACTCTAGGGTTGCCAAAACCCCCAGTTTTGGGGGGGGTTCTACCCACCGCCGGCCAGCTGGCTGATGGGTGAAGCCCCGCCCACAAGCCCCAACACCCACAGCCACCCCTCTCCCTTCTCCCTGCTGGCGTTTCCCATGTGCCTGATCTCCAAGCAGAGATTGGGTGTGTGAAGCCTTCCAGCTCTCTGCACTTAAAGGGCCCCCTTTAAGTGCAGGGAGCTAGCGTTTCACCGTGTGCCCTGCCCCTCCAGGAACGCCCCCCAAAGTCTCCCACTGGGGGCCAAAATGGACTTGGCAACCCTAAGTGACTCTGCTAGGAGTTTAGACCCTTTGCAGTATTGCTCCCAGCTTCCCTGACACACATAACTCCCTTCACTACGTTAGGGTGTACATCTAAGAGGGGGTCCTTCTTACCCGACCAGAAGTACATGTGGCTGGGCTGGAATAATGTAATACCACTATTGGTGATGCAGGAGCCACCCCTCTCTCCTGAGGAGCATAAAAGCCAAAGAAAAGAGCCAGGAAGGGGAAAAAATGAAGGCCAAGCTGAAAAAAACTACTCTCCCTGCCCAATAGTACAGCCTATGGAATGCAAAACATCCATTTGTGACACCCTTTCCCCCTTAAACAGTATGCCTACCACTGTAAGCAACCACTCTCTCTCAGGTTCAGGGTTACCAGTAGGTCAGGATGTCATATTCTACACTTCTTGCCTCTTTTAAAGTATACAGAGAACTACGACCATTTCACACCTCTGATCCTCTCTTTCATTCCTAGAGATATTCACACTCAGGGTAGCACAGCCCCTTTTAATAACAATCTCTCACTCATACAGAGCTATTGGGGTTGGGGCTCAAGCACTGTTCAATCACTCACTGTCACCATTTATTCATATCCTATGAAATATCTATTTATCTATAGCCCTAGATATAGATATAGATACTGAGATACAGAGTGAGGCATTTAATATTGTTTGTGTGTATAGTCATTTCTTTAGACACGCAGCCACAGGGTTAATCAAAGCAAGAAAACTTTAATTTATGATGTGAACAAAACACTGAGGAAAGTAAGGTATAAGTAACAATGTTTCACTTCCATTGAACTTTTGAACTAAGGTCCTATTCCTACAAGTGGGATTCTTTAGTTATGGATTTACTATTTTCAGCCTGCTCTAAGCTGCTCTTCTGCACAGTTCCACTCAGTCGGAATTCTTTTTTCCCCCTCAGCTCCAAAGCTGCAAACTCCTCTGCTACTAACTCTTAACTGTAATTTTCAACTGCTGTTTTCCAAGAATCCCTCTCTCAACATTCCATCAGCAGAACCTAGCCTGTCCATCACACCATGGTTTCCCTTAAGATGGTCCTGTGGGTGTTACCAGATGCTGTGGGTTTTACAAAGAGGCTGTGGTCTAAGCAACTGGCCCTGGGTTATGAGGACAGCTGAGGCATCAATTGCCAAGGATTTGCCTCCTGTCTTCTACACTCCCAAGCAGCATGCAGGACTCAGAGACCAATTATTAGTAGGTAGACACAGAATCCTACTCTAGTCTATTCAATGAGGCTTACTCACATGAAAGTGTTCTTAGGATTCCACTGTCATTGAGCAATTATATGAGTGATGGGACCTAATGTATCCCATCACAACAATGTCCAGACTTGTGATGAGAGAGCATCCTTAAATGTCCAAGAAGATGATATTGGTACTAAGCCAAGACCTACTTTGGGTCCTCTCATTTGAAATCACAGCAGGCAAATCCTTGCACTTGCTACCTAGGAAGCACAAATATACATTCAGCTGCAATTTATAGTACTTTTTAACTACAAAACTCCTCCCAATTTAAGACCATCAGACTGAGAAGAAAGACAAGGGAGGGAAACAGCAAAAACCTCATAAATAACTGACTGCGTACAGTCAAAGGAGATGTCACACTTCCCTTCCATTGATGGTTTACTGCAATATTTTTCTAAAATATAATGTAAGTATTAAATATTGATATAAGAAGAGCATCACTGAAGGAAATGCAATATAGTGAATTATGGTTTAAAATAAGGCCTCTTCTTAGTTTAGGGGAGAAAAGGCACATCACATTTTCCTGATCAAATGGTCCAACCATCGTCTAGTAGTTACAGATCTAAAGAAATGCCACCTTTCCAGTGCACTGTGTTGCATCTTGATTTAAATAAAATTTCCCTTCAGAACAGGCAGTTAAAGTGAAACTGGAAACAAGCAGCAAGTGCCCTTTCTGAAGTGAAGCAAAATCTTCCATAACAAAACCCTGGTGTCTCTTCCTACCCTTTATTTCTTATTTGTTTTAAATCCGTTATCTGCACTCTGATCCCATGACTGTTAAATTTACATATGAGCCTTTGGGGAGAGACTTTTTGAAAAGCTTTTTAAAAGCACAATGCCTAATAGGTCACCCCATCCGTGCGCTTTAGCCTCCCTCAAAGAATTCTAAAGGTTGTCGAGGTAAAGCTTCCCTTCAGCGATGCCATGCTGATTCTTCCTCAGCAAGATCTGTGCTTCTTTATGCCTAATCATTCCAGTCTGAATAATGCTTTCCACCAAGTTATCCAAAGCAGAGATTCACTGACAGATCTGTGATGTCTAGTACCCCCACAGCTTTTTTTTTTAAAAAATGGAAATATGCTCCTTCCTGATCTCTCATGGTGTGATTTTAATGGTGTTACATAGTTTAGTTAAAAAGCCCAACAATTTCACATCTATTAATTTAAGCTCTTTAACATCTGTCAGGTGAAGGCCATCTGGTCCCATCTGTGTGTTCCTATTTAAGTTGTCAGTTAATTCTAACATTTCATCCTTTTCCGCCCCTCTCTGGCAGAGTTATCATAGATGCACAAAAACAAAATGTTTTGCATCTTCAATATCCTTTGCAGCAAAAACTGTTGTAAAAAAAAAAGAAACCATTTTGCTTCTCTTCATCAGTTCTGTATGCCAACCTTTGTCTTCTGTTGGTCTTACCCTTGGAAGCTTCCTTACAGTACACTGCCAGGAGACTCTCAAGGTGAAGCTGTGAGAGGCACAAGAATACCGACCGACCGACCATCCTGGTGGGAAGCTCCACTGGTTGTTTTTGGGAGTTCTAATTAAGTGCATGGCCTAACCTGGATGGCCAATCTTGTCAGCTCTCAGAAGCTACATAGGGTTGGCCCTGCTTAGTACTTGGGTGGGAGATCACCAAGGAGCCCAGGGTTGCTGTGCAGATGCAGGCAACGGCAAACTACCTCGCATCATCTCTTCCCTTGAAAACCCTATGGGGTCATCATAATTTGGTTGTGACTTGAAGGTACTTTCCACCACCAATTAACTGCACGACCCCTGACCATGTTGGCTGCAGATGCTGGGACTGAGAAAATTCCCTTCCTGTTGGGATCTGAACTTTCATGGGAAATGAAACCAAACTAGTCCAAAGACAAAATCTAAGTCAATTCTCTCATCCCTCCCCTCAGTGAGGAGTCCTTGGCATATGAGCTGTGTATATATGCATAATTCTTGATACTTGAATTCATCTATAAAAGAATATGCAAACTGGCAACCAAAAGTGTGAATTTACTCCATTACAAGGCATTGTGTTTGAACTGAGATATCTCTGGAGTCTGATCCCTGACCATCCAGCCATAAAGTGATTAGCCTGCCTGGGTGAAGTGGCCCTGTGCCTGAACACTTTAACTTGAGTTGCTGCTGGAGAGAAAGACTGTGGCTCAATGGTAGACGATCGCCTTCATATGTGGAAGGTCTCAGGTTCAATCCCCACCATCTCCAGCTAAAAGGACTGAGTAGCAGGCAGTGTGAAAGTTCTCTGCCTGAGATCCTAGAGAGCTGCTTCCAGTTAGAGCAGACAGCACCAACCTTGATAGGCCAAGGTTCTAGACTCAGTACAAGGCAGCTTTATGTGCTCAGTCTGATGAGGGCTTATTTGTACTTTCCATGTAAAGTAGTGCATTTCAGCTCCCACTCAAATCCATTATTGCACACACAGTATTGTGCTCTGATATATCCACCTAGTTCAGGTTTGAAAGGAGGGGCTGGTTTACAAGCGTGGCTTTCTTCTCCACCTCCCAGCAAGAAGCCCTCTTGATTTCCTTCTGTGTAAATAGTGCTTTTGCCTATGAATCAGGCTATTCAGTGAAAGGGAAAGTGCTGGAGAGGGACACTGTGAAATGGCTCACCCCTGAGATTATTTGGATGGATGCTTCTCCACTCAACAGCGGTAAAATCAGCTTAAATCTTGGGATTTTGGATTAACAGTTGTTCAGGAGTATTTGTCTCTGTCAGGCTCTGCAAACGGTTAGCCCTCTGGAGGAAATAATGAGTCTTGTTGCATTTAATATTTAAAATGTGATTTAAATGTAAATAATTTATGTCGCAGCACATTTAATTTGCATCACTGAAAGCACACACTGCAGCCTCTGTTAAATCCCAACGGGAAGAAAGCTACAGGCATGGCAGTACTTCACTCCTAGTGCGATCCAAGGATAGCATCTATTCCTTCTTTACAAACCTTAATTTATGATAGTTTCATTGTACAATAATATTTACATTCTTAAAGTAGGCTTCACAGGTTGCAGAAAGCTGGCAGCTTCCACGGTAACATCTGTTTTCAAGGTTTCTGATGACAAAATATCAGGCTGTTAATAAACACGAAAGATAGTACATAACCATGAAGCTACTTTCCATTCGCAAGTAAGTGGACCTGTGATGTTTGATTCATTGCAACAGCACTGGATTCTGTGTTGTTAAAACCTTTGTTGAAATATATGTGACTGTATTTCCAAAACTCTTCCTGAGAAGTGACTAACAGGGATGTCTTCTAATTACTACTTTACAAAGTAGATGTTATTTTTTAAACAATATCTAATAAATCAGAATTTGAATCTTTAGGTCAGGACATTATTTTGATAAACCAATAAGCCAATTCCCTTTAGCATGAAATGCCTTACAGCATTCTAGAGTTTTAAATTTAGGGGCCAGTAGGTCCAGAATTTATATCACCTGCCTGTAGTCCTTATTATAGTAGGGCCAGATAAAAGTTTAGACTGGATCAGGCCAAGACCTGAGGTTCAATGGGATCCAGTCTAAGGAAAAGGAGTGGATCCCAGAACTATTGGGTAGAAGTAAGAAAGCAGATGTATGCAGGACGGTAAACTGGGTTGGAGCATGGCACCTCGCATCATCTCCTCCTCTAAAATTACTACTGAGCACCAGGCAAACAAATGAATGAATCACATCATTCCTTTGTTGTTTTCCGATTCTTCACTCACACAAACTGATGGGACTTACTTGGTCTGTTTTTATATCTCTCTGGATGCCCCCTTTCTGTTTAATATATACATAAATTCTTTAATCCAGTGCTTACCAGGGATAGATGTACATGCCCCTAAATTTACAGGAGGGAAAAGTGTACCAATACTTATGTACGCTGATGATGCCATTCTTATTTCACAAATAAAAATTGGTTAAAAATGTGCTCTAAAAACGTTTAGTAGTCAATGTGATAATTGTTAGTTATTAATTACTCAAAACCCAAAATAATACACTTTAATAGAGCGTACAATAAATATAATTGGAAAATTAATGGTCGGAACACTGAGCAAGTAAAATCTTTTAAATACCTGGGGATAACCTTCTCACACAATGGCAGTCCATCAGCCCACATTACATCTGCAATTAATATAGCAGAGAGAAGTGCCAATGCTATCCTTAGATTTTTCAGAAATGAGGGCCTAGGTTTAGTACCGGCAGCTCTAAAGCTCTTTTCTGCCAAAGTGTTGACCCAACTTACCTATGGGATGCAAATAATTTTAAATAACAAGAGTAATTATAAGACATTAGAGAGAGTACAATCTACATTTCTCAGAGCACTGTTTAATGTACCAGGATGTACCACTAATGTGGTCCTAAGGCAGGAGGCTGCTGTACGAAGAGGGAAACTGAAAATCTGGACAATCTCAATCTATTATTGGCTGAGAATCCATCTGAAGCCTACAGGATTGACCCCCCCTGCTTCTAGCTTCTACCCCATATCCAGACTGGTCTGCCAGAATAATAGATAAGCTAGGCATGATTGGGTTATGTCCAGCAAATCTTCTGGAAATGGGTCTGAGTAAAGCGAAATCTTTGGTTCATCAGCGCTTGGTTGATATTGAGGTTCAAACTGATGGAGTGCTTTTACCCAAGATGTATAGTAACCTAAAATCTTGTCCTGGATTTGCAGCAGCACCATATTTCTCTAACATTACTTATGACAAGTACTGATGGGCTTTTTCCAGAGCACATTTTGATGTCTTCCCTTCTAACTTACTGCAAGGAAGGTATCTCCATAGAATTTGGGGAATAGAATTATTGTTTTAATAGGGGTTTGTGGCTTGTACTATGATTATACTATTGTCTGTGATTGTACTATTTTACTATTGTAGTATTTTACTGCACTGCTAGTCAATTGGCCGTAATAATAAATTTGAAATTTGAAATGTCTGGAAACACGTGCTCATCCCTTCAAAGTATACATGATGGCCAGGGATAAAGCTCTTCCTCAGACAAGCATTCCATGCATGCTCCACCATATATAATCCACTTACCACGTGAGCTGGGCCATTTTCATATAGTTATCAGAAACCAAGCAGATGCACTGCTGGCATACTAACTTTACAGATGAATTGGTTGATTTAGGTGGTAAGTTCCACTGTGATCAGGTTTCCATGTAATACACAGGAAAGAGCTTTCTCCATGGCTGACCTCATGACTGTCTCTGTTCTGATGAAGAAACAAAAAAAATCATGCAAGCAATCTTTTTTCACTCTAGAGGATCAGGGGAAGAAATCCAGAACACCCACCAACCCATAGCAATGAAAGAAATAATTCCCTGAATGACAGCTGTGGTGAAGGCATGAGATCCCAGACCCCACTACATCCCTGTTCCAGATCTGTTTTCCCCTTGAACATTTTCTAGAAAAACACTATGTTTAGTAATTTGAGTTAGCATGTCAGTTATCATTTATGTAATAAAGAGCTGTCAAAGAAATGGATCTTTTGGTGTCTGAGTCAATGTTGTATCTCTTAATGCAATGGCAAAATAATGTGTGGAAGTACACTTGTTTAAGGAGATTATTATCTAATCAAGAACTCTTCTGAAACTGTCTACTTGTATATTAATAGCCCCAAGGATGGTGATATCATAGGCTACAAGTCTTCTAAGTCATATAGGTTAAATGAAGATATATTGCCTCATCTTAAAGAAAATTTCCCCCCACAAATAGCTCAGCATAAAGATTTATGACAGTGAGACCCAATAAGCCAACATACATTTAACTCTCATAGCCAAAAAATAGAGATACCTTGTTAGGCTCAGAGAGGGGAAGGACCCACATAAAGTATATTATTTAATAGTTCAGTGGCCAGAGAAAACACAATCAACAGAACAAGGGTGCCACAAAAGTAGGAAACAGGGAATAATATGCAGAACAGCTGACTTCAGATGACGAAAGTGGTGAAAAAGTCACAATCTAAAAACATAAGTGCATATGTGTATAACAAGAAATAAGAAATTTAATGTGCATACAATTTAAATAACATTATGGATTGTAGCTGGCCTTCCTCACTGCCAGGTGGGAAAACCACTGCTCTAGGTGGGACAGTACACCCATTGGCACCAATGTAGGTAAGGTCCTTCCCCCTTCCACTTCAATTGCCTGCTCTCCTTATATATTATATTTACCCTTTTTCCTGCTCAGGCCTGTAGCCACAGGAAAGCATTTGGGGGTGGTGCCCCCACAGATGAGCCCCACACCCCCAGGAAGGATGCCAGACCCCCTACCCACCCCTGGTGCACCATGCTCCTTATCCTGCCTGCCACAGCCTTGCCGGCTCTTCCTGCTGCTTCTTACTTGGCTGTAGCAGGAAGCAGCAGGAAGAGCCAGTGAGGAGCAGTGAGGCACAGGCTCAGTGAGGTGCTGGGGTGGGTCATTCTCTATGCCTCTGGTGGCAGCAAAAGCAAGCTAGTGGTTCTGCTCCTCTTACTCCTTGAGTGTCAAGAGTTCTTGTGGCAGCAGAGGCAAGCCTCTTGTGGCAGCAGAGGCAAGCTAGTGGTTCTGCTCCTCTTATTCCTTGAGTGTCAAGAGTTCTTGTGGCAGCAGAGGCAAGCCTCTTGTGGCAGCAGAGGCAAGCTAGTGGTTCTGCTCCTCTTACTCCTTGAGTGTCAAGAGTTCTTGACACCACTAGCTTGCTTCCCCACTGCACTAAGCATAGAGAATGGTCCATCTCAGTTCTCCCTCAGCAACAGCATGGTAGCTGGCCTGGCCAGGCTCACTACCTGCAACCCTGCCTGCCTCCTTGGCTCTCCTTCTCCCACTCCATTCCCAGCATGCAGGAGGCTCCTTCATGAATGGAGAGGGAGAAGGAGAGTCACTTCTGAGTGATGTAGCCAAAAAGTTTCTGGCTACGGGGCTGCACCTGCTCCTTCCACTTGCTTTCCTAGTCCACTTTCCCCCCAAGTTCCCCTCCCACTATTACATCCTCTCTTAGGGAGGCCAGGCTTCCCTCTTAGGAAAGGGGTAATCTCTGACCCTTGGCTTTGGTTCCCCCCCGCAGTAGGTGGCAGGGTAAACAAGAAGGGAATGGTGTCCCATGATGTCACTCCTGGCTGCATAATTTGAAATGATGTAACCATGTCATGGGGCACTCTAGGATTTTCCTGAGACTCTGAGTTTTACCATAGAGCTTCAGAGAAATTCTGAAGCATCTTGCTGTATCTTTTTTGGTTACTCAATTGAAAGTGATGTTGCAACACTGTAGGATACCACAGTGTAAGTCTCCATCCCCCAATCAACTGGCTGCCCACCTGTCATGAGTCAACCAGGGCTCAGCAATAGTGGGGAGACCTCAGGAGAAGAGGATGCCTTAGAAGTTGACAAGCAGGAAAATAAGCTGCAGACTTGTCAGGATTCACAGCCAACAGCTGGTGCAGAGCCATCAACACCCTACAGCCCTGATTTGGCAGTTGGGCCATTCCCAGCCCACCAGTGTCACCTACACCCTTAGAGCAGCACAGATGGAGGTTGAGAACAGAGCTGCAGACAAGACAGCAAAGTGCGCACTTCCTGGCCCAAAGCCAGTTGCCTGCTGCCAACAAAGATGTGTAGTTGCAGGATTGTTTCTGAGCAACTGGTTGCAAGCATGACCCTTAGGTGTGGGGCTATAAAAGCAGCCAAGAGAGGCTGTTAGGCATGGATGCAACATATATGATAGATACTAAGCCACTGACTCTGCCTTGCCTGACTTCTGGACCTCTGACTTTGGACTGACCGACTCTTCTTTGACTGACTTCTGGCACCTGATACTCAGAGCCTGCAAGCCAGTATTTTTCCTGCTGGCTGCTAGAATAGACTAGCAGCTCTTTCATGTACCTTTTACACCCTGTAATGCCATGAAGTACAAGTGATGTGTGGTCTAGATGGTATAGGTGACTTTGGTTTTCACTTGACCTATTTATTCATTTATTAGTGTTACCATATGTATTTGGTGTATTCATTTGGTAGCTTACGACCTCAGTGATTCACCTCAAGAATTCCATGCTGATTTGATGTGCTCTATTTAACCCAGGGAATTCTGAATGTTTAGATTGTGCTCATGGATAGAAGGCTTGTAGTGTCTACTGGGTTCTGATTTCAAACCATCAAAAAGAATGGAGACTGTCTAGTAATCCGTGTGCTTATGGTTTCCCCTCAAAGTACTCAGACATAGCTTCTAGAACTTCCTTTAGAAAGGCAACAATGACTCAAGACATAAGAAATTTCTGGCATTCAGGGTGGAGAAAACACACTGCAATGAAAAAGTTATTTAAAAATGTTATTTTAATGTTTGGAGTGATCAATATTCATGGCAAGTATTCACTCTAAACATCATGTCACCAAATTAGAATGTGCTGAACTATACTATATAGACCAGGCCTAAGTTACACATGGTTTCCTCCAGAAGCCTGTGATGTCACAGAGTCCTCTGGGGCAATCTTCCATTTCCCTTTACTTCGGAAGACTGAAGAGCATGACTTCTTCATGCTCAGTACAAAACACACATAATGGCTGCTATTTATAAAAGCTTTGAAGAATTGGAGGATTTTCTTTTCACCCTTTTCCTAAAGTATATTGCCCTCAAAGGTACTATTTATTCTAGTATAGAAAACACACATTTCCCATATATTTTCTCTATCAGGGCAAATAGCAGCTACAGTGGGCTGATATACATTTGGGGGGAAAGGTTGGGATGATTGGGTTAAACCTCTTTTGGTCTCCTTTTAGACCCGTTGCACAAATGAGGATAAAAAGAGGCTATCAAAGACAGTAAGGCATCAGTCATCCAACATAGCTACAACAGGGATATAAGGAAGGAAACCGAGATGGAGTCATAAATGTCCATAGGCACAAATAAATCTTGGAGTCAGCTCTATAATCTATATCCATGTGGGGATGCACACATGTTATTTATCAAATGTTAAACATACGGTAGATCAGTTCATGCTGTCTCATATATCATCTATTTGGATAACCAAATCTCCAGTTGACTGCCTCATTCCGCTGCCCCCCTTTCTTTCTTTCTTTCTTTCTTTCTTTCTTTCTTTCTTTCTTTCTTTCTTTCTTTCTTTCTTTCTTTCTTTCTTTCTTTCTTTCTTCCTTCCTTCCTTCCTTCCTTCCTTCCTTCCTTCCTTCCTTCCTTCCTTCCTTCCTTCCTTCCTTCCTTCCTTCCTTCCTTCCTTCCTTCCTTCCTTCCTTCCTTCCTTCCTTCCTTCCTTCCTTCCTTCCTTCCTCCCTCTCTTTTCACCTTGGCCCTTCTTCCATTACCATCCAAACTTCTCCCTTGCTTCTGACTTTCCCATCTCCTTCCCAACTACCTTTCATTCTGTCTCCCTGCCCCTTTCCACTCCTTTCCCTCCCAACCTTCTTTTCCCCTCTTGGCCTTAGATGAGAACAAATCTATGGACTAATTCATTAATTTTCAAATTGCTGCATCACTTCTGGTGGTGGACAAACAAATATGGGTTCCTCCATTGTTTGCCTGAGTGACCGGAGGACTTCATAGGTACCTTAAGGGCCATCCTTCTCTCATGTCTGAACCTGGCCAAACATTAAGATCTGAATCTGAGGTCCTGTTTTATATATTCCCCCTAACTAAACTGAGTGGTTGTGTGGGAGACACAATCTTTTTGGTAGTGGCACTAACCAGGATCCCCTTCCCTACTTCTGTTCCTCTAAAACTTTCAGAGTAAGGCATCAGGGGAAATACTTTTTTAAAAAATCCCTGGATTTAGTAATCATTAGTTTTTTCTCCTGCCTGGCCTTTTGCATTTTTGTTTTAATTTGGAGTTCTAGTTTGTGTTCTTATTTACTGCTATAGATTTTGAAATATTTTAAACAATTTGATACAGCTGTTTGCTGGAAAATAAAATAATGTTTCTTGCTGCTTTACTTTTTCAGGGTATTGTATTGGTTTGGTTTCATCCTTGTGCCTCTTTCTAGTGAATGTTCATTACAGAAACTGCCTACAGGTGAGAAGTGGTACAGAACCTATTTTAATAAAGGAAATAACTGAACATCTGTGAATAGAAAGGCAGGATTCTTCACCTCCCCAAGAAAGGGCAAAGCCCTCTGACATCACATTTGGTAGGTGGAAAGTGCACCCAATTCTTTAACACAGAAGGAGAATTTCTGGCCCCAAAATGACACAACCTGGCACTGTATTTATAAACCAACACTCTGTTTATTGCCTTGGCAAAATAAAGCAAAACTGTATCTGCAGCTAAGACAATTCTTCCAGGTGAGCTTTTGTTATTTCCGTTAAACATAACAAATATTCCAAAGCAACCTGCCATCCATTTCTTTTTCAATCAAAATCCGCAAGGGAACATGTTGGCCAAGTATCTCCCAGCTATAAAATGCCCAAACAAGTGGGAAATTCACTTTTTTTTTTAATGCCAGCAATTAAAGTAAACGCGCTTAAAAAGCAAACGAACAGCAAGAGTAGCAAACCCATTCAGCACCACTGTACATCAAAAGCCAGAAAGCCCCTCTGTATCTCTTGCATATGAAAAGCAAAGAATTGTGCATAAAAGATGATAAAATGCCACCTGCTGTATGTCTGGCAAAAAAAATCTGGATGAGCAGTTTGGAAAGGAATATTCACTGGGATGATATCCTGCTCTCCATCAGCATTCAGACTGGAGCAAACCCAGGGTGGTAATCTGGTTGACTCATTTAAGCCCAGCGTATTACTTATATTGCCAGGAGTCCACATTACAGCATATGGGGAGAAATATCAATAGACAGATGCCTGTAATCTATGCATGGGACAAAAACTGCTGGCAATGATATGCCAAGCACTCCACTGGTGCACATTTCATTTATTTCAGTTGGACTTGGATGGGCAGTGCAATTTCAAGTTGATCTGCCAACTGTAGGCTGTCCCACCAAGATAAACTTACTTGGCTTACTGAATCTCACTAAGGAATACTAAGAGGGACTGATACACTCCCCTATCCTATTGTCATCCATCTGTAAATGTCCGCTGGCCTTTTTTAATGTCTCTGACTCTTCCTTCTGGCACTGGAAACATGGCCTAAATCAACATCCCTATTCTGTCTACCTTTGCTGCAGAACAGGTCTACATATCCAGAGTGAGAATCTGTTCAATCAGCCACAAAAATAGGAGTTAAAAATATCACCATTAAACTTGGAATACCTCTGCATACTTCCCAGGTAGTAAACTCCTTTGAATGCAATGGCACTTAGTGCTAAGTGGACAGGGTTAGGCTCAAGATGCCTGCCTGTAATCTTATACATATTTAGGTGGGAGTAAATCTCATTGAATGAAGTAGGATATGCTTCTGCATACAAATGGGTAGGATTTCATGACAAAGGAGTTTTTGCAGGTAATTTGTTCCACATGTACACCCTAGTGTTAGACTGCCTCTGTGAAAGTGTATCTGAAGATAAGCATTCCTGGGCATCTTACAAGAAAAAGCAGTGGGAGACCAATGAGACACATTGCAGAGTCCAAGAGATCTAGTGGGAGGATTCAGTAACCTACTTGAGTTGCACCACAAGCCTCATAAATACTACTCAGTGAAGCTTGAATTCCTTCTAGTCTTTGCCAGACAGGAATACTGGCCTGCATCCCTACCATTCATTTGCACAAAGTTTGAAGCCTTTCTCCAACCTAAGGAAACGTCCTCCATTTCAACTGGCTCTTCCTCCAGTGGAAGAGCCCCTTACAGGGCCACTGGCGGGGGGGGGATGGAGGGCAAAATTCAGTGGGGGAAGTCAGCTGGAGAGCCTCTGAAGCCGGAGTCATGCTGCATCCAGTCAAAGGCCTTTCAAATGATTTTCCTTTCATTGCAGTTCTGGCTGCAGCCACCAGGGGCACAAGGAAGTCTGATCACATAAAAGGCACTCTAAGGATTGACTAGACTGAATCAAAGTGGTAGTTAGTGTGTTCCCACAAGATAAAACAACCTTTCCTTCTCTTTTGCTTAATTTCCCTCCTTTCCCACTCTCTTCTCATTCATTTCTCTCTCCCTCCAGCTAATTTTTTTTGTGCCTCCCCTCCTTATCACTACGGAGAAAGGGTTTAAGTTCGTTGGGCACTGGGATACTTTTTGGAACAAGCAGGACCTGTACAAAAGAGACAGCCTCCATTTTGTCCCAAGAACCAGGCTCCTGGTGCTTAAAATCAAACAGGTGGCATAGCAGTTTTTAAACTAAATCCTGGGGGAAAGCTGTGGGGAGATGAACTATCTAGGGGTGTGCGTTCAGCATAAACTGAACCAAAAAATAGCTGAAAAATACCCTTTTCAGGTATTCAGTCAAATACAGATCAGAGATCTGTATTCTGCTATGGAAATAGCTGAGCCTGAAAAAAGCCCCTCCCCCCCCGCTTTTATTCAGGGTGTATCAGTGATACTGCAAGCCATCCCCAGCCGAGGCAATGCAGAGCTCTGAGCTGCAAGAGAAGATGCCTCAGCTGGGGCTGGCTGGTTGCTCTTGCCAGCACAGGATCAGCTGGGACAGTGGGAGCTGACAGCTCCATGCTGCCCCAGCCGATCCTTTCACAACTCCAAGCTGTAAGAGAGGTTCAGCTGGGGCAGTGCAGAGGTGAGAGCTCATGCTGCCCTGGCCGATCCTGGGCCGGAGAATTCACCCAGAAGGCATTTAAAGGGAACCACTGACTTTGGGAAGGGTGTTGAAAGACATGAGTTGGATTAAGGTGATGAGAGAGGACTGATGGGCAAATTAAAAAACTGACAAATCATCAGGCCCAGATTTGCGTTACAGGCCAGTCAGTCTAACATTAGTATTGGGTAAATTGGCAGAATCTGTTATTAAAGATAGAATTAACAGGCACATTGATGAATAAAAGCTATTGAGGAAGAATCAGCATGAATTCTGTAAGGGAAGATCTTATCTCACTAACCTTTGAGGGGGTGAACAAATACATGGGCAAGGGTGACCCAGAAAATATTGTTTACTTAGACTTCCAGAAAGCTTTTGATAAAACTCCTCAGCAGTCATGGGATAAAAGGGAAAATCCTCTTGTGGATTAAAAACTGGTTAATTAACAGGAAACAGGGAGTGAGTATAAATGGGCAGTTTTCACAGTGGAAGATGGTAAACATGGGGGTACTGCAAGGCTCAGTGATAGGTCTGGCATTTTTTAACTTGTTCATTAATTATTTGGAGCTTGGAGAAATCAGTGAATTGGCTAAGTTTGTGGATAACACTAAGTTGTTCAGGGTAGTGAGAACCAGGGAGGACTGTAAGGCGCTCCAGAGGGAACTGTCGAGGCTGGTTGATGGGGCATCAACATGGCAAATGGGGTTCAATGTGGCCAAGTGCAAAGTAATGCACATTGGAGCCAAAAATCCTAATTATCAATATGCGTCGATGGGGTTTGAACTGACAGTTACTGACTAGGAGAGAGATCTTGGAGTTGTGGTAGATAACTCACTGAAGATGTTCACTCATTTTGCAACGGCAATGAAAAAAGGCAAATGCTATGCTCAGGATTATTAGGAAGTGAACTGAAAACAAATCAGCCAGTATCATC
This sequence comes from Gekko gecko, assembly GCA_029375565.1. Taxonomy (NCBI): domain Eukaryota; kingdom Metazoa; phylum Chordata; class Lepidosauria; order Squamata; family Gekkonidae; genus Gekko; species Gekko gecko. The sequence goes on along the minus strand of JAPDNY010000008.1, from coordinate 35,159,047 downwards.
ATAATGCTTCTGTATAAATCTATGGTGTGGCCTCATTTGGAATACTGTGTACAATTCTGGTCACTGTACCTCAAAAAAGGTACCTAAAAAAAAGGTCACCATACCTCAAGTCATTGTACCTCAAAAAAAAAAAAAAATTGGAAAAGATGCAGAAAAGGGCAACTAAAATGATTATAGGGATGGAACACCTTCCCTATGAAGAGAAGTTAAAGAGTTTAGGGTTTTTTAGCTTGGAGAATTAATGATTGAGGGGTGATCGGGTAGAGGTTTACAAAATTATACATGGAATAGAGAAGGTAGAGAAAGAAGTACCTTTCTCCCTTTCTCACAATACAAGACTTTGTGGGCACTCGATGAAATTAATGAACAGTGGGTTTAGAACAGATAAAAGGAAATACTTCTTCACCCAAAGAGTAACACATGGAATTCGCTGCCATAGGAAGTGGTGGTAGCTACAAGCACAGACAGCTTCAAGAGGGGACTGGATGAACATATGGAGCAGAGGTCCATCTGTGACTATTAGCTACAAGGTATAGATGGAACACTATGTCTGGGGCAGTGATGCTCTGTATTCTTGATGCTTAGGGGGCAACAGTGGGAGGACTTCCGGCCCCGCTAGTAAACCTCCTGATAGCACCTGGTTTGGGCCTCTGTGTGACATAAGTGTGTTGGATTGGATGGGCCATTGGCAGCTCCATAGCTAGATGATTTTCATTGGAGGGCACTGGGGAGCATGACGTCACTTCTGATGCAACAAAAAATAATAAAATAAAATAAAAATAGAAGAGCAGGGAAGACCCAGCTCCCCAGTGTGGATCAAGCACTTAGAGTCCCAGCTTCCTTCTCTTCCCATGGCTGAGTTCAGGGATGCAGCCTCTCCTGCAGGGCAGCCCACCTGGCTTGGCCGCCTCCCCAAGCCCTTGCTGAGGCAAAGCTCCACACCATGGCTCTCTCTCTCTCTCTGGCTCTCCAGGCACATGCCCACCCTCTCTATCTTCCAAAAAAAAAAGACTTTTAAAGACAATTTCAAGTTATTGTTTCTCTCAAGAAGGAAAAAGAAAAAAGCCAAGAGTGAGTACATGCTTCCCTCCCTCCCATTTCCCCCTTCTCTCCCTGCCTCCCAATGCTGCTCCAAGCGAGGGGAAGTGAAGGAGCCCCAGCTTTCTCCCTTCTCCTCTGGCCTTGCCTGCATGCTTCCCCTCCTGGGCTGGCCTTCTCGCCTAACCCAGCCAGGCTGCAGGATTGGGCTCGGCTCGCCACTCTCTGTCTACCGCAGGGAGGGGATTGTGCAATGCTCCCTCTAAGCTGTGGAGTCCTGTGAGCAAAAATCCTACTTTGTGAGCCACTGGCATTAACGTTGTGAGCGAGTGATTTGGCTACTGTGTAAATTAGTTTGCTCTGGAGCCGTCCGTCCTGAGCCAGGACAAAAATGTGTGAGCTGGAGGCTAAAAAATGGTGAGCTGGCTCACACTAACTCAGCTTAGAAGGAACACTGGGGTTGCGTATGTGTGTCCTTTGCCTATGCCAGGATTGGTGCACTGATTTTCCCCGCATCTTCTTGATCCTAAAAAACAAGGATCAAGAAGACCTGGGGAAATTGGGGAAAGCTGCAGGTCAAAATGCAGCCAAACAGCAACTAGTGGGAAATTGAGCAGTACAACCTGGGGAAACGGGAGACCGAGGGTGGAACAACTGCTTTTGTGGAACCAGTCTGAGTGTTGCCCAGCCCATATCTGAACCTTGGAGCTGTACTTTGACAAACTTGGCATCTGGAAACTACCTTTGTTTGCCTGCCGTGTGTCAGTAATCAGGACACTCTGCTTCCTTCCAGCTTCCTTCCACCATCAGCCAGACAAAACCCACCTCAACATGGACTACATGTCTTGGCTATTGGAGGAAGTCCCCTCAGACAGCAGGCTAAGGGGGTAGTGTCTGGGTTCGGAGGCCCCATTAGGGAGGAGACCCCCCCCCCCACTACCAGGAAGGCAGCCCTCAGATCCCCAGTGGCTGGATGATGGTGATGGTGGCCGGGCCACACCTGAGGCACAGGAGGCCATTGGAGCCCACAGTGGCACAGACAGGAGTGGTGGCAGCCAGACTGCACCAGGTGCAGAAAAGGCTAACAGACACCATGTTGCAGCATTGGTTGTCTCCAGGGGTGAGGTCAGGAGCAGCTGGGTGGAGCATGGAACACTGGGCCCCAGTGGTCTCTCTGCTGGGACGGCAGGGCTGTGATGGTGCAGGGGGCTCCCATGAGCCAAAACAGGCCATGACAGTTGCTAGGGTGGACCTATCCAATGCAACGGGATGATAGACAAGACTGTCCAGAGAAGCTGTGGTGGCCCCAGGACAACAGGCCTTGACTTGCCTCAATGGATGGGAGCTAGACTCCCTAGAGAAGCAGAGGGGTGGAGGCCAGAGAGCAGAAAGAGATATAAAAGGAGGCTCCAGGGCAAAGGCAGGGGAGAAGAAGAGGCTGGACAGCAAGGCTGTGGCAATGAGTGTTCCAGCTGGGAAGAGAAAGAACCAGGTGAGTAAACCCCCTTGCCTCCCATTCTGAGGTCTTGGGGAGTGTCCTCTAAGCTGTGGAGTCTTGTGAGCAGAAATTCTACTTTGTGAGCTACTAGCATTAAAGTTGTGAGTGAGTGATTTGACTGCTGCAGGAATTAGTGTGCTCTGGCGCCATCTGTTCTGAGCTAAGACAAAAATGTGTGAGCTGGAGGCTAAAAAACTGTGAGCTAGCTCACACTAACTCAGCTTAGAGGGAACACTGGCAACATTGGGTGAGCATGAGCATGATGGTGGAAGGCAGCAGTCTCCTGGCAGGGCAATTAGGGCATGACACACTGCAAATAGCATGGGTAGGGGAGTGTCTCACATGGGCCAGGATATTCCCATGCCTTCCAATTCTGGCACTGGAACTTGCATAATCATCACTAAGCTAGTGGCCTATTTTGAATCTCCTAGCTTTATTCTTTGGTAAGTTATGTCTGCCATAAATGAACAAATGGACAGAGAGGCTTATTGTTTTATTACTATAGATCCATGGTAACAGCATGGAATGTGCTTTATTTCATTATGATATTTCGTTTGGATCAGGATCATATGAGGGGGCAGATGGAATCTTTGTCTGGGGCCCATAGTGGCTTTCAGCAGCTCTGGACCCTTATGTTGGAGGAAGGCTTCCAAGGTTAGACTAAAGATTCTTAGGGTTGGGGGACATCCATTCTGCCTAAGGTAGGATACATGTCACTGTGGTACTAGACAAGAAAGCAGGCCATCTTGCCCATTCCTCCCCAAAAAAGATGGCAGCTATTAGAGTTAGGGACAAGATGCTTCTTGCCATAGAATAATGAATATGTAATTTGAGGTTTTTTATTTCTTCTCTGGAAAGATATTTTATTGGTAACAAAAGATGTTTCTTATACACCCATGTGTTCTCTTGAAATTATGAAATTGGCCATCTCATGAAAGGCAGGAGATCTTAGGGCCAAACAGGCAAAATGCAACTTTGAAAAAAAAATGCTTGTCCCCTTATGGACTCAGGTAATTCTGGAAGCTGTTAGCCAAAGTCCCCTTGGTCCATCCATATAAGAAGCTTCAAAAATCTGTAATAAGGAAGCCAAGACAGAACCCACAACTAGGAAAATATCCCTATAGATCTACCTTCCTCATGAATACTATTTTTTTTTTAAAAAAAAGCAGGTCCTGGCAGAATGCCTGAAACAGCTACTTTCTTTATGCTCTTCTCCAACGAGATCATATTTGTGGAAAGTAAATCATCTGAGGTAATTAATAGGCTTATTAGCAGCCACAGAAAATAGCTTTGATCCAAGTGGCTCTCGCTGTCTGAAGCACAGAAAGTATCCAGTTGGTAGTTCCTAGCCCCTCCTTATTAGCAGTTCTTCTTACATGGTAGGCTATGGTGCTTACTAGCAATGAGTAAATTCACCAGCTCTGTCCAGGATGGAAGTTGTTCTCTTTCTACTCCTGGGTTTTTGGTTCCAGCAATCTGGCATCACATTTCATAAACTTTGAGGAGTGAAAACAAAAGTGTAAAGAAAGGGCTGTTGAGACCCACCACAGCCCCCCAGACAAAGATTCCATCTGGGCCTTCCTATGTGTCCCTGATCCAAAATAAATAACTTAGCAAAACAAATCACTTGGCTTGCAGGTACTAGGCATCTATAATAATAAAAGGATCGGTGTGCCCATCTGTCTGTCTGTCCATTTGTGGCAACCATAACACATCAGAAAATAAAGCTAGGAGTTTCAAAATTGGCCACCAGCTTCAAGATGATTGTGGGAGTTTGTCAGACTCCTGGTCAAGTTACTCTCAACAACAATCTCTTTGACAGTGGTATTTTTATTGAGATATATGCATGATCCAGATCAGAACAGAACCACGTTAATACTGGTGATTTTGGCGTGTACCTTAGTAGATATAGATAATTCAAACAAGACCCTGCTCCCCTGACCAATCGCATGTCACACTCGTCCTGCCAGGAGATGAAGGTGTCTTAAAGAAAATTACTACCTCTGCAAGCAAAAGGTGCCCACCTACACCACATCCCCCCTCCCTCAGGAACGTCCCCTCCCCCCAGCATCTATGACAAACTAAGAAGATCAAAGTTTGACAGAGTGGCATAAATTGAAGGGAATTTGTAATTTCCTGGCCTGGGTTATCTCTAGGCTCGCCCCCCAGTGTTATTTGCAATGGAAACTAAGGTTTCTGTTTGTGGCAGGCATAAATAATCAGAAAATAAAGTTAGCTGCTTAAAAAATTGGCCATCAACCTCAGGACGATGATGGAAGTTGCAGTGCCAAAAATGAAGAGACTGGAAAATCCTGGACCAGGTTGTCTCTATGATGCACAGCATGGAATAAGAGAGATTTTTAAGCAACTTGTCCTGTGTCTGTAAATACTCAAATCCAGGGCTTTTTTTGTAGAAAAAGCCCAGCAGGAACTCATTAGAATAATAGGCTACACCCATCACCAGAAACATATTAGCATATTAGACCACACCCCTAAGAGTGCAGCTTCTTAGCATATTAGGCCACACCCCCATGTTACCAGAAGTGTGGTCATCCAGCCACACCCACCTTTTGCTTCTTATTCTGTTTACCTTGTTTGTTGTCAAACCCAGGGCTTTCTTTGTAGCAGGAACTCCTTTGCATGTTAGGCCACACAGCCCTAATGAAGCCAGTCCTAATGAGTTTCTGCTGTTGGGTGTGCCCTATTATGCTAATGAGTTCCTTCTGGGAGTGGCCAACTCGGGAGCCAGCTGGAACTCCGTTCCTGTGCGTTCCTGTCCCAAAATAGCCCTGCTCAAATCCCAAACTGCCATGGAAGCTTGCTGGGTGACCTTGGGCCAGCTGCACACTCTCATCCTAACCTACCTCACAGAGTTGTTGTGAGGATAAAATGGAGCACAGAACAATGTAAGCTGCTCTGGGTCCCCATGGGGGAGAAAGGCGGGATATAAATCAAATAAATAAATAAATATAATAAACACATCTGATCAAGAGGGCTCTAGTTCACAGAAAACTTCGTATTACAATAACACTTTAGCACACAGATCAGTAAGAAATCTATTTCAATTTACCCCTGTACCTCTATCTAGAACAAAAGCAAGGGCAAAAGTTATGTCATAGGTCACAGGTCTTTTAAGTCATGTGGGTTAAATGAAGGTATACTGCCTCAGTTGCTGGGGGTGGGGAGATAGACTTGTAAAAGCCTCCAGATCTCCAGGCACAAATAGCCTTAATTATGCTTTCACATGCTACATAAATCCTGCCTCATCAGCTACGGAGAGAAAGTGATGTGACCAGTGATCACGTGTAAACCTGGTTTCACAAAATAACCTTCGTTCAGATTAACCGTGGTTTATGTTATGTTTGAACTCAAATGTAATCTCCCATATCTTTGTGGAGACTGCTTCCATTCTTTACTTGCTCTCCTCTTTTCTCCCTTTTCAGTTTTTTATTGTTATTTATTTTCCTCTTCGCTCCTGGTGGCGGTGGCGGCAGCGGCAAATTAGATATGGGTCAGTGTTGGGGTGATTTTTTTTTGTTTGCTCTGGAAATTGTAAAAGAAATCTATTTTTTTAAAAAAAACAAACAAACCACAAATCTATTTTACCAAACATCCTGTGTAGGATGACAAACAAATCTGCAGTCAGGCTTCTGTGGCAACATAAAACACGAGCTGCTTTCACCTCAGAACAGAAAGTCACAGAACCCCTCCGCAAGTTGGTGACTATTTTGCCAGGATATGTAATGCACTGTTATTACCTGACTGTACAGGCACACACACACACGAGCAGCCGCTGCCTGACTCCAGAAAATAAAGGAATCACTGGAGTGTCCCCATGCCTCTATGTATCGACATTTGACTCTGTGCTGAAATTGCAAATATACAAACACGGGAATGGATCTGTGTGAGGGTTGCCAGCCTCCAGGTGATAGCTGGAGATCTCCCGCTATTACAACTGATCTCCAGGTTTCAGAGATCAGTTCACCTGGAGAAAATGGCCATGATGAGGACTCTATGGCATTATACCTCTTATAAGTCCCTCTCCTCCCTAAACCCCACCTTTCTCAGGCTACACCCTCCAAATCTCCAGGGATTTCCCAACCAGGAGCTGGCAACTCTAATCTGTGCGGAGCACAGAGGCAGCAGTGAAGGGCAGGGGAGGCTCTGCCTACGGGGCTCCAGCATAGGGCAGGGCACCTTGCGAGAAGGCAGCGGCAGCCTGATGTGCAAGGCCCCCTATGTGCCTCTGCAAAGGGGAGCAGAAAATGCCCCTCTTCATCTTTGACCCTCCCCCAATGCCCTCTGGGCATGAGTACTAGCCATGTCTGGCCTAGAAGTAGGCCAGTGTTTGGCCTGGAAACGTTCACCAAACCAAGATGGAACACAGCCAAACAAAATGGCTCCTGGCAGCAAAGAACGAGTCTGAGCTTCTTATGTTGGGGAGGCGGCTTTAGGGCATCTGTCAAACTAATAGTTTCCCCCCATCCAAAATAATGCAGTATTCCTCTACATAATGGAGCCCATTATGGAAAGAAGATCTCTGGAATGCATGATTCGAATACCTGGTTCCTCCCTTCCTGGTCAAATCACCATGATCAATAGGCTATTCACCCAACTGGGTAGCCTTTTCTCTCCAGCAATCAGGGATCATCAGTGGATCCTTAACGTCTCACATTCCTAGCTACCTTCCAACAGAAATATTAACAGTTTCTGTTTGCACCAGGAAATCCATTCATCCACACAGATGTAAAATATGACAATATCTTTGTCTTCTCCTGGGAATGCTACTCAGACCTTCCCCTGCATATTGTTCTGGTCCCAGTTAATCCCTTCAGCACGTTGTTTCAAGGAGCAAGTACAATAGCATGCCCTCAGGTCCCATTTTCTCTATAACTAGGCAGCCCCAGCTCCATTGCAGTTTGTCCTGGTCGCCTATTGACAGGTCACCCCCAAATTCGTTTGGGTCACTTTCCACTTTCACAGTCTCTGCTCCATGGACTCCTGATCTCCTGGATAGGTCATGTATATTTCCCCAACACTTCTTTTATTCCCACTCATCTCTGTACTTCCATTACTTGTGTGTATGATTTAACAAGTGCTTTATTTTTTGTATGTGTGCGTTTTATTAGGATTTTCTTCTTTTTAATAAAAACAACCCTTTTGAGATTAAGCAATAGACTGGTTATTGAGTGTTCTCTTAAGGGAAAGATCCTTGTAAATATAGGTAGTAGATCCTCACTTAATACCCCACCTCTCGCTGAGGCCTGCCATTTAGCTAAAGTTTCCTAGAAACTGAAGGCAGCAATTCAGCTTCTTAGATCTATGCAGGACAGTCTTCCTCCCACTGGCTGGTAGCTGAACATAGCAGTAGGTCTAGGAGGTTTGCCAGCCCAGGGAATTAACTGGGGTCATGGAGTTAGTTCTATGCAAACTCAGCTCTATGCAAACTGCAGACCCAGCTAGGGTGAGGCAAGGCAAGGGTTAAGAGAGCAACAAGTCTCAGAAAAGGGAGGGGTGGCACTGGGCTTGGGACAAGGAATAAAAAGGGAGATGTCAGAAGAGACAGGGGAGCTGAGGAAGACAAGCTGGCTGAGCAAGGCTGAGAGGGTGCAAAGAAGAGAGGAAGAGGAACCTAAAAGAGGAGCTAGGTCTTGGGGCAGGGGCAGGCCACTAAAGCAGGACAGGACAGGTGAACACTGTCCCAAGGCAGAGGCACAGCTGAGCCTCCTGAGGTCTTGAAGGGGCAGAAATGGGCCAGTGAAGGGAACTGTGCTCTTGAGGAAGCCTGTGTGGACTTTGAGAGCCAGTTTGGTGTACTGGTTAAGTTCACAGACTCTAATCTGGGAGAACCAGGTTTGATTCCACACTCCTCCACTTGCAGCTGCTGGATGACCTTGGGCAAGCCATGATTCTGTAAGAGATGTTCTTGAAAGAGCAGCTCTCTCAGCCCCACCTACCTCACAGGGTGTCTGTTGTGGGGAGGGGGATGGAAAGGAGTTTGTAAACTGCTCTGAGACTCTGAGTGGAGGGCAGGATATAAATTCAATCTCTTCTTCTCCTTCTTCTTCTTCTCCTCCTTCTTCTTTGCTGATTCCATTATAGAGACAATTAAGGAGCACCATTGTTCAGGTCCCCATTCTGCAAGATTACTGGGTCACCTTGGGTTCCTTAGTCTAACTGTTTCACAGGACTGTTATCATGGGGATAAAATGCAGGAGGGGAGGATAATATTGTAACCTGCTGTGGGTCACTGTTGAGGAGAAAAGTGGAGTATAAATAAACAAAAAATGGATGAGGAAGTGATATTCCTAGATCATAGCATGGAGAAAGCCTGAAATGCAATTTTGGCTCTCATTCTGCAAATTTTGGTGAGCAATTAACAACCAAGCATCTTTGTTGCAGGTTGTAAAGTAAGTGCACAAACTATATGTACAGAATATATATGACATGTAAAAAGGATCTCAGCTGTATAGTGTTGAAACAGAATGGAAGTATGATGCCAGCGTTTGAAAAGCTCCATTTCCTTTCCCTGGCTAAACAAAGAATCAGGCTACTTAGCAATCATACAGATGCCATGATGACTGCTACCCCAATACGCTGAGATTTGTCAGCGGCAGTAGGCACCATGCCAGCAAGCTTAATGTCACTATTATCGGCACGTGACAGCTTCGGCAATGCGATGTTAGCAAGGGAAAGAGATGCTTACATACATCTGTTCTTCATTCCTGCTGAACAACGGGAGGCCTCGGAGTTGGTGATGAGACTCATCAATAATGTGAGAGCAAAATGCAGGTGTAGCCCTGGTGCTTTCGGTGCTGTGCCACCGATCAAGCCACCAGATGTGGCCTAAATTACATGCTGTCAGAAGAGTGAATAGCTCCTTTTGCGCTTTGCACCTATGTACCTCTTCTGCAGAGCAATATCATTTTACGTTCCTAGGTCATGTGCCTTGATTGCAAGTTGTCATAGGTAGCTTTCTCCGTTTGACTCGTTGCAGTTTCAGACTTCACAGACAAATAATATGCAGTTCTGCGTGTGTTCCATGATCAGAAAATAATGGCACGTTAGATGACCGCTTCCAGAGAAACTCAGCTTTACTTTGTCTTGATAAGCTTCTAGCCCTTATGCCTTTAAACAGTGTGGACAATACCTGGTGATACTTCAGAAGCTAGTAGGATTTGCTGTTAAAGATTTCTACCCTTGCCTTGACTGGTAGAAATAGTATACTGCAAAGCAGTAAAAAAAAAAAAAAAGCATAAAACTGATACAAGAAATGAGAAGCTATGCAACTTTGACTGAACACTTTGTAAACTATGTGTCAAACATAACAGTAATGTATTACAGGGTGGTCTTCTCTTCCAGGTTATTTTATGTTCATAGGGGGGAAACCCATTTAAGCGGTAACTGGCCACTGCATTCTGCTGCATCATGCCAAAAATATTGCAATTGCCATGGAATTTTTTCTCTAGTGGCAAAAATCAGCAGAATTCTGGTGTTGATTTATGTCCTATGCCCTAGGTGCTTCTCTGTTTGCAGACAGAAAACTGTAAGCAGCTGGAGATTGTTCACTAATGTGCAGGTGACAATGTCTGAAAAGGACAAAATTGTCAAGCCACTTCTCTGTGCATTCTGCAAAAAAGAAAAAAGAACCTGGGGTGGACATTCCACCCCCGGTTATTTCAAAAAGCTTTTAAATTACGTACTTTCTATATACATTGTAGCATCTAGCTTTTCTTAGTACAGAAATTGTGAGATGAAATGCTGGATGTTCCATGTAAGGATTGCCATACATTTTCTTTTTTTAAAAATAGCTGGTGCAAAGACCCCCCCTTTGGGTCAGAACCACAGCACCAGCAGAGGAAAAGGTTTAATCCTTCCCCACATGCCATTTTTCTTACCTAAAAGCAATCTGCAGGACTGGTATTTGATATATTAAGACCTGTATGTTTGTCCAAAGAGGCAAATTTCAGGGTTGTTTCTGCTTAAGTAAACAGTGGGGCTTAAACCTTGTCCCATCCTGGGAGCAATGCATTCACAGAACATCTCCTCTGGATAGGTTCTAACACTGGAGTACAGTCTGCTATATGCTTTCAATTTAAAGTGTATCAAAAATCGTTCTCTTTCTGTTTTAGTAAGTTTGCTGAAAAGCTTAGTTCCTGTTTGTGGCGCAATTGTCCTCCCCTTCTTCCCTTTAGGCACAGTCCTCCAAAAGGAGATCCAAGGGCCAAATGCCCAGTGACATTTCTGCTACATTTGTATCTTCTTCCAGGTAACTTTTTTCATATGGACTCGCTGCTGTTCTTTTAAATGTGAGTCTGTGAAAATACTTTTAACAATAAATTCCTTGGTATCCCAAAGTACGGATGGCTATTTCAAATCAATATGGAAACTCGAGTCTTCCTGAGAACTGCAGTATCCTGTCCCACCTTCCTTCTTCTCTGTGATATCAGAAAAGCCAAGACAACCACTGCTTCACTACCATAATGCCACCATGGTATCTCTTATGGCCTTGCAGGATCGTTCATTAGAACAATGAAGAACAAAACACTTTCCCACAGAATCCTCTTCTTGGTTCCACTGGATACAATAGTTTCCCCCCTCCAAATTCTCATGCACTGGACCAGTTCGTTTTTACCGGAGTACTGTTAACCACAGTGGTATGGTACTGGCCTGTTTATTTATTTATTGGTCACTTCATAGTGACACTTCGTCTAGTGCTTGTGAAGAAAGTCTTCCACATGACTTGGAGGTCTCATATATCAAACACTATGACAGGGCAAAGAGAGTCATAGGGTACAAATAGCCTGCCTTGGAAATAAGCAGAAACCTTGAAAAAGTCCTTTCCATTATTAACCTGAAAGGAAAAAGAAAACGGGGTTGTTTTTGTTGGAAACTGGCTGAGGACACTGATAGTTATATCTGATGTGGAGAAGCTGGAATAGGAGCCTGAAATCCAGCAGATACTCCCCTGTTGCCTAGGCTAAGTAAGAAGGCCATATTTCTACTGTTTGTACCAAGCCAAGTCAATCAAGATGCTTCATACTGCCTGTCAGTGACAGGGTCTAATATTATATACCATTCTGGGTCTGAAGAGGACTCTGTAATTTGAACACACATAATCCTGTGTAGCTCACCAATCTAGTTCTCATAGCATCTGATCAGGAAGTGTCCAGTTTAAGTCCCAGAGAATGAATTACTGCAATTTAAGAAGGTTAAAAAGCCACCATTTTAAAGCAAACAAGATTTCTTGTGTACTGAAGACAAGAGACCTTATCTCAAGAGTTATTAAGAGTCCAAAGTAGGTTAATTTGTTTGGACAAAGAAAGCTATTTTTTTCTGTTTGCTTCAAAGTTTTTTAAAAAATATATATTGTTCAACAGCTGGCAAGTATAAATGCCAGTTTATTTTAATGTGTTAACATATGCAAAAGGAATGTGCTCATTTAATGCCAGGTCCAGAAACATGCAAATCTAAAGATGGCCTGTTGGTTTGTACACTCTAGCTCTACCTCTTACAAAAGTCCACAGCCTTGCTTACCCTGTGAGCACCTTCCAAGTATTGTCAAAGGGTAATGGGCACCATCCCAGAAAGGCTGCTTATGAGACATGGATCCAAATCACAAAATATCTGCCATGGGAGCCATTTGCAAAATGTTGGGAGGTTTCAAGCCACTTTGGCGTAGTGGTTAAGAGTGGCAGGACTCGAATCTGGGAGAACTGGGTTTGATTCCCCACTCCTCCACATGCAGCCAGCTGAGTGACCCTGGGTCAGTCACAGTTCTCTGACAGCTGTTCTCTCACGAGCAGTTCTCTCAGAGCTCTCTCAGTCCCGCCTACCTCACAGGGTGTCTGTTGTAGGGAGAGGAAGGGAAGGAGATTGTAAATCACTCTGAGACTCTGAGTGAAGGGTTAGGTATAAATCCAACTCTACTTTCTCTTCTTTATCCTCTTATGATGAGGACTACCATTTTTGAAGGGGCACTCTCTGCAGATTCATAGCTGATACCTCCTGGAGTCTTCTAAATCATCCTCCGCTTCAGTAAGGAATAGAGAAGGCTCTTTGTTTGGTGATGTAAGTAGGCAGTCACCAGGAAGCAAATCAGTGGGCACCATGCACTACAGGAGCCGTGCTGATGATCACTGCACTAGATTCTTAGAGATTAATGTTTACTTCACTTTTTCAAGTGGTCAGATAATTTATCTTGGCTCTTCTCCAGTGCACTTCTTGATTAGATTTAGAATCAATCTACCTTATCTTATGAGTGAGTCCACTTTAACTCACTATGCCCAGCGCTGGACATTTTTGTAAGCATCTGTAACTGGTGTAGAAATGCCCTACTTTGTGGAGATGATCCACATAAAAGTCTACACTGGATGTCACAACTGGCATGGTGAGACACCACTGGGAGAGCATGTTTCCATGGGAATATGGAAATGGACCAATCCTCAATGAGAATCCATTAAAGAAAAATCACAGAACAGGCCAAATCAACTAGTGCATAATGATGGCAAAAACTGAGAGGGCTTAAGAGCACTCATTAATTAATTCTGCTCAGGTCTTTCAAAGGCTTTAATTAGACTTGGTCTGTGGAGAGATTTCATGCGATAACAACCTAGAGGAAGCTGTGGTCCCTGACCCCCACACATTGTGCACTTGCCCTACTCTCTGGCTTATAGCACATTCTATGAGTTTAGCAGTTTTGCTTCGGCACTGAATATCAAGTGCAATTTATATGCATTGCTTTTCCACAGACTGTGGATCTTGAGCTCTGGCCTTAAACAGTAAAGATAAACTGTGCCCTTTTAGCTGACGGCCAAGTCCCAACTGATCTCTATCTGCATGTTGTATAACTATTTTTAAGTGAACAATGAATCACTGGTGAGAGGACAGCGACAAAATGCTGAAGCAGCCGTTCTAAGTAGGTGAACTATAGAACAATCTCTATTCAGTAATTCAGTTATTTTTGGAAGAAATGAACCATATGAGCAGCAGGTGTGTATGCTAATAGAATTACTTTTTTTGTTTTAATTAAGCAGTATTTCCCTACAGAGTAATTGCATATGTTGTTTACTCAACTTTTTTAAAGGCCATTAAAGTCTTTGTAATCTCTTCCCTTCTCCGTCTATAAGTCACAGATCTTGAAGCTCAAGAACATTTTCATCCTAAAAAAACACATTCTCAGTCAGGGTCTTGCTTATTCAGCACATCTTGCTCCCAAAGAATTCAGCCTGTCTTGGATTCGAATGATCTGTCTGTTCTTAACCTATATGCAAAGTTAGTGTTTGTGGGTATCCTGTCCTATTATATAGAAGGGTAGTGGTCTGGCAAGATTCTATGCTTGGCAAAATCAGTTTGCTGCCTGATATGTCGCTCAGAATCTGTCCCTATCCACTAGCTGCGTTGCCTGAGTTCTCTCCCACCCACTGCAGCCTAGGCCACTCTTCTCTGATTGGGCCAGCATTTCAAGCTCATTTGCATATGGAAGCTGATTGAACTTCATTCCATTTCACACCTCAAACTCCCCACCCCCGCAAGACAGTTGGAATTGTCAGTTGTTTATGCAACCTGTTGTATTCTGAGGTGAAATATGTCCTCACTCACAACACTTCCCCTTCAAAAGAAACAAACCCAATAACACAACCATGCCACACCACAAAAAACAGATCACATCACAAGCAGAATACCACAAGGCAAAAAAAGCTCTGGTACTAATTCTGGCAGGGGATGCTGTGAGTGTAGAAAATGATTTATCGACACAGTGGAAAATCTTTAGGAATTGTTTGGTGCATTTACCACCCACCCAGAGCCTCTGGCATTTTCTCACTCTGCTGGCATCAAAACCAATTGAAGGCAAAATAGAGATATGGAGACTTTTCCATCCTCCTTTGCATCAATTTGTCTTTGTTGGCAATGGTATCCTTAGGCCTGGCTGCTTGCTCCTGTTCAGCAGGAGCATCCCTATGGAAACTGCCTGGGGGATTTCGGACCAGCCAGAGACTTTCTGCCTAACCTGCCTTACAGGGTTGCTGTACAGATCACAAAGCTGAAAAGAATGAAGTAAACTGCTTTGCTCCTTGCTAATGAGAAAGACAGAATTTTGCCTAGGAAGAGGCTGCTGAGAGAGGATGAGATAAAGTTCCCAACTTTAGGTATGGAAATTCCTGGAGATCTGAGGGGTGGAGCCCAGAGAGGGTGAGGTTTGAGGAGGGGTGGGACCTCAGACAGGTACAGTGCCATAGACTCCACCCTCCAAACCAGCCAGTCCCTCATGGGGAACCATTGTTGCCAATCTCCAGGTGAAGGCTGGAGACCACTCAGAATTACAACTGCTCTGCAGGAGAGAGGGCAGAAGTCAGCTGAAGTCAGAGGGGCAGATAACAGTAGGTTGATGGTTAGCTGGGAAGGAGATGGTGTTGCCAACTCCAGGTTGGCAAATTCCTGGGGATTTGAGGGGTGGAACCTGGAGAGGGAGGGGTTTGAGGAGTGGTTGGACCTCAGGCAGGTAGAATGTCATAGACTCCACCCTCCAAATCAGCCATTTCCTCCTGGGTAACAATTGTTGTCAATCTTCAGGTGAAGGCTGGAGATCACTCAAAACTACAACTGCTCTTCAGGTAGCAGAGATCAGTTCCTCTGGAGAAAATGGTGATCTCTGTCATTATACCCTGCTGAGGTCACCTCAGCAAATTCGCACTGTGTGCCCAAAGCCAGGGCACTCTCCCAGAGCCTCTTTCTAGAGCTCCTTGTATTTATTTCCACAATGGGCTTTACTTCTAGTGCTTATATATTGCATGAGCCCCTATGCACAGACCCCTCCCCCACCCCAGTTTAGTCTTGCACATAAAGTAAGGCAGATCCTGGAGAGGAGTCTGTGTCAGGTATTTTGGGTATTTTGTTATGTTTGGCATGGCCAATGCAAGTGGCTAATCAACAGAGCAGAGGGATCAGTCAACATGCTATGGCTACCGCACCAAGCACCAAGTTAGTTACGAGGATGCTGGAATACTTGCCAGTTTGGCTCATGTTCTATTTATCAGTGGTAAACAGGGAGCTGATTTTTCCATCGCTCAGTTTGGCTGTTTGTGAACAGTTCAAGCCTGTTCAGCTGATTATGTTTTGTATATTCAAACAGAACATTAGAGCCCAATGCAATCATTAGTATTTGACACACATAACATTCTCATATTTGTATGATGAGCATCCTAGTTCCCCCCCTACACAGAACTATCATTTCTGCAGGCTGCTCAGCAGCCAATCACATGACTTAACAGTGAGTAAATTAGATAGGCAATCAGTGATATTAAATCAAGACTCCACGTTTAAATAAAAATCTGTTTGCCCATTTAAGTTCATGTTAAGAACATAAGAGAAGCCATGTTTGATCAGGCCAATGGTCCATCCAGTCCAATACTCTGTGTCACACAGTAGCCAAAACCCAGGTGCCATCAGGAGATCCACTAGTGGGGCCATGTTATTGTTGAAGTTATTTCACACATGCTAATTTTTTACACAGACTTATGGGAGTTGTACTACCTCTATGTTATTTGATTACCTGACCCAGTCATTCATAGTTCTCAGGGAGAAATGATTCCATGCCCACTGGCATCTCCATGACCCCTGCTACCACTTGGCTAGCAGGGGGGGAAATGAAGAAAAATATGCTGTTTTATTGTCAGCATGAGATCGTTTCCAGAGTGAACCGTGAAGTGAGGTCACGCAGCATGGAGTGGCATGGTGTCATTTCCAAGTATACTCCGGAAATGACATCATTCTACTGACACAATGGCACCCCCCATGTCCCTGCCCTCCAGTATCATACCGGAGCCATAGACCTACAATGCAGATGCAGAAACAGCTTTGCAAGGCTGAAAGAAATGAAATGGAAACATCACAGCTACTGCAGAGCTGCAAAGGTGTTTGGCTACTGTTCAAGGCTGACTCCAGCAAACTGAACAGGCTGGAGCACTAGTTCATGATTGACAGCACCCGTCAAACACAGTTTGTTTGCCTGATGAATGTGCTCAACATGAAATTTGTGGCATCCCTAGTTAATTGCACTCAAGTCCTGTTTTTTCCATGTGACTTGTCTGTGTACTTGTATGATGCTAGGATGTGGCACGTACTTCCCTGCCTCTCCTTAGGCTTCCCTTTGCAATTCTGGTTCCTTCTGCTCCTTTTGCTGTTAGGATATAAAGTGAAACTTTAAATACTTGTGCGAATGCTTCTGTACAATCCATTCACATCAGTTTGAAGGCCCAAGTGAGTTATTGGGATATTTTTCAGGGGTGGGCAAAGAGCAGTCTGAAATAAGACAGGGACACAGAGCTGAACTTGCATAGTTTCCTTGCACATTGGAATGACAGATGAACAAAGGTGAGCTATATGCTCTACCAAACCAAGGCATGGAAGCAGAAAGGGCCCGAGTAGGCCGGGCCCGCCATTTGCGGGGACAAGCAAGGACGAGAGGTCGGCCAGCAGGAAGGGGGGGCCTGGCGCGTGGCGGGAAAAGACGCGCCCCCCCTTCCCCAACCAATGGAGGGCAGCGGGGTGGTCGGGGAGGGGGAGGCATTAAAGGCCGAAGGAAGCCGCTCCCCCTCCCCACTCGAGCATGGGGCCGGATCCGTTGGCGGAATTTGGCCTGCGAGCCAATTCCGGAGTGGGGGACCCTTTAAGGGTCTTGGCGTGAGGGCTGAACGGAGCTGGCGAGCTCAAGGAACAACAATGCTTGCCCTCACAGCCAGAGGGCAGGGGAGCTCACAGAGGGGCAAGCATCCGTGTGAACTCCGATAACCTGCCCTCCCGCCTTCTCTACCCATGCCGGCTGGCTGGGTAACGGTTAACTCGGTGGCATAGGGGCCAGCCGACAGGTCGGATCCGGTGGACCCATGCTGTGCCAATGCTCTACAGCTGTAACCAATAAAGTTGTGGCCAAATTTATCCACTTAAGTTTCCAAGAAACTGGTTGTGTGTGAGTTCATTTCAAAGGGGGGGGGGGCGTACTAGGCGAGCCGACCTCGGTGTCCTAAGTAAGACATGGAACCGCAACCTGATGCTATCACATTGTATCTTCTCTGTGGAGTGATTTTTTCCACATTTGCAGTTTGTCAATAAAGTGCTAAAACAGGAACCATGGAAGCATTTCACTGATTTTTTTTTCTTGCTGCAATGTATTTTTAAAATCAGAACCTTCGTGTGATGAGCCTCAACTTCCAATCGTAGTTTCAAAAATGGCATTATGAATAATTAATATTGTATCAATGATTTGGTTCATTGATTAGCAGGAAGACCCGCTCAGCTTCTTTCTCATGCAATATCCATCTGTTAGCAAAAAATGACAAGTTAACGAGTCTGGCATTGTTTTTCATCCCACCTTTCCTTAATGTTGCTATTTGTATATCTTCAGAAATCTTCGGAAGTGCAAACTTGCGGTTCCATGTCTTATTTGGGACACCGAGGTCGGCTCGCCTAGTACACCCGCCCCGCCTTTGAAATGAACTCACACAACCAGTTTCTTTGGAAGATTAGGTGGATAAATTTGGCCACAACTTTTATTGGTTACAGCTGTAGAGCATTGGCACAGCATGGGTCCACCGGATCCGACCTGTCGGCTGACCCGTGTGCCAGCCGAGTTACCCATTACCCAGCCAGCCGGCATGGGTGAAGACGGCGGGAGGGCAGGTTATCGGAGTTCACACGGACGCTTGCCCCTTTGTGAGTTCCCCTGCCCTCTGGCTGTGAGGGCAAGCACTGTTATTCCTTGAGCTAGCCAGCTCCGTTCAGCCCACACGCCAAGACCCTTAAAGGGGTCCCCAACTCCAGAATTGGCACGCAGGCCGAATTCCATCAATAGATCCGGCCCCATGCTGTTACCGCCACAAGAACAGGGCGCCTCCATTAGTCCTGTTCCCGCCAATGCCCTTACAGCTGTAGCCAAGCAAGCAGGTAATGACAGACTCCATGTAACCATATATCCATACCCCAGGCCGATAGGTGCACACCATCTGCCCGGAACAGGGCTTCCATCTTATGA
The DNA here is from genome assembly GCA_029375565.1 of Gekko gecko. NCBI lineage: Eukaryota > Metazoa > Chordata > Lepidosauria > Squamata > Gekkonidae > Gekko > Gekko gecko. The sequence goes on along the minus strand of JAPDNY010000008.1, from coordinate 35,140,481 downwards.
GAGATGTCTGGGTGGCGAATCCGGATACTGCCTGCAGACTCGACTGCCCGGCCCATCCTGCCGGACACCTTCCGTCTCGCCACTTCCACCTTCTTGAGATGCTTCACACCCCGCCGTGACCTCCGTTCCAACCAATCCGACCAGAAGATGACAGTGCTGAGCAGGAGCTCGCGCACTAAGGCCAGGTCGGCCAGTACCTGGCGCTCGAAGGCCACCCCAGGGCACTCTGTCAAATCATTTTCCTGAAGCTGCAGCAGCAGCATGTCAGGAGGGTGGCGCCTCGCCCCGACACGCCTCAACCAGGGCAACAGGGACCTCCACCGCATGCCTCACTGTGCCATCCACGTAATGCGTGCTGCACCTCCCAAGCCCAAGTCTTAGCCCCAGCCCGGTGAGAATGCATACAAACCTGCCCAATGGACAATGCTGTGCCCAAAAATCCAGACTGTCCTGTACACCCATCCTGAAACTGGCTGGACTCCAGCTGTGGCCTGATGTACGCTCTAAAGGCTGTAGAGCACCAGTGGCCAATGGCCCGTATGCGTGCCTCCAGCGGCCGATCCCGCACCCGTGGTGGCTGCCCCGCTCCTGAAGGAGTAAGACCCAAATTCCTCACCTGGTAAGCCCAAAGCCCCCAGTGCTGATCTGAAAACCCCCGTGAACTGATACCTCATCAATGGGGCCACGTCTCTATGGATAAGCAGTGGACCAACTCCCTTAGGCCTCATTGCTAAAAAGGCTTGGGTGATCTGCACTGGACGTATTGGTGAATGAGATTCTGGAGCTCGCTACCAGTTCCCCCACCCTCAAGGCCCCAAAAAAGGCCAAGACGAATGCGGTCTCGAAGAGTGCAGCCTCATACTGGGACCAACACAGCGCTGGCAGCTCCCGCAAAATCCCCCCCAACAACTCAACGAGTCTGGCATTGTTTTTCATCCCACCTTTCCTTAATGTTGCTATTTGTATATCTTCAGAAATCTTCGGAAGTGCAAACTTCTCTCTCTACCCACTGCACAGACCTCAAGGGGTGTTTTTTGTTTTTGTTTGTTTTTTGCTGCAGGGTTTAACAGCTAGTCTTGGAACCCATCCACACTTGTAGCTGTACTCAATCATGGCCAATCTGGTGAAGCGCATTTCCCGGCTGCCACAACCAAATGAGGGAGGAGGTTCCAAATTCCTATGATACAAGCATTAGTACATTGCATTTTGCACTCAGACATCTCTGAACTCATGACTGAATGAACTCTTGTTTGTTGCCAGAATGTAATATTACCCTCTTATCTAGGCGCAGCAATTGCATGTGGTGGAAAAAACTATCAATGCTTGTGTAATTTTATTTCATTTGCAAAAGGTTGACTTTAGTGGAATTAATTCTCTGTTGCTCAGCTAGAGGGGGGTGGAATGAAGCATTAAGTTATCACAGTGTCCAGGGAGCTATTTGCTGTGCCATTTCGATAATGTACAAGTGAAGAAAACCCATGGATGAAGGAGCTTTCCTGTGTGACCAACCATTTTTTCTGAATGTTTATTTATTTATGATATTTTTACCCCACCCTCCCCTGCAAGTGGGCTCAGGGCAGGGTACAATGCACCACAAGCACATAAAAACAATTTATATCAAGTTAAAATTAAAAACCCAACTAAACCTACGTGATGGTAAGACGGTAAAGCCTAGACTCCAGGAATATAACTGAGTATAACTCAGGAAGGGCCATCAAGGTAATACTTGGGCCAGCCCCCAGCCCATGATGCAAAGCAATGTAACAAACAACATAGGCTAGTTGGAGGGGGGGGCTGGTTAGAGAAGGGGAGCCAGATATAGTGAGGCATCTGCTGCCTCAGATAAAGGTCTGGCAGAACAGCTCCGTTTTACAGGCCCTGCAGAACTGTAGCAAGTTCAGCAGGGCTCTGACCTCAATTGGGTGCTTGTTCTACCAGGCTGGAGTTCAAGCCAAAAAGGCTCTGGCTCTCATCAAGGTTAGGCGGTTGTCTCTTGGGCTGGGGATTACCAGTAAGCGCTGTTCTGCTGGGCATAAGGCTCTCTGGGGAACATACTGGGGGGAGAAAGTCCCGCAGTTATGTTGGACCCTGACTGCATAGGGCCTTAAAGGTTAAAACCATAACCTTGAACCTAATCCAGTGCTCAACTGGCAGCCAATGCAGCTGGTGAAGCACCTGTATGGGCACCTGCAAAGATGTCCCAGACAAGAGGCACGCCACTGCATTTTGTACCAGCTGAAGTTTCTGGGTCAGGTTCAAGGGTAGCCCTGCATAGAGCAAACTGCAATAATCCAATTGGGAGATGACCATAGCATGGATCCCTGTTGCCAAGTCACAGGAGGAGAGATAGGGAACCAGCTGCCTGACCAGCTGAAGATGGTAAAAGGCCAATCTGGCAGTGTTCATGACCTGGACCTCCATTGAAAGTGAGGCATCCAGGATCACACCCAAGCTCCTCACCATTGGTGCTGGCACTAAAGCTGCCCCGTCAGTCACAGATGCCTCGTCCATATTATACTAAATAATTATACTAAACAATGGAAGAATTTTTATCAGTGGAGTGTGTCTTCCCCACATCTTTCCTCCTGCTGCAATCAAAATTCTTGCTAAAATGCTGCTTCTGGGGGGACAAGGGACCCCCTGGGACATCTGCAGCAGGATGAAGAAATGGTTGAAAATTGCCACCCTCTGCCTGCAGAAATGTTAGGAGAGAATTAGCCTAGAGATTTTCAGATTTTGATTAGTATAGCCATATGCGCCAAAGCAGTGATATATACCATTTGTTTATATTAAATATTAATAACATCCTTTAGGGTTTTTTCAACAAAAGGTATTCTGCATTAAACACCTTGTAGCATCATGATATTCCAGAAATCTATCACTTATATTTGCAATTTAAGGGTGTGCTTACAGCCAAATAATACTAAGAATTAAGAATTCATTTTTTGCAATCAGAATCTATACACAACCAGTACAAGCGTGATACCCCCCCTTCATACTCGTTTTGTCTCATACCTAAGTGTTATCACATTCTAGGAAAATGTGTTTTTTTTCAAGATAAAATCAATTCAGTTGTAGCGAGCCTTGATTCCTGTTGCTTACCTTTCTGACTTTAAAAAAATTGCAAAGAAAAAGTGGAGATGGTAGAAATCACTGGAGTAAATTTTGTTCCTACTATAGATGTAAACATATTCTGTGAACTAAATCTTCTGGAATATGCCCTGGGGTAAATGCAGCCTTGCTTCACTATTGGCAAAGCTATTGCAGGTTGATACACTGATGTAAGGTCCTTGGAAATCTTAATACTGAGCTTCTGAACGTGGCTGCATCAGTGATCCCTCTGATGACTACGTTAGGATGGAGAATGTTAAGGGATAAAATCTGAGCTCCTTTTCTTACTAGTCTGGTATGCTGCATGTAGAAGATATGCACGCAACATTCAACAATTTTGTGTATTATGTTTAGTTATATCACTCTTCAGCCTCAACAATTTCCCAGCCTGCGTGAAAAATATTGGTGGTAACACATTTTAGAGTGTGCTGTCTCTTTGTCAGCTGAAAGTCAATTCATTCAAAAATAACTGATATCGAAGTATTAAAACAGAATTTTTCTGTTCACAGAAGGGAAGTATTGATCTTATTTGAAGTTGCTGTGTCTAAACTATTCTGCTTACACGAGTTGTCCAATCATTTAAGCAGTAATGCATAATAATTAGCTTGCTGCTCTTGCTAAAACACCTTCTCATTAAGTAAGGGTAGAATTTCAACGCAAGAAGATGGACGGCCACCACAAATTATCTGAGCCCCTTCCTTCTAGACTAATAGAAACAAGAAATCTGCAGAACAAAACACTTCCTGGTTTTTTAAAAATCATTTGATTAAAAATAAGCTGAAATTCATTAACTATTGTTATAATCCAGGCTTCCTTTTTTTGGAAAAGAGGTGCTGGAACTCTTAAGAGGGAAATTATTAGCCCCGACGCCATTATGGGGTTTTGCTATGGACTGCTTGCTGTTCCCACATGGTCTGTGTACTTGCCAGACTATAAAATGGATGCCAAAGGAGAAACCCATAGAAAAGGGAAAAAGCTGTCTTTTTACTCTGAGGGACTCCATTGCATACCTGCCGCATGTCACATACACGGATTAAGGGCCATACAGCAGACAAAGGACTTTTCCTCTGCAAGTCGTTTGCATGATGAGATTAAGTGCCTTCCCCACCCCAGGCATACACATGAACAATACCAGAGCCATCAGCTACCTGGAGAAACCATCTGCATGCCAGCCAGCTTCCTCTGCCCAGCCCCCAGGTATCCAACGGACAGTGTAGCCAATAAGATTTGAAATTGACACTGACACAGCCGGCTGGGAGGGTCAGTAGGTGTACACCGCCTGGCCTTCCACGCACAGCACCCAAGACGCTATAATAACGCGATCTCTGGGTTAGCTCTAGAGAAAAGAAGCTCCTTGCCCTACTGCTGCTGAAACCACGACCTCTGTCTGTCTGCTTTTACCCTCTTAAGCCCCCATCCTGTACCCGAACCCTTGCCTCGCTTCGTTCCAGTCTGCAGCTGGAACCATACACGTGCGTTGCTAGCTGGTCTAGACCACGTGTCCCTTCTTCCATCCTTCCTACCCCACCTAACCCCACTCGCTGGAAGATCTAGGAGCCGCACCTTGGAGGTAAATATCGGCCTCTTCAAAACCAACGATAACCTGCTCATGCAACTGTGCTTTATCTATCTTTGATTCTTAGACCTTGATATGAATGTGTGTGTGAATTGTATTTGTCGAGTGTAACTGTTTAAGTAAACTAAATATTATTCTGAGTCCTGTCTCTTGCCTCTTCACTGGGAAGTCTCCGCAGCAGCCCATTCCTCGTAGACATAGACCAAAAGATCCCGAAATTAATTATACCTGTGGCGAAGTGCTTCACCCCTAGAGAGCATTTCGCCCAACAAAATGAGATCCCAAGATAACTAGGTCTATCCATTAAAATAAGTAGGCAGGCCAGGCTCAAGCTGCATTGTGGTGGTAGGGGAAAGTGCCATCAACTTGAAGCTGATTTATGGCAACCCTATTAAGAATTTTCAAGGCAAGTGTTGTTCAGAGGTGGCTTGCCATTGCCTGTCTCTGTGTAGCGGCCCTGGACTTCTTGTCAGTCCTCCATCCAAGTAATAGCCAGGGCTGACCCTGCTTAGCTTCCAAAATCTGATGAGATCCAGTTAGCTTGGGGCATTCCAGTCAGGGCTCAAGCAGCATTGTACCCCTCCTTCAAACCATCTCTGTTACTTATTCTTAAATTCTTTTTTTTTTTGGTTCCTATACACAATATTTTATATTTTATATTTATTCAAGTCAGATCTTTTACTTTACACTCTAAATACATTTAGCCTTTTAAAAACTCCCATATGTCCTCAGGTCCTCATCATTGTCCTTGGACTGGATCCTCATTAAATTTTCCATAAGTGAAATGGAACTCTCCTGCCTCCTTCCTCTCACTGTAGGACACTGATCTTTATGAAATGCTCTTTGTGGATAGGAGACACTGAGGAATGACATGAAGAGAGGTCTTCAGTAGGAAGAATGGATTGGTGGAAATTACCAATTTAATATGGATCCAACCTCTTATCTATTTCATTTGTATTCCTCTTTTTCCTTGTTGGTACTCATAACATTTTAATCTCATGGCATCTCATGACCCAGGCCACCTACTGAACACCTTATTTTTGTGGCAATCATCCCCTCAAATCCTGCCTCCCCTCCAGGACTAGGGATGGGTACGAACCAGCTCATGAACAAAAGATCATGATGAATTTCTGCCAATTTGTGGTTCATGAACTGAAGTTCATGGCAGGTCAACTGGCATTAACTTTTCACAAACTTTCAAGCAGTTCATGGAAGTTAGTAAATGGATACATTTCCAGACAGACTGTCTCCACTCAATCAAAATGTTTACCAAACTTCAAAGCAATAAAGGAGGCAGAATTCTCCAGCCTGTGTGTTTGGTGTGTCCATTCTATACACTTTTGAACAATTTCCCCAAAAGCACTTTCCTAGGGGCATCTTTTTTGGGATGCCATAATTTGGACCCTCAAAGTCCAATCTGCACATAACTTGTTGGGCATGTAGAGGAGCACCAGGGGGAGGTTGCCTGTGAGTTTGATGTTTCTAGCTTGCACAGGGTCCATTCTATACACTCCTGAACCTACTGAACCTGCAGCGGTTATTTCCCCAGAAAGCACTTTCCTGGGGGCACCTTCTCCGGGGCCCATAATTTGGACACCATAAATCCAATATTCACCAACCTTAGAGGGCAGGTAGAGGAGAGTCAACCAGAGATTTCCTCTGTGTTTGGTTTTTCTAGCATGCCAGGGAGCCATTCTGCCACATTACAAATTTCATTCATTGAACTGATTCATTTGGCATCTAAAATTTCATGACGGTTTGTGGCTCATGAACTGGACACACCATGAACCATGAACCAAACAAAAACACATTTTCCCAGTTCATGCTCATCTCTAGCTAGGACTCAGAATCAATCATTGTGATTTTTAGCCTCATGAAAATCAAAGCATTTGTCAGCCAATCAGAGCTCATGGAACTCCATTAGCTAGGAGGTGGTGAGCAAGCCTAATTTTTAAAAGGGTTAGGGTTCTCCTCTTCTCCTCAGACAGAAATTTGAGGGTCTGGATAAGTGTCAGTTTAGTGAGGGTTTTATTTGGCTTTCATTTAGGATTTGGAGTTGCCCTAAGGAAGAAAGCTTGTTTGATTGGGACAAATAAACATCCCAGTAAGCCCTCAAAATACCAAATTTACATGTACAAGTTCTGGGAACAGGAGTAAATGTGTTTAAAGAGCAACCTTAAATACTTGGAAGGATCCTGTTGGTTGTGGTAACAGGTCCCAGTGAAACCTTGTAAAATGAGAGAGACTCTCCGGGGAAAAGGGGAATGGAATCTCTCTTAGTATTTTTTATGTTATTTGTGGCTCAGTTACAAAATGTTTACTCTCATTGGGAAAGTCTGTAACCTCTGGAAAGGGAAGGTGAGAGCCAGTTTTAAGTTATAAACTGAAACATTCCACACAAGATGTTGAATAAAAACTTCTTATCTCCACCTGTGTTATGCTAGCCCAGTCAAAATCCATATGGAACAGGGATTCATACTTTATAGTGTAAATATACAACAGCAGCATTTAGTAGGGTCCAAGGCAGAGACCTGTGGAGGCATGCAGCTAACACAGTACCAACACTTTTAAGATCATGTAAAGTTTGTAAACCATTTATCTCATTGTGGGTAGTTGGGAGTGTAAAAGAGATAAGGAGAGGCTACTGCGTGGGACTGGATGTTTCAGAGTTCCCATGTTCCTGCCCATGCACCAGAAACATAGTAATATAGAATAAAAATAAACATAATAAACCTTTAAGTCCAGTGTGCTGCCTCAGAGTTACATTCTCTGTCTTCTCCTCCTCTCCATAGCCACCAAACCTTCTGAGCATGAGCATGTGGGAATTCACTTTGAAAGGAGCAGAAAACTCTCCACAAACAGTTTATAGACATAACCTGGAAGCACACAGGACACAAAGGGACATTAAAAAAAGCATACATGCACATAAAACCCAGAAAGGACATAGCATGAGGTTCAATAGCTCTCCCAATGCAAGAATTGACTGTCCAAAATTATTAAAATCATATACAATAGAAAATATGTACAGAAAATAGTGCATTTTTATGTGCTAATGAACACACAATAACTACTTTGATTAGGACATCTGCTACTTTCTAGGCAGCTTAATCTGGTGATTTAGAAAAAATGACATATCACCAACATGCTTTTACATTTATCCATCCTGATGGACTTCTGCTCCATATGTTTATCTAATTCCCTCTTGAAACTGTCCATGCTTGTAGCTGCCACCACCTCCTGTGGCAGTGAATTCCATGTGTTAATCACTCTTTGTGTTAATCACTCTAAATGAAAATGTCTAGACAGTGTGTAACTGCAATAAAGACGGCCAACGCTATGCTGGGGATTATTAGGAAGGGAACTGAAAACAAATCAGCCAGTATCATAATGCCCCTGTATAAATCAATGGTGCAACCTTATTTGGAATACTGTGTACAGTTCTGGTCGCCACACCTCAAAAAGGATATTATAGCAATGGAAAAAGTGCAGAGAAGGGCAACTAGAATGATAAAAGGGTTGGAACACTTTCCCTATGAAGAAAGGTTAAAATGCTTGGGGCTCTTTAGCTTGGAGAAATGATGGCTGAGGGATGACATGATCAAGGTTTATAAGATTATGCATGGGATTGAGCAGGTTGAGAAAGAAGTACTTTTCTCCCTTTCTCACTATACAAGAACTCGTGGGCACTCAATGAAATTGCTGAGCAGTCGGGTCAGAACAGATAAAAGGAAGTACTTCTTCACCCAAAGAGTAATTAACACATGGAATTTACTGCCACAGGAGGTGGTGGAAGCTACAAGCATGGACAGTTTCAAGAGGGAATTAGATAAACATATGGAGCAGAAGTCCATCAGTGGCTATTAGCCACAAGGTATAGATAGGAACTCTCAGTTTGGGGCAGGTGCTGCACTCTATTCTTGGTGCTGGGGTGGGCAGCAGTGGGAGGGCTTCTAGTGTCCTGGCCCCACTGCTGGGCCTCCTGATGGCACCTGGTATTTTTGGCCACTGTGTGACAGAGTGTTGGACTAGATGGGCCATTGGCCTGATTCAACATGGGCTTCTCTTATGTTCTTATGATTATACCTACCTGTGTGCTTGCATCTTCATAGGTGAATAAAGAGTTTTCTCTTGGTGTGTTGCCCTGATGATTTTCTGTTATGAAGACTGATTATTGCAGTCTTTTTTTTAAAAGGTTATAATCCAAAACCATTGCACAAAATTCATAATGTGATTTTGACTTGCTTTTGGGCTCTTCTAATTGTGTCCTTTATTTATATGTTGTATATCTACAACAACTTCGAACTGTCCTTCTTGATTCAAACTCATGGTAAAGCCTAACCAAGAGACAGAAACATTTAAAACTGCAACTTTTATAAATTTTGCTTCTTGAAAACATAGCTAGAGCTGGCAAGCACTGCAGTGGAGAAAATGTACTGAGTGAAAATGAAACAAAAGGAGGTTCCAGCCTAAATGGGATCCATTATTGCTGACATTGTATTTTCAAATGAGGACACCAGTTTTTATTGGCCACATCTTTTGCTAGAGCTTTTCTTAGCCAATCAGATATGGGTATTCCAGGACTTTAAATAGCCATGGCTGTTCCCTCTCACAGGAGTTGCCGTTGTAAACTGAGCTGGCCACTCTTGCAGCAGAAGATGTGGGGGATTAGCTGTGGTGCTAAGCAGTAAATGTTTGGGTCCCTCTCTAATAGGCCTTAAGAATTTTCCCATTTCACCTGCTTCACACTGTTTCTGTCAGTAGGGTTGCCAGTTCCCTCCTGGCAACTGGTGGGGGGGGTGAGGGGGGCTTACGAGGAGCAGCAGGGAGGCCCAGGCTACACCACCAGCATCATCATATCGTGGTGTTGTGGTGATGCTCTGATATCTGGGCAAAAACACAATGGTAAAAATGGCTTCTACCATTGAGTTTTTGCCCAAATACCAGTTGGCTGGTGATGATGTCATTTCTGGTATACACCAGAAGTGGAATCACCACATCACTGCTGACATAGCCTGAGCCTCCCTCCTTTTCCAGGAGTTCCCAATGATTGGCAATGTGGGGTGGGCCCAGGAGCGGGGGATTCCAGTGGAGGGCTAACAACCCTATCTCTCAGAAGGGTTAGATAGATAGTTAAACAGGCCTGGCTTACTGGCTAGGCCCTAACTATGGGGAAGGCACGATTAGTGCAGCTTTGGCTGGTTTCAGCATGATTTAATTCAGCAAGCACCCTGGGGCATCTGTGGATGAGCTGAACAGAACAAGACACTGAAGGCTGAAGTACAAATGCTTGGAATGGGAACTTTGCTGGTGTTGAGGATCATTATCTGAACCCACACACTCACCAGTATAGGGGAATGTTGATGGAGAACAACATCTCTCACACATGCTTGGTGTGAATGCAAGGGAAAGTGGTACGGTGATGCTACTGATCCAGGCTTTGAGCCAAAATAAGTCTGCCCAAACATATGCAAACCGATTGGGAAGCTTTTTAGGCTCCCCACACAAATGACATTAAATTTTAAAGAGAAATTTAATTTTTTTGCCATTTACCTTTAATTATTCATACAACGATAGCTTAACTCACAGTATTGTCTTGAGCCTTAATTTGGGTGTGGGTTTGCAACGTCTATTTGAATTAACTGAGATATATCTTCAAGCAGATCCAATCATCTCTGTGTGCTGCAGAGGCTCCTATGCCTCCTCGGTCCATTTCAACAGATGTAGAACTCCACATATACAAAAAGACATATAAGCAAAAGCAACCTAATTTATATGAAGACAGACACCTGCTCATGTCGGAGATCTACTAGACTCTGGAATGCAGTGATATGAGCCAGTTATTCTGTATGAAATTTAAAATCACAATTTGATTTTAAATGCACATTTGAAAAGAATGCAACTTCTTTTCAAAGGATATTTAAAACAAAACTTACCTTGTGTTAATGAAAGGAAATTGCAACCTCCTGAGCTCACAAGACTTGCATGATTTATGGAGGAAACATCCAACTTGTGTAAAGACACAACCAAATGACCTCCTATGTTCTAACTCCAATTATTCTTATGCACCTAATTTCATCACTATTTAGCCCTGATCTCTACATGCAAGGGGTGTGAATGCTCGAGGAGAAGAAGAGACTGGATTTATACCCTGCCCTTCACTACCCAAAGGAGTCTCAGAGTGGCTTACAAACTCTTTTCCCTTCCCCTCCCCACAACAGACACCCTGTGAGGTAGGTGGGGATGGGAGAGCTCTGACAGAAACTGCTCTTTGTCAAGAACAGCTGTGGCTTGCCCAAGGTCATACAGCAGCTGCAAGTGGAGGAGTGGGGAATCAAACCCAGTTCTCCCAGATTAGAGTCCGGGCACTTAACCACGATACCCTATTGTCTCCACCATGTTGCTTCAAAAAGCAGATGAGTTTAATTGCATGCTTTACATACACATTGATCTTTATGTTGGCATATCAAACTCAATTCTGGAAAATAAGGGAAGGAATCCATAAGGAGAAAGTAGGGGAAAGCAGAAATGTGGTATGGTGTGAGGACGGAGAAGGGAACTGAGGTGAAGACACAAATATATATGAGCTCCAGACACCCAGGGGCAAGTATTAAGTGACAAGTCCAAAGGAAAGTATTTATGACCGTAAGTAAATTGGTGGAAATGCTGGAAAAGAAGGCTCTGAGACAGCTTTTTCTAGAAATATGTAAAAACTTGTAAATCACCCATCTGAAAGAAAGTGGAAACATGAGGCCTAAGTTATGGGGGAGTCAATCCAAGCTTGTGGGGGGAAGTGCATGGGCCTAGGCCTCTGGATAGGCAAGGCAAAAGGACAAGGAGATTAATCCTGAGGAAAACTGTTTTATTAGGGCCAAGATTTATATAAAAAAGTTGGAGATAATGGAGACAGTGATGGAGACAACGTTCTTCTACAGTCTGAAGGCCTCTCCCAATTGCTCCTTCCCCTGAACACTGATAGCACTAACCATGAAGCACATCACAAATTGGTATGCACTAGGAGAACAAATGGTGTTACTATTATCATTTTCATGACACACCCATGGTGCTGCTGTGATGACCCTGCTAACTAACTTGGCCAGGCACTGCAACACTTCCCATGGGCACTGAGGACAAAAGGTTCCCCGAGAAGTACCCTGTAAACTCTGTGCTGCATTGAAAATATATGAAACTTGTTTCACCACTAAAAATAAAATAAAATAGAACATCACAAAAAAAAAAATATATGTTCCAAATGTCTTTGGGTCAGTGATCTGAAATTACAAACCACCTTTTAATATTTTGTGTAATTTGCTCCCATTTTGAATTTTCAGCTGGAATACCATAAAAAAACCCTTATTTAAGTTTGCTCATGCTAGTCTCCACCATCTAGACAAGTTATCCAGCTGAGGAATCAATGCACAAGGACATCTCTAATGTCGGCAGTCTGCAGACTGGTGAAGCCAGAGGGAAGCCAGAGTGAAGTTGACAGTTTCTACTCAAAATCCTACTGGCTCACCTTTCTGACATGCTCTACTACTTTGGAAAATACAAAACTTAAGACGGTCTGAAACCTGAATTTTTCAGACTCTGTATGACTTGGCTTGGCTACTAAACCCCACCCCCACCCTCATGTGTATGTTTTCAGTAGTGGTTTTTCTAAAAAATGAAATAGCATTTTATCATTAGATTGACAGGTACTGAATCCAGTCATGTTATTTGTTTTCCTGCATCCTATGGCTGAATTCACACTTCTCAGTTGCACTACCTAACTCCGGAATGCTCTCTACACACTCATTTACCTGACCCAAGGCGGCTGAGATGTAAGTGTCAGATTAAATCTTATGTTTCCCCAAGCAGTGTTGCCAGGTGCTCTTTGCTTGCTGATGGGGAGTGAGAGAGAGCTCTCTGGGAGTGCGGGGATGATGGTGACATCATTGCATGCAATATCCCCAGTGTGATGATCATGTGGAAGTGATGTCATCACTCTGGGGATGTTGCACAGCAACACTCTGGTATTTTGGGCAAAATTCTATGGTTACCATAGGCTAGGACATTGTGCTGGGTGGTGACTGTTGGTGGTAGGGCTTCCCTCGCCAGTGAGCTAGCCAGTGGTGGACAGCAGCCCACCAGATCGAGGGATCCACCTGGGGGCTGGCAACCCTATCTCTAAGGCACTTTGTTGATTAGAAGTTTTGTTTTGCTTTTGTTTTGTTTTTCACTCTCCTGTTCTGAGTCTATTTTGATTTTATATTTGTTTATTTTTATTTATATCCCGCTTTTCTCCCCAGTTGGGACTCAAAGCTGCTTAGAACATTGTTCTCCTCTCCTCCCACAACAACAACCCTGTGAAGTAAGCCAGGATCATAATTACAAGCTTACATAATAGATGTGGGGATTTGAACTCGGGTCTCCCAGGATCCTAGTACACCATGCTGGCTCTCATGATGATGTTGTATTAACGATATTAGTAGGAGTATAGAAAATGAGGTTTTCCTGCCTTTTTTTCAACTACTTTTATTGTATTATTGACATTGATGAACTCTGCAGATGATCCACTGTGCTTTCACACCTCTGAGTAGTTCATAGTTTCCCAGGAACTTTTCAGGATTCCAGCAGGAACAAGACAAACCATTCACACTATTGGTTACATTTATTAATCAGTTTAATGGACAGCGAATAGTTAGTATGTTATACTAATCTGAGAACCTTGATTGACTGGGGGTTCTAATGGAATTCTGCAGTTGAGAGAGTGATGGTTAAGAGTGGCAGTTGAGAGTGACAGAACAGTGAAGTTCAGTTAAACAGAGTCAAGGATTGAGAGAGGACCCTGAATTCATGGAGTGGGAAAAATAGTCCTTCTCTGAGGGAAATAGCTGCTAGTGAAGGTGGGGGATCCCTGTCAAATGTTAAAGGAAAATTGTAATTTGTATGTATGTTCTTACCTTCACAGGCTTAAGTAATTTTGAACCAAAGAAGCTTATGACTGTTCATTTAAACAGTGACTGACAAGAAATCTCTCTCCACCTGTCTGTATAACAGAACAGCTACTTTATTGTGACAAACTATCTGTTGTTTCAAGTTATACAAAGTTACCTCATTCCTATTGCCTGTTAACCTGCCAGATCCAAACCTAAAACCCACTTGACTGTCTGGCTTGCCCATTCCCCATAACAGTTAAATAAAAACTGTTTGTTTTGAATTTATTACCAGTTTCTTTTGTGCCATATACAAACAAAGGAAATTTTAGTTCCTCAGTTCCTTGGGCTGGGGTCAGCATATACCAGAGCCGTAGGGAAGGGCAGCCTAGTAAATCCAATTAAATAGATAAATAACCTATATGCATTTAAACTACTGGGTGGGACAGACAATGAAACAGAGAAGAAAAGGGACTGCTCAGCCTAGAAAGAGAAAAAGGGAAGCAAGGAATTGTTTTAGCAGTGCAATAGAAAACCATCAAGTGAACTGCACATATAAACAAATGCTCTTACCCACAGATATTCATATTGCCAACAGAGAGCTACTGGAGGGCTACCTGTTGACTTCAGTGCTAGAGAACACAAGTGTGGAAGGCAAGTAGGAAGCTGGCACCCATGGTTGTGCCTAGATCCCACTGTGTAAGAGAATCTAGCAATAATTGTCCATAGATGGCACCCGCATCTTATCTTTTTGAGTTTCTCTGAGTTCTAAAGACCAGATGGTCTAGATTTGGACAAAAATATTTCTATGGCTTTCAGTGACAAGGTCAATGTTGTGGAAATGAGGGGTGCAGGACCCTTTGCATGCAGCCTAATTCCCACTGTGATCATTTTGGAGAGGGAGAGAAGCTGGCTTCCCAATTGCATCAAGAGAGAAAGAGACAGTTGTTCTAAATCAAGACTCTATTTACTCCATTAAGTCAGAAAATATTTTTGTAGCATTTCAGTATTCAACACAGAATAGTTCATCATAACCCCAATACATAAATAGTGCACTTGTAATTCTATAAAAAATATCCTTGGTTGTTCTGCCAAGACCCATAATTGCTGGGTGGTTGATCAGAACAACAAGGAACAACACTAAAATCAGACATTTAATACCACCTTTCACCCATTGAAGCTAATGGAACTGTCAATCTGATGTATACAACAAAGTCAGCCCTTTCTTTCTATCTCCAGGGTCAGGAAAGTCCAGGAAAGCTGGGTTAAGCCAGGGTGACTAACTGAATCGAGGTTTACTAAGAGAGTCCCAGGAAGATAGCTTCAGATACCCAATCTACTTAAAATGTGATCGTGACTTCTGACTGCTGTAAAATATAAACATTCCCAGTAACCAAAAGTCATGTGAGGCAGGGTTGTGCCTGGTGAAGGCTACACACAGCACACAGCAGTGGCCTGAAGCTTCCTGGGAGCAGAACAAAACCAAAGTTTCGTCTATATAGGCTTATTACTATAAATATTAAAATATTACAGGTGTACCAGAGGTTTTTCAGAGTTTTAGCAGAGGACTGAGACCCAGTCCAGCCCTAATTCTGCAACAGCCAAAAGATCTGTTGTTCCACCTTCCTAAAACAGGGTTTCCCCCACATGAATCAGCAACATCTCCATCAGTCAAATAGCAGATGATGGCTTAAGCTGAATTCATCAGCCCCTAATGATTCCTGCTTCACCTTCCATCTAACTGTCCTTGCATGGTGCTTATAGCTTCCATTTTCATCATTACTGTGCATCAGCTCTACCTCACTCCATATGGAACGAGAGCCTCATAGACACCTTAGGTAATTTGACCACACATTACTTACGTCCTGCTCCCAAGTAGTTCTCCAAATTTACAGAGAGTTCATGCAAAAGGAAATCAAAGAATGAATTTTTGATCAGGTCACTATAAATGCAAATTGGCATGTCACCTCTTCTCAGCCTATAGGCTTCTTTTTACAATAGGAAATCTTTCTTCTCACATGTAGCCTCTGAGACTTTAGTTCCTTAGCCACAGTCGGACAGTCAGACTCTTATTTCTGGGGCAGAAGTTCTTTGACCCCCTAAATTTTGGAGCTCCTAAGGGCCAAACTAGATGTGGGAGGGATGATTATTTCAGCACTTGAAATTTGGCTCAGGGGGGGAGGGAAGAATGCGTTATCCCACCACAGTGGGCCCAATGAGGATCAGGCCCTTGTGGCATTTGTAAATCACCAAGTTCTGTTTTAAAATGGTGGCAGCGGGGGCTCCAGGTCAGATCCTGGGATGCCGTCATGTCTAGTTTAGCGCTCAGTAACACTGTTTTGATGCTCTTCTACTTCCTTTCCTACGTGTTCTGTTGCTAATCTCACAGTTTTTTTAGTGTTTATTTTTTTACTGCTAGTTTTGCTGTGTTCTAGTATTTAAGATCATCCTGGTTCTTTTTACAGTTATTTATATGTTACATGTTTTGATTTTTTTAAAAAAAATCAGAAGTCATATTTTTTAAATAGGACAGATCATAAGTGCTTAAAATAAACAAAATTGTCATAAAGGAAAGAGACACATATTTCCATAGCCAGCATCTGAGAGAGTAACACTTACAAAAAATTAGGTCAGAACTGTCTCCCAGAAAAGAGTTTGCCACCTCTCTCCTTCCAAATGTGATGCTTCCACATCAGACCTTCCCCTGCCAAACTAAACCATTGCAGCCCAGTTAAAGTCAATGGGAATTTAAAAAAAATCATTTAATCACACCCCAAGAGTTCTAATTAAATTTTCTGCAGTTTTAGATCAACTGCACACAGTTTTCTAAAGTCTAGGGTAATCTAAATATTTTCAAGTGATTGCAGAGAACATGAATGTAAAATTATCAACAGATGTCTACATAGCAAAATATAGTCAAAATCCTACTGATTAGTTAGTAGACATCATCTATCAAATGGAGCCAAAGAAGGAACAGAACATAAACTTTGGAAGCCAAATCCCATCTTATTGTCATAACTGAGGATAGACAAGCCATGTGACAGGGCGATGGAAGATGGGCAGGCAGCAGTGAGTCAGTTGGTAGTCAGACTGCAATTGGTAGACAATGTTAGTCACAGTCTGATCATTCAGAGGAATAAACCTAATAGCCTACCTCAGTGACAAGTTACCTAGACTTAGAGAAAGCAGCAGACTGGGGAGCTTTCTAGCAGACTGTGGCACCAGATTGCTTTCTCAGAGTCCCCTGATTTCCAGGACCAGAAGGATTCTGGACTATCCTGGTAGCTTCCCAGCTCAAACCACAGGTAAGAATTCCCTTTTCTGACCAGCAGACCGGATGGTTCAGGTTGTAGGAAACCAGTGTTTTGCTCACAACCTGTGGTATGTGATGAAGACCGACAGTTTCCCATTCTAGAAAAGTTTTTGTATAAACTGTTCTGTTATAAGTTTATGAGCAGCCACAGCTAACATGTTACCTGACAGTGTGAAATATTAGATAGTCACTTTTAAAAATATTTTTTCTTCTGTTAAAAAAAGTCTAATGATCAATAATTTCAGAAATAACTCCTTCCTC
The DNA here is from genome assembly GCA_029375565.1 of Gekko gecko. Classification (NCBI taxonomy): domain Eukaryota; kingdom Metazoa; phylum Chordata; class Lepidosauria; order Squamata; family Gekkonidae; genus Gekko; species Gekko gecko. The sequence continues at coordinate 35,123,308 of JAPDNY010000008.1, read as the reverse complement.
AAATGTGAGACTGTTAGCTCTTTATTTCTAGGAAAGTGTATCCTGGTAATCAGTAATGCCAGGGCAGAAGGGATACATGAGCAATTATGTCATGGGGTGGCAAAACGTAAGGGCCAGAAGGATCAGCAGTCAAAGGGGACCAATCACTCAGGCAATCAGCAAGTGACCACTGTGAGGCTTGGAGGGAAACAGTTTGTTTGCCTTTGATTGCCAAGCGGCATATTCACCCATCCTGACCTCAAGCTCTGTTCCTTTCTGGCACAGCCATTGAATATACAGCACGTATGACTCTGTGTTATTAAACGCCATAGGTTACAGACACAGACCATCAATTTGGCTTTTTTTTTCAAAAAAGAAAGCACATTATTTGGATGAACTTCAAGTATGCATGAAGCCTATGTGGAAACCTTCTCAGTCTGGATTCAGTGAAGTGTTGAATGAAAAGTATGAATTCAAGCACTACTGAATTCCAGTTTATTAAACAAAGAGAAGAAGAAAAAACATACCAGGGAATTTCATAAATGGGAACACAGACTGGGGCAAAGATAGGGTGGCTTTCTTCTCCATTCTGTGACCCACCCCTCATCATTCCAGCTCTTCTGGGAATATTGTTAGGGCTTTCTCTCTTCCTTTGCAGCTCCCCATCACCCCCTCTGATAGATGCAACTTTATCCCTATTACTTGCTTTCTGGTCCTCTTCTTTGTTCAAGAGCCAGTTTGGTGTAGTGGTTAAGTGAGCAGACTCTAATCTGGGAGAACTGGGTTTGATTCCCCACTCCTCCACTTGCAGCTGCTGGATGACCTTGGGCAAGCCATAGTTCTGTCAGAGCTGTTCTCTCTGAGCTCTCTCAGCCCCACCTACCTCACAGGGTGTTTATTGTGGGGAGGGAAAGGGAAAGGAGTTTGTAAACTGCTCTGAGACTCCGAGTGAAGGGCGGGGTATAAATCCAATCTCCTCCCCTTCCTCCTCCTCCTTCTTCTTCCCCCTAATTCTCTTTCTTTACCCTCAGTCTCTCTGTATCCCCCCACCATTCCTGGTTCTTTGTCTCCCACAGGTCCTGATTCTGTCTTTCTCTATACAAATGGTCTTCCCTAACACCTCTCTGGTTCTCTTTTGCCACCTGTCCCTCCCTCCAGCCCACTGACTCCAGAGCTTTACAAATGGAGTTAGGGATAAATTGGCTTCCCTCTACATGATGACCCGAAATCTACTCCTCTCAGGATAATCCATCCTGGCCTCTCTTGGTCAGTGTGAGGGAATGTTGGAAACTCAGGTAGACAGAGGGATATACAGATAGACTAAACATGTGTTGCAAACTTTAAGGTACATCAAGACACTTCAAATCAAACTGGAAGTTCCCAACCCTCTCCATGTAATTTCCAGGTGATGAACAGGAGAGAGTGTGCTTAATCCTTCCTCTACCCACGGATAATCCCCTTCAATCCAACCATCATTCTGGTCAATTCCCCTGCAGCTGGCTCCAAGAGAAGAACTGAGCCTAGATAGGATGATAGTATAGGATGAGCACTCTCCTTTCTGTCCACTGGTTTTCCATGGTAAATACATCCCCATCCATACATTACCACGAACTACCAAAAATGTTTAACAAAGTAATACAAAATTCTACCTGTAGTCTACACTGTTCATTTATTTTCATTTTGTGAATTAAAACATTTCTACCTTGTCTTTCCTTGTGGTTCATGGGGGCCAGTTTGGTGTAGTGGTTAAGTGCACGGACTCTAATCTGGGAGAACTGGGTTTGATTCCCCACTCCTCCACTTGTACCTGCTGGATGACCTTGGGCAAGACATAGTTCTGGCTCAGCTGTTCTTGAAAAAGAGTAGTTTTTGTCAGAGCTCTTTCAGCTCCACCTACCTCACAAGGTGTCTGTTGTGGGGAGGGGGAGGGAAAGGAAATTGTAAGCCGCTCTGAGATTCCTTTGGGTAGTGAAGGGTGGGGTATAAATCCAATCTCTTCTTCTTCTCTCTCTTTTTTCATGCCTGTTTTGTCCAATTCATAAAACTTTTATTCAATAATTCTGAAGCATGTTAAATGTGTTGTCATGCACTTCATCAGCAACAGAACCTCCTTTTTTTTGCATTTGCAGTAATGTTATCCAGGGCTCTTTTTGTAGCAGGAACTCCTTTGCATATTAGGTGACACACCGCTAATGTAGCCAATCCTCCAAGAGTGTCAGTAATGGTTTGTTTAATGTTTCACACTGTGTCCATTGTTCTGTGTTCCCTATCTTGTCCCTGCTTCTGCACTTGTGTAGGTATGCTAGCTGTAACGTGGGAGCTTCTTCTCTGCCGCCCAGTGTTATCACGGTGGCCTTGACTGCAGGCTTTGGGCTATTCTTAAGTCTATGAGAATTTTCCATTTCTGTGAAGCCGAGGGGAGGAGGGAGTTGTCTCTCACCTATTAAGTAACTCTCCCGCCGGGAGTTTCCCCCACGCACGCTTGAAGATCATTTGCTAGTCGCTATTTTGCATCACACTATAACCATGCTTGTGCAGCAACCCCCGCCATTCCTGACAATAACCATTTCACTGTGGGTTTTAGCACTGTATTCCAATAAAGCCTTTCTTGGTCCTAAGAATGCTTGGATCTACTTGCTTTTGAACCTGACAAAGAGCTTACAGAACTCTTCTTACAGAGGATTGGCTACATTAGGGGTGTGTCGCCTAATAGGCAAAGGAGTTCCTGCTACAAAAAGAGCCCTGGTTATAACTCCAAAAACAGGCTGGATGTATCATGGGGAACAGCATGGTTGCCGCCATTTCAAAGGTCACCTGCACCTCCTTAGTCACCAACTAAGGAAACACTGGTGTGAAGATTCCCACAAAATCCTAATTTATTTATTTATTTATATTTATTTATACATTCCATTTCTACCCCGCCCTCCCTGCAAGCGGGCTCAGGGCGGCTTACAAGGGCAACCAGTGCTGGGAAACAGGTTAAAACATCTAAAAATACTGAACATACCCACATCATAACGTGCTCTATAATTCCTCTTTTATCTCAACCTGATGAAAATAGTATTCCATTTGCAATTGTCAAACTGGATACACCAATTCAGAACACTGTTATTCAATAATTATGAAGCAAGCCAAATGTGTCCTCATGTACTTCATCAGTGACAGACTCTCCTTTTTGCATATGTAGTAATGTCATAACATCATAACATTGGTTAAAGAAAAAGAAAACACACTGGGAGCTATAGGGGAAGAGGAGGGGGGGAGAATGAAGAAACAACACAAGCACTTGGTGTCAAAACATACCCACCCCCAAAAAAATGAAAGGAAAAGAACTTCATGGAGGGGTAATTGCATGGAGAAGGCTACATGAAACCTCTCTTTCTATTTTGTCCCAATGCTATAATGTTGCTATATTATAATGAAAAAAAAAATGTGTTGTAGCGCAACGTTAAACTTAAAAAAAATTAGCAGATTGCTCAGGGGACAATGTGGGGGTGGGTGGGAAGGGGGTGAACACATGACACTGATGAAATAAAATTCAAAATTGGGAATTCCTCACTGGAAAACTGTGAGTTCAGATCTGAAGGGGAAAAATCACTGAAAAAGTGGATTAGGAAAACACAGGGGCACTAAATTCAAATCTACTCCTTGGGAGGCAAAAAGTTTTGTGGAAGGTTTTACAAATTTCAATTATCTAAGAACGCCAACGTGGAGTTTGCACTTGTGAGGAAACGGTCTCCATCAAACATTAAATCTACATTAGATGCTGTGAATGTGGCACAAGGTCTATGCATGGAAGCGCCATATTTTGCCCATAGTTTATTTGTAGAAGTACAGTTTCCATGCATTTTATGGGAAAGCCTACATAAGTATATTGGTCACATTTCCATAACTTAGTACTAATTCTCACAATGATATGGGCTCATCTTGACAATGCTCATGATACAATGGATGAGGGTCCATAAACACAATTCAGCATCCTGAGCCCGCAGAGGTTTTCCTTCACATTTCTCATCAACTGCAAGACACAGCCCTTGCTTACACAAGAATCTGATGATATACATTAATGACAAAGCATAAAAGAAGAGACTCAGCATATTTTCACAATATGCTACCATACTCTTTTTTGAAAATATTTGACAAAGGAAACAAGTATTTTATAACAATTCTTCATGAGAAGGAGGAGGAGGAGGAGGAGGAGGAGGAGGAGGAGGAGACTGGATTTATACCCCAGCTCAAAGCGGCTTACAAACTCCTTTCCCTTCCTCTCCCCACAACAGACACGCTGTGAGGTAGGTGGGGCTGAGTGAGCTCAGAGAGAATTGTCCTTGAGAGAACAGCTCTGACAGAACTATGGCTTGCCCAAGGTCATCCAGCAACTGCAAGTGGAGGAGTGGGGAATCACACCCGGTTCTCCCAGATTAGAGTCCACACACTTAACCACTACACCAAACTGGCTCTGGCTGTGTGGGGTCATTCCAGGTCAAGAAAATTTCACAGAAGAAAGAATTAAGTTCTCCCCTGTGGTTCCAGCTTGAAGTGCACCACCCATTGGGTTTACATTCACAAAGAAAACAAAAATGCCGGAGGGCTCTGAAGGTGGAGTTTCCAGTATCCTATCTAGTTTGATCTAAAACGTCAAGTATCAGGTTCTGAGTTCAAATTTCACTTCTGCCGTGAATTCAAAAGATTGGCCTTGGGAAGCCTTAGCCTTCCCTCCAATAAGGAGATAGTATTACTGATCAACCTTACAGGGGTGTTGTAAGGACTGAAACCATGCAGGGTATGTGGAGTGTTCTGAGCACTTTAAATTTAATTACTATATTTTTATTCTGTCCTTTCCCCAGCAAATATGGTTCTCCTCCTGCCATTTATCTGCACAACAATCCTGTGAGGTAAATTAGGCTGAGAGAGAGTAACTGAAGCAAGGACGCCCAGGGGGTTTCCTGGTACACTGAGGATCTGAGCCTGGCTGTAGTTATTATACTTTTCTGGCTCTCTTAAAGCTATTTAACTTATTGTATTATTGTAGCATCAGCTCTATAACTTTCCATTCTGAAAAGTTGGGTCTCAGTATTTCAAAATTGTGTGAATTAAAAGAACAAGAGGATGGGAAAATACATCACACTTTTCCTCTGCTTTCCTGGACCATGTCCATGAGTTATTACTATCCTAATTAGGAAAACAGTATTTTCATCACATACGCCAATCAATGCTCATTTGAAATCTGATTGCTGCTTCATCTAATTATTGGAATTAAAATGTATCTGCTTTGACTTCCCATTCAGGAAACTGGATCTTTCAGAACACATGGCTCCAAACCACTGTAATCTTGAATGATTCCGAATCCTAATCTGTACTGATATTATTTTTAAAGGAAGAAAGGGGGCTGGGGAGTGAAAATGATTCAGCCGATGTCTGTTTCATGGCTCAGCTTGTCAGTTCTTGACAGCAACATTTGTCACTTGAGATAATTCTCTCACCCGGGCTCTGGAGCCTCTGCATATCTGCTGGATCGCAATCAAAATGAAAAATCCATACGGAGCAGCATGGAGGAGTCTGGCTTGCACACGCTTTGCAGTCTGATCGCTCCAGCAGTGGTAGCTATTTCACAGCGGAGTCCAAAAGTGGTTTTGACACTCACTGCACAATGTGAACAGACACTTGCTGCGTAGGAAGCATGGTTTGGGCATTGTGTCAATTGTTTAAATTGGATGTTATCCACTCGCTCCAGCCAATGTTCTTTCTGGGTGGATCTGGCACCCATATATAATTTAAAATGCTTTTTAGATGGTCTGTTTGCTGTCAGAGCAGTGGTTGTTTACTTCAGTCTCCGAGATCCTTAGCTTCTGTAAAGCAGGTAAAAACATAAACCTCCTGTTTCACCAGTACAAGTGTTTGGAGAGCCTAGCTATCCAACAAATGATTAATTTGGTATAGGGAAGCTGCTGAATGGCTCCTTGTCTGAATTTCCCTCACATCTTTTAAAAAAATTGAATTACCTGGTCTCAAATGGAATCAATGCATTAAGAATTCTTCATGGTCTCATTTTTTAACTTCCAAATTTTATACAGAATGGTGTGCATGTATCACTTACTGCAATTTTCAGTTTATTAGTACCGTTTTCTATTCCTCTACACTACCAATGGACATATATATATTGATAAAACACTGCACACACAGGGGTCTTTTGGGGGAGAGCGCACCGGAGCACAGCTCTGGGAGCTCAGGAGCCAAGCCCCGCCCCCAGCCGGCATCCCGGGGAGTCTTTCAGGCAGCCGAATGTCAATTTCAGCTCCATTATATCCTATGGGCCATTGAAGTCAATGGTGAAAACATAGGGCATATTCTGGGGGCTGGAGGGGAGACGGTTTGAGGGAAAGGCTCCAAACTCACAGGGTAGCTCATGGAGCCTCTCCCCAAGATACCCACCTAGTTTCAAGAACATTGGATCAGGGGGTCCAATTCTATGGACCCCCAAACAGGTTGCCCCTATTTCCTCCATTGTTCTCTATGGTGGGAAAAAAGTAACTAAAATAGTAATTAATATTAACATTGTAATATTTATTATTAGTTATTACTAATCAGCATTGCTTTACAATGTTTTATTAATATGAAAGGAAATATCTGAATTTTGTGGCATACTGCGTGTTGCTGCAGTGCTAGAATTGACTTTTTCTAAAAATTTCCTACTTAATTGAAATTAAGGAGGAGAACACAGCACTGCAGAATAAGTTTTTGAAACAATATAGAAATCTGTTAACCTCTCATTTGAGGCAGTCAACATTGAGAACATTGACGGTGACGACATTTTTAAAGGTTGGAAGCCTAAACCTACATTTCTCCTTTTATCAGATAGGAGAATTTCCCATTGAAGTTTGTCTGGTGCCCACCATGTGGTTTTTGTTTGTTTGTTTTTTAGGTGACAGAACAAAAATTTCTTTTTACACAGGCTTTTACCTAAGAATTTTAAAAATAGTTTTAACAGCTTTATGATTTGCGTTGGGTTTCAGGTCTGTTTTACTGATATTTTAAAGGGCTTCCAGTGGTTGATTTTATTTCCCTATGTGGTTTTTAATGGCTTGCTTTCAGGACCGGCTCGCTCACTAGGTGAGCTAGGCACTCACCTAGGGCTCACCCCCCAAAAAGCTCCCCCCGCCACCCTAACCAGGTGCCCACCACAGCCACCTCCAGAGCACCCGGCAGCTCGCCTGCCCTCCCCCTTGGGGGGGGGAGGAGGTGAGGCGGCATGGCGGCGGCCAGCAGGATCTCCACGCTGCTGCCACTGCTGCAGAGAGCACCCGGCTAGGGCGCAACTCGCCCTCCCCCTCAGAGGATTATTATCAAGTTGCTTTTGATAATTTGTAACATTCTGATGATTTTATGATACTGCTCTTACCTGTGAGCTGCCTCTAGCAGGACTCTTGAGAGGCAGCATATCCATTTCCTAAATAAACACAGGCAGCTCCCACTGCACCATGTTTGGGAATTGTGTGCGCATCCCTGAGTGCCTCAGGCCCAAACTAGATGAGTCTTCCTGCAGTTGCGAGGAACGCTAGTTTAAAAATAAAGGAGAGCCCGACTGGGCTCAGACTGTTGCCGTGGGGTGAGGAGGGACTCTTGCCTCTCCTCTGCCATTGTTCTGTGCCAGAACAGTCCTGGAGGGCTGAGTATTCTGTGCACATGCAGTAGCAAAAACAGAGAAATAATTGCCCCCCAGTGCCCTTTCGGCACTGAAGAATGGTGGGGAGGGGGGGAGGTAGGAGCCAATCAGTCTCTCCTTCACTTGTCTGCTGTGGCTGTGTGGCTTTGGGGAGACACAGTCACATCCAGAGAATCCAGGCCCAACTCACTATAAAATACAATGTCTAGTCTGGCCTATAGGCACAGGTCTTATGGTCTTACTCCAGACTGTAACACACTCGCTTTCCTTGAAGGCTTTGGGACCCGAGTTGCTGAAGCCAGGGATTGGGGGGAGAGCAGTTCAGGTTTAGAACTAGGGTTGATGACTTAAGTAAAGTTAATTTAACCTAGGTTGAAATTTCAAAGTGAAATTAGGGGATCCTGATCAAAAGAAACATCCCAGGAATTTTGAGGAAAGCATAAAGAATTTCAACCAGTAACGTATCTTATCTATCTTCTATACAATGCTATTTTAAAAACCCACCAAAATAAATCATTAAGAATAAAAGAGCCTTTGAGTTTGCTCATACCACGGTCATTTTGATGTGCCAAGTTGTTTGGCTGTCATGACATAAGTGATTATGTTCAAGACCCAGAAGTTACACGGCTAAGGTTAATTTGCTATTCAAGATGACTTTCCCACCTGAGACACACGCAGAGCTTTGATTACGTGGGTTTAGTGTTCTACAATGGAGCCAAAAACTTGTCTTTTCGGCTTAGCTTGGAAATAATTGATCATCTTTGGAGTCAGAGCATCCTGGAGCAAAACAGAAATGACTTAACACTGACAAGGTCAATTATCTCTTGATAAATCTGAGAACCACAACCATTAATAAGAAAGGGGATTACTCAGTGAATGTCACAGGATGGGATTTTTCTCCCCCCCTGCTCCCATTTTCAGGCACTGTCACACCACAGCTAGTTTATTCCAAGTGATAGTGAAGAATCTAAACAACAGTTAAAATGGTCCATTCTATCTATTGAAAAAAAGGGGGGGGCCTCAGGAGCCCTATTAAATATGAAATATGAAATAATATTTTTCCTTGCAAGAAAAACACTGATTCTGTTTGGGCAGTTAATTGGAAAAGAACTATTTCTAGCCTTTGTTAAAATTCATATCAGAAGCAAATCAGTTACATCACAGTAACAAGATTCATCCAGTTTATCCTTTTTTTGATGAGTGGGTATCAATATCACTGTTTCATCCCCAGCCTAACAATCTGAAGCCCAGGACTGGAATCTGACCATACAATTCAAAATTTGCCCAGGATTGTTACTTGACTGAATGGAATACTTGCTCTTAGACGGACTAAATTCTATTGCAAGGCAGTTTTCAGGTACTGTCCACTGTTGACTACTACATAGCTGATATTTACTACTCCTGCATGTCTGCTGCCAAATCTTGTCAAATATTCAGTGCTACACAGAGACACTGTCAAATGCGAACAGTGACATGCCAGATACTGTCAAATGCTGACTGTCATTGCAAGCCTGCTGTCAGATATTGTCAAACGTCCACTGTTACACATCAGATTCTGTCAAATAGTCACAGTTATTGCATGACGGCTCTCAGATAGTAACAAATACTGACTTCTATTGATCAAGGATAGGACACTTGCTTTGCCTGTGGAAGGTCCTAGGTTCAGTTCTTTAAACAGATTTCAAAACCATCTCAGGTGGCAAGGGTGGGAAAGTTTGAGACCCTGGCAAAGCAATTGCCACAAAAGTGGGAGAGACAGATTATTTATTAAGATTATTTATTAACATCATTTATACTGTTTTTCTCTCCAGTGGGGACCCAAAGTGTCTGATGACATTCCCCCTCTTCCATTTTATCCACCAGGTGAGATAGGTTAGGCTGACAGTGTGTGAGTATCCCAAAATCTTGCAGCAATCTTCCATGGCAATGTGGGATTTGAATTTTTGTCTCCCAGATCCTCATCTGACACTCTAACCACTGCACTAAACCAGCTCTCTGACTCAATGGTCTGGCACAGCACTTGACAGCCACATGACTTAACTGTTGACGCACAGCTCTTATGTGCCCCTTTCCAGCAAAATGTGACCCCCCATCAATACTGTCTATCAGTCACTGTAATTAATGTACATGTGTGAACTTATGCTTTATTTTTTAACTTGAGATCTGGTTTACTACTATGGCTTAAAATATAGGTCCCAGTTCAGATCTTATAACAGCTACCACTAGGTAGCCAAGGCAAACCATTTCTTTAACTCTCCCCCCTTTTCAGTCAGAAATATAAAAATTGTTAAGACTAAATTATCATACAGGGCTGCTGGTCAGGTTACAGAGGTAACATACACATGACTGTCATCTGCCCCTCTGCCAGTTTAGCTGAGGAAAGGCAGCAAGAGCAAAGCCCCGCCCCCATTGGCCTGGCTGGCAGCAAATCTGTCAGTTGGTCTGCTTTCATCCATGTATTATGTCATGTGGCTTTGTTAGCTGCTGTAGGTTTATCTTTCGAAAAGGAAAGGTGGGATATTAGCTAAATTGTCTGAGTGTGGAGCTCTTTGAAGACTCTAAAACACTCAATAAATATCCAAGTGTTCACTGCAGTATTATCATGCATTTCTCTCCCAAAACACAATTTGTTAAAAAGTGCAAGTATTGCAAAGAAGGTGACACAGTTCCCAGAGGAGTTGGCAGAGAGTTAACAAAAATAATATATTCAGCAGATAAATCAGAATGTCTGACGAGGTTTACCGGAATATCAAGTTAGCTGACTGGCAAAAGGAAAGATCCATGACTTTTCTAGAAATAGATGCTGGGAAACGGACTTCAGCACTGAAGTAAGATAATCAATTGCTAAGCAGTTGATTTTCGCATCAGGGCCTCTTCATCACAAAATGCAGATTACATTCCGGGATTATGCAAAGGGTTTAAAGGTTTACTGGAGGGTATTGTTAAAAACCAATAACAAGAGTTTAATTTTTCAACCACTCAAAGTATATTTTAAAAGCTTTTATCTAATTTGCACATTTATCTGAATGCATGCTTATTATTTTGATCCCACTGTTTATTTTTTATGCTGCCCTCATATTATTCCATGAAGGCAATTTGGTCTTGACTAAAGGAAGAGCAAAGAGGAACAAATGAAGGGGAAATTATTCACGGATCATAAAACTAATACTTCTGGTAGTACCACAGACAAGTAAAAAAATGCTTGGATGAAAAAGGCCCATGATCTGTATTCTTGCTCAAAAAATATATTATAATCTGTGATCTGAACCTGGGCTGTACAAAGAATTTGCTTCAGTTTAGATTTGGATTTATTTATTTTTAAAATTCATGTTCTATGTATCTGTCTATTAATCACAAAATGTAAAACAGCAAAGAAAATATTAACTACAGAAAAAGAAACCTTACAACCACTCCCTACAGCCATACAGGTCAACAAAGCACATATTTACAAGAAGACCTCAGACTGTACATAGTAAAGGTAAAGGTTTCCCTTGCTCAAAATCCAGTTGAATCTGACTCTAGGGGGCGGTGCTCATCTCTGTTTCCAAGCTGAAGAGCCAGCGCTGTCTGAAGACTTCTCCATGGTCATGTGGCCGGCATGAATAAATGCTGAGGCACACAGAATGCTATTACCTTTCCCCCAAAGCTGTACTTATTTATCTACTTACAATTTCTTGCTTTCGAACTGTTAGGTTGGCAGGAGTTGGGGCCAGAGACGGTAGATCACTCCATCACATGGCACTAGGGTCTCAAATTGCTGAACTACCGACCTTCCAGTCTGTAACTCAGCAACTTAACCTCTGAGCCACCACGGTCCCTTCAGTCAGTATAAACCCTGATCAAAAAAGTGTAGCATTCAACTGCTTGATGGAATAGGAACCCTACAACTTAGTCCACGATGGCTAGAGGAAGAGGATCCCCATAGTTTTTCTGCCACTACAGAGTTTTGGATACCTGCCAAGTGGATCTCTCATGTGCAAGCAAGGCTACCTCAACAAGAACTTCTGAGAAGACCCCAACTGGCAGAGGTGGCTCATATGGTTACTCAGACTCTTTTGGTATGATGGTGCTTCACCTGTTCATAGCATAGGACTATGCAAAGAATCAGAAAGGGATGGGACTGAAACCTGTAAGAATGCAAGTCAGAAAGCTGCTGATTCAAATCCAGGCATGAGGTCAGTAAATGGCTTTTGGCTAGACACTCCCAGCTTCAGCTCTCTCCAGTATCTCCATATGGATGGTTTGGAATGCCTTATCTCCAGCTGTTCTGACATGAAAATCCCTATTTCAATTCCATTTGCCCCTTGTTTGAATCAAACGTATGAGTCTTAAGTCACATGGTATTTTGTGATTCCACATACCAAATTGTTCTCATAAAAGGTATTTACATTTCTCAACTACATTTGTGCATTAACAACTCAGCAATATACATTATATACTATACATATAAATATACAATTACATATAACTTCCATATAAATTGCACTTATGTGTATGTGAAACACAAATTTATTGAAAAAAACAATAACAAAAAAACAACTCCCCCCTTGAAAAGGCTGACAAAGTATAAACAATGATAAAATAAACAGGAAATATTCATTCATCCTTAATCTTCAGAATGGGGATAATCACACTGACCTATTTTACAAGGTTGTAAGGATTACCCATGCTTTGGATAATTGAAATTGGAATGCTTCTACTACCTGATAATGTCAAAAGAAGATTTAATGTCTCTAACAAAGAACCATTAGAGAAGTAGGAAAAGAGCCTAGCTAGCTTCACATCGTACAAATGTGGTCTAGTTGATGGTACAGCCAGTATGTAGAGTGAGTCAATGTGGTACAATACTATACCAGTTCGTAATTGACTACACACCCAGACTCATGGCAGTACTATAGTTCATAATACAAAAATGATGGATCACAGTATTAAACATATACCAAAGGACCAAACCGTAAACTGTGAATAGCCGCACAGGAATAAAAAATCCAAATACTGATGAAGTCAAGAAATATTACTACTAATAAGGTAAGTCTATACACAAGACATAAATACTTTCAATCAACAGTAATAATGCACAAGGCCAATACAATCCGTTCAAAAATAGTACATTTAAGTAATGCAAATAGTTAACAACGTGCTCCAGAATGACAAGTGTCATTTCAACGTTCCTTCTTCTGAACGAAGTTGAATAAGTTGATGAACAAACTGTCTCTAATTCCTGGTGTACCTAAGAAAAAGATTTTAAGCTGGACGCAAAAATTGGTTCTTCATGAAAATCAAACTATGCTCACAGTTACATGTAGAAATCATTCTTATCGGGCAAAGTACAAAGAAGTGAAGTGCCTACAGATTTGAGTACTATAGTTCATTCATATTAAAGCCTACTATTCATTCATGGGAAAGGTAGCTCAGAGACCACAGAGGTTTCTGTGGCTCAGATCCAGGAATTTACCAGCCCTTACATCAATCATGCAAAGAAATGCTTGGTTCTCTCTTTATCACCTACTCACATACACTACCCTTCATCTCTTCTCTTCCACAAGCATTTTGTGACTGCCAGGGTTTTAGAGCAATTCAAAAACAGGGAAGGGACATAAAGTGTGAGCCACGTGATAGTCCAGCATGGAAGAAGGAGGAGGAGGAGGAGGAGGCTGGATTTATACCCCCCCCTTCACTCAGTCTCAGAGTGGTTTACAAACTCCTTTTCCCTCCCCACAACAGACACCCTGTGAGGTAGGTGGGGCTGAGAGAGCTCTTTCAAGGATTGCTCTTGAGAGAACAGCTCTGAGAGAACTTGTGACTGACCCAAGGTCACAGCAGCAGCTGCATGTGGAGGAGTGAGGAATCAAACCCGGTTTTCCTAGATTAGAGTCCATGCTCTCTCTCCTTAGGAATGCTGGAAGTGCCAGTGAAGGATTTTGCTTTACCTTTACTACTTCATTCTATATCATTATCAGCAGGCTTAACTGCACCAAAAATAACCTGTAGTAGTAATTTCATTAATACCCCCTTTGGAATGTCCATGTGGCAAAGGTTATAATACATTATTTTCTTACTTTGCAGTAATTTGGCGATCTATTGAGCCTAATTAGGGAGTACATTCCAAAACAGAATGTAGCATAATAAAAACTCTGTACAGTATCCAAATTAACACAAATTAATGTTGGGACATAATCCAGGAACTACTGAATAAATAAAATGTTTTCATTATCCTAAGAATTGCTTTATCATCACCTAATTCTCAAAAAGCATTGCTAGTACATATATTCTAAAATAAGAACATAATAGCAGCCATGCTCGATCAGAACAGTGTTCCATCCAGTTCAGGATTTTGTTTCAGCCTCTGGTCAACCAGTTACCACTGAAGGCCTACAAGAAGAAAAAGAAGGAAAGAAGAGATTGGATTTATACCCTGCCCTTCGCTCGGAGTCTCAGAGTGGCTTACAAACTCCTTCCCCTCCCCACAACAGACACCCTGTGAGGTAGATGAGGCTGAGAGAGCTCTGACAGAAACTGCTCTTTTTCAAGAACAGCTCTGACAGGGCTATGGCTTGCCCAAGGTCATCCAGCCAGGTTGCAAGTGGAGGAGTGGGGAATCAAACCTGGTTCTCCCAGATTAGAGTCCATGCACTTAACCATAGTACCAAACAAGAAAAGCACTGATGTTCAGAGTTACTGGCTTTGAATATGGAGGTTTCATTTAGTCATCATACCTAGCAGCCCTGGATGGCCATATCCTTCATGAATTTAACTAATTCCCTTATAAAGCCAACTTATAAAGGCAACTATATTACCAACCATCCCAACATCTTGTGGTAGTGACAGTGAAGTCCATGTAAATAACTCTTGGAATGAATAAGTGTTTAGAATAACAGAATCATAAAAGTTGGAAGGGGGCATACAGGCTATCTAGTCCATTGCAGAATCAGCCTAAAGCATCCCTGACAAGAGATTGGCCAGTTCTGCTGCCTGAAGACTGCTTGTGAGGGGGAGCTCACCTCCTCTCTAGACAGCCAATTTCACTGCTGAACTACTCAAACTGCAAAAAAATAATAATAATCCTAATATCCAGCTGGTACCTTTCTGACCGTAATTCAAACCCATTATTGCTGGTCCTATCCGTCGCTGCTAACAGGAACAGCTCCCTGACCTCCTCTAAGTGACAGTCTTTTAAATACTTTTGTCTGAGTATATTGTTGATCAACTTCTTTGACTACTTATGAGTCATAGTATTGTGGAAGAGGGTGCAAAAAATTCATTTATCCAAATCTCTGTCGCATACATAATATTATAGACCTCTAACATATCTATGGAGCTATCATATCTATCATATCTATGGATGCCTGAAAACCCACCAGTTTAGCTCAGGTTCTGCTTACCAGTTGCAGAGAGCTGATTTTTCATTGAACCATTTGGCTGTTCATGAATACTTTGAGCCTGTTTGATGGATTACTTTCTGCATATTCAAACCGTATACTGAGCAATGCAATGAGCAATGTTTCATGCATGTGTGTATTCACATAGCCCAATGGAAGTCCTTGCTTACCCAGTTGTAGGAAGAGAATGATGGACAGAATGAGCAAAACTGTCAGTACACCAGTGATTATAAACTTACAAGAGGCGGGACCCACGATGCTCACGTGGGGGGGGAGTATTCCGGCCTGCAAATCTTCCCCCTCCCTTCCCCCCAGCAGCAGCAGCGGCAAGGCTGGCCACCCTGCCAAGCTTCCCCCTCTCCAGCAGCAGTGGCAGTGGTGAGGCCGGCTGGCTTGCCAAGCTTCCCCCTCCCCAGCAGCAGTGGCGGCGGCGAGGCTGGCCAGCCTGCCAAGCTTCCCCCTCCCCAGCAGCGGCGGCAAGGCTGGCCAGGCTGCCAAGCCTCCCCCTTCCTCCCTCCCCAGCAGCAGCTGTGGAGGCGAGGCCAGCCGGCCTGTGAAGCTTCCCCCTTCCTTCCTCCCTCCACAGTGGTGGCGGCGAGGCTGACTGGCCCGCCAAGCCTTCTCCCGCCCTCCCGTCCCCTGTGGTGGTGGTGGCAAGGCAGGGAATGCTCTTTTACTTTTTTGGGGACTTAAATATCCCCTGTATACTTTTTCAACTTTTTAGATTTGTCTGCACACCTGTGGACTGCCCCACGTCCGCAGGAAAATCTCCCTGCCCCCCAAGTGCCCCCGATGTGCGGATTTAGATACCTGCACACAGGGGGCCACTTGGGAATTAGATATATAGATTTAAAACATTTGTATGCCTAATTAAGACCTTCGAGGCAGAAAGGTGTGTTTTGGCATAAATGTCTTCTCTTCTGGGGGATGGTGCTTTTTACCACCCCCACCCCCCGCTATCTGTTGTACGCCTTCTTTGGATGCAGCAGAAGTTTCCAAGTGCTTTTCAGAACACTACATCACTCAGCTAGGACATGGTGTTCTGATTCCCCTCCAGGAGGGTCAGATTATGAATGCTAGAATGGTGGCCGATATGGCTCTTCACAGGCTGCATGCAGCTCAGAGGCTGTAGGGTGTTCAGCCCAGATCTACAGCATCACTCTTGTCCAAGTGGCTGTTAACTTTCTCAAACTGCTTCATGAAGTTGGTGAAACAAGACTTTTTTTTATTTTTACATAAGCCATGTTGATTCTTCTTCAGTAAGGCTATTCTTCTGTGTGCTTAATAATTCTGTCTTTAATAACTATATACACCATGGGGACAGGATTTATGCTACTGGCCTATAATTTCCTGTACCTCCTTTTAAAGAAATGTTATATTTGCCACTTTCCAGTTTCCTGAAAGGGAGGCCAGTTTTAACAAGTGTCATATTTTTGTTCGGGGTCTGAACAATTTTGCTTTTGAGTTCCTTTTGAAACACACTGACATTCTCCTAGATTTGGTGGTAGCCTACCTTATCTGTGGTAGACATTTATATAAATGTTTAATATAATAATACTGTGATCGCTGCTTACACCTGGTGCAACAACTCTTATGATAAATCAAGACCCTCCCTTTGAGGAGCAATGTTTCAGCCACACATTGAGACCTCCACAGTGCCATTGTAAGCAGTTACACCTTTTATTGAAGCCAATTGAGCATTCCTGAGAATGCTACCTTGTATGTCCTGAATTTTAATCTGTTGACTAAATTCTTCACCCAGGACTGCATGCCTACTAGGGGGGCCAGGTCTACTTCTACAATCCAAGACACCCCCCCCCAGCTGCCCTTTGTTGTCTGGTGCAGTGGGGGAGAAAATGCAGTCACATGATGTCACTTGTTGCTCTGACACTGTAATAAACCCTCAAATTTATGTGGTAATAACACAGAGCTTTGGGGAGTTGCTTTAGCATCAGGGTGATCCTTGATGTCACTTCCAATTGCACAACTGGGAACGCTTTTGTGGCATTGCACAATGGTTAGCCTTGCCCCCACCAAAACTACATCCCAACATCAACATGTAGCACAACCACTGGCTCTTCCCCAACCTTCCTTACCAGCCTATCTGGAGAATACCAGGCAGGCAAGTCACTGCACAGACAAAACACATGTTAGAGATCAATCTCTCACCATTCCTATAAAGGTCAGCTCTCACCACCAAGAACCCCCTTCCCCCAGGTACAGAGGAATACCTCTCATGCAAGAGGATTGCCATTCCAGGAACAGCCCCTTTCTGAATGACTATTTCCCCTTTAACAAAACAGGCACATAATCATAAGTAAGAAATCCCATTGTTTCGAGGTGTTAAAAGCAAGAGTTTGTGCACCAGTCAGTAAATTAAATAATGTTAAGTATGGATGCACGGAGCAGAACTGTTAATTTTAATGAGCTTATTTCTGGAGAAACGGCTTCCAGCAACTGATTCAAATCTGACTCACTGAAACTGGAAGGTCAAGGTGACAGAAGTCTCATGCAGAACAGCACAATCACCATCTAATGAAAAGATGGGGAATGGTAGCAGCTTATTATGCCAGTTGCCTAGGTAAAGTTCATTAGAAGTGAGCAAACACTGCAACATGTTGTCAGCAAATATGCAATTGAAATTCATTTCAGTTTTACTCTTGGCCTTTTGTGTTCATTTGCTGTAATCACTCTTCAGTCTTCATTCCACATAAGGCTTTAGGAAAAGTACACTGCAATCTCGTGTGCTTGAGAACAGAAAGCAAATAGATAGTGCTTTACTTTTTACGATTATTCACATGAGCTACCCAGGCATTGTGAGCCAGGGGGAATCATGCATTCCCCGAACATGTGATGTCAGAAAACAAGGTTTCACTTATCTGTAACTGATTTTCATCAAGTAGACACTTATGGTTACTGTGAGTGCATAGGGCTGCCATGGAGAATGCAAAGGCAAACATATGTGGTGCATCCCTGCCCCATGCCAGCTTCCTGCTTTTTTCGGCATGGAGAGGAGGAAGGGGAGCACCTCTCCCTCAGTCCCTAGAGCCTGCCACTGGAGACAGTACACCAGAGAGTACAGAAAACAACAACAATAGATCTTACACCAAGGTTGCAGGGAAGGATATGTGACTGTGCAGGTAACCATTTGATGAACACCAGTTAAAGGCAAGTGAAACCCCATTTTCATTATTGTGGTCACTGTGCAGTCCCCACGCAAGAGAATGGAGAGCTGATTTATCCATGGTAAGAAGGGAGGAGGGTGTAAGCTTGGCTGAATAAAGCCTCTAGTACTGTCTTTCCAACTTATGCTTCTTTTGTGGCATCAATATCCATGGACTAGTGTTTGGCAAAGTAGAGGATAGGGATGCCAACCTCCAGGTGGGACATGGGGATCCCTTCAAATTATACCTCATCTCCAGACTTCAGAGATCAGTTTCCCTGGAGAAAATGGATTGTTTGGTGGATGGAATCTATGGCATTGTACCCCACTGAGGATTCTGCTGTCCCCAAGCTCCATCCCCAAATCTCCCAGAGTTTCCCAACCTGAATCTGGCAACCATACCCACCCCCATCCCCTGCTGGTGGCCAGGGGGAACTGGAAACCCTAGTCAATGAAGAAGACCAGGTAGCTGTTCTGGAAACTGCACTAATGGACAGTCCATGACAAAAGGCAAAGAGGTCATTTGAGCTCTAGTGGAGGGCACAGAGGTCTGTACGGGACAGTCAACATGGAGCAATTCATAGCAAAGGTGAATGGAAGGAACAATCCATCGAGCAATAAACTATGTGGAAAACTTTCAACCTTTATTTGGGTCATTAAATGAAATAAACAAATTCGGGTCCTTTCTAAAGTGTTTTGTTCTGTTAAGGAGGAAAAGCAAAACTCTCTCCACATCTAACAAACTGTTAGCATCCTTAGATTTCAGAAAAAAACAGTGGGAGTGAAAAATCCTGATTAATGTGAAAGGAAGAGCAGACTTATGGGAGGAAATGGAGAGAATGGCAAAGGACCACTCTTGTGTCATATATCTTGCGGAAGGGTAGGCCATGCCTCAGTGCCTGCAATTTGCTAACTCTATGGGTGGATGTAATGGTCACCAGAAAAAAAAATGGTTTTCATTGTGAGAAGCCAGAGGGAGCACATAGTGAGAGACTCAAATGGTTTGGACAATCTTAAGACAAAACCAGGAGTATACTCTACTGCTGGGAGAGAAACAGGGGGAAATGTATTCAGCAGGCCTTTTAAAGAAAGTGTAGACTCCCTATTCCCAGGATAAATATATGAAAAGATGCTATGGCACTAGGTGAACTTAGCACTCTTTTGGCCAAAGATGTAAGATACTCAAATATGTCACCTAACTCAGAGGTGGAAGGATCCATTACCCATTAGCCAACTGACAGACTTTTTTTTTTGGATATGAGGGAGTACCCATGTTTTATTTATTCATTTGTTTGTTTTCTTTATTGTCCACCTTTCTCACATGGACTCAAGCAGGGCTCTTTTGTAGCAGGAACTGCTTTGCATAATAGGTGACACACCCCTAATGAAGCCAATCCTCCAAGAGCTTACAGAACTCTTCTTACAGGGGCTACTGTAAGCTCTTGAATTGGCTACATTAGGGGTGTGTCGCCTAATATGCAAAGGAGTTCCTGCTACAAAAAGAGCCCTGGACTCAAGGCAGATTACGCAGAGTGAGTCAGTACAATCGATGGATGGCACATCCCATAAACAATGTAATAGGATTAAGATTGTAGAACCAACCATAAGTCTAAAAAACAGAACTGAAGCAAAGCGTATTAAATGATGCCAAATTCCAGAATAGGATCCTAGTTTCAGCAAGCTACACCCAGTAGGATAGACCACAGTCCCTAATACCTCCCCCAGATAACTTTGTGAATCATTTAGTACAGTGCAACTCTATTGCTTGTGTCAAGAAAGCCCTCTTGATTAGTTCAGTTTTTCATAGTTTCCGGAAACCCATGCGAATGGGAGCCTTCCTGGCCTCCTCACACATTCCATTTCACAAAGTGTAGGGCTACAACAGAGAAGGCATATGTGTGGGCAGATGTCAATTTTGTCCATTTGCAGGTTGGCACTTGCAGAAGACACTGCTCCAGTGAGTGAGCCAGTTGTGGCGGAGCATAGGGGAAGAGGTGGTCTCACAGATATGAGGGTCCAAGGCCATGAAGGGCTTTGTATGTGATGGTCAATACCTTAAACTGAGCCAGGACTGCACAGCGACCATGACAATGTCGTAAGTTAGAAGTTCTCAAATGCCACTTACAGTGCAATCCTACGCAGAGACACACTCTTCTAAGTCCATTGAAATCTGTGGGCTGTAAAAAGTGTAATTCTACTTAGCATTGCACTGTCAGTCACCCTGGGCTACAGAGGAAAGGACAGATTTCCACATTTTAAATAAATAAATATACACTAGACCTTGCTGGGGGGAAAAAACTCCACAACCATCTGAACCTCTCCAATCACAGCTAACAAAACAGGCGGTCCGTTTGTTAGATGGCACTCTTTGCCCCGAAGACAATTCCTCTAAGCATTGTCATTTTCTTTGATTGCCTTGTCTTCATCACTGCAAGGAGTACCTACATTTTTAGGAATCAAAGGAAATGTTTTGAGTTTACAGAGCATTATTTCCTGGAAGGACTGGGCTCCAGTGCCTTTTAAAAAGTCAGCTCTCTCTTGGCCTGTGAAGGCAAGTACAAAAAATGAGTAACAGGACCACTTGCTATGCCATTCCAGAGAAATAAATCCTAGATGAGTGCACACTGCACACAGATAACAGAGAAGCAGACATTTATTTCTTTGAAGTATTCCTGTGGTTGGCTTTCTCCTGACCAAGGCAGGACTTATATTGACAATAAAAGAAAGCCACATTAAAAATATCACATAATTAAAAACATTAAAACATGTTAAAAGTAACACTAAAACCTATCATTTTAAAAAACACACTGTGCACGTATTTCCTCTGCCCCAGACCAGACTGTCTCAAAAATTTGGTGGAATAGTGATCTTTGACAAGTATACAGCACTGAAAAAGCTCACACCCAGGCTATTAACAAATGAGTCACAGAAGGGCACAGATAATAGGCTGCACTTGGAAAGAGCAAAGCTGCCACATGTAAACATGGAGGAGGAGGAGGAGGAGGAAGAAGAAGGAGAAGAAGGAGAAGGAGAAGAGTGGGATTTATACTTCACCCTTCACTCAGAGTCTCAGAGTGGCTTACAATCTCCTTCCCTTCGTCTCCCCACAACAGACACCCTGTGAATTAGGTGGGGCTGAGAGAGCTCTGACAGAAACTGATTCTTCAGCTTAGAGTCCTGCTGCTCTTAACCACTACACTAAACTGGCTCCATGATCCATGGTCTTGCTCCATGAAGGGCTTTAAAAGTAAGTGCCAGTGCCTTGAATTGGACCCAGAAATGAATAGAATCAGTAATAATAATAATAGTAATAGCTTACAGTTTCTCACAGAAGAGTGGTTTACAGTGCCATCCTAAGCAGAATTTCTCCCCTCTTCTCCTACAGATTTAGGAGGATATAGCTCTGCTTAGGATGGCACTGTTCGAGGATATCCTGAGCCTGCCTTGGCGGGGAGGGCAGGATATAAATCAAATCAAATCAATCAATAAGTCAATACAGGCCCTGAGCAGGGACCTGCTGAGAAAAGATAGGGAAGAGATTGTACTTCACCTCTGAGGTGACACTCCCCCCACCCCGCCTTCGGAAGAGCTACTTGACAGTTAAAACCCCTGCTGATATTAGAGATGACTAAACTATCCCTTCCCCAAATGATTTAGAATCAGCTTAGTACTCTCTAGCTTCCAGGTAAACATTCCGGGGGGGGGAATGTTGTTGTTTTGAACGAGTTGTCTTTGGATTCATAATGCTGCCACATGCATACAATCAGACTGACCTCAGTAAATTGTTGTTTGATTTCAGTTGCCCTGAACCTACTGCACCGTTCTAGCCATGGCACAAAGCGGCCCGGATATTCAGTGCAGCTACCTTCCAGACAAACACAGCTGGAGGGAAAGGGAAGTTTAGATCTAGATTGAGGACAGCAACCACATAAAACATTGTCAAGGAATAGTCCAGATTCAAATAAAGAAAATGCATAAAGAAACTAGATATGGGTTTGTTTGTTTTTCAGTTAGGTCTGGGTTCCCCCAACCCAACGCCCATTTCCCAGCAGCTGCTGACAACTAATTCCCAGGTGCTGCAGCCCTTCTCTCAGTATTTTCCTGACCTTAAATGGATTTGGGGGGAGGGACATTATTGGCCCCACTGGGGCCTGCGTAGGCCCCTGCAGTGATTGTGAGATCACGGGAAACCAGACCTGACTTGGATAAAAAGTCATGTCTACTTTGACCCTAACAGCTTCTTGGTTGGTCAAATCATACAGTTCACAGCAATCACTAGGGTTGCCAGGTCTGGTTTGGAAAATACCTGGTGGGGTTTGGGGAGGGGAGAGGCCTCAGCGGGGTACAATGCCATAGAGTCTCCCCTTCAAAGCAGCCATTTTCTCCAGGGGAGCTGATTTCTGTCAGCTGGAGATGAATTGTAAAAGCAGGAGATCCCCAGGCCCCACCTGGAGGCTAGCAACCCTAGCAATCAGAGTTTCATTAACAGAATTTAACCTTGAAGATCTTGCATGCCTGCTTACATAGATTCACAGAAATCAATTAGAATTTCTTTGAGCATAAGAAGTTAACTTTAAGGACTTCTGCCTGAAAACACCTACAAAGCAACTGATATTGGGTGTCTGGTCTGCTGAATCCCAACTGCTTGGACTCTCATTTAACTTTCCAAGCTGAAGGGGAGGGGGGGCTTTTGGGGGAAATGGCACTTAATTTATTAAGAAGCTGAGCATTACAAGGTGGTCTAGTTCCTATACTGATCTAGGCAATTATGAATTCCAGCGGCACCCCTAAATGAAATAAATGAGACTTAGTTCCAGGTTAATGCATTTAGAACAGGAATGTAAATGACAAATTCAGCTAAGCTGTCCACTGGAAAAGGACCTGTAGAGCCAACCAAGAGGAAGGGCAGCCAGTATCATGGAAACCGTAAGCCGAAGTTATGCTATGAATGCGCCTGTGTGCTTCATTATAAATAACACAGGATAAGCACGTAGCACGAAAACATTCAGCACACCAGGCTGGTGCACAGGCAAGGGTCTGCAGTGGGGTTCCAAAATTGCAATCATTTTCAATCAGGAGCTTAGCAGGATAGGAAGGATATCTGACAGGTAGGCAATTTTACAGTAGCCATTTCCCACCTCTGATTCTACAAATGACAGGTATTTGTATTCAGACCTTACCATCTGGGTCACAGCCTGAGGGAGAAGACTTTGGCTTCTGTGTGGATTTAAGAAAGATTCTCGACGAACATGTTCAGCAATTCAGCTCAATTGCCAAGTAATAGTAAACCGGGACATCCCGCTTGGAATCTTAGAACACATTTTTTCCAGCCACACATGCAGATATCATAGAAAAGAGACAGCATTAAACATGGAAAGATATATACAGAGGATGATGTTGGGAAGAGGGTAACAAAGGGACTGTTCGAACAGCACATAATCAATGGTACAGGGAAACTAACCAAAGGACTTTTTCATGCTTCCTGTTGGAACAGTCAGAAGTACCAGTTCTCAAGTGACTGATGCCAAATCCCTTAAGAGCAACAGAGGAAGGCTTACCTAATTTCTATATTAAATACTGTGACTAATGGTATAGGAACACTTGACAATGAAGAATACAATGTTGGGTCTGGGCAGATGAGGAATAGACTGGATCAGGCTAGACTGAATAGAGGGCTGGGAACAACCCACACTTTTTATCTATTTGAACCATTTATATCCTAACATTCCAAAAAAGGGGGGGGGCTCACAATGTCTTACTATTCAAAAACATAAAATAACAGTTTTATTTATTAATTTATAGCCTGCCTTCTTTACAGAGACTCAAGGTGTTTTGATCTTATATATATATATAAAAAAAAATGCAATAAGACAGTATAATGCAATAGCAATGCGATAAAATTGCCTAAAATTTCCATGGATATTAAAACAGCAGCCTTTGTTAAAGTGCCCTCCAGAACAATCCAGTTTTATACCTTCTGCAAAACGTTAGAAGCATGGGAGCCTTCAAGAATGCTCCAAGCAACACAAAGACAGAAAGCTCAACTGAAACCATATATGATCAGAAGAATCATTGCCCACAATCAACACTTTCAGTCCCAACAAAACTGAAGTCACACTTCCAACAATCCCACTGCCAATTGTATTAAAATACTGGAAGAAAAAGTTGCCACTTAAATGGCCTTTAAAAGATGGGAAGGGAATCTGGCCTTTGGAGGGCTTCCATTGCAGCGGAGCAACAAGTAAGAATGTGCCTGACTTCCACAGTGGCACATTTTGGGGCCCTGCCCCCTTTATTTAAAGCCCTGCCCCACAAATAGCCATGCCAGAAACCTAGTTTTTAAGGAGAGATGCACACACACACTGCTGCTGGTGAGAGTGCCGTGGTTTGCCTTTGGGCTTCCTTCTCCCTGTCTTCAGACAGCACTGGCTCTTCGTCTTGGAAATGGAGATGAGCACCGCCCTCTAGAGTCGGATTTGACTGGCTTTCGAGCAAGGGAAACCTTTTCTTACAATGGGACCTGGGAAAAGACAGCTCAGAGAACATTTATATGCCTTTTGAATTCCCTTCCACAGGGCAAGAAAGCTTAGAAGGGCACTCAAGTGTTCACTACATCTCCAATCCCCCTTTCTGCTAGGCCAGTCCTGCTGTATACCAGCTAGGTCAAGGTGAGTCTTTCAAAAGCATTTCCACAAGCCTTTGGAAAACATACAATTTGGGGCTTGTTGGCGGTGTATTGAAGGTGCCACTCCTGCGTGCCCTTCTAAGCTTTCTTGCCCTTTTGGAAAGGAACTCAAAAGGCATTTAAATGCCTTCTAGAGGCAATTAAATGTCCTCTGAGCTGTTTTTTCTTAGGAACTGATGAACTTGCTGCCCTGTTCCTTGAAAGGAAGGGCTAGAAACAGGCTCGGACCCTCCCCGTTAAAAGACAGGCATTCAGATTAATTTAGTTTGCTGCAATTTAACTGCCCCCTTAAAATTTTAAATGCCCCTGAATACTTGGCTACATGCCTGTTGACTTCTAGTCAAAGGTATCTCTCTCTCTCTCTCTCTCTCTCTCTCTCTCCCCCCCCGCATGGCATTTGTATGTCACTTGTCTTCTCAAAGGGACTCCAAAGCAGCTCACAGAACAACACCAAGACAGGTTCCCCAATAAAACACTTAAATAGCAAAAACGAATAAAAGGAACAGATCCCAGTCTGATTGTGATCCACGAGAACCTTTGAGTTGTTTTTCACTGGTATTGTTTGAGCATCCAGGGACTGCAACAGGAGCCAAATTGCCTCACCGAACCTTGGAGTGGTTTAAGAAAGAGCCTGCAGAAAGCCATGGTTTCCTTAATTTGCATTGCTGTTTCACATTCTCCCAGGTTGTTCGAGCTGATTGGGCAACTTCTAGAGAGGAAGGGACAATTAACAATAGTTGATGAGCCCACCTAACAGGACATGTAGGAAAGCCAGATTCAGGTCTGAAGACTACAGGGTCTTCTGTGAACATGACACAATGGTGCATAACCCCATGCATGGCATTGTATATTAGCTTACAAAACAGCCATGTTCATATTAGCTTACAAAACAGCCTTGCCCATTGTGGGTTGTATCTGGAGAACAAACTATAAGAGCAATCAAGTTTATTTTTGCCCATGAACTAAAAAAACACTTTTCTGTTAAGCAGTCTTGTGAGCCTAGTGTATGTTAACACATTTATCCATTTTTTCATCAAAGCTTTACTAGCTTTTAAACCTTTTCAATCTTACCCTGCTTATTCCTTCTCAAAAGGAGCTATGATTCAGCAACTGTAGGCTGTCAGTTTACTCAGAGTTGCTCTGCGGCAGTTCTTCACACACATTTTTAAGCAGCAGCTGCTGCCAAAGAGCAGGGTGCCTGCAGCATAGCAATCGTGCACCGCTTACCCCCTATATTCTCAAGTTTAGGATGGCTAATGTTGCTCTTCTTGCGTTAGAGATTTCTCTGGCTTTCAAGCGCCAAGTGTATTTGAAGATGAGCTTTGTTCCAGATGATTAGCTTGTAGCAGCAGGAAGGTTAGTTAAGATCTTAACCGAAATGTATGTCTCACACATGCATGAGAAATTAAAATTATATGGTTGTATTGCTGCTTATTGAGATATCAACATTCATAATGCAAGCATTGTTCCAACAAAACGCACAGTGAATAGTGATTGAGATGCAGCCAGGTTTCTATAATCTAATAAAACATGCTTTTAAAAAGTAGCTTTAAGAGGCAATCTGTGACAACCAATAGATTACAAGGATGAGTATATGTTAAGGCTGGGCCAAAACTACTTGCCTCATTTTGTGTTCATTTTTGTCAAAAAGTGTTCACAGCATCAGGCATTTTCAACACATATTCACTTTTTTTTTAGTGCTGTTCTGTGTGGCACTGGCCACCTTTGCCCACATTGCCCTCAACCACATTTGCCTTCATTGCCTTAATCTGATGGGATTTGGTGCTTCACATACGATGTCATGACATAATCCTGTAGACTGCCAGTCAAGTTAAATGGCAGGATAGACAAATGAGGCCAAAGACAGTGAAGGCCTAGAAGAAGAAAGAAAATAGTGTAAGGTAGCAGCTAAGGGAAGGGGAAAGGGCAAAAAGAGAGAGAGAGAGAGCTTATTATTCAGTCTGTTTGTACTCCTTTGGCAATTCATTCAGCTCTGTTGAATGAACTAATTTCATGATAATTGTACACTCTTAACATATATGCGTCTTTATCAGTAGCCACTGTGCTAGCAATAATTGTGACATAAGGTTTTAAATGGATGCAAGCTTTGTATCCCTAGGTAAATGTGCTCCACAAACCCTCTTTGTTACACTCATTAATCTCATTACGTGTTCGCCCAATTAGTCGTGCTCTTTTCTCTGGCCTTTGTAGAGAAGGCAATGGATCCTTCTGAAAAAAGAATCAGAATGTGGACCCATTTGTCCTTCAGGCTTATCCAGTTTCTGAAAGCTCCTTGCCCTTTATCAAAACGCAGGGCCCCAAAACCATGGAAAGAACATAAGAGACCAGAGTTCAAGCTTAGCCAGGCAAAATTAATAAAGATAAGCAACAAATTTGTTATTAACTTTGCCCTTGAAACTTGATTATTTGGATATTCATTAACTGAATTGAAGCCCAAAACTGCCTGTGTTGGGTCAGAAATACCCCAAATGAAGTAAAACACATCTGAAATTTCTGAGGGGGGGAGGAATGAAAAGTTTTCTCTCAATATTTCAGGAGTGTTTCAAGTTTGAGGAGGCAGCAGCAGGCCAAGCAGCTCAGTAGTAGAGAGAGGAAGAGAGCCCCTGCCTAGAGGCCAGGTCTACAAGCCAAGAATTTAGTTTAAAGGATGTTTAAAGGACTATGTGGCAGCTTCAGTGCTACAGGCCAGCTAGGTCTCTCTCCCCCTGCACCAGGCCTGCTGCCTCAGTAAGGGGCAATGATGTGCATTAGAAATTACTAGGGATCGGCACAAAACAGGAAAACGAGGATAGGTTTGGATTGTGGCATGCCCAGTTTGCAAACCATGAACTCTCATGAACTTTTAGGGGCCAAACAATCTGGTTTGGTTTGTGAGGTTTGTGAGGTAATAGGATGCCCCCCATCATTCTAGAGACATCAAACTCACAAGGGATCACCAGCTGACTCTCTTCTATCCATCTCCAAGTTCGCTGAGGATTGGATTTACAGGGTCCAAGTTTTGGCATGCCAGTGCCCCCAGGAAAGTGCTTTCTGGAGAACTGACTGCCTGTCATTTCCCCAGAAAGCACTTTCCTGGGGGTACCTTCTTTGGGAGGCCATAGTTTGGACCCCGTAAATCCAATCCTCACCAGACTTGGAGGGCAGGTAAAGGAGAGTCGACTAGAGATCCCCTGAGAGTTTGGTTCCCAAGTCTTTCTGCTCAACTGACGCTAACCAATCAAATTCCTTTGAAGCAGCCTGTCACTCAAGGCTCTCTGGCTCTGTAAAGCTTTGACCATTCATAGTCCATTACATATTTATGAGCTTTTAAAGTGCAGTGTGTCACAGCATGGTTTTCAGGTATTGATTTTCCCCAACTCAAAAAATGTCCCTTTATAGAGAAGAGAAGAGAAGAGAAGAGAAGAGAAGAGAAGAGAAGAGAAGAGAAGAGAAGAGAAGAGAAGAGAAGAGAAGAGAAGAGAAGAGAAGATGGGTTTATACCCCAACCTTCACTACCTGAAGGAGTCTCAGAGCAGCTTGCAATACTGTTCCCTTCCCTTCCCCACAATACCCTGTGAGGTAGGTGGGGCTGAGGGAGCTCTCTCAAGAACTATCCTTGAGAGAATGGCTCTGAAAGAATTTATGACTGACCTAAGGTCATACCAGCAGCTGCATGTGGACCCATCTGTTCCAAAAAGGATTTCCAGAACACTGCCAACACTTCTGAAATTTCAGAATAATGAAAGTCGTGCCCTTCCTGAAATCTTGCAACAAAATTAAAATTAAATTTTTTGAATCACACACCACTAGTGCAAACCACTATGTTTCTATACCCTTATAGGAAAGGTAACTCTTTTTCCCCTCCCATTTGTTTAAGACTTATCCCGTAAGGGCTCAGAATCACGATTCAAATTGTGACTCATTTCCATAAGCACTGAAGGGGAGCTGAAACAAGAGCAGAATTTATTAGTACATTTTTCCTGCCCTTCTTCTGAGGAGGCTCAAGGTAGTGTGTAAATGGCTCTCTCCCCTCTTTCCTCTTATCTTCACAGCAACCCTGTGACATAGTTTTGTCTGAGAAAACATGGACAGTGAACTTCACGGCTGGTGGAAATTTGAATTCTCTACCAATTCTCTACCATAAAACCACTGTCAATATGCTGCACCTTGTTGAGAGATATGTTGCTCCAAGATTTCTTCTAGTCAACCTGAATCTGATGCTGGACCATGAGTCCAATGCATACTTTTATCTCCAGGGGAAGTGACTGAAGACAGCTGCACAATGTTGAAGATACTCCATTTGTTTATCCATTTGTGTGCAACTGCTGCCCTCATAGATCTGGACATTTGCATGAAATAATCCTTCTTGGGAGTGAAAAGGCAAAGTTCTGCATGATAATCAGCTGAATGCAAACAACTTGCCATGTGAATCATGCTCCAAGCAATTGTATATCCGTACCCTTCGTATTGGTGTTTTCCGGTATGAATCAGCAAGAAGGAAGGGCATTCTTTTCTCTAACAATGATAATGAAAACTTTATTCAGGTCATAATGATCAAGTGAAGAAAAAGATTTATATACTAATGGGGGCCACCCCACTGTAGTGTGTGTTTCATTATATCATTGCATGCCAGATACCGTAACTAGTTCATTCCCAGTGTTCCAGATTTCTTCTTTTTGAAATATAATGATGGAACCTTAAAAAAAAAATTGCTCCTTTTTCACACTGCAGTTTTGTGTCTTTTGCTCTTCATTTACCTTTTCGTCCTTCTCTTTATTCTGCTTTGTTCCTTTATGGACCCATTCTCCATGGATGTCTTGATCCTACTTTAGTGTCCCTCCATAAAAAGGAATTGTTTTATATATAAAGGTAAGCTCCCAACTTTCCATCACATTACAGCATGATGGCAGATAGAAGCCGGGTGGATAGGAGCGGGAGAGCATAAATGGGATTAAATAGACTTCACGTTAATCAAAGAAACATGGCACAACATTGATCTGTCAAGACCAGAGGAGGGTATAATTCTAGCCCTTCCTATCAAGATGGGCAGGGCATGAATGGGACTGCTGTCTAAGGCAGTTATGGTATGGTAGAACCAAAAGGGTTATGGTACAACCAACAGAGATGCAGCAGAAATCTACCTCACACCTGAATTTCCTTTACAGGATGTAATTCACTAAAAGTAGCTCAAAGGTATAATGAGTTATGCTTTGGGTACATCTTGGATGAACCTTTCAGACATGTTCCCACTCTCTCTCCAGAGGTGTAGTCTTTCCACACGTGCACTGATCCTTCTGCCAAGCTTATGAAGAAATTAAATAGTCACTAGGAGAATCCAACCGACGAATGCGGAAAAGGAACACCACAGCAAAGACAAAAAAAAATTGTCAATGAGGAATATAATTTTTTTTTGCAAGCCCTATAAAGTATGATATCTTCCTCTGCCAATACGCGAGTCATGCTGCCTACCTAACCTAAGTAATCATCTGTTTCAGCAGGAACATCACAGCCCTGTTCCTGCTTCTAGCCTAAACTCTCCCTGGGCCATACAACATATCTTGAGAGACTTCAGAAAGCATATAGTCAATGTCTTTTTTTTCTTCCATCTCCAGCAATTTCCCTCAGTTTAGCATCTACAGGTCTCAGGCAGCTGGTTCTGCCTTGTTCTCCCAATGGTGTCTTCAAACACCCCATGAACTTTCTCCCATTTGAGAAAATGGCTGCCATAGACCCTCTGGGTAAAAATATGGTACTATGCTAGAATTTGCACTGAATGTAAAACTTGCCTTTCTGTTTCACACTCACACAGACAGCTGGCTGCTGGTGAAGCTAGGCAGTTACCAGGGCAGGAGGGTTGCCAGGGGGCTTGCTGCTGCCACCACCACTGGGCACCATGGAGGGAGAAAGTAGGTTGCTGTCTTTCACCAGCCTGCTTATTCTTCTAAGGTATAAGGGGTGTGGTTAGAGAAGGAAGAGAAAAAAAGGGAAGGGGTAATGTGGGGAACAGACATGGCAAAGGAAGTAGTAGTAGAAGAAGAAGAAGAGGAGGAGGAGGAGGAGGAGATTGGGTTTATATCCCACTACCCAAGGGAGTCTCAGAGCAGCTTGCAAACTCCTTTCCCTTCCCCTCCCCACAACAGACACCCTGTGAGGTAGGTGGGGCTGAGAGAGCTCTGACAGAAACTGCTCTTTTTCAAGAACAACTGTGCCAGAACTATGGTTTGCCCAAGGTCATCCAGCAGGTGCAAGTGGAGGAGTGGGGAATCAAACCTGGTTCTCCCAGATTAGAGTCCACACACAAAAGGATGGTACCAAAGGGCAAGGGGGATTAGTTATAATATTCCATCACTTAGGAATTATAAAAACCTGGAGCCAGTCCTGGTGATATTTGCAGAAAAGCGCCACATGCCCCAACATGTGAAAATATCTCTCAAGGGGGTCTTTGTACCATACAAATCCTCTTGTCTACACATACACTTTGTCTGCCACAACAGTGGACATATTGCTACTAATAAGGAAAACAGCATTTTCAGATGCCTTATAGAAAGGGACGATTTAAACACAAACATGAAAAATGGAGACAGCATCAACTACATATACTCCTCTAATGGAAGAACCAAAGGGCTATCTTTTTAAAGACAAAATAAGGCACATTTTAAACCCTCCAAGGTATTATATCAGTGCCTGGGGTTATAACATTACAAGTGCACCTAAAATAAATTATGGAGTTAATTAAAGGAAAATAAAAAAGCATGGATTAAAAAAAGTTCCTTGTTAAGTATAATTGATAGCACAAATCTAATCAGAAAGGTTAACAAGCTCTTGAAAACAGTGGAATCAAGCACACAGAGAGAAGTTATTAATATAATTATATGCAGCTAAGCATATGGCACAGTCCTTTGTATTCTCTTCTAAAGCTAACCTATTACAGTTTCATTTCTGAAAAGAAATTCTAAAATGAAATTAACAGACTATCTTTGTCTCAGAAAATGTTTGTTAATTGATCAGTACTTAGATGGCATATTGTCCATTCAGAAGATTCAATATTTTATTTTATTTTAAACTTTCCCATGCTGCCTTTCTACCTAAAGGCAGCTATTCTACCACCTGTCCCGGACAGCCCGGGCTAGCCTGATCTTGTCAGATCTTGGAAGCTAAGCGGGGTTGGCTCTGGCTAGTACTTAGGTGGGAGACCACCAAGGAAGTCCAGGGTTGCTACCGAGGCAGGCAACGGCAAACCACCTCTGCTCATTTCGGGCCTTGAAAACCCTATAGAATCTCCATAAGTTGGCTGCAACTTGACAGTTAAACAACAAACAAAAGTCAGCTAATGCCTTCTACCAAGTTCTCTGTAAAAATCTCCCAGGAGTTGCTTAGCATATACATGTTTCTTGTCCAATTTCAAAAGAGTTCAGGCAGCAAAAGCTCTTGGCACATGACTGAATATTACATTTAAATTCTGTGCCATTTTCATACTTATTGCTCCTGCCCCCCTCCCCAAAACAACAACAGCAACCCCTTTTCTACACGATGACCTTCTCAAAATTTTGATTTATATTTCATTCTCTGGATTATGGACACTGCTCATAATCAAGGTCAGAAGATCCATGCAACTTGATTCAGCTACAGGTCTTATGCACTAGATATACTGAGAATTTTTCACTGACCATGTTTGTCACATGCTCATTTTGATTGTAGATGATCACCTTGATGTTCCCTTGATGTGCCCAGATTAAGGCTGAGTTTAGACTGGCAGTTTGCTCCGGTAGCCAGTCGTAGCAAAAAAGCCCCAGAATAAACTGTTCCGGGTTTTCCCATTCAGACAGCCTGGGCTGCTGCCGGAAGATGTGGGGCGGAGCTGGGTGGCAGCGCTCAGACTGCCGCACACGGGGGTGTGCTGTATTTGGTGTTTCCCCATTAATTCGGCTGTGGGTGTATGGGTGTATGTGCGCATGAGCGATCATGCACTCATACACTTATGCGCATAAGCATATAAGCGCATTTTGCTGATTGGGGGAGGACCCTGCAATGCCGGCACCGCATTGGGCAGTAGAGCAGAGCACGGCCAATCATACCGCTGCTGCCTTCTGCCCAATGCGGGTTGCTCCTGGCTTTTCGGCTGCGCGTTCAGACTTCCCAGAAATGGAGAAATGCACAACACACGCGGGCTTTCAGATTTGCTACCAGTTTTATGAGGTATCTTTTTAATCCGGCGGTGAAGCGCAACAGCACGGGTTGGCTACGGGTGGGGGACGCCAGGCAGATGTGCCTGTGTGAATGCCCAATTTACTTCGGGATTGAATTGTCGCTGGCCCGGGTCCCTACTGGGGCAAATTGCCAGTCTGAACTCAGCCTAAGTCTGCCATGAGCGCAGTACCAGGAAGATCACCTTTATACCTGCACAGTAGCCATTTAGTCATTACAGCTTTAACAAGGACTGCCATTGCAGATAGATGATGATGATAGATGGACAGACAGAAAGTGGATTGCTTTATGTAAGTCGCTGTGAGTCTGCTTCAGTCAGGAGGGTGGGGTATAAATCTAAATAATAATAACAATAGCAATAATAATAATATATGACCAGGTAGTGCTATTGCTATTGAAGTCTACTGACTTCAAAAAGTTTACTGGAAATAAGAGTATTTCATAGAAGAACAGCCTGGATGAGCAGCGTATAGTTCATTGAGGGCCCACGGGACAGCAGGGAGTGCAGAAATGAAAGACCAGGCATCTGAAAACTTGGAGAAACAAAGGCCACAGTTTTATTGGTCCCACAGGAACATTGACAAAGCATGGGGATGGATCCTGGATTGGGTGACCCATCTGTTGCCCAATAACCCCCACACCCCAGCTGGCCTGCGGGGGTGAACTGTGGAGCAGCAAATCCCAAGAGCCACATGGGCACTAGCCACTGAGTGGTTCCTTGGTGCCTGTGGTGAGAGCCTTGCCAGCAGCTCCTGAGCTGGGCATGCCATTGATTTGGCTCCACCCCATGACTCCTTAAAGGAGTCCCCAGAATGCAGAATGCAGGCACGCATGCACTGCCTCCTTAGCTGATAGGATCTGTCCCACTGCCAAACTGCCACAAGAGCCATGGGGTGATTGCTCCTCCACTCCTGCCAATGCTTTCACTCCTGTAGTCAACAAAGTAACCCATCCCAAATGCCATACAGCCAAAGGCCCATGCCCCATTCAGACAAGTCATTCATCCTATAGAGGGCTGGTTGTCTCTTCCGGGTGGCTAATGATGTGCCCACCCAAAGATTCCACTACCCGTGGCTTATGGACATCAGTATCAGGAGGTGAAGCCCTCCTCCACCCTTTGATGGCCTGTTGGAACAGGAAGGAGTTGAAAAGATCATGGAATATGAAGGCCTGTTGAAAAGGGATATGGTTGCTAAATGGATCCCCATGGTCCTGGTGGAAAGCTCCCATGCCCTCAAGTGCACCAGATAGTGCAGGACCATAGCCTCTGAGACCAGCCAAGACCCCTCACCAATAGAGTCCATAAAGAATAGGAGTTCAGAAACAGAGCTAGAATAGATCCTGCAGCTAGAGGGGACTGTGGGACCCAAACCTCCCTGGGCAATCAGACAATACCAAGTGTGTACAGCTCCTCCAGGAATTGGACCAGGTGTTGGTTCACATCTGGGGCCAGCATATGAAACCGCTCGTCCTGAAATCGAGACAATGCTTCTGCAATGTCGTTACTGGTTCCTGCAATGTAACATACTGAGGAAGAGATTTAGATTCAAGGTAGGTTAAGACAAACCAGCTAGCCATTTGCATGATCTGCTCAGAGCAGGAATAATGCTTGTTAATGACCTGACAACAGCCTGGTTGTCATACCAGAAGAGAACATGCTTATTGCGGAAAATATCCCACCACATGATGATGGCCACCAAAATTGGAAATAATTCCAAAAAGGTAAGGTCCCTCAAGATGTCCTTACCAAACCAGTGTGTTGGCCAATGCCTGGAACACCAACACCTCACAAAATACGTGCCAAAACTGGTGAGAGCACATCATTGTTCCTGCTTTGTGGCACTGATAGTGGTGAAGTGAACTCATTTCTCTGTCACCGTTGTGTCTACTCTGCAAAATGCTCTCTGGCAGAGCTTTCCTAGGCTGTGAAGGGGCTCTTATCTAAGGGCATGGGGGATGTTGACTCTGCTGAGACACTTTTACAATTAATTTGTAGATAAAATTTCATCTACTATAACTTAGATTACACAGCTGGTTCTGTTAAACCTCGGGATGTTATTGGTACATGGTCTAGTTCTACTTGCATAGATAAATTTCTTTTGAAGAGGCCTGATGAAATGGACAAGCTGCTTGGAAGTATGAGGCCTACCACAGCTAGGCTCTACCCTTGCCCCTTGTGGCTAAGGATGCTAGAATCCACGTGGGACTTGGAGTTCCCCTGGAATTACACCTAGTCTCCAGACTATACAGATCAGTTCTCATTGATAAAATGGACACTTTGGGAGGTGTCATTGTACCTCACTGAGGTCCATGGTCTCCCCAGGCTCCATCCCCAAATCTCCATGACTTTCCCAGACTTGATCTGGCAACCCTACCCTCCCATCCCCTGCCAGTGGTCAGAGGGGACCTGGCAACTCTACTTGTGGCTGATAATATTAAGCCAGGCCAGGTTGGTCAATTGGGTCCTGGGAATTATCTATTTTTTAATTTACATTATTTATAGGCCGCCTTTCTCACCAGAACTCAAGGCAGATCACACAGGGTGAGTCAATACAATCAACAAAATGGGATGTTCAATAAACAATGCATTAAAGTTATAGAAGTCTGGAACCAACAGAAATCTAAAAGATATAACCAAAGCACATAGCAATGCACAAATTATATAATAGGATCCTACTTCTTACAGTTAGATATATACAGCAGTATAGACCACAGTCCCTAATCATTTATCCAAGTAACTTTGTGTACCGTTTTGTGCAGCCCTATAAATAATAATAAATAAATATTAAATAATAATAATTAATAATAAAAAACTCACTGCAGGAGGAAGTAATTCTGACGGCCTGGGAATACGTGGTCATGAAACCCCTGCTAAAGTGGGTATTTCCTGTGCCTGAATGTTGTAAGCAACTACTACATGGTGGCCAACATTCCCTTGTCAGGCAAGGTGCTTGTCCACAACTTTAAATAGTCTTACAGAAAACAGATTTTCTAAACCCTTTTCAAACCATTTTCAGGTCTAGGATTTGGATGGAAACAGCCATGGATGCCCTGGTTGAAAATCTTCACCAGGAGATTGACAAGGGGAATGTGTCTCACTTGATTCTCCTGGACCTCTTGGTGAGTCAGTACCATCACCCATGGTATTCTTCTGGAAGCGCTGTGCTTTGGTGGTTGTGCTGTTACTTGGCTGGCCAGTTCCAGAAGTTTGTGCTGAGGGCTTTCTATTTGATCCCATGGCATTTATGTGTGGACACCCACAGGAAGAGGACAGGGAAGTAGCAACACTAATCACAACACCTGTAACGATTCTGTTAACATATACCCTGCTGAAGACTGAAGAAGTCAAAAGCTTGTATATTTGGTTTGTGATGCACACAGTTTTGTGATAGGCAGGGCTCTTTATGTAGCAGGAGCTCCTTTGCATATTAGGTGACACACCCCTAATGTAGCCAATCCTCCAAGAGCTTACAGAGCTCTTCTTACAGAGCCTACTGTAAGCTCTTGGAGGATTGACTACATCAGGGGTGTGTTGCCTAATATGCAAACGAGTTCCTGCTACAAAAAGAGCCCTGGTGATAGGTATTACATGGCTTTTAGTTTTTGGATTCTATCTGTGGATCAATATGGCTACTTGCAGTCTTTGTCCATTAGGTGAATCATTACAATTATAACTCATATAGCACATGGTGAATGGGACTATGAGACACTGTGGTGTCTAAGGATAGATAATGGAGGGGAAGGTACTATGGGTAATTGGCAGAACATCTGCTTTTCTTGCCAGAGATCCTGGGTTCAGTTTCCAACATCTCTTGCCAAGGGACCAAGTAATAGATGATGTGAAATACCCCTGCTAGAGATTCTGGAAAGCTTCAGCCAGTCAGAATAGACAGTACAGATCTTGATAAAGCAATGGTCTGACTTCTTGCAAGGACGTTGTATATCAGTACACTGTTGCTGTGAAACTAAAGCAAGTGATTTCCAGAATCACAAATTTCTCAAATGCATCTCAACAAAACCTATAGGAAGAAGAAGAAGAGTTTGGATTTATACCCCGCCCTTCACTGCCCAAAGGCGTCTCAGAGCGGCTTACAAATTCCTTTCCCTTCCCCTCCCCACAACAGACACCCTGTGAGGTAGGTGGGGCTGAGAGAACTCTAACACAAACTGTCCTTGAGAGTACAGCTGTGCCAGAGCTTGTGACTGACCCAAGGTCACATCAGCAGGTGCAAGTGGAGGAGTGGGGAATCAAACCCGGTTCTCCCAGATAAGAGTCCGCGCACTTAACCACTACACCAAACTGGCTCTCTGACAAACATCCTCTCTCTGCTAATGTCCTAGCTGTGAACATGTTGGAAACAGATCCCACCCCAATTTTTTGTAGATGTTAACCAGGAGATTCTAGTCTCAGAAACTGCAAGATGACTGAATTACATTTGCACCATCTGTATCCTACTCTTGTTACAATCATAGCCACAAGATTGGATTTATGTTCTGCTATTTTTCTGTCCTTGTTACACTCTTTGTTGCTGGAATGAAGTACTGGAATTTCATAGCCTCCTATGTTCTCTTGAAAGATAACAGTAAACTGTGCTACTTTGATCTTTTCAATGTTCTATAATTTCACAGAATGGCCATTTTTATTCCTCCTTTTATCATCTCAGCAGCCTATAGAAGAAAGATAGGGGATGGCTAGCAAAGAGAATATATAGGATGGTTCCTGTTAAAAAAAGAAGAAGCATGCTGATTGTTGTCTCTCTCCCAATATACAAGGTGCATGTATATGTGCTTGTGTGTCTTATTCTTGTTCCACTGGTTTTAACAAGAGCAGAAAATGGCACAGTATGAATCAACCAGTTCTCAGCACAAAAACAGTGATGAAAACGGATGGCCCATGGATAGGTAGAGAGAGAAATCTGAACACCTAATGATTTCATTTCCAGGGCAAACTCCCGTGATGTCATGTACTAGGAGCAGCTAGAATGAGAGGCGATCAGCATGAAATAACCACAGTAGCAGAAGTGCTCGGTATTTCAAAACCAGGAAGTATTGTACTTTCAAGAAACTCAAGGCAATAATTTACATGTATTCGTTGCTCTTTGTCTGAGGTTTCTGCATTATTCAGTACCGGAGATGGATAACAAAGAACACATTTCAGCCACAAGGCAAGAACTGTATTGGGCTGGATGCCGAGCCATTTGCTTGGCACAATGTTATCTCAGAGCACCTGATCTGAAGACTTGGGTTTAGTAACATACAGGCAAAGCATTAAAATTAGAGATGCATGCCCCTCTCAAGAAATTATGGTAATTTTATTGAAACCTTGTTGGCTTTTGCCAAAGTTCCTTCATGTGACAAACCCCAACACTCACTTCAAATTGTTAATGCTTTGGTGGCAGTTCTAAGATTGTAACTGAAATGGCACTTCAACCACTGGCCAAAGTATTCATAACATTAGGGTGAAGAACTAGTAAACTGGAGATGCTGAAATAGCTGCATCCCTACTGAAGGGCCCTTATGGGTTAAATAAGGAATAGCTAAAATGGCAGGTCATAGATTGGATTCAACCTGTGAAACAGAGCCAGTTTGGTGTAGTGGTTAAGTGTGCAGACTCTAATCTGGGAGAACTTGGTTTGATTCCCCACTTGCACCTGGCTGGATGACCTTGGCCAAGCCATGGTTCTGATAAGAGCTGTTCTTAAAAAACAGCGGTCTCTGTCAGAGCTCTCTCAGCCCCACCTACCTTGCACGATGTCTATTGTGGGGAGGGGAAGGGAAAGGAGTTTGTAAGCCGCTCTGAGACTCCTTTGGGTAGTGAAGGGTGGGGTATAAATCCAGTCTCTTCTTCTTCTTCTTAATAGCCCAAGCAAATTTAGACCAAGGCCTGAAAGAAAATTTACATATTATTTCACTTGCAAGGGAAAAAAACCCTTCATTCTAAAATGTCTATGATGGACAGAGATCCTGCATTTGAAATTCATTATTTTTCTTGGAAGTCTTGAATGTAAATATCTAGCCATGTATCTATTATTATCTGTTATTATTTTGGGACTCCTAGTCCTATTGCATTG
Source organism: Gekko gecko (assembly GCA_029375565.1). Taxonomy (NCBI): domain Eukaryota; kingdom Metazoa; phylum Chordata; class Lepidosauria; order Squamata; family Gekkonidae; genus Gekko; species Gekko gecko. The sequence continues at coordinate 35,084,163 of JAPDNY010000008.1, read as the reverse complement.
TTCATTTGACATTCTTTACTGTAAGATTACCTTTTCTTTTCTCTTTTTTACCCTGTAACCTTCCTTGGGTCTCGGTGAGAAAGGTGGGCTGTAAGTAAGCTAAACAGATACATAGATAAATATATGTCTTTATACTGATGTATCCCTTGGTGGCACGCAAACTGGGCTCAGATTATAAAACAGTCCCTTCAGGGCCCAAAAACAGTTCTCCAAAACTGGAGAAAACAGTGTTAGTCCCAGAATTTCAGTAGCTGGCCATCCCGGGTTTGAGGAAACACATCATTCCATTTGATTAAGAAAATTCAAACTCTGCTATGTTAATCAAGCTAAAACTGAACTAAACTCCCCTTTTTCATTTTTTGTCCACTCTCTCAGTCAGTAGTTGTCAGTGTTCCTGGACTGGCAATTAATAGCAGGGGGAAGTCAATGCAAACTCTGTGTTGCTGGAGTAAAGATTAGGGATGAGCATGAACAGCATTTTTGTGGTTCGGTTAACCACTAACCGAACCACAAACCCATATGAACCAGGAGGTTGGTTCACGAACCAACCTAGTTCCTATCGGTTTGTTGAGCCATTTAAACCCCTGCTTTCTTCTCCATGCGGCTTTTCATAGGGAACAGAAAGCATGGGTTTCCAAACAGCTGAGTGGTGGGGAGTGGTGCTCAGCTGTTTGGTTTAAATGGGTTGGAGCCATTTAAACCCTGCTTTCTGCTCCCCAAGCTATTTAAACTGAACAGCTGAGCTGTTTTTCATGAAGAGCACTGCTTTCTGCTCTTCATGAACTGCCACAAACTGCACCAAAATACTTGTAAGTTTGTGGTGGTTGTTCAGTTCATGAACATCATTTTGCAAATCATGAACTGGCCAAAATCTTTGACAAACTTTAGTTCATCAGCCAGTTCATCCCCATCCCTAGTAAAGATGAGGACACAGATTCTACTTGGGACTGGCCTCTTAATCCTCAAGGAAGATCCATTCCCTGAAAATCTTGCATCAAGCCCCCCTCTTTAAATTTCTTGTCTAGATGCCCTGTATGAGCTTGGGAGCACTCCAGAGCTAAAAATCAATGCTTCAGTGGGACTTTTTAAAGTTAGTTACTTATTTATGGTGTCGTATATTGTGAGAGAAGACTGAATGTACACCTTGTGCTTTGACACTAGGCTACAGACATGATGATGAACATCTTGTGCTTCATTAAATCACCATTATAACATCTTCCCTGGAGGACTATTTAGTTTAATGTCAGTCCTTTGCTCTTGTGGCCTTCATGCTTACAGGAAGGACAGCAAGACAGGAGCAGAACAAGGAAGTACTTGAGGTATAAGAAACTCAATGGGCAACTTAGCAGAACAAGACAATTAAGAGAAATGGTGGGCCAATTCAGAAGCTCTAAAGCCCTCCACACAAAGTCCCAAGAAACCCTGTGTCAACACAGAGAAAGTCTGAGCTTCCCGGTGGTTATTTGTGAATGTAGGATATCACACAGCTACAAAAAAGCTTATTTATTTATTTGTGTTATTGATAGTCGGCCTTTCTCATTGGGATGCAAGGTGGATTACACAGAGTATATAAGTGCCAGTTTGTATCCTGCTATCTTTCCATGACTGTGGTCACCTGCAGGAATTTAGAGCATGAGCCCATAAGTGTGAAAAATACAGCCATTGGATTGTGTGGAGGAAATTCTGGAAGTGATTTTCAGATAGTAGGACAACAGACACTCAGCTTTCTTTCTTTTTTTTTTTTTTTTGAGAAGCAGACCTAGGAGAACAGTCCTAAGTGGGTCCACCCAGAATCCAAGTCAGGTCTGTTCAATGGTGCTTGCTCTGAAGTGTCCATCCCCAAGGACACTTCCTCAGGCTTCAGGCTCCTACTTTGCTGTGATGCTGTTTATGAAAACCTGTCACTGCCTTGTGGAGATTGTCGATACGTCCATTGTAATTTGCATTGACAGATCAATTTAAACTACTACCAGCGTGATTACATCAGTCGTGTTGTTTGTGTAAATACCATGCAGTGGGAAAAGTTCTTATAAATGATGCTTCTATTGTTATCGCCATTGGTCTGCCTCATTTTGGGGAAATTAGCTACGTGGCAGGGGAGACCAGAGGGGTACAGGGACTGCACACCAATTGTATACCAAGGTCCAACACAGTAGGAAGACTCCAGATTTGGAGAGTAAATTAAATAGGTTTTATTGTAGAGTTTCCCTAATTACAAGCACACTAAGCATTCAAAAAGACCAAGCAATACAGAACTGAGAAAGTAGAGGTGATTGATGATGAATAGAGGGTTCAGTTATGGAGTAATACAACCTGTCCAGATGTGCAGAATCCATGGAGAAGGGATTGTGGCCCAATCATAGTTTGAGGGTGGACTGCCAGTTGGCATCAGGGCAGAGGCCATGTGCGTGGATGGATATAGACACTGAAAAACAATGTAGACCAATGGAAGTCCTTGAGGGGCTTGTCTAGGTGAAGACAAAAGAGGAGGCCTACTCCTTCAGGGAGCTCCTCCCGATGGAGATTGAGGGCATGGAGTGTGTCGGTCTGATGCTGGGGACCTAGGAGAGTCTGGTGATCTGGCTAGTGTACTGACTGCCTAACGCACTGGCCAGTAGCCTGCTGTCCCTGCTGGAGGCCGTATCAGGCTGGGCGCTGGAGCACCCTAGGCTTTTGGTCTTGGGTGACTTCAATGTCCATGCCGAGGATGCGGCCTCTAGTCAGGCAATGGACCTAGTGATGTCCATGGCGTCACTGGGACTCTCCCAGTTCGTATCGATCCCCACACATCAGAGTAGGCACACACTCGATCTGATCCTCACAGCGGGGATTGCAGTGGACTGGATTACTGCAGTGGCAGTACCATGGTCAGACCACTTTTCCCTGAAGGCCCATCTGAACACCCCACCCTGACCCTGTTTAGGCAGCAAGTGGATTTTTGCTCGCCCTTGGAACCAAATGGATCTTATGCTATTCCAAATGGCCCTATGGGATCCAGGCCCCCCTGGCAGCTCATTGGATGAGCTTGTGGAGGACTGGCACAACCGACTCTCCACAGCCATCGACGAGATCTCTCCCCAGTGCCCTCTCCATGCTTGTGCTAGGCTTGCCCCCTGGTATACCCAGGGGTTGTGGCTTATGAAGTGCAAGCTGAGACAGCTAGAGAGACAGTGGTATTGTGCCCACAATGAAGCGACAAGAGCATCTTATAGAATGTTTATGAGATCCTATGCGATAGCAGTCAAGGCTGCAAAGAGAGAATTCTATGCAGCTACAATTGTGTCTGCAAGCTCACGCACAATTTGGTCTTTTATGGTTCAGCCACAGGGCAGACAAAATAGTAGGGAATGGGATATCAGTTGTGAGGCATTTGCAAGCTATTTTGCAGACAAAGTCTTAGCTCTCTGCCGTGACCTCCCCGCCACAGTTGAAACAGTTGGGGAACTCGAGGCCCCTTGCGCATCTTCGAGTCTGGGTTTAGAGTGTTTTGACCAACTCATCTTGGAGGAAGTTGACAGATTGCTCGTATCTGTGTGCCCAACCACATGTGGCCTTGATCTGTGCCCTTCCTGGCTCATCAAAGTAGACCATGAGGGGTTCCGAGGTGCCTTGAGGGAGATTGTCAACAGGTCCCTCTTGGAGGGGTGGTTCCCCAAGGCACTCAAGGAAGCGATGGTCCACCCTCTCCTGAAAAAACCAATTCTGGACCTGACTGAATTGGCCAACTATCAGCCGGTGTCCAACTTGCCCTGTTTGGGTAAGCTGATTGAGAGGGCAGTGGCAGCACAGTTACAGGGATTTCTGGATGACGCTTCTGTCCTTCACCCATTCCAGTATGGCTTCTGCCCAGGTAATGGGATGGAAACAGTGCTTGTCACCCTTACTGACGACCTCCATAAGCATCTGGATTGAGGTGGAGTGGTGGCACTGTTGTTAGATCTGTTGGCCACGTTTGACATGGTTGACCACCAGTTGCTGACCCACCGCCTTGCTGACGCAGGGATTCAGGGGCTCACCCTTCAATGGCTTGCCTCTTTTCTCCTAGGTGGGGGACAGAGGGTCTCCTAGGTCCGGAACAGCAGTCCCGGAGGCACCCACTCAAATGTGGTGTGCCTCAGGAGACTGTGCTTTCCCCGATGTTGTTTAACATCTATATGCACCCCCTCGCCCAGATTGCCTGGAGGTATGGGCTTGGGTGTCATCAATATGCAGATGACACCCAGCTCTACCTGATGTTGGGTGGCTGGTCAGACTCCAACCCAGAAGATCTCCACCGGGCATTGCAGGCCGTGGCTGGGTGGCTGGGTGGCTCAGGCTGAGCTGGCTGAAAGTAAACCAGGTGAAGACGGAGGTCCTGTGCATAGGTCAGGTCGGTTCGGGGATGGGGCTCCCCCTCCTGACCTTTGATGGGGCACCTTTGGTGCCAGCATCAGAGGTTAGGAGTTTGGGAGTGCTCCTGGATCCCTCCTTAACTATAGAGGCCCAGGTGGCAGCCACTGCCAAGTTGTCCTTTTACCATCTCCGGCTGATTTGGCAATTGGTTTCTTTCCTCGACCATAATGACCTGGCTACAGTGATCCATGCAATGGTCACCTCAAGGTTAGACTACTGTAATGCTCTCTACATGGGGCTGCCTTTGTCACAAATCTGGAGGCTGCAGCTAGTGCAGAATGTGGCAGCCAGGCTGTTGATGGGTCTCTCTAGGCGAGAGCACATCCGGCCTGTGCTGAAAGCTGGCTACCAATAGCGTACCGGATTCATTTCAAAGTGCTGGTGCTTACCTTTAAAGACCTACATGGCCAGGGTCCAGCATACCTGAGGGACCGCCATTCGCCATATATGCCCTGCAGAGCACTTCAGTCAGGGTCACAACACCGTCTGGTGACTCCTGGCCCTGGGGAGGCCAGGCTTGCTGCAATGAGAGCCAGGTCCTTTTCAGTGGTGGCTCCTAACTGGTGGAATGAGCTCCTGGAGGAGGTCAGGGCCCTGAGGGACCTCTTGCAGTTCTGCAGGGCCTGCAAGATGGAGCTATTCTGCCAGGCCTTTGAGTAGGAGCTGCCACTACCACCACCATCACTGACATTGGGACCAACGGGGTAAGAGGATGGCCCCATGAACACCTGCTGGATGGGGACGAGAGACATCTATGGGACATATCCTCCTTGGTGAAGGAATATCATTGATTTTATGATCTGATACGCCATCGTGTTTTATAGAGAGAGATATCAATGTGATATACAGAGAGACTGAAACTTGTGAACACTTTATTTTGTTAAACTGTCTGCCTGTCTTTATTGTTTTTACTGTTTTTATATGTAGGCACTTGGTGCCCTTTGTAAGCTGCCCTGAGCCCATTTGCGGGGAGGGCGGGGTTGAAATACAATAATAATAATAAAAAATAAATTACCTGGGTCAATGAGGAGTCCAGGGGGTGCAGCTTTAGGGGGGAGCCAGACCTAGGTGTAACCAATGGGGTTACAGAGGGGCAGGGACTGGATTCACAATAGCTCTGATGGGATTACAGAAGCTGGTTGAATGGATTTGATGATCACTAATGATTCTGTCATGGTAAATTGAATAGACTCCCAAGTTTACGCAGAAGGTCGGAGATGAGTCCCTGATAGACACCAGGAAGGATCATTAATAATTTGAATGTTTGATTAGTTATCTCAGTATCCTGAGGGATGGGGCAGGAAGGACAGTTGTTGAGAAAAAGAATTCTCACATTAACATATGTGAACACAAAAGGGCTAGGTGAAGTTCTGGAGATAGAAGGGCCATTTGCCAGGTGGCCTCTGAATAGATGTAGAAATGCAGATACAATACCTGGTGGAACCCATTGTTTCATAAGCATACCTTTCTAGGTGTGGGGGAAGACTGGAGATTTGCTCTGAGGGGTGCCTTATGCCACCTGAAAATGGAGGTCCTTTTCCCAGAGCTGTGGCTAACTCTGTGTTTCAGGACAAGAGTGCCTTCCTTGGCCTGAGTTTGTGGGTCTCTGGTTCAGGTTAAGAAGTGGGGTGCCCCTGCTGTTGGACCAACCTTAGAGTGAGGCAGCACCTCAGGCTACCCTATGTGAGTGTTGCTGGACCAAAAGTCTGTTTTCACATGGAGGCCACCTTTCATTATAAGGGTGTAAAGTGAGTGATAACTTTTGAGGGTAAAAAACACACCCACTAAAATAAATGGCAATCCTCCCCCCCCCGGGTTGATAAAACACATCCTTCGTTTTTCAAATTAAGTATGGCTCCAATTGCACACAGACTTTGCCATGGGAGAGCAGCGAATGCCAGGCAGAGTTTGGGGTCATGATCACACAGATACATCTGGCGAGCGTTGAGCACCCGTCCCCAACCCATCCAGCCAAAGATGCGGAGCTTAAAAGTACCTCAGAAAGTCCACTACCAAATGGTTTGTGACGGGCCACAGATGGACTGTCTGTGTGTGATCACTCTAGCATGCTCCTATTGCAGCCCTGCTTCCTTGTTGAAGCGTGCTCGAAACACGCGCCCACCCCCCCAAAAAAAATGGTTCGCCGCCGTCACGTCTGATTGCATAAGGGTGGGTCAAATTGCGACAGTGCAAATAGCCTCGCCTCCTCCCCACCTTATCTAGCACGTGTGACCACAGCCAATAATAGGTTTATAAAATCCAAAAACTTTGAATAGTGGATTGTTTTTGAATGGAAATACATTATTCCAGACAAACACATGATCTAATTGCAGAACATAACCTATGTCCATAAACACTCATGCAGAACATAACCTATCTCCATGAATACTCATTTTATATTTATGTAACACCTTCCTAGAACAATTAATGGACAACAGATAATCAGTATTTGTTCTATAAGGTACTAATGAAAGGAAGATGAGCAAAAATTGTGTACCTTTTTCACAAGACATCAGTCATTTAAAACTGGGGCAATATTTTCATTGTATTTTAATGAGGTGCTAAGATAAGCTTTGATCCTAAAATGGATCAAACATTTATTTGATGATTATTGTAGTTGGTACATGTATTCATTGTACTCCCTTAACTTATTTTGCTGTTCTTCATATTGTAGTCCTAAAGGAGATACTGTTTTTGTCTATTCTTATTTAGAGTGGGCAAAAAAAAAAATGTTTAATTACTTCATCTGAAATTCTGTTTTGTTAATCAACCTCTTCTTTCAAGTTTCAAGAAAAGAGATTCAAAGAAGTATAAACATCTCCCCAGATGTTCTTCATCCTGCTGCCCCTAAAAACAACGCTTTTGGTTATGGATCCCCCCCATTTCTGATGCATTGCAGCACATAGCAAGCTGTATCTTAATGATATGGGGATGAGCTGTCTCTTGAAAGCCTGCCCTTCAGATCCCATACACAATGAAGGACCTGGTACTTTCCAAGCTGATTCACTTTCATGACACATTTTGATCTCAGCCAGCTTGGAATGTGTGTTTGCATTTTTAAAAATTTCATTCAAAGTTTGAAATATTTAAAGCTGTCAAGAAGTTATCAGAAATGTCAAATTGTTAACAACTCAGCAGCATGTCAATGGTCTCAATATTGGTTCTGACATATCTGATAAAAAAATAGAAGCTAAAGGGGAAAAAAGGTACAGTTGCAAAACCAAAGGTAAGATTTTGATTTCCCCCCCCAACCCCCAAGGAAAACTTCTTACACTTCTTCATTGGTGTTATTCTTGGTCTACATTATGGCTTGCTATGGAGATTAGGCCTCATTCACAGATTGTAGTTAGTCAGTGGATTATCCATGCAGGAACTATATCGCTGGCCCGGTTCATTTTGCTCTCTTCATTGAACAAAGATTTCTGTTGCCAGGACCAGTTTTATTCAATACTAGGAACAAGGCCCGTTGTGGAAGTACATACAACGAGCTCTAGAAAGAGGCTCTGGGCAGGTGTCCTGGTCTTGGACACTCAGCGTCAATTTGCTGTGGTGACCTCAGCAGGGTATAATGACACAGAGTTCACCCGTTTCTTCTGGGGAACTGATCTCTGCCATCTGAACAGCAGTTGTAATTCTGAGTGATCTCCAGCCCTCCTCTGGAGATTGGCAACAATGGTTCCTCCAGGAGGAAATGGCTGGTTTGGAGGGTGGCATCTATGGCATTGTACCTGTCTCAGGTCCAACCCCTCCTCAAACCTCACCCTTTCCAGGCTCCACCCCTCAAATATCCAGTAATTTCCCAGCCTGGAGTCGGCAAGCCTATCTCCTTCTCAGCCAACCATCAACATAACTTTACGTGCCCCTCTGACTTCAGCTTTCCATCTCCTCCCCTCTCCTTCCTGAATAGCAGTTGTATTTCTAAGTGATCTCCAGCTCTCCCCTGGAGATTGGCAACAATGGTTCCCCAGGAGGAACGGACTCATTTGGAGGGGGGAGTCTGTTGCACTGTACTTGATTGAGGTCCCACCCTTCCTCAAACCTCACCCTCTCCAGGTTCCACCCCTCAAATCTCCAGGAATTTCCATACCTAAAGTTGGCAACTTTTTCTCCTCCCCTCTCAGCAGCCTCTTCCTAGGCAAAGTTCTGTCTTTCTCATTAGTGGGGAGAAAATCAGCTTACTTCATTCTCCTCTTCAACTTTATGATCTGTACAGCAATCCTGCAAGGTAGGTTAGGCAGAAAGTCTGTGGCTGGGAGACCCAGGTAGCTTCCATAGGGACGCTCCTGCTGAACAAGAGCAAGCAGCCAGAACTAGAGAAGTAATGCCATTCAGGAGGCATGAAGTCACCTTGAGAGTGCAGGCAGGCCTAGGGTTGCCAACAGAGACAGATTAATGCAAAGGAGGATGGAAAAGTGTCCATATTTCTATTTTGCCTTAAATTGGTTTTGATGCTAGCAGAGTGAGAAAATGTTGGAAGCTCTGGATGGGTGCCCCATGGTAAATGGACCAAACAATTTCTAAAGATTTTCCAAAACACTACTCTGTTGATAATTCATACTCACAGCATCCCCTGCCAGAATGCAACACATCCCCAGCACTTTGAATTAGCACCAGAGCTTTGTTAGCTGAAATGCTCTGATCTATAATTAATAGAGCACTCAGAACAGCATTTAATATTGGGATTCTTTGGTCTGTATATACGGAGGATGGGCCACCATGCTATTTCCCAGTAAAGAGGCGAGAGACAGGAGTAAAATAAATATTTTGTTTACTGTGCAGTAATATCAATTAGAACATACAATCACACACACTGGCATACAAGAAACTAATACAAGCAGGAAGGAAATAAGTAGCACATTTGCATGAGCAGGTATTGAAGTGATGAGGGGCAATAGTTACCTCAGGGATGCATAGCTCCTAAATCTTCCAGCGGGAGGTTCAGGGTGGGAAGGAATATGAGAAGAGAAATGGGGAACACGTGTGCTAGGCCTGCTAAGGACACGTGTGCTACTCCAGCTGCAGACTGAAGCCTTAAAGCGAGGTGAGGGTTTAGGTAAAGTAAGCTGAGCATAAGAGGTAATAGCAGGCTGAGAGAGGTCGTTGGTAGGGGGTAGGCAAGGCAGAGAGAGCTCTGAGAAGTGTGTGTGAGTGTATTTAAGGTTTCTTGAGTGGTGGGTGTGGGAGGCCAGGCGGCTTACACCTGGGGACACTCCCTGCTGGCTAGGGATTGGTTGTCAGGGTCAATTTCAAATGCTAGTGGCTACCTTGACCGTTGGACACCTGGGAGCGGGAAAAGAGGAAGTTGGAAACAAAGGAGGATGACTCTTCAGTATCCGGGCAGATTCTCCATGAGGAATGTGTGAGTTGGCACGTTGGGGGGGGGGTGTTAATCCCTTTATTGTGGAGACCAGGAGTCTGGGCTGTATGCAAGAGTCTTTTGTTTGAGTGTAAACCTGTGAGTGTAAGACGTGACAAGTGGCAGGCAGGCTATGGGGCACCTCTGGAGTGAATTCAGCCAGCATCTCATTGTCTTTGGCTGGCTTCTGTTTCCTCTCTGGGTTTCTCCCCGTGGCATCTATCTCACAGTCTCTTGGCTGGCCCACTATCAGGTTTATAACCACATAAAAATAGTCCAGAAATAGCCCAATAAAGGCGGCTAGGCTAATAGCTTTAAGAGCTCTGCAGCTATCACCTGGAGATTGGCAACAGCTTGTTTGGAGGGTGGGGTTTCTGCCACTGTATCTATCTGAGGTCCCCCTCTTCCTCCTCCTCAGACCCCACCCTCAGCAGGCTTCATCCCTAAAATATCCTGGAAGTTTCCAACGTGGAGCTGGCAACCCTATGTCCTTTCCAGGCAACCATCAGCCTACCTTTATCTGCCTGTCTGTCTTCAGGTTTACATCTCCCCCCAGCCTCTGCCTAGGGAAAGGGCTGTCTTTCCCTGCAGTAGGAACCAAAGCAGCTGACATCATTCTCCGCATAACAACCCTGTGAGATATGTTGTTATGTATGAAGATACATAAATAGAAGGAGCTTGATTCCAGCTCCCACTGAAGCCTGGTATCCTAAACATCACAAACTGATTGGACGCTTTGCACAGTTGTCCAATCAGGATACAAGATATGTGCAGGACGGAAACAAGGTGATTGGTCTTTATGTCTGTGATATGATTGGTCCTTACTGTATATATGGGTGTGGCTTTGCAAGCCCGGACTGTTTAAAAAGGAGCCTGTTGCTCCCTAGTTTTGCTGTTGTCCTATCTTACCCTAACCTCTGTAAATAAAGCTGACTTCACTGTTCAAAGAGCTGCTGCCTGAGTCTCATATCTAACATCTGTTAAGGTTGAAAGTCTGTGAATGGTCCATAATCTCCCAGACAGCTTCTATAACATGAACCTGGGACCTGCACACCATCCTCTGAAGGGCTCTCAGGTACATATCTGTGGTAGTAATGGGGGGACTGCTGGCACCTTTTCCTATCATTTTTTTGCCTTGTGGTATTCTGCTTGTGGGATGATCTGTCTTTTTTGTGCTGTGGCATGGTTGTGTTATTGGGTTTGTTTCTTTTGAAGGGGAAGTGATGTGTTGTGAGTGAGGACATATTTTTACCTCAGAATACATCAGGTTGCATATGCAACTGACGGTCCCAACTGTCTTGTGGGCGGGGGGGGGAGTTTGAGGTGTGTAATGGAATGAAGTCCAATTAGCTTCCATATTTAAATGACCTTGAAACACTGGCCCAATCAGAGAAAAGTGGCTTAGGCTGCAGTGTGTGAGAGAGAACTCAGGCAATGCAGCCAGTGGATAGAGATACCTTGTGACTGACACATCACGGAGCCAACTCATTTTGGCGGGCATAGAATGTTGCTAGACTAAAATGCAATTATAATATAGGAGAGATGTCAGTACTCCTCATGTTCTGGCATATTGTTTTGGTTTGTATCTGAGTTCATTAGGGATTATAAGAGTTTCCCAATGAATGGAAGTTTGGCAACTGAATTTACCACATTCACAGGTGTCAGTCAGACACGGGCTGATCACTCCACCTGTTCAGTTCTTAGAACAGATAAAAGGAAATACTTCTTCACCCAAAGAGTGATTAACATATGGAATTCACTGCCACAGGAGGTGGTGGCAGCTGCAAGCATGGACAGTTTCAAGAGGGAATTAGATAAACATATGGAGCAGAAGTCCATCAGTGGCTATTAGCCACAGGGTATAGATGGGAACTCTCAGTCTGGGGTAGGTGATGCACTCTATCCTTGGTGCTGGAGGGGCAGCAGTGGGAGGGCTTCTGGTGCCCTGGCCCCACTGCTGGACCTCCTGATGGCACCTGGTATATTTTGGCCACTGTGTGACAGAGTGTTGGACTAGATGGGCCATTGGCCTGATTCAACATTGGCTTCTCTTATGTTCTTATGTTCTTATGCTAAACAGCCAAATGCCTGACAGACTGATTTCATTAGGTTTTTGCAAAACTCAACCAGTTCATACCTATCAGCAGGCATTAGCATCTCTAGGGACTATTCGAATGGACACCAAAGTGTAGGATTGTATTAAAACACAGCATATATTTATGACTGGTTCATCTATTTAGACAATTCCCTGCTGAGAGGAGAAGCCATGCAGCAAGGATGGAGGGATGGTAGAACTTAATTGGGCTTGGTCCAGTAGGCTCTTAGCAAAGTCAGGAGGGTCAGCTGAGCCCCATCCAATATGTGAATCACAATGTCCTTCAAGAGTACAGCCTTCTCAACCAGCATGACCTCCATCTTGTCAGGGATTAATTTCAGTTTGTTCACTCTTAGTCATTTAACTACAGCAGTCAGGAAGTGGCTCAAGACCTTTACCATATCTTCAGGGGAAAGACTGTTGTAATACACTCAACATGGGTCTATCCTTGAAGTACAAAATACCAGAGTTCGGTTATTATTGGGAGCTAGCAGAGTATCATTCTACAGTCACTCACTGGCTACCTGTCTGGGTTCAGTTTGTTCAAGGTACTGGGTTCAGTTCAAGGTACTGGTTATAACATGGCCTTGGACCATCATACTGATAGGACTGCTTCTCTTGCTATGCTCCACTGCTTCAGTCATCTGAGCAACACCTTCTGAAGGTCCTACCATGCAAATAGGTAACATGAATAGCTGCATGTGCATCCTCAGTTGTGGCCCCACCTTGGGGAATGCCATGCCTGAGGAGGTTAGGAAGGCTCCCACGCTTACATCATTCCACAAACTAGGTAAGATGGAACTGTTCACCATGGCCTTTGCATAAGGTAACAGGGCTAGCTATATATTTTATGTATTATCCTGATCTTTATGCATGGTTTTCTACTTTTATAATTCCATTTTTTGCATTGTTTGACATGTCATGTCTGATTTTTTTTTGCCTTGATTCTAATGTTTGTAATCCTAGTCCTATTTCTTTGTTTATTAGATGTCTTGTGCAATTTGATTGAAATCTGATTAGTAACTCATAAAAGTTAAAACAGTGTTGTAGTAGTAAGACATTCTTGCATCAGACCTAGGTGTATTTTCACATAAGCCCACGTTTTTCTGTCTGACATCCCTCAGGTCTCATTCTACCACGATGAAGCTATTGTGGCTCAGAATTCTAGTCCAAAAGCATCTGAATCATGTGAATGGTTCTGAAAAAACACTTCCCCAGTTGGAAGGTTAATGTACTGGCTCCAACAGACAAAAGATCATGTGACTATAGCACAAGGCTACTAGACATGTAAACAAAGGAACTCATTTGCCGCAGGACTAGTTTCCTGGAAACTGACACCGCTGAGCATCATACTTCGTGTACCATAGGAAACAAAGCCCTGTTTAAAGGGTAAAAAGCACCCTCAAGGCAAAGCTGAATGCAACCACAGCATGATACAGTGGTGTGGATGTTCTAACATTACTTTGCCTCAGTGCGAGAAGGAAATTTAACAAAGCTCTTTAGGACACCGAGCTCACCAGTGTACCTTAAGTATGCTGCCATTATCTACCGGGTACGGCTCAGAACATCACCTTTTTGTACTCCCCTCTCTCCTTGGTACACACATACGTTTTACTTCTAATAAAGCTAATTTGAAAGCACAATACAGTGTGCTAAATAAGATATTTTAGCAGCAAATGAGATATTGTAGATTTCTATATGACATCTGCAAGTAACAAAAGGGAAATTGCTTTGATGGGTGTCTAAATAAATGGACGTTGTACCGAGGCGATTGGCAGGTATTATGGGCAAGCGCCTTCTCTATAGTTACCATTGTATCTGCAACATTTGTCTAAGCACAAAAGCTTAGGAGGAGGTGCAAAGTACTGAAATTGTTCTGGGAAAAAAGAGCCACTCTTTTCTACGGTTCAGAAAGTATATAGAAGGCTTTATGGGTAAACTGGCTTAGAATTTCCACTAGATGTAAAAAAGGGAAGGAGTTGGCTTTTCTTTCTCCCTTTTGTCCTAAGCATTTGGCTGTGCTTGGTTTCTCACTTTCCACCTTGCACTCTTCCTTAATGAGCAGAGCAATTAAAATTTGCATGTTTCACAAATAAGTAATCAATGCAAATAGTCAGTGACCCTTTCCGTCTGGGAGAGATGCCAAGTGGCTTGACTTCTGCACCTTTAAGAGGGATGTGATCTGTAGAATGAACAAATGACGCTTCTTGGGACGTGGACATCATCACCTGCTAATAGCTGGAGATCAAACTGCTGATAAAAGGCACAGCTACAGAACTGGAGCTGGCAATTCTAAGAAGTGGAGTTGCTCTCCATAACCGATACTCTCTTTAAAACTTACAAATTGATTGTTAGTCCACAAGGGACATTTCATAAATATTGTGTGTGTGGTTGGCTGCTTATGCTCTGTTGTGCAAATCATCTTTTTTCTCATGCGTCTTTTTCTTTCCAACTCTTAGATTTTGTCCGCACCAGTGCATTTCTCCAAGTCTGTTGCACAGCTGATTGGTGCAAACAGGCCATTCTAACTGTGTAGCAGACTTGCATTCTGTCTGCAGTCATCTCAGCACTGGATTGTCCTAAATCACATCACACCACTTTAAATAGGTACCCAGTGTTGCAATTATTTTCAGGCTCCCAGTTATTTGCAGCTTCCTTTGGTGACACAAACATTCAAAAGGACAGGTTGGTTGAGGCCTATAGAGATAGGTTGGTTGAGGCCTATTCTGCATCCGTGTCCAGATGGTGTTTAGATCAAATGCCTCTACCAACATACTCAGTTGCACAACTGACAGGTACCATTCTGTTTGTGGAGTAATTTATCTTGCAAGAAACACCACTAAGCTCCGCCCAGGTGGACATGACCCATAGCCATGTATGATGGACAACTCCATTCACTTCCCAGTTTTGTTGTTTGCTTGAGACTCAGGGGGTGGGGAGAAGGAAATTGCTGAGTATTTAGGAGCCCACAGTGCATTGCTTGTAGGCTGCATTCGACTTGTGAGACTAAAGTTATACGAGTCTACCTCAGTTGTTCTGTTTGGCCTTAGGCTTCTCAAATAACAAATTCTCTTACCAGCTATGTGCAAGACCACAAGCACTATATTTAAAAAAGGCTTTATGTTTTTGTCTAAATCAGATTAACATGAGTGGAGAGCCAACAATAGAAACACATTATCTCCTAGTAACATATTTCACTCACTCCTCTACTCTTTCAGGCACTGAGATGCTCACAACACTATAAAAGTAGGGTTCCCAAGTACTTACCACATGGCAGTGGGGGACACATGCTCCCCGGATGGACCAGTCTGCCTTGTAATGCACGATGCCACCGCCAGGAAGTGACGCCAGGCGATGCTCTGGCAATGGGGCTGAAAACTCGATGGTACCATCGAGTTTCCAGCTGCATTGCCAGAGTGTCACCTAGCATCACTTCCCGGTGACAGCATGGTGCTCCGTGCCTGTCCTTCCCCTGGGGATGGTCCTGCGAGGACGTATCCATCCCCTGCTGGCACGCGGTAAGTTCTTGAGAACCCTATATAAAAGATATGAGAGCAGATGTTGAGAGGAGACCAGCTAAGTTCTGGCACTAACTTTCATGCCAAGGAGTATTTAGCACCAGAGGTTTTGTTTACCACAGGAGTGCAAAAGTATTATATGAGTGCAAGAAGCTGCCTTATATTGAATTAGATCATTGGTCCATCGAAGTCAGCGTTGTCTACTCAGACTGGCAACAGCACTGCAGGGTCTCAGGTGGAGGTCTTTCATGTCTTCTACTCCCTGATCTTTTCAGCTAAATATTCCAGGAGTTAAAACTGGGATTTTCTGCATGCCAAGCAGATGCTCTGCCACCGAGCCATAGTCACTTCTCTATCTTCAGGCTCACTCATTTCCACTTAGCATGGTCTCACTCAAATAATGATATTGATATTTGGCTAGGCAATGGAGGAGACTGATTGGAAGGAGGTTCCTCATTGGTGATGTGTTTAAGTTCTGCTTCTGCATTAATGTTTTCCCATAGGCCAGTGCTGATTGAAAGCACACGCAATACGTATTACACTTACATTGTGTGCACCATAAAGATAAGAGGATCTTTCTACCTAGCACAACAGCTAAATTGAAGGTTCATGTTCAGAGGCAGTACACGTAACTCCGTTATGCCCTACTCACAGAATTCCAGATGCATCTGGACACTTCCACTAGAAAAAGAATGCCAGACTAGTGGACAATGGATTTGATTCAAACTGCTACCAATTTCCACTTTGCACTGTAGGCTCTACTCAGGGTTTCCTGTCTTCCAAGAATAGTATTTCAAGGGGGTCAAGTGGACTGAAATGGGAAGAGGAAGGCAGGAAAATTTTGTTCTGCTAAGAAAAAATTAAATCTGGATGTAACCCTTTGGTTTGATCCAACAAAGAAGTACTCATGTTCTTATGAAATCTGGGGATGTTCTAAAAACTCAGCCTCAAAAAGAAAACTCTGATCTGGCAGGGTAAATCTAAGTCTTTAGCTGATATGATTCTGGATGTGCATTTAGAAGTGGGCGTGTGTTCATCAAGCTCTGTCTGTTAAAATTTCCTTGAACCTTAAAGGTGTATCTATTGTTTCAGATGTATCTCCACTCGGGGCACTAGTTCTATAAAACATATTAGCAAAATTGGGCTAGGACTAGCCTCTATAATGTTGGAGGGTCTCATTTACCTAACCTTTTCACCGAGTTTTTAAATCTTTCATTGTACATATAACCAAAACAAAAAACAACAACTTTCTCTTAAGACTCTTTGTTAGACAGCTCCCAAGATCTAGTATTTCTGATTTTTTTAAAAAGACAATGATGGGGGGGGGGCCTTATTCTATGGTGATGCACTGCTAGCACATAGAAAGTAGTTAACCTAAACACTTTAAGAACAGCACTCACTCATACTTCTCTTATACCTGTGTTACATGGAAGACATTTTTATTGTCTGGACACATGGTAAAGAAGCCCTGAACATATTCTACCAGGCATTAAATGACTTTCACCCCACCATCAATCTGACAATGAACCATCTTCTGGACACTATTGTAAAAGTACACAATGGATGCATAGAAACCACCTTGTACCAGAAACCTACTGACCAGTAAACATGCCTACATGCCTCCAGCTACCATCCTAAACACACCAAATGATACATTGTATAGAACCAGGCTCTACACTACAAGACAGGCTCAAAAAAGACAATAATAGAGCACCACTAGTGGTCACATACAACTCTCAACTCAAAATGGTTCAACGCCTCATCAACAACTGACAACCTCTACTGGCCAATTACAGTTATCTTTCCCAAGCACTGGGGGCAAACTTTTTCTTGCACACAGACAACCCCCAATCTCAAACACTGCTCACCCACAATAAGGCAACCTCTAATTTGATCATAGACCCTGGTACCAGAGCTTGCAGTATACCCAAATGCCAACTTTGTGGCCACATACACCCAGACAACACAATTACTGGACCTAACTACATCAAATGCACCATCTCAGGCTTATTCACATGCTCATCTTCTAACACTGTATATGATATTAAATGCCAACAATGACTTTTGATTCTCTACATAGGGCAAACAGGACAAACCCTATGTCAAAGGATAAATGGACACAAACCTGACATCAGGAATCACAAGACTGAGAAACCTGTAGGAGAACACTTCAGCCTTCCAGGACATTTAATGGGTGACTTCAAAGTAGCTGTTTTATTGCTAAGGAACTTCAGGACCAGAAAGGAAAGGGAAATTGCTGCATTACAAATCATTACAACACTCAGAACAAACGCTCACTAAGAAGGCCTATACATTCTCTATATTTTAGTGTATTTCCTCTTTAGAACAATATACTGGTATAGTGTATATTAAAGCAATGAAAATGCATTTCTCAGACATAACACTGCACCCCCCCCCCAAAAAAAAAGATGTTAGTTACCTCCCTGCTTGAGAGGAGATGAATGGAGCATAGCAACTGGAGTTTCAGTTAACTTCCCACAATTACAAAACACATTTATCTCCTATTTTGACATATTTATTCCTTCACTGTTGTTCCCCCTTAATTAAATCTAAACAACTGTTGACTATATAAACTTAACTTGTTATTTCTGTTTTGTCTCCGCATATCTTGAAATATCTTCATAATTATATGCTAATTTGCTCTTGAACCTCTGTCTATAAGTTTGAACTGTTTACCTTCCATTTATATGTATCTGTGGAAGTGTGCATGCACATGAAAGCTCACACCTTGAATAAAACTTTGTTGGGCTTAAAGGTGCCTGACTGGACTCAAACTTTGTTCTGCTGCTTCAGACCAACACAACTGCTCACCTGAAACATTTTTAAAGGCTTGATGTCTTAAGTCTGAATCTGGCAGATTTCCAAATCTGTTTGTCCCCCATCTTCTGCCTAGCTGCCTTTGATACCAGCAAAATCCTGTCTTCATGAGCTTGGAGCAGAAATTGTTGTTTGACTCTCAAACAATATTATTGGTAAAGCTATATGTCCTTCTGCTCTAGACTCACACAAACTCTCTCCCCCATTTAGTAGGTGCTGATTGGTTTGTGTACATCTGTGTGTAGTATCCTACATACATTTATTATATTTTATTTTGTGGTTTTACTACTTTTCCTAGTGGTTCATATTTTAGATGCTACGCCTAATGTCCAAAGTTTTGGCTAGCCCCTTAAAATTTTGCTTACACATTCATCATATTATATTCATTCATAATTTCCATAACTTTGGCTTATTCATGGGAGAACATATTGGACCAGACAATTTCAGAGGCCCCTCTCCCCTTCTTCCTAATTTTACTGTAGCTCTGTGCAGATTGCAGTGCCCCTGTACAATGACCTTATGGGTGGGTTGTCAAATGTCTTCTGGCCACATCTCTAACCTCCATCTTTTCATTTAACCTTCTGAGCATAACCAGCCAGATTACTCAGTGAGTTTGCACACAGAGCCTGAAAGGATGGCCCTCTCCTGGCACTTGGGGACCGCATCTGATGTCCAGAAGTATACTGTCTCTATAGGGGGAGATTCCATTTCACAATCAAACTTAATAGTCATTGACAGTCCATGATCATAGCTAATAGTTATTGACAGTCCTGCTGAAGGCCCCATGAATGCGTGCAATACTGGATTCCGTAAGTTAATTATGTATCATGTGAGGAAAGTATTCATTTGGTTACCTCTGAACCTACTGCAACTGGCCTCCTAACCTTGCCTGGAATGCTACAGCTGCTACAAAGGCACAAGCCATTCTTACGTGCCATCATAGCTATTTGGCCCTTCAGTAGTGGGGTGCAAGCCCACAAGTGCCATAAAATGACAGCACAATTGCATTGACTTTTCCATGGCTTTTTCCCTGAGAAATCTGAAAAATGGTCCACACAGGAGTAATCAGGGGAATGTTAGTGCTATCACTGTGTAAACTGTAGTTTTGGGGTTTCTGAGAAGCTCTCCATCTTCTGCTTGTGACAACACTTCTTGCTGTTAAAAGGCATCAGAGACTGCTTCACATAGCAGTAATAAAAAAAGCCAGTTGCTTCAATCACCAAGTTGTAAATGTTTTGATGAAAGAACATTGCAGGCTTGCAATAGTTTGCTGTTCCTAACTTATTCTTTTTCAGTCTTCCTTTTACTGGTTCAAAGAAATCTCCTGCTGAAGTCCCACTGAAATTAATGAGGCTTTGGTAAGGCTCATTTATAATTGTCCATTGATTTCAATAGGATTTAAACATGACTAATTTTCTGTGTATGGGGCCAGTTCCCCCCTCCCCCCGCCCAGTTTCCTCCTGATAGTGGCAGACACATCGGGTGTCTTTTGGTGTGATGTACAAATATGACTCTCCTCTGCTGCACATGCAACACTCGACCCACAAACTGGAACACTGTTTTCAAGGGATACTATACCAACTTGGGCTGAGCTGAAATAGGGGGCATGTTTTGCAATTCCCCCAGCACATACTGTTTCACCCTCATTTCACCCTCAAATTCACCCAACAACCTCAAATTTTAAGCTCTTATACCAACCCAGTGAAGTATAAATGCAGATTGAAAGAACCAAATTGTTAGCTATGGAAGAGAACAAGATATAGTAGGACACTAGCAATATATAAATCTGCCCAATTTAGGGTCTCCAAGGCAGCTAACAATCAAAACATTAAAACAAGCACATATGACATCTTCTCTAATTACTTCTATGTAAAGCAGTTGTTCCACAATAAGTGGAAGTCATCTGGTAAATGACTCTCTCAGAAAGGTCCAGAAAGGAAGCCTATTGGGTATACAGGCAGCCTCAAGGCCTTAAATATAAGTACTAACAGCTTTCCTTTCCTTTTTGTACTCTTAGGAGCTCATTGATTCATGAATCTTGAGCAGCAGAAGACACCCCTAATGAGCTATTCAAGGCTGATCCATTATGGTGGTGCACACTCCTGGCCCCAGTTTTCACTCAAATTAACATCAGTGGAGAAATGCCTGATTCATGGAAAGCTCTAATATGAAAACCCTGAGGAATCTCTGGGAAGCAAGTATCAATGAAGAAACAGTATTTTTCCTCTCACGTGGTGTGAAATCACCTCAGATTCCTTATGGTTTTATTCACTGCATATCTTCTTCCTTCTTCAAGTTTCTACACCTTATTTATGTGCACAACTACTCCATTTAAACTAGTTTTTTTGAAAAGTTGTGTGAAAACCATGAAATCATTTTTGGCACTAGAAGCCGTAGAAAATAATTTGTGGTGGCGGTCACATGCACGAGATAACCCCAGGGGAGGGGGAAGCAATGATCAGATGGAACCATGGGTGAGTCGGGGTGTTTTTTTGCCATTTGTTTCCGATTCGCTTAAATGGGGAATCGATGAATCGCATCTCAGCACTGAGGGCTCCCTATGGAGTTTGCGATGATGCGCATACTGAGAAGGGGGGAAACAACAGCACGGAGTTGGGATGGCCTGATCAGACCATCCTGATGCCATGAGAATGGACTGGAGCAATCAGACATGGGAAAGTCCGCCCATGGCCCATAGCAACATGTTTGCTACTGGACTTTCCCTGGTGTCTTTTTACTCCACTTCTGCAGCAGAGCAAAATGGGTTGCCGACGTGTGTGGGGCACTTCACAGATGATTGTGTCTGATCACCCGGCATTTGCACCTATTGCATGGCTAACTGTGCATGTGATCGTGCCCAGGGTTCTCTTTCATCTATGTCTTTATCGCCCTGATCTGGATAGCCCAGGCTACCCCCAATCTCATCAGATCTCAGAAGTTGAGCAGTGTCAGCCCTGGTCAGTATTTGGATGGGAGACCATCAGGGAATATCAGGGTCATTACACAGAGACACACAATGGCAAATCACCTTTGAATGTCTCTTGCCTTGAAAACCCTATGGGGTCACCATAAATCAGATGCGACTTGATGACAAAAAAAGTTTCTATCACATTTTTATGACACCCATCCTCTGAGAAGCCCAGGCAAGGGGGCTCTGTTCCATTTTATTCTCATACCAATGCTGTGATGTAGGTTAGGCTGAGAGAATGACTGGCTCAAAGTCATCCAGTGGCCTTCCGAGTCTGAACCTGGTTCTCCCAATCCTAATTTGATACTCTAATTATGATACCATGCAGGCTTTTAATTAGTGTTTGACCGGGGTGGTGTGTCTTCATGCCATCCCTTTAAAATGCTGTGGTATGCTTCCTTTCACAACATGGCAGCTTGAATAACGTTTTTCAAAAAAGAAAGTCAAACTAGGCAGCATGTCTAGAACCATTTCAGCAAAGGAAGGAACTGGCCAAAGACTATCTAGGAATTTCCCAGGAGTTCTACTTTTGGTAAGGAAGTAAAATTCATTCCTTGTTAATTTCATCAAGGGAAATTGACACATATCCCTAGGTTTGATTAATGTCATCATTTTGTACTACAAAAAAAATATCCTGACACAAACGTAGTTGCATAGAATATAAACCAGCAGTTTTGACAGGTTCTAGTAGAAATGTTAACTTTATCAGCATCTTATTATGTCTAGAGACATAGCTGAGGGAAATGGCATATTATTATTCTGTCCATATCTGTGGATTAATAATGGGTCATATATATGAGTTGTCCAGTGTTTTAGTCAGAATAAGACTGCATGAGCTTACTCATGGCATGGCATGGCAAACTCAGTGCTATCCAAAACAGAGTTACACCATTGACTTCAATAGACTTAGAAGGGTGTAATACTGCTTAGGATGTCCCTGAAAGGCCCACTCTGCATCTAGCATTTGCTCCGCTGTCTTACCAAACCCACACTGGAACAGAAATCCCCATCTACATTGCATGCCACTTTTGCTTTGATCGAGTGTCACATTTTATGGTAGTGTCCAGACTGCATGCTGCTTTCACTTTGTTTGATCTCTGGTTTTATTGTGGTTTTATGGCCGTTTTATGGCCATTCGGGGTTGACTCTGCAGTCAGTATGGTGTTGGCCTAGGGTAGTTGAATGTGATTTTGAACTGCATCTTTTTCTGTTCCAGCGTGGGTTTGGTAAAAATGCTAAATGCAGATTGGCCCTTATTTTCAGGGGGGGAAAATAAGTGGAAACATTATCCTCCACATCATTACTTCAATATAGTTTCTCATACAAGACACATTAACTGCCAAATGCTTTAATGATGTATGAAGCTGAATGAAATATAGTCCCTCTCTTCAATTGTGGTAGTAATTCTTTCGTTGCATTAATTCGTCCAAGACTCACAATTAAAGCCCGGCTACGATAGGAAAGTAAAGTTACAGCTTGGATTAGCAGTGACGTGAACATTCTATTCATAACATTTTTTTCCATTAGGCTTAAATTTTAAAAAAAAAATCAGCTAACATTTGCAGCCATTAGTATCCTGCAACAAAAGCAAATTTTATTAGTACTTTAGCAGCAAGTTTGACTGTGACCTTTCGTGACATTAAGAGGTAGTCTGGGGAGATATTCGTTCATTTCTGATGATACAAAATGCATCTCTGCAGACAGTTGCCATGTGTTAGCTGGCATTGTTTTGAGGTCCTAGTGCTCACTAGCTATCTGAGTTGGAAATTCTTTGCTAGGAAAGTTTGATTTTCAAACCACACATTTGAAAATCCAACTCAACTCTGCTTTGTGATGCCTGTTTTCTCTTAAATTGGGCACCTTTTATATTTTACTCATTGTGGGTTCTCCCACTGTTGGTGCTTAGAAGTTTGTCCTCGCACAAAACTTGGGGTGAATTATCAACTCAATTTGCATTTTACTAAAATAACAGAATGCAGAGATAAATGGCTCTAGAAGCTTTTCTTCTTAGGAAATCCTCTTGGGATTATTGTCACCTGTATAGTAGTAAATAATGTCCCCAAAGTAAATCCAATCACTGAACAGTTTCCTTTCTATAAGCAAATGAGTATCTGTGGTAGAAAAATAATCCTAGAAATCCATGCCTTTTGCCATTGGGGTAGATTTTTTCCATGCCAGCCTACATATGGCAGGGAATATCCCATGAGTTTTCTTTTGTAAAACATTGTGCCAGGAAAGCCTTTTAAGATACTTTTGGAGTGGTACAACCCTTTGTGATAAACTGATGATCATTCCAGGTAAATATTTACCTCACATCAGAGATATATCCTTGGGGTAGAAAATACACCCCAAGATACAAAAATGTTGCTGCTTTCCTTTAGACAATGGTGACCCAGTAGGCATTATATACTTGGACTTTCAAAAGGCTTTTTGACAAGGTATCTCACTAAAGACTCCTGAGTAAACTTAGCAGTCATGGGATAAAAGGACAGGTTCTCTTATGAATTAAAAATTGGTTAAATGATTAAAAGCAAAGTGAGGAATATGTAGACAGGTCTCACAAAGGGCAGAAGTAAGCAGTGGGTTCCCACAAGGATCAATATTGGGGCTGGTACTCTTTAATTTATTCATAAATGATCCAGGAACTGGGGGTGAGTATTGTAGTGGCCAAGTTTGCAGGTGGCACAAAGTTATTCAGGACAGAGAAAAGCAAGGCTGGCTGTGAAGAGCTCCAAGAGAATCATCCCCAAATTGGGGGAGTGGGAGACAATGTAGCAAATGAAATTCCATGTTGGTAAGTGCAGGGCTCTTTTTGTAGCAGAGACTCCTTGGCATATTAGGTAACACACCCCTAATGTAGCCAATCCTCCAAGAGCTTACAGTAGTCCCTGTAAGAAGAGCTCTGTAAGCTCTTGGAGGATTGGCTACATTAGGGGTGTGTCACCTAATATGCAAAGGTGTTCCTACTACAAAAAGAGCCTTGGGTAAGTGTAAGGTGATACACATTGGGACAAAAAAATCCCAATAAGTATATGCTAATGTGTCTGAACTTGCTGAGATTTAGAGGGAAAAAGATCTTGGGGTCATAGTAAATGGCTTAATGAAAGTGTCAACCCAGTGAGCTGCAGTGGTGAAACAGGGAAACTTTATGTTAGGGGTTATTAGGAAAAGAACTGAAAATAAACTGGCCAATATTATAATGCCCCTGTATAATGCCATTGTATGCAGCCTCATTCATTATACTGTGTATAGTCCTGGTCACTCTATCTCAAAAAGGACATCTCAGATCTAGAAAAAGTCCAGAAGTGGGCAACCAAGATGATTAAGGGGTTGGACCACCTTCCCTATGTGGAAAGGCTGAAGAGCCAGGGACGTTGGAGTTTAGAAAAGAGAGGACTAAGTGGGGGATATGATAGAGATTTATAAAATTATGCAAGGGGAGGAGACAGTTGACAAAGAGAACTTTTCTCCTTGTCCCAAAATACTAGAACTCAAGGGCATCCAATGAAGCTGATGGGCAGGAGGTTCAGGACGGACCAAAGGAAATGCTTCTTTATACAGTCAGTAATTAAAATGTGGAATTCACTTCCAGAGTATGTAGTGATGGCCACAGGTACAGACAGCTTTAAAAGGGGATTAGTTGGATTCATGGAGCATAGGTCTGTCAGGGTCTACTAGCTATGGTGACTAAAGGATTCCATATTCAGGAGCAGTCAACCTCTGACTACCAGTGCCAGGAGGCAACATCAGGAGAAGGCCTTGGCCCTTATGTTCTGTTGTTGGCCCTCCAGAAGAACTGGTTGACCCCTTTGTGAGACAGGATGCTGGACTAGATGGACCACTGGTCTGAGCCAGCAGGGCTCTTCTTGTGTTCTTATGAAGATGGAGAAACTGGAAGAGCAGGGGCCATAATAACAGAAGAATAAAACAGGACTTCTGTGCTTTAAGTCATGTCTTGTGTTGTCTCTTTGCCTGTTTCAAGATACATAAGCACCCTATATATGGACATTGATATTTTGCTCACATTTTAAATCAAAGCAGGATTTAGCTTGCTTTTGCACCTGAGTAACTGTGTACAAAACACATGCAGTAACACTGTGTATTCAGGAGCATTTAAACTTGAGAGAGATCAATCAAAAGATTGTTCCCAGACATCACTTCTGCTTTAGAACACTAGATAAATATACTCAGCTTTGGGAGTCAGGCAGGCAAAATGGAAAAGGAGGCAAGACAAGAAATGCAATTCCACCCAACAGAACTGAACGAACCAAGGAAATGATCTCTTTGGTAAATTAGGTGGATGGGGCAGACCACTGACAAGGGAAGGAACATAGCCGTAGGACATGTGCCAAGTATTTGTGATACAACTGTTTTGAATGTTCAATGAAAGAAGTTTTTCAAGAACACTGTTTATAGATTGCTATCAAATGTGATTTGAGTAGAACGATGATCACACATCACTTGACCTTTGCATGTGTTGCAAAATATTTTAGTGATGGTTCTGATCCTGAATTAATCTGGATTTATTTCCTGGGTGTATGAAAAATGTATCCAAACCAGACGACACAAGAACGGTTGGCTCATGGACTTCCTCCTGTGAAGCCATCGGATCTCTCGATCCTTAAGAGGGGTTCGGGGCTCCCAAACTCCAATGAGCTGTCCGGAGAGGAGCTCATGGCAAGGGGCTTGACTCAGAGTGCCCATGAGTGGCAACAAGCAGGTGGAAGCCCGAGACTGCCCCCAGCAAGATCTCACTGAGAACGTCCATGGCAGCCATGGACGTGAAGTCCTGACTTCCCGGGACGAGGGGGAAACAGAACATCTCAACAAAACAGTACAAGTAGATAAATCACTGTGAGTAGCCCTAACTGCAACAATACTAGGAACTTTCCCACTGATTAAGCCCTTTAAACCATTTGGAAAGGGGAAAAGAAAGAGAGGGGTGAGGAATCTTCCCCCCCCCAACTACTTCTTTAAAGTGGCTAAGAAGAGGAGAGAAAGGAACTTTCTTAATAAAT
This sequence comes from Gekko gecko, assembly GCA_029375565.1. NCBI lineage: Eukaryota > Metazoa > Chordata > Lepidosauria > Squamata > Gekkonidae > Gekko > Gekko gecko. The sequence goes on along the minus strand of JAPDNY010000008.1, from coordinate 35,057,978 downwards.
TTACTGGTCTAAAGAAGATAAGGTTGATGTCTGAGAAGAAAACTGTGAAACAGATTTATAAATGTGGTATTATTCTACTTTGGATTACAAAACCATATTGTGGGTTTTAAATCTTTGGAACACTGTAACAAGTGTTGGATTCTATATTATTGAAATAGAAACCTATTTTGTCTGGAGTTATAATTGAGCCATAAGGATTCATAGAGGGACATTTAATTTGGATTATAAATATTTACATCTTATTATTTGGACCATAAACTAAAATCAAGGAGAAAGAAGGAAGAATTAATGAACTATTAAGTGTGTATTTTCAGCTTTCACTATGTCATTTCCTCATAACTCATTGTGCATACCTCTGTGGCTTGTTGAAAATTGTAAAGCATATTATGTTCTTTGGTTCTTGTAAACAATTGATAAGTCTGTATTACAACTAAATGATAAGACTGTCTGCCTTGCCTGGGAACCCTCTTGTTTTTAATGCAATTGGGTAAGCATAGAAAACTCTGTGAGTGTAGAGATTTTATTGACAAAGATCTAGAGAGATTCTCTGTTTTTAATACAATATTTTAAAATGGCTGGAGTAGAAGAAGGGGGAAATGTTCTAATACTAACGGTTACAGATCTCCAACTTTCTTTATAAGAAACAATCACTCCAATAGTAGAAAAAGCTGTGAAAATGGCAATCTAAGCTAGACTTACTTCTACAGCAGATCAGCCAGATGGAAGAGCAAACTGATATGGCATACATTTTTGTGAGATATATGGATACAGAAAATACAGACGAAGTCTGCAAGCAAAATGACATGGCCTACAGAACAAAGTCAACATATACAAAAAGAAACAAAATGTTTGGAGAACTGAATGTGAGATTATATGAAAGAATGACAAGAGATAAAATCTTTACAGCAGCAAATTAAATTTTCCTTCAGAGGGAGAAAAGTAAAGAATATATGGAACCTCAAATCATCCAAAGAACTGAATACAGAAGGCCACTTCCAGAAGCTATTTTCCTTACATACAAGGGGAAAAGACACAGAATTAAGACTTTAAAATTTAAGAGGAGAAACTAGAGATTGAAGAAGAGGATGAAATCCTACAAAAAGGGTTAAAACTTTCTAGATATGTGAGATTAGATATACTTTTAAGAGAACTTATTTATTTATTTATTGAATTTATACCCCGTCCTCCCCACGAGCAGGCTCAGGGCGGCTTACACAATTGGTACAAACATAACCAATAAAACCACATAAAATCATTTTAAATTATTCAGATACAGATGAAATCATAAAATCATAAGGTGCTAGTAATCATTCATTAGTTTCTTGAGATGGCGTTCTAAAAAATGTTTGCAAACAGACAGTTTCCAGCTCAGTGGTCATTCCTGAATCACGCAATGGCATAGGCCAGATGTTAGGGCCGAGGACCAGGCTCGTTGGAAATAGTCGTGAGGGCTGCTCCTTAATTGAAAGCCTGGTGAAAGAGCTCTGTCTTTTAAGAGAAAAAGGTCATATCCTTTGGACAAGAGAGACTATGCAATTTTTCAATATTTTATAAATTAGACTGACATATAACCAATTTGAAAGGAACAGGAACTTTATTTTAAACCAATTGCAAAAGAATATACATAAAAATAAGGTGGAATACAGAAATTAGATATTTAGATATTGTATGAGATATATAACTAGATACTTTAGTGATGAAATGGAACCCCCGATCCGTGTATGTTTGTTTGTCTCAATTAAAAATAAAATGTTAAAAAAAAGAAAAGAAAAATGTATCCAAACCCAGGCTGAGTTGGGGATAGATTCAGCACGTAGGTCCTAACCTGGGTCCAAGACAGGGTACATTCAGTTTTGGATGTTCCCATCCTTCCCATGGAATAGCTTCCTCTTTCTGTTTGTGAAGCCTCTCAGTCACAGATATGCATTAGGCTGTTTCCAGGTCAGGTGCCATAGTAGGGACAGCAATAACTAACCATGTAGGGACTTTGATCTCCCAGTGGCTCTGAGCTACCCAGGGGCCTTTCCCCCTATCAGCAATGGCAAAAAGTTGAAAAGGAGAAGTTCTCTTCCAAGCAGAATTAAATGGGACAAAGGTGGCTGCAAGATGCAGGGATCTCTCAATGTGATCACTGGCAGGAGTATTTCTACCTCAATTTTTCTGTGGACTGGTCAACTCCATCCCAACTCCTTCCATCTCTCCTCTTTGTCAATGGAATAAGAAGGGATTGATCAAGTCCATCCTTCTGGAGCAAAACTTACGACAACTGTACCTCAGTCCACTACCTCAACTGGCACAGGACAACACTTTTTTTTCCCCAAAAGCAAATGCTATGTGATAACAAAAGCAAATGCTATGCTGAGAGGAGTTATAATGTTCTGCTACAGGAGCAGTCATAGCAGAATAACGATGTTAAAAAGAACAGTGGGGTTTCTTGGTGGGTACGCTATAGAGCTCTATACATCTCTAAAAGTAATTTGAATATTCAAGCTAACAATGCCCAGCCTTACAAAAGAAGAAAGACAAAAGTACTCATACATTGTCTTAACTTGAACAGAGAGAGCTAGCTTAACTGAGTGTGAGTACTGAGGGTACTATAGAGCCCACTGGATTTTTGCCCTGTGTCCAGTTCACTACCATGTGTGTGTTATGTGCCATCAAGTCACTTCAGACTTATGGTGACTCTATGAATTAATGATCTCCAAAACATTGGACCAAATATCACTACTATACTCCACTATATTTCTTCATTCACTGCTTTGACAACAGAGAATGGTTAAGATGGAAACGTGTGGATAAGTATTATGTTGCCAGTTAAGCCAGGATCTTGCTTTGTACTGTAGTCTGATGTTTTAAAGAATGCAAGAGATGTTTGGACACTCACAATCATTAAAGCACCACCATTTCCTGCTTTGTTTACTCTTTTATTCTGGCTTGCCCTTGATTTTTATCATGACATTTCTCCTGTATTACTGAGAGAACTCAAATGGATTGGGGACTGTACACCATTCTTTCACTAAATTTCACTAGGATGTATATACAGCCAAATCCAGTGTCTTCATAGTCAGACAGAAATGGAACCATGCAACTGTACTCTATTTTAAAAAGGGGGGTGGGTGGTAGATCTGGATTTTCTATTCTTTACTCCTATTCTGGAATACGTGAAAGTGTGCAAAGTATGCAGATTTAACAAAAATAAATGAAAACCCAGAAGACAATTCAATAAATAATATCAATGTATCTCTTCATCTCTCTTATTCAGTGCAATCAGCACAGCCAAAATGCTCTGTGCCAAGCGTGAAATTGGGTTGGACAACACATGACCTTCCTTCCACCTGACATCTTGCAAGTGAGATACAAATCTATTTAACTCATCTTGAGTCTAATAATGCTGGCACCAAGACTAAACTTTAGATTGGTTAAGAAATTATCGAGTGCACATTCAGATTTTATAGGTACCACACTACCACTGACAGACATTAGCCAACAGTGGTCGATAATGTGAAATGAAACTGCAGGCTGTGAGCTCCCCCTGCTGGTCCACTATAGCAGCATCTAAGCATTATATTCTAGAGTCATATGAGAGTGCAGTCCCTTGACAGAGAACATGCTGTTGGTTTAAAGAGTAAGATAACATGGGTAATAGCTTGTCATGCATCAGAAGTGAACACAAAGAGATCCTCTGATGGTAAAACACTGAATAGTCAACAGTTGGGTCAGCCTTCCTGATAAAGATATTGCACTCAAATTCTCAATTATGGAGAAAATACACCAGTTAATTTACAGCTTATTTCCACTGTTCTTTACTGAATGAATTTCATTTGTTTACTTCATTTATACCCCACCATTCTTTCAAATTTTGGGTTTAGGACAGGAAATTTATAACACAGGTACAAAATCTGTCCTGTATATTTGCTTCTTCCCATTTCTGCGTTCTAATTGGGAGTGGTGGTAGAAATATAGATCATCTCCCAATGTAAAAGATATACAGCCGACTAAGGAGAGACAGTGGTCTGTCAATGCCAGATTTGTTGCTGTACTCTTTTGCTAATACTCTTTTGCTAATTCTCTCGGTTGCTTGAATGATCACCCAGTATGTTGAATCTAGAATATTTTTTAAAAAATTAAAAATTGTTTACGATTCAACTGAAAGCAATTATATGAATAAAACCAGAAATCAAGGATTTTGTGCTTGATAGAAGTTCAGTTTTGACCCAGATTCTTAAAATACATGATAAATACAAAAGCTATTGTGTCAGATAAGTCCCTAATGGCTTCAGTAGTATTTTATACTAGTTTCAATAAATAGTTGCATTGGTGTTTTCCTTTTATGTTGTAGAAACATTATGTGTGTGTGTGTGTTATCTGGATAGATAACAAGTTTTTATGTACAATCTGGATCAATTGTGATCGCTCTAACACAATTTGAAAGATTACAGGCAGTAAGGCCTAACTCTCTTGGCAATATCAAACTTTGCTGTTAGAACTAGATAATGCAGTTTATGTATTAAAATGGCATATCTTTATATTGTACTTCTTAGCATTTGGAAATACATAGGGATGGGCATGAACTGGGAAAATGCGGTTTGGTTCGTGGCATGCCTGGTTCGTGAACCACAAACCGTCATGAACTTTTAGAGGCTAAAAGAACTAAGTCATTAAACAGAGGCTAGATGGCCAACAATGCTGATTCTGTGAACTTAGGCAGACTATGAGAGGGAGGGTGGAAAGGGTTGCATCAGTGCTTAGTTCTTGTGGCCCTTACTTACATACCAAGGGAAATGCTCTGTGGTCTGAAAGCAATTTTTCTCCAGGCCAGTTTGGCCAGGGATCCTGGAGATTTTTTGTCATCTTCTGGGCATGGAACAGGGGTCACTGGGGGTGTTGGAGGGAGGTGTCTGTGAATTTCCTGCATTGTGCAGAGGTTTGGACTAGATGACCATGGAGGTCCCTTCCAACTCTATGATTATATGATTTTGTGAGGTTTGTGAGCAGGTAGTATGGCCCCCTGGTGTTCCAGAGACACCAAACTCACAGGGGTCTCTGGCTGACTCTCCTCTACATGTCCTCTAAGTTTGGTGAGAATTGGATTTACAGGGCCCAAGTTTTGCCCCCCCCCAGAAGGTGCCCCCAGAAAAGTGCTTTCTGGAGCAGTCATTTCCCCTGAAAGCACTTTCCTGGGAGCACCTTCTTTGGGGTGGCATAACTTGAAACATGTAAATCCAATCCTTACCAAACTTGGAGGGCAGGTAGACGACAGTTGACTGGAAATTCCCTGTGAGTTTGGTATCTTTAGCCTGAACAGGCAGTCATTGACAAGCAGTCATTTTGACAGGCATAGGTTCAAGTGGTTCAGGTGTATATAGAACAGATTCTGTGCAAGCTAGAGATATCAAAGTCACAAGGGACCTCTCCCAAATGTTCCTCACATGCCCTTCAAGTTTTGCCCCCTGTTGCTTTGAAGTTTGGTAAACATTTAGATTGAGCAGAGAGTCTGGCTGAGGACAGACTGACAGTTTGTTCTGGTAGCTGGTCGTGGCAAAAAAGCCCCGGAATAAACTGTTCCGGGTTTTCCCGTTCACACAGCCCGGGCTGCTGCCGGAAGATACAGAGTGGAGGCGCACGGGAGCGTTCAGACTGCCGTGCCAGAAGCACACTGTATTTGGTGTTTCCCCATTAATTCGGCTGTGGGTGTATGTGCGCATGAGCGCTCATGTGCTCATGCGCATAAGCACATTTTGCCGATTGGGGGAGGACCCTGCAGGACTGGCACTGCATTGGGCAGTAGAGCAAAGCATGGTCAATCATATCGTTGCTGCCTTCTACCCAACATGGGTTGCTCCCGGCTTTTCGGCTGCGCGTTCAGACTCCCCGGAAGCGGAGAAACGTGCGATACATGTGGGCTTCTGGATTTGCTACCAGATTAATGAGGTATCTTTTTGATCCGGCAGTGAAGCTCAACAGCACGGGTTGGCTACGGGTGGGGGATGCCAAACAGATGTGCCTGTGTGAATGCCCAATTTACTCCAGGATTGAATCGTCGCTGGCCCAGGTCCCTACTGGGGCAAATTACCAGTCTGAACTCAGCCTCTGTCTAGAAATATATCCACAAACTGCTGTGAACAGTTGGAAATTTCATTCTGGTTGACCTGCCATGAACTTCACCGTATGAACCACAAACTGGCCAAAATTCATTACAAACTATAGTTCATGAGCCAGTTTATGCCCATTCCTAGAAATACATCAGTGAGGTTGCATGCCCCACAGATTAGCAAAAATGTATTGGAAATGCAAAAAGGATACTGGAAATTTTGAACATTGCTGGAAGCTATGTAAGAAATCCAAAGAGTTTTGGATAAGTTGATATTTCAACTATAATTTAGCAGCAAACTATAATTTAGTTTTATAACCTAAGCTTTGTTGACCTGTTTAAAAGGAACAGTTCCTTGAAGGCAGTAGGTATTAGAGTTCCATTTGATACTTACAGCTCAAATGGTTTATACTGGAAATGCCTCTAAGTTATGCAAATGATATATTAAGACTTGAAATTTAGCTCTCGTGAGTAAGATTACCTTCCATACACATGTAAAAGAGAGTTGCCAAAAGATTAATAGGTTTAGAGAAACCTTAGAGGTGGTTCAGGTGATTTTGGAATGATAAACATGCAAATGTTAGAGGTAAGTTTATGTTTTCCCAGCTCTGCATTTCTCCTGATGTTCAGAAAGGGGAGGAGGAAAATCATACATATGCAAAGAATTGTTGAACAAGAAAATCCTGGTTCCGCCTGTAAATCTCAGGACTATCTTGTTAACTAGCATACAATCGGAACATTCAAGTGCAACTCAAATATCTACTAATACATAAACACAGTAAAGTCAGAAACTGTGAATGTCAGTATTTAGGAGCAGTTATTTACAAAAGGTCAGTGGGAAATCTCACAAGATTCTGATAAATCCTCTGTCTACCAAGGGTCTTTGTTAACCAACCAAATTCACCCTAATTTCTTTAATTTATCAATAAATGATGACTCTTCTTCTCCCCTACTAATGTGTAAGATTAAAGCAATTCTTAGAGTTTGAGCATTTTCTGAAATTTTCAATTAGCCATGTTAAGCAGATGGGGCAGAATTTAATCATTTTAAAAGTATTATTTCTTATTTGGGCATTTAATTAATTAATTAATTAATTAGTTTATTTATTTATGGGATTTGTATCCCACCCTCCCCTGCAAGTGGGTGCAGGGCAGGTTACAACAGTAATTACACAATAATTACAATTTTAAAACCTATAAAATTTGGGTAACATTAACACATGATGGTGAATTAGTAATACAACAAGGCCCCCAGGTATATCCTCCACATGTGCCTAAAGGGCCAGTGCATTGGGTAAGTGGGCAAGGACATCCACCAATTGCACAAGTTGACACAGCATACAGTTGGATTAGGGCAGGGGAGGCCAATATGATTAGACAGCTGCCACCTCAACCAAAGGCCTGGCAGAACAACTCAATTTTACAGGCTCCGTGGAACTGTTATAAGTCTTGCAAGGACCTGAGCTCACCTGGAAGAGTGTTCCATCTGGCTGGTCAAGGCTAAACAGATGTCATTTGTGACCTGGGCCTCCATTGAAAGCAAGGTATCCAAGGTCACTCTTAGGCTCCTCACTGTTGGCACCAGTATCAACAGTGCCCCACCAAGCACTGGGAGTTGGATCCCCAATCCCACCCCACCACAGCTCAGACACAGGAACTCCATCTCTGATGGAGTAAGCTTCAGCCAGCCATGCTGTAAGCAACCAGCCACAGCCTCCAAAGCCCGGGCCAGAATATCTGGGGCAGAGTCTGGTCAGCTGTCCATCAACAGATACAGCTGGGTGTCATCAGCATACTGATGACAGCCCAGCCCAACCCCCCAGATCAACTGGGCAAGGGGGTGCATATAGATGTTAAACAACATCAGGGAGAGGATCACCCCAAGGGACACCGCATACCAGAGAGTAATGCAGAGAAACTGTCTCCTCAAGAACCACGCTTTTTCCCCGACCATGGAGAAAGGAGGCCAGCCACTGCAAAGCGGTCCCCTGTATCCCAATGTCGGTGAGGTGGTAGACCATAAAACCATAGTCGACTATGTTGAACACTGCCATTAAGTCAAGCAGCAACAGCAGTGCTGACCCACCTTGGTCCAGATGTCTCTGGAGGTCATCTGTGAGGATGACCAGCACCATCTCCATCTCATAGCCAGGGCAGAAGTTGGGCTATAATAGATCCAGAATAGATAAGTCATCCAGGAAAGCCTGAAACTGTTCCATGACTGCTTTCTCAACTACCTTCTCCAAGAATGGAAGGTTCAACACTGAGTGGTAGTTGGCTGGAACTGTAGGATCCAAAGATGTTTTTTTCAAGAGCAGTCTCACCACTGCCTCTTTTAAAGATGCTGGGAAGGTCCCTCAACTCAAAGACAGGTTGATAATATCTCCCAGGGGTGCCTGTATTCTGTCTCTGCTCGCCTTTACCAACCATGACAGTCATGGGTCAAGGAGGCAAGTGGTGGGCTTCAGCTTTTACTCAACTTGCTGACTTTGTATCTGCAAGTATCTGTCAAAAAGTTGTAGGTGACTAATCACATAAGTAACATTATAAAACATTTTTATTGTGTACTTTTCACAGAAACAATGAAATAATTCTTTATTAAACTTTTCTTACATGATACAAAATTTAATTGCGATAACATAAGTAAATAGAACTAATTCCATTCCTAATTTTTCTTCATTTTAAAATCATTTTTACACAGCCTGAGACATAAGGGTGGGGCACATTAATTATCTTTGATGGCTTCCACATGGTGACAGTTCTCCACCTAGCTCCCATTGCCATTTTATTTGCAGCAGCAACAGAACTTTCCCTTTGGGACTGCCCTTCTTGGGCCAATCAGAGCTTGGGGTACAGGTTCAAAAATCCCCTCCAAGATGACTTTTAACCAATCTCTTCAAAAGTATAGATTAAAGGGGTTATTCACCTTGCACCAAAATAAGTCCTTTGTGGAAAGTAAAGCACTAGTTGCAAAAAGTGTGAAGGCCCAGCATAATTTATCAGGGCAATGGACAGGCTCACCCAAAGTGAAATTTGGCCTGTTGATTCTACACTTCCTGGCTCATCTGTCACAAAAGAATGTAGCTTGGGAGTCTCATTTTCCACTTCAATCAGATAGGCTCATGTTATTCTAAAAGTGTGCCCATCCATCCATAACAGGAGGTGTTGCGAATAGGGGCCACTCTGATACTAAAATAATACAAGTTTATTTGCTAGAAAAGGTAACCAGATCTCCAGTCACACTAAAGGGGCAGAATGGCAGTCTCTGGGAAAATCTGGCAATAAGCATCTTTGAGCTATCACTTCAAAATGCACAAAGACGAAGGGGTGTGTGTGTGACCAGTAGCCTCCACTTTTGTCCTCCAGATATCTCAGCCAATCCCTGCCTACAGGGGGAGTAGGCAGCTACTAAGCAGCATCTGCTAAAGAAAGGCCATGGAACTTCTGGGGGCAGGAGAGTTAAATGGAGGGAAAGTCCATCATCACCTCAAATACGGCTTCTGGAAGCAACAGAGAAACAGAAGATTCGTTTTTTTTTTTTTATTTCTTTGGAAAGAAACAGAAGATTAGTTAGGTAGTTAGGCTTTGCCTGGTAAAGGAAAAGAACTCAAACATCTACAGTATAGGTACATCAGGCTCTGGGGCCAATAAAGAGGCAGAAATAGAGCAGCTACCCAGTGTTACCTTAGAGAAATAGTAGGTTAGGGATCTATGAGGGGAATATCCCAACAGTCTTATTGATTTATTGAGTTTCAGTGGAAGGAGCGATCAAATGAGGCAGTTATTTGTATTGTTCTCCATGTTTTGATTAATAGGAAGAAAGCAAGAGTGTTTCATAAGAGTGTTCTATAGTTTCTACAAGAAAATCGTTCAGCATAGGCCTCCCACATCCTTTAGTTAATCCAGGTTTGAATGGAAGGTCTGTGTGATGCATTCTTGTCAACAGTAATATGAAGTCAGATACTTGTGCCTTTGATGTTATCTGCTGACCAGTGATGGTGACTGTGACTAAAATACACTTCTTTTCTCCCACTGACTTCACTAGAGATATATTCACAGGTAACAGGTTCAGAACTAAAGTACACTGTAAAGTTGGTCTGGCTACAGTGCAACAAAAGCTTTATGTAACAAGATGCAAAAACATGAACAAAGATCAAGAGCCCTAGTACATCAGTAGATGTACCACAACAGTTTGTTCCTTAATAAATTGACTAGTTACACATTCATTGAAAGAACAGATAATAAGCCCATAAAAAGCTTAAAAGGAAAAGCAGCTTTCAAAGTGTGGAGAAATGCATTTTTTCTTTGGAGGTTTGAACTGAGCAAAACCTTCACCTTTGAGTTTTAATTTTTTTCTCTCTTTTGGCAGAGTACAAATAGGCAGGGAGAGTCAATTGCTCGCCCGCGTCACCCACCAAGCCTGGCAGGCACAATGAAATGGCCAAGTCCCTCTCTTGCACACACTTTTGATACACAGGTGATATGTAAGCAGGGAACAGGAATTTGGAGAACAAAGGGGGCTAGAAAGACTTCAGGAAAAAAATCCTGGGTACTTCAGGAAGCTTCTTTGACCTGGCCTGGTCAGTAGGAAGAAAAAGAGAAATGATAAAACTTCTGGGAGTGAGAAGGGTCTTTTTTGTGTTGCTTCCATTGAGGCAAACAGCAGTCTTACTTCAGGTCTGTAGGAGACAGCCATTACTATGTGCTGGCCCATAGAGCAGAGGCTTCAAGATAATGGGAACCCTTTAGAACAGAGGAGCTGAACTCATTTGTTAATGACAAATTAAGAGCAGAGGCTTCAAGGTAATGGGAACCCTTTAGAACAGAGGAGTTGAACTCATTTGTTAATGACGGCTGGATCTGACATTAATGAGACCTTGTTGGGTCGGGTCATGTGTGTCATAAAATGTCATGCCAGGTAGAAGAAATATAAACTTTATAAAGGATACAGACAAACACAATTAAGGATGTTTTAAACTTTAAGTAAAACATGCTTAAAACACTAGCAGTCTTGCAATATTTTGTCTATTTAACAGTCCCTGATAACTGACACCTCTGCTCTAAATTATTGCATCAAAATGTCTCTGCTGTAGAAATCTTGAGTATGCTGTTCAGGTGTGTATCTGTAAGCTGCAAACCTACTTTTGATTTATTGACATATATTACAGAAATCTCATGCTCAGTGCTCCTAGCCTAGGAACCAGGGGACAAAATGAAATGGCTGGGCAATGCAATCTTTTGTACATAAGTGGCTTCATGTACTGGTCAAGAACATGAGAAGGCATCCTAACACAGATTGAGAGCCATGTGTTTGTCTTCCCCAGAGAAATAACTACAACTTCCTACAAAGGAGGTGAACTTGGTCAGGACACACTCTCAGTCTAATCCACCTCACTGGCTTGTTATTCCTCCGCTAAAATAGCTCACATTGCTTTCTTACTGAGAAAGACTGGATCATGAGTGAACATGGGGAGGGAACCCAGTTGCATCCAGGAGACCCCTGGCATAAAGAGCCCAACAACACACACACACACACATTGTAGCAAGGCATACAAAAGCTCATACCTTTAATAAAATTTTGTTGTCTTAAAGGTGCTTTGTATATCTCCCCTGTGATTTGCTAGGCAGCCTAGCAAAGCAAGCTTTCTCTCGTTCCCTCCCTCCCTCTCTCCCTCCCTTCCTTCAGGGAGGAGCCTCAGTCAGGGGAAGGAAAGAAAGGCTGCCCTTTGTTTACTGCAAGCCCTGGCTGTTTCCTCCCTCCCCCTGGGAGGAGGAGGAGGGGGAGGAGCCTCATCCTGTTCTTTACCAGACTCTCTCAATCACATAGAAGAGCCTTGCCTATCAATTTCTCTTGTGCAATTGAGAGAGACTGGTAAAGCAAGCTGTAACATGGCAGCAGCAGCAGCAGAATTGCAAATACAAGTAGGAAACAGCCAGGGACTTGCGAGCCTGCTTGGGGCCTTCTGAGGGCCTGATCTGGCCCACGGGCTGCATGTTTGGCACCCCTGCTAATGAGCCTGCCTCATACTAAGATCCACTAGGGCATGTACAGAGGCAGGGACAGAGGACATGCATTTTACCGTTTTTGTTTGGATCCTTTAAGAAAAGAAGGAGGAGTAGGAGGAGGAGGAGATGATGATTGGATTTATACCCCACTCTTCACTACTTGAAGGAGTCTCAAAGCGGCTTGCAAACTCCTTTCCCTTTCCCTTCCCCTCCCCTCAACAGACACCCTGTGAGGTAGGTGGGGCTGAGAGAGCTCTGACAGAAACTGCTCTTTTCAAGAATATCTGTGACAGAACTATGGCTTTCCCAAGGTCATCCAGCAGGTGCAAGTGGAGGAGTGGGGAATCAAACCCGGTTCTCCCAGATTAGAGTCTGCGCACTTAATCACTACACCAAACTGTTCAATGTTGGATCAGGTAAATGGCCCATCTAGTCCAATATTCTGTCATACAGTGGCCAAAAATACCAGTTGCCATCAGTAGGTCCAGCAGAGGGGCCAGATACTTCCTCAGTCTGGTGTTGTGCTGAGAATATGAGTGTGGACTTTTTTAAAAAAATGCTTTATAAAGTTTAATGCTGGTAGCAGTTCCCTGTACCAGCTTACACCACTATCTTTCCAGGCACGCTATTTTAAAGAGGACTGTCAGGAAGAAGAGGAGGGGCCGTCAGTTGGGAAGCAGCTACTCCCTCAGTGGCTCACATAGGTAGTAAGATGTCCCCATGGTAGCCAGATACTGGGTAGTGGGAGACACAGAAGCGAGGCCTCAGAACAGGGTGAGGAAGCTGGGAGCCCTGGCTCTCTCAGTGGGCAATTCCTACAAAGACCAGATGGTGGCAGTGGTTGAACAAAGTGAGAGAAAAGCCCCTCCAGGTACTGGGAAAAGCAGGAGGGTGGCACATGCCAGGCTGAGAACTTGGGCAGCAACTAGGGCACAGATGCCTTGGATGGCATGGCAGAACAGGGCCTGCAGGCCAGAGAGGGCTACTCAGATCAGTGTCTGTATTTGAGAAAGAAACTACTAGTTCTTTGAACCAACCAGAGACTGAGAGCTTTTAGCAACTTTTGCCTAACAAAAAACTATGTTTTCATCATATTACTGCATCTCTTCAAGCAGCAACACAAAAGCCACTGGGGTGATAAAGCATCATAAGCCACTACTTTTCTATACCTCTGGATCGTTTACTTGTTTTGCTGGAAGCACTGATGGGTATAGTTGGGTCTATTTCTCCCTCTTCCTCTTTCAAATGAATTCCAATATTTTAGCCATTTCCTGAACAGCTAAACTTTTTATGGGAATATGTGTGTCTGCATCCTTTCCTGGAGGCTTTCCTCTCTCTTCTCTCTCCTTTCTTCGTTCCTTGTGTCCTCATCTGCACCATGCCCTCAAGTCTCTGATCCTTCACTATCTTCCCTCCAGGCCTAATTATCTGCACCCCATCCCTTTGCCTTCCTTATTAAGGGGGAATACTTTGACAGCAGTCACTATACCAATTCCTAGTTTTAATTCAGGGGACATGTTAGATGCCAGGCATGCAAAACATGTTCTAGCTTGAAAGGAGGGCTTGATGCAATGGCTACTAATGTCACAAAGGCTCTACATTTCTTTACCAAGTGGTAGAAAGCAAATTTATTTGCTGCTGTACTCTCTTGGAGAATGAGATGTTTACAAGACCTCACTCCCAGGTGAAAGGTTCTTGGTTTTCCAAACTGGCTGTGTTAACTTCCTCCTTCTCCCCAGTTTTCAGACAGTATCTCTTTCATCATGCTGGTTCTACAGGAATAGGCAGACAGACAAACCCAAACCAGAGTGGGATGTTATTACAGATGTTTTTTTATATTATATACTTTTCCAAACCAACAGTTACAAAAAAAAAATTAAATCTCTTATGTGTAATAGTTTTCAACAGTCCTGGGAGCTAGACTGAAGAATTATTCTGCATGCAGGGAAAAGCCAGTCTTCATTATTAATTGGGTTAGGAGTCATTTTTCTCAAAGCCTCCCAAATTCCTCACCAGCACAGAACAATGAAGCAAACCATGTTCTTAATTAAACACATTTTGCAATCTCTTTCATCTACTTATGATGACCTTCCTTCCCTGCATCCACTTGCCAACAATCTGTCAGAACAATCTAAAATCATGATCACATGCCAGGTATAGCTCACAACTTGAGACTTGATGGAAAAATTAAGAATGTGGCAATCTTTTGGCCTTATTAAGCATATGGTCAGGTTTGGATGTAAACAGAGGCAGTCCTTCTGATTCTGTATTCTGATACATCTATTGAAATTCTTGGTGTTCCGACTGGGTTCCTTGCAGGTTTCTAAACGTGATGATCAAAATAAGTTGAGGTCCAACCAAATTTAATTTTTTTTATCACCTATTAAGCTGCAGAAAGGTCTAGCATATATCACTGAAAATAGATCTGAACTGAGTTTGCTCCCAGCCTTTATTTCAATAAATCTCTGTGAATTATATATATTATATCTTAATGGAAAATGCTGGGATATTTGATATCACCATTTGACATGAATACTATTAAGCTTTTGAAATTTTCTTTCAGTATCAGACTTGGTCCTAATTTTTATTCCACTGTCAAATTGTTTATTATGCAAAATCTATTTGCATAATCTTTCTCCCTCTCTCTGTAGGATCCTATGTCTCATGAAAAGTTGACTCTAAGGATCAACAGATCTCAAGAGTGATGCAGAACACAGTTCAGGTGGCTAGCTCAAGTGGGGAATCTTTTGACATCCATGGAAATCAAGGGCCTTCTGTTTTGGATCGACTGTTCCCAATATCACACACACACAAGTGTGTGTAGACAGACAGGTACACATATGCATCTTAGGGCAGCAAGGATCTGGATTACATGTTGCCACTACAAAAGAATTCAAGTTAACTCTGGGAACTGTACATGGAATGCACATTGTTTGACAAGGACTGCATGTTATTTTGCACTTTCTCCTTTGACAGTGTCTATCATTTTTTAACACTGTGAACTGATCATCTTGGGAAACTGGTGTTTTTCACTGAAAATCCAAAATCATTTTGATAAAAAGAAGAGTTATAAAAGTATCTATTTAGCTCTGCTGAAAGCAAACATTGCTATAGCAAGTTACCATTAAATGAAAAATACCCACAATTTATCCCTTCTCTAGCCCATCTTTCATCCAAGGAGATGTATCCTGTTTTAACCTCACAACAACCTAATGACATAGGATTGACTGACAGACAGTTCCTGGTCTGAAGTTACCCGGTGGGCAGAGTGATCATTTAAATCCAGGTCTTGCACAATAACTCAATGAGGTTGTTATACTGAGAGGCAGTAACAAGTACCATGGACAGCGAACAGCCTCTGTCCGAGATCTTGGCTCACTGGCAGTCTATAGAGTACGATTTGATTTGTACATAACTTCCTTATATCTTCACAAAACATGCAATCTCCCCAGTAAACCAGTTCCACTCTGCCTTTTAATACATTTTTATGCAAAACCATGTGCATTCATTGCATAATTGCTACAGTGGGCTGTGAACAACAATATTAAACTGGTGTATATTTTTTGCAGATGCACACACACACACAAAACTATTGGAAGCAAGAAGCAAAATATCAACACTGAAGGATTCACATCATCATATCACAAGTGCTGCATCAACATAAAATAGCTTTGATACTGAAACATGGAGCTGTTATCCTGAAGTGTAAGCAATCTTCAATGCATCTAAAATTACATTATCCTGTGACAAAAGTTCCCTCTTATTATCAGAGTTGTTACAAGTAGATTCAGTCATTTTTCTTTCATGTCACAATACAAAGGGCAGATCCATAAATAGTGATCTCCTTTGCAGCAGTCGGATCACATGGCTCTCTGTTAGTAGGATATACTTTACTGGGCTCCCAACTGAGGCTGCTGGTGTCATATGTGAAATTTTACAACAGGGTGTCCCTGGTAGTTTTGTTTTGATAAACCCAGCTCCATCCCAGCTGCACTTTGATAAAATTTAAAATGCACAGGTAGGCAAAATCCTATTCCTCATCATTTTAATTTGGGTAGCTATAACTTTTAACCTTCTGAGCAATTTCATTTGCTTAGACTTCACAAGAAAAAGGTCACCTTCCATTTGATTTCCTAGCCCATTCAACTGGGAGCTAGTGGCACCTGATCCTTTCTCAGGGCAAGGTCCCAAATGCACTCATGGGTGCAAATAAGCACTTTGCAACAGCTTTCTATTTCCTAAGATTTACTCTATGGATTTCATTCAGACTAGGCTCCTGAAAGCTTAAGGAGGACGTTAATCAACAGTGCAGGAGAACAGTCTGCATGGGCTTGTTTAAATACCCCACCTGGGATTTGCAGCCTGCCCCACACTCAGACACAACACCTGATGTGGCAGGCTGTGGGAGAACTGGCCTGCCCCCTCCTTGCATTGCCGGAGGGCAACATATGGCTAGAGGATGCCTTCCTACCCCCTTCCCCCTCTTCCTGCACTGCAAACGCTGGCAGAAGGTGAGTCTTGGCCATGCCTCTTGTATGTAGCATTTCAGAAGAACATTGCCTTTTGTAACCAAAGGATTTACTCAATCTGCTTACATCAGACACTGAAAAAAGGTTGAATCCTAGAAAATGGAATGCTCTTTCAGGGATATAGACTTTTCTGACAAGAGCAGGTAAAGTTCCTTAATAAGGGAGTTATGAACATACTCAACAGTTTCATCAGAGACTTGGATGGTGGCAGGCTACCCACAAATATGACAGTTTGCACAGTTTTAGGAACATTTCAAGTCCTCCCCCCCAGCCATAATGCAGCAGAAACTTCTCTGGTGTATTGCCAACTTAAGGTGTCACCCTGTGCCCACGGGCATATTCCTGAATATAGCATGTTTGCTATTCCCTGGCACTACATAGTCCTAAAAGCCTCTTCTCACCCCTGTTATCTAACAGAAGTTTATTTACAGGCCAGAGCAATATTTGTTCCCCCCGTTATCCCATCTGCCTGTGTCATGGGCTGGGGTGTGGGACCAGGCAAGCGTGGGGTGATCAGAGTCCAAGGTCAGAACCAGCCGAGACTAAATAACCAAGTTCAAGGGGTAGGACAAGTGGAGTGGTCGAGAAACACAGTCTGAGGTCAGAGCCGGCCAGGAGAAAACAATCAAGTTCAAGGAGGAAGACGAGCGGGTCGGTTGAGAGACAGTCCAGAGTCAGAAGATGAGCAAGCCGAGAAAACTGGGGAGCCAAGTCCAAGGTACCAACCGTTAGCATGGTCAGGAGGTCCAAGAGTCAAGGATCCAGAGTACAAGAGCCGTGAGTCGAGAGTATGAAAGTCGAGGGTCAAAAGTCCAGGGGTGCTAGGTGCAGAGTAGCAAGGTCAAGATGAGCCGGGGTCGAGGAACCGGAGAGATCAAACCAGGAGCAAGGTGTCAGGAACTGAAGTGGTGCAGTGCAGAGCTTTGCGGATGCAACTAGTTGCTGGCACGAGTTTGATGCCGTGCCAGCACGGCCTAAATAGCAATCCCAGCAGGTGGCAATTAGCACACTCTGAGCACAGCCCAGCTCCCACTAATGCTCTGGGCTAAACAAACGCTGGGCATGCATGCGTGCTTTGTGCTATTGAGCTGTCAAGTCCCGCTGGTGCTGCTCTCATAAGCGAGACACCAGTGGGGGCGAGTCAGGGAGTGTGTCACTTGAGCGGCGATCTGCCACAGCTGTTGCTGAGCTAGGCTCGGAGCTTGCCACATCATCAGGTGTGGAGGCTTCTGGCAAGAGGAGCTCATCCCTGCTGCCACTTAGCTCCTCTGCGGCCTTCGAAGGCTCAGGCATGGCAGGAGGCATGACAGCCTGAGAATTAATCAATGTGCAGAATAGTATCTTAATCAGAAACTATGCAGAACTTCCTATTTCTTTCTTCCTTTGCAACTCATCTCTCCTTATGTAAACTGAGCTGCTGTAGTGATCAGCCAAAAGACTCTGTCACATACCAGTTAGCACCCTAGCTTTGTGAGGTAGGACTCACTCCTCAACATAATATAGTTTTCAGGGACCTTTCTCCAAGTAACTCCATGTTACTTTCCAAATCTCCAGTGAAAAATCTCCAAGTAACTCCATGTTACTTTCCAAATCTCCAGTGAAAAATCTCCAAGTAACTCCATGTTACTTTCCATATCTCCAGGAATCTTACAACAGTCAAAATGAGTAAGTTAATACTTTATTTGTCATGTTTTGTATTTATAAGTGTATAGTGTTACCAAGCAACAATTTGTATTGCATTGGCATTCCAAGCATTCCTACAGAGGCAAACCCAAATATGCCATTCAAACTCCCAAAGCTTCCTCTCCCAGATGATCCTCCTCCTTCCTCCTGGCCTGCTGACATACCTGTGAGAGAGTCACAACCCAATTCTGGGTTCCAATCCACAGTCTAAGAAGCACCGGTCCACATAACACTAGAAAAGCCCCCCCCCCAATTTATTGTGCTTTCTCTTATATAGATGAATTCATGTTTAAGTGAAATAAACTGATTGATTTATACAATTATTCTGAGACCATGTACTTCTGTCTCAGGTGTTATGTGACTGACTGGCTGAAATGGACCCAGAAAGAAATGTGGCAGCTCACACATTTTCAAAGAAAGAAACAAATCCTTCAGGATTTAGAATGAGTATCTTTTTTTAAAAAAAAAAATCAGGCATATTTAAAAGAAACATAAAAGAACATTTTAACAAATACTCTGACTTACAATTGGTGTTGAAGATTCCAAAGCAATGAAGAATCTATACTTTTTTCTAGAAAAATCTTGGGATGCAAAATTCTCTCTCACACGCACACACGCACACACATAGAGTCAGAGAAAATATCAAGAAGAAACAAAAGATGGTCATTTAAAAAAACTCATATATTGACACTTATGCATTATCTACAATTAAGATGCAAAAGATCAGTACATCTAATTCTCAATGTGGCCATATCTACGAATACTTAAATCCTGAGACTGGAACCATGAACAGACAAAACAGTCTGTGATGGACAGATGGTATTCCATCTCTCCCTAAGAGTAACCAATGGGAGCTGATGGGAATATCATTGAGAAGGACCATTGAAAACAGCAGTTAAGAGAATTGAAGACAGCAGTTAGGGAGCTGAGAGAGAGTCTGGCTCAGTGAAGCTGTGGAGAAGGGCAGCTTGAAGCTGACTGAAAAATGTCAATTTGTAGCAAAAGATCCCAAATCCTGGAATAGAGAAATAGTTTAAATGTTCAGTTGAAAACTTTGTAACCTCTACATGACTTTCTTCAGTGTTGAACAGTGTTCAAACAGTAAATAAAACTTAACTCCATGTTTGTTTAACCCTGTGGGCTGGTTGTCTCAGGGAAAGAAACACACACATGCACACACACAAGCTAAGATCTCAGTCTCTGTATATTTTAGGATATGAATAAATAGTGGCAGCATGTAAATGAAACAGTCCCCCAAATTACTTAAATCCTGATAATTACAGACAAGACAGATTGTGATGGACATGTTAAGTTCCATCTATTAAACTCTGTGCAGTGAAGGGAAATTATTAAGAGGGGCTGGGCTACCATGTCTGGTGATGTCTCTTTGAGTGAGAGAGAGGATCTGGGGTGTGAAATAGTCATGGCTAATATCTGAGCAGTGAGGCAGGGGAAGTAGCCCAAATCACGTCCTTCTCTGTGTTTGGGGAATGTCTCCTCCCTCTTTCTTGGCTGAGCTGAGTGTCAGGGCAATGCTTGCAGCGTGCTTTGGTCTTAATTTCTCTATTCTGGCTCCATTTTTAACAGATAGCAAGGAAGGAGAGTGAATGAGTGGTTTCTTAAATTAACTCACAGCAGACCACAAGGCATGGCTCACTACTGTTCCCTCTGACCCGAGGAAGCTAAGTTGGAGCTTGGAAAGCAGTTTGGAAATTCCTACCTAGCTTCCTCTTTGTGGAAGGGCAGTGGCAACTGTCATCCTTAAGTGATGTGATGGTTTGGCAGGAATAGAAGTGGAGTAGACTCAGTAAGGGCCCATTTTCTCTCTCTCTCTCTGTTTCTATGACTCTCTTTCTGTGACCCATTTGCCTTCTCTGAATTCACATCCAGCTCTTTCTCTGCCTCTCTTTGTATGCATGTGTGTGAGTCTTCCCTTTACTGTCCCCATGTTATCTCTATGTCTGTTGTATACCTTTGCCCTCTGCATGTGTCTCCATCTGTACCCATTATACTTTCTGTTAAATAGTGGGTTTAATACCACAGAGAGGAAGGCATAGTAATTTCAGCAAGCAGCAGTTTATTGCATCTCAATAGGAATGCTTTACATGGAGCAACTGCCCTAACTATATACACCTAAGCCACTCCCAGTCCTCATGCAATTGGTGAGTTCAAATGGCCTCCAGGCTCCAGATTGGCTGGCTTCCTTCAGGGGCCAGTCTGCAGACAGGTTCCAGGATCCTGCCTGCCTTTGTTCTGGGGCTTTAAGCTACAACTAGATGGCCTTCCGGACAAGACCTGACATGCCTCTCCATTGTCCCTCTAGAAGGCCCAGACAAATCCAGGCATGCCTCCAGCAGCAGTTAAGCTGGAGTGGAAGATTGCTCATGTCCAGAGATACCACTTTCTTTGTTTGCCTCTTCCCCATGACTTTTGTGTTATCAACTCTTTCAGTGGTCTTTATGTATGTGATGCTGCTGTTTTGTGTGTGTGTGTGTGTGTGTGTGTGTGTGAGAGAGAGAGAGAGAGAGAGAGAGAGAGAGAGAGAGAGAGAGAGAGAGAGAGAGAGAGAGAGAGAGAGAGAAATGGTGGAGCTGCTACATGAGGTATTGTTTGTTCCCCAGAAATAAATATTTCCACTAACAAAGCAATATTAAACAGCATGTTCTCCTAGAATTACATTCTGCTGAAGAGAGTGCATGATTTTTATTTATTTATAGTTTGCCTTTCTCATGGAGAATGAAGGCAGATTATATAGTGTATGTCAAATACAATCAACAGGATGGATTATCCAATGAAGAGTACAATAGGGTTTGGACTACAGAAATATGAAAATGAGCAGAAATTTAAAACAGAGCTGAAACCTGAAACACAGCTTAAGCATTTAAACATGACATGCTAAATGATATAGAACAGAGGTGTCAAACTCATTTGTTATGAGGGCCGGATCTGACAGAAATGTCACCTTTTGGGCTGGGCCATGTGAGCCAGGTACCGGAGATATAAACTTTATAAAGCGTACCAGCAAACCCAATTAACAATATTATTTTTTACTCAAAATACAAGCAATTGATTTACTGGGGAACCCACAAAAGCCCCAATAAATGTATTTAATCATATGCAAGACTAGTTTTTCCCCCAAGGGATACCATAAAAGGGGGAGTACCTGACATTTACTTTGGGGTATCCTGTTTAATTTAAAGAAATAGGCAGATATTGTCTTTAAGGTCTCTTATAAGGGATGGTGTGAGAATGGTGGTTGGAAAAGAGAAAAAAAAGAAAACAGAATTGCAGTCATCTGTAGTTGCAAGTTGTGGGGTGAAAAAGACCTGAATGAAGCCCAGTGGCAGAACTCAACAAAACTCCTTTTCTTTCAAGAATATGATGGAGTGGTTTATGCGTGTTCTTGAAATACGTAATGTATTGCTGGTACTCTTGGCTGTACATGTTCATACTTGCATGCTTTTATCAAGGCTTTTGGTATAACAATTGTTTGTGGCAAAATAATAGGACAAGGACCCAAACAGGCAATCAGAATGCAATTTTATCTGGTTACACAATTCTTCCAATGCTTTATGTTTTAAAAGTGTATCCTGTGTCCACTTTGATCCAGAGTTGCATGTAACCTCCTATGTGTGCTTGCAGTTATCCTCATTCATTTGAACATAAGGGGAAAATTTCCACACACACAAGAAGATAGATTTGTAAGAGCTGCATGTTAGTTTCACTTCATTAAACAGACACAAGAAGGGTACTAGTGCAGGAGCTAGTCTTCCCAAATGATGCATGGCATCATTTGGCTTTCACACTCCTCGTTTTCCTACATGCCTTATGGACTTTTATTGAAAAAAGGCAAAATATTAGTGTTGACTTGTGCCAGTTGGTTGTTATTTGAAAGTGGCTTTTTTGCACCATATCCCATTGCAATGTGCACTGTGTAAATCGTAAGTTAAGTAAAACCTGTTCTTTAATAACCCTGTCCTCTATCCTTCAATGTTTCTTACAAGTGATTTGTTTTGTTGTGATATTTGGTTCAAATCAGGGTCATATGGAGAGGCTCAGATGGAATTGGTGTGCTGGTGGCTCTTGGCAGCCCTGCATTCTTTCAGAATCCCATCCTCAGAGAACGTATCAGAACCTGTATAACTTTTTAAAATGTCTGCAGCCTTTTTGGAGTGTGTTTTTGGTGACTACAAGTAAGTTGAGATGGGAGAAGGAATTAGTCCAGGCTCTGTGAAATGCTATTAAAGTTTTGTAGATCTTCATATCGATATCTTTTAGATTCTGGCTCTGATCCAACAGAGTGTACACAAGTAACCAGAACAACATACATTGCCCTTGTTATAAAGCAGAATCCCCTCTCTGTGGCGGGGAGATAGCGGTGTGAAGAACAGGTTGACATGCTTACATAAGTATTTCAGATGAACATCTAAATAGATTGAATATTAGGAAGATTGTCTATGAAAGCCAGAGTATTAACTTCACATAGCTGCAGAAATTTCACTAAACTTTTCCTGGCCTCCACTCGCAGCCATTCCTTTCAATGCCATCTGTTCAGGATTAGAATGTGTTTTTTTCCCTCCAGGATTTTTTAAAATGCAATTTTTATAAACAACAAAACCAGAAGGGTGTTTGTGTTTCACTTTTGTATCAGTTTTTTTCAAATTAATGATCTTCCAGGCACATTTTCAAAAAATTGGTCTATTAATGTTCTATTTCTTCAAGAAAATGACATTAACTCTTTTGAGTCAAGAAGAACTATCTAGTGCATGGGATGATATGGCTATAAATTTATGGTCAGGGGCCTACTTACCTGAAGGACCACCTTTCCTCACATGTTCCCCAGAGAGCACTAGTCAGGGTCTCAAAAACATTTGGCCCTCCCTGGCCCCAAGGATACCAGGCTGGCATCGACCAGGGCCAGGGCCTTCTCAGTGGTGGCTCCAACCTAGTGGAATGAGCTCCTGGAAGAGATCAGGGCCCTGTGGGAGTTTTTACAGTTCTGCAGGGCCTGTAAAACAGAGGTCTTCCACCAGGCCTTCAGATAAGGAGCCACACCTCTGTGCCCAACACCACCATCCAACCTGTGCCTGCTGATAGAAAAATCATCTGCTGATGGTAAATTATTATGTTTACTGCTACTTTGTACCACCACCACCATACAAATTGCTTTTAGTAATTATGTTGTATTTTACGTTGATATTTATATTGTTTTTATCTGTTGTAATTTTATGTAAGCCGCCCTGAGCCTGCTCTGGCAGAGGGCAGGATACTATTCAAATACATATAATAAAATAAAATAAATATATTATGGAATCAAAAATTCTGTGAAATAAAAAAGAGTGGGTGCTTAATAATGGTTCTCTAGCTTACATGTTAAGAAAAATTCTATAAACTGATTTTCAACATGACTTTTGAGTTAATTTCTACTTGCATTATATGCTGATGATGTGGTATTTATCCTTTAAAATTTGGTTGTTCTGTTAACAGATTTTGATATGAACTGAGACCCTAAGGTAAATTTAACCAGATCAGTTCTTATGGGGCTTAATGTTAAGGAAAGTGAAGATATGGAAACAGGATAACTGGCAACTCTTGATAATTGAAGAATATTAAATATCTGGGACTTGTGTTTTCAGAGACTATTGAACATCTGGTTTTGGATAATGTAACTATGAGAAAGCTAGAAAGGGAGTTTTTAAAATGGCCTAAATTTAAAATCTTATGGTTGCCAGGATCCTGGTTCTAAATGTGATACTGCTTAGTTTTCTCTTTTTGGTCATGGCTTTACCTTTGATTTTTTTTCCTACAAAGAGCTGAACAAAATCCAGATATTATTTAACCAATTTACAAAGGGTTTTAAGAAAGCAAGAGCTCAAAATAGTACAACTGAGTTACCATGAAAATGCGATCCTAAACTCCTGCTGAGCTGGCGCTGGTAGGAGGGGGTTGAATTGCCTGCTCGTGAGGCATGGAGAAAAGGATGGCGGTGCTGTGAGAAAGGCAGTGCCGGGCAGGGGGTGGAGCCAGCCTATTTAGGGTTGGCTCCTGCCCTCTGCCCCAGCAGTCTGTTTGTGTGCTTGGTGCGCGCTCCCACCCTATTTTAGTGCAGGTTCATACCGGTTGCCTCATTATGGGGCCAGGTAGGAATTTTTCACCTCTCCTTTAGTTTGGCCTATGGGAGGGGGTGTTTTTGCAAACCTTGCACTGATGTCAGAGGTGTTGGAAGATTGGCTTTGGGGGGATGTGTTTATTAAATAGGATGGTCACTTTGTGTTGGCAGGGTAACGCGATCAGAATGTGAACTGGTGAGCACCCAGGCATTGTTATAAAGGAATTAAAGGGTCCTCCAGGAACAGCTTTCAGGCCTTTGTGGCTCAAGGGAAGGGGTGATCTTCCTTGGAGAAATCTGGCTCAGCCTACCTTAGCAGGCCTTTGCAGCTTCTGGGGTGGTGGGCCAGGGGTTCTCTTGAATATGCCAATGCCACTGGATGAAAGCTACCTTCAGAGGCTTAAGATCGGGGCAGGTGCATCACCCAGAAGGAAATGAAGGTGGTCAGGAGTTTTGACACCTGTCATATTCCTCAGTACATTCTAAGCAACCCCTCATTAGTTGTTTGTTGTAAATTAATTAATAAAGTGGCCCCTGTTAAATCCATATAGGTGTCTGTCTCTTCATTCCAGCTGAGGGGGCAATATACACAGCATTATTTTATTATTTATTTATTAATTATCAGATTTATATCCCACCCTCTCAGACAAGGCTGGCTCAGGGGAGCTTACATAAAAGAATTTTAAAAACACACATAAGTAAGCAATTTAAATAGTCCTAAAACCGTATAAAACATTCCAATATTAAAAGGTGCTAACATTAATGACACTAATAGGTTATTAAATGATGGTGGTTGACCTTCAGTATTCCATCCTAGTTGTCAACCCATAGATCTAACCTTTGTGCAGCCGGGACAGGCTGTTCTGGTGACTTCAGGAAACAGGGTTCTCTATTGGGGGTGGCTCCTAATTGAAGGCCTGGTGGAAGAACTCTGTCTTGCAGGCCCTGTTGAACTACATGAGGTCCCACAGGGCCCTGATCTCTTCTGGGAGCTTATTCCACCAGAAAAGAGACGCCACTAAGAAAGCTCTGGTGTTAGCCAAATTGCCATGTGTTCTTAATTATAGTGGGGAATTATGATTGTTTACAAGGCAATAGGCAAATAAGGGAGCAAGCACCTGTGTATACAGAGGTCCCACTTCTTCCAGACGCACCAGAAATAAACTCAAAGACTGGCTTGGTATAAAATGGTATCTTTTACTAAGAGTTGTATCACAAGCATACAAAATATGAACACACTCACAATTATACAGATCTAGGAAAATTAGAGAGAGATGGATGGCACATTCACATTAGCAGGATGTTTAATTGAGGGGTGATACTTTACCTGTCCTTGGCAGGATGAAGTGATCCTCAGGAAATATGAGGGAGCCTATAAGGTATGGGGATCGTATCCCAAAACCAGTAGAGACATGTGGAGACTCTAAACCAAGAGTTGTGGAGACAGGGTGGGTATATAGGTAAGGAGAGAGAGAGGGAGCACATGGTTGCCACCTTTTATAAGGTGGCATTGGGGGGTGGCTAGGCTAGCCACATCCCCTGGCACACCTCTTGCTGGTCCATCCCCAAAAACATACTGATAGGTGTTGGGTTCAGGGGGAAGGGTCTAGAGGGGTGGTCAATATAGAAATCTAGTAACTCTAGGCAAGACAATGGCACCTGAAGGGATTATGACTCATGCAACCAGAATCGTCATTTCAATGGTTCCTTGATGGGCTTATGGCTGCTTCCTCAGCTAGGTGATGCTAGGTGGGGGAAGGGAACATTGCCTGCGTGTGTAGAAGGTAACTTCTCATGGAGTCTAGATTTCAGATCTCTGTTCTGCCTTGGCATGGCATCTGCCTGGCTTTGGATGTTTCATGTGGCTAGGGAGCTGGTCCATCTTACAGCAGGTAAGAGGGCAGGTAACCTCAAAAACCATGGCACATCAACCTCAAAAGGAATGCTTTCTTCTCCTGGGTGTGTGTCTTTAGCTGGCATTGGGTTATTACACAGTTCACTCCTTATTTCACATTATTTACAAAGTCCAGTTTTTCTCACTTATGGATTTCCCATTTATAAGAGCACAGGGTGGGCCTTGCAGGGCAACACTGGCCCTGGTTATAGCCAGCCTGGCATCCTTGGGTCTGAGGTTGGCCAATCAAAGTTGGGACCCTGATCACAGTGCTCTTTGAGGAACATGTGGGGAAAGGTGGTTCCTCAGGTATGTTGGTCCCTGATCATAAAGGGCTTTTAGCATAAGAACCAACACCTTGAAGCAAATTCGGTATGCTATCGATAGCCAGTGCAATGCCTTCAGCTCAGGCTGAATGTGCTCCCGCATTGGGAGGCCCATTAAAAGCCTGACTACAGCATTTTGCACTAGCTGTAGCTTCTGGATTTTCAACAAGGGCAACCCCATGTAGAGAGCATTACAGTAGTCCAATCTCAAGGTGACCATTGCTTGGATCACTGTTGCCAAGTCATTGCATTCAAGGAAGGGAACCAACTGTCTGATCAGCTGAAGTTGGTAAAAGGCAGACTTAGTAGTGGCTGCTACCTGGGCCTCCATTGTTAAGGAGGCATCCAAGAGCACTCCCAAGCTCCTAACCTCCGGCGCTGGTTCCAATGGAGCCCCTTCGAAGGTCAGGAGTGGGATCCCAACCCTCGGTCCACCCCAACTCAGGCACAAGACCTCCGTCTTTGTTGGATTCAATTTCAGTCAGCTTAACCTAAGCCACGTCTTGTAGCGCCTGGTCCAGATCTTCTGGTTTAGAATCAGACTGGCTGCCCAACAGCAAATAGAGCTGGGTGTCATCTGTGTACTGGTGACATCCCAGCCCATATCTCCATGCAATCTGGGCAAGGGGGCACATGTAGATGTTAAATAACATCAGGGACAGCACTGCCCCTTGAGGCACTCCACAATCCAGTGGGTGCCTTCAGGATAGCTTTTCCCAGGGCCACCCTTTGTCCTCGACCTCAGAGGAAGGAGGTGAGCCATTGCAAGGCAGGCCCCTGGATTCCAGTGTCAGTGAGACAGTAGATCAGTAGCTGATGGTTGACTGTGTCAAATGCTGTTGACAGGTCCAACAACAACAGCACTGCTGATCTGCCCCAATCCAGATGCCTCTAGAGATTGTCAGTGAGGGCGACCAGTGTTGTCTCCATCCTGTGGCCCAGGCAAAAACTGGACTGGAAAGGGTCTAAAATGGAAGTGTCATCCAAAAAGCTCTGTAACTGAGTTGCCACAGCCCTCTCTATTATCTTGCCCAAATAGGGCAAGTTGGAAACCAGCCAGTAGTTTGTCAATTCAGCCAGATCCAAAGATGACTTTTTTTCAAGGGAGGATGAACCACCACTTCCTTGAGTGCCCCCGGGAACATACTTATCTGGATACTTTTATCGAGCTTTTCTGCACTGAATGTGGACTCAAAGTGACTTACAATATGCGAAAGCAATAACAAACTATTGAACACAACAAATCTTCAGTAAGCAACAAAGTAATCCACAAGAGATGGAAGAGGAGCTGAGCAAGTGGTAAAAATTCTACTCCAATGGCAACAGTATCTTCCCAGGAGACAGCTTTCCTTTAAGCTTCAGCAGACTGGTGGAGAGGTGCAACATAAGAGCCCTGCTTGTCTCACACAGTGGCTAACCAGTTACTATGGAGGGCCAACTACAGTAACTGGTTAGCCACTACGTGAGACAAGCAAAGTCGATGTTCTCTTGATGTTGCCTCCTGGCATTAATCTTCAGAGGTTTACTGCCACTGAATGTGGAGACCCCTTTATTCACCATGGCTAGGAGCCTCTGATAGACCTATAATCCCTGAGTTTACGATCATGCACACCAAATAATCCATTTACAATCCACTTCCAGTCCACTTTCTGACTGGATTTTTCCAGTTCACACAGTAAAATCCAGTTGGAAAGTGCACTGAAAGTGGATTGAAAGTGAAGTATTTAGTGTGTGTGATTGCAGGCTGAATCTGTCTAATCCTCTTCTAAGGCTGTCTTTGCCAATGGCCATCACCACATTCTCTGGCAATGAAGTCCACATTTTAATCACTCTTTGTGTAAAGAAGTATTTCCTTTTGTTCATCCAGAATCTACTGTCCATCAACTTCATAAATTTATATATGAGAGAATTCAGATAACTTTTAGTACTAGAATACTCACTTTATGCCTGTTATTTTAAACAAAGACTGTATCAATGCAAGGCAATAGGGAAATATTGATGAGCAATTAAAAGCAGAGCTGGCCAGACTCATGGATTTCTTAAGGGGAAAAAATCAATTATATCCTGAGAAAAGACTGAACAGAAACTGGATAGTAGCTCTCTGTCCTTGTTCCATAATCTCCAGATTACAGATTAAGAGGTTAATACAGGTTAAACAACAATAACAACAAAAGGTAGAGATGTCTTTCCAATTTTAAATGGATTTCAGCAGGTATTGGGTCAACCCATAGCCAAAAGGATCATGGTTAAATTTCACAACCTGGCAAACCTACAAATTTAAGCAACATTGCATGGGGTTAGATTACTGAATATTCAAAAACATACTTAATTCACATTTCATAATGATATTTTTAGTGCTTCAATTAATGTTGGAATTAGGTGAAATGGACTGAGACTCATGCAGAGATGAAATTATAGTGAGAATACTTAAAATGACAAATGCTAGTTCTAACTTTAGCTGGCAGTGTTCCAAAAATACAGGCTCTCTAATTCATATGTGGTGGGAATGCTAGATTGCTGAAATATTCTGGCGCAACATTTGTAATGCAATTAGTGATGTCCTGAAATATGAAGTGCCTTGAGATCCAACACTAATACTATTTGTCCAGGTGTAGTTTTTACTAAAGAATTGATCTTATATTAACAGACTAATAAACACTGCTCTCAATTGATGTTTGGCTCAGGAAATGTTGATCTAATATGCTCATGGACAAGATAATGGTGTATAAACACCTATGGGAAAGGAGAAAATTTACACAAACCGCATTTAATAAAAGATGAACACCATTTTTTTGTACTGGAACAATGTGAAACCTATATAGAACATAACATTAGAGGTATCCCCTTGCATGTAAATAAGATGTTGATAATGAAGATATCTATTAGGTATACTTTCTCATAAAGTACTTTCTCATAAAGGTACATTATATTATTGTAAGGACATATTTTACTCTGTTTGTGTGTGTGGT
Organism: Gekko gecko; assembly: GCA_029375565.1. NCBI lineage: Eukaryota > Metazoa > Chordata > Lepidosauria > Squamata > Gekkonidae > Gekko > Gekko gecko. Next base: position 35,028,372 of record JAPDNY010000008.1, on the reverse strand, counting down.
CTATTTTCACTTTGATTTGAAAACACAGCAAAAAGTGTGACAATTTCAGAACATCCACCAAAAGGCTTCAGTCTAAAAGGGATTACATATGCATGTGTACGCACACATACTTGTTCACAAAGCCACGTATTCCCTCTAAAATGTCTTTTGCCTCCCAATTGCAATCTAAACTTCTTTACCAACACAATATTAAAAACAAGTCAGAGCAAGATAGTAAAAGGGAGGACAAAGCACAGAGCCAGATCCTCTACCTGGATGTGTGAAAGAAGAAAGGTAGTTTAGGCTACAACAGTTGCCAAAGAGGCTGACCCAACTCCAGTCAGCCCTCTTTAATAGTCCATATTGGACCAGAAGGGAAGTCCCCTGTCCCCACCTAATGCCCAACAACCAGCAAAGGGGAGGGGCAGGGCCATGGATAGTTGTGCAGGATCTTCAAGTACAAGCCAACATGGGTGATGATTACCTATCCAAACTCCTTCTGTTCCTCTCTTCCACCCAGACACAAAAAAAGCTCCAGTATTAAGCCAGTAGCTGGATTTTCTGGAAGATCTAGTATAGTTTCCCCTTCCATGTATCCCCAAGCAAAGAGGCCCACATTAGCTGACCCAGAGCATAAGACAACACAAATGCTATATAAATAACACCTCATTTCTATGATACCAGGAATATACTCCAGTCCTTTAATTACCATAGATCAATGGAACAATCTATGCACAAGATTTTGTAAGATAATGGGCTTTTCAAGCATTCAACACACATTTTGAGCTGGGACCCATTTTTTATGCACCCACTGTTCAATACCTTCTTGTCAGACATACCTGCTTTGAAGTTGCATTCAGCAATATCTATACATCAAAGTGTTCAAAACTTCCCCTCATCTGTTTCACTAATCTGTGAGAAAAGAGGAATTTAGAGACCCATCTCAACACTTGTCACATTTGGTGAAGATGAGTTTTAATTTTAATTATCTTTCTCTGTTTTAGTAAGGGTGCCAGATGGTAGAACTCTTCTTTCAAAGATACACTGATCTAATCTGAATTCCTGCATTTGACAGCATAGCTTTTAGTGGCTGGATTTTACCAAGACATTACTCAGTGTATTTTTAAGCAGGTGAAATATTACATATGTTTGACAGATGCTGAGTGAACAACTGCACACCCTGCTGCAATTAAGAATCCCTTTCAGATCTAAGCACACATCTACTTTGTGGTGACATGGTCCTGCTCAAGTTGTATAGCCATAGCTAAGAACATAAGACCATCAGGCCAGTGGCCCATCCAGTCCAACACTCTGTCACACAATGGCCAAAAATACCAGGTGCCATCAGGAGGTCCAGCAGTGGGGCCAGGACACTAGAAGTTCTCCTACTGTTGCCCCCCCCCCAAGCACCAAGAATACAGAGCATCACTTGCTCCAGAGTCCGTATCTTTACCTTGTGGCTAATAGCCACTGATGGACCTCTGCTCCATATGCTTATCTAATTCCCTCTTGAAGCTTTCCATGCTTGTAGCCATGACCACCTCCTGTGGCAGTGAATTCCATGTGTTAATCACTCTTTGGGTGAAGAAGTACTTCCTTCTATCTGTTCTAACTGGACTGCTCAGCAATTTCATTGAGTGCCCACGAGTTCTTGTATTGTGAGAAAGGGAGAAAAGGACTTCTTTCTCTACCTGCTCTATCCCATGCATAATCTCATAAATGTCGATCATGTCACCCCTCAGCCATCGTTTCTCCAAGCTAAAGAGCCCCAAGCACTTTAACCTTTCTTCATAGGGAAAGTGTTCCAACCCTTTTATCATTCTAGTTGCCCTTTTCTGAACTTTTTCCAATGCTATAATATCCTTTTTGAGGCATGGTGACCAGAACTGTATACAGTATTCCAAATGAGGTTGCACCATTGATTTATACAGGGGCATTATGATACTGGCTGATTTGTTTTCAATTCCCTTCCTAATAATCCCCAGCATAGCATTGGCCTTTTTTATTGTAGTCGCACACTGTGTTGACTTTTTCAGTGACTTATCTACTACAACTCCAAGATCTCTCTCTTGGTCCGTCTCTGCCAGTTCAGACCCCATCAATGTGTATTTATAGTTAGGATTTTTGGCTCCAATGTGAATCACCTTGCACTTGGCCACATTGAACCCCATTTGCCACGCTGATGCCAACTTGCACATCCTTGACAGATCCCTTTGGAGTGCCTCACAATCCTCCCTGGTTTTCACCACCCTGAACAACTTCATATCATCCGCAAATTTAGCCACTTCACTGCTTACTCCCAGCTCCAAATCATTAATGAACAAGTTAAAAAGCGTCGGACCCAGTACTGATCCCTGCACTACCCCACTGTGTACCACCCTCTGATAAGAAAATTGCCCATTTATACTCATTCTCTGTTTCCTATTAATTAGCCAGTTTTTGATCCACAAAACGGCTTGTCCCTTTATCCCGTGACTATTGATTCACAAAAAGATTTGTCCCTTTATCTCGTGACTATTGACCACCAATGTGTACCCCCTTCCCCTCATAAAAGATCCGCTGGCAGAGGCAGCCAAAAGGAAGATCTTTTCCAAACTGGATTTGAGAGATGCATACTTCCAAGTGCGCATCAGGGAAGGAGATGAATTTAAGACTACTTTTATGCCCTTTAGGAACTTTATCAAAAGCTTTCTGGAAGTCAAGGTAAACAACATCTTTTGGGTCCCCCTTGTCCACATGTTTGTTCACTCCCTCAAAGAACACTAACAGGTTAGTGAGACAAGATTTTCCCTACAGAGCCCATGCTGAGTCTGCCTCAATAGTTTTTGTTCATCAGTGTGCCTACTAATTCTTTCCTTAATAACAGTTTCCACCAACTTGCCCAGTATCGACGTCAGACTGACTGGCCTGTAATTTCCCAGATCTCCTCTGGAGCCCTTTTTAAAGATGGGAGTGGCATTAGCTACCTTCCAGTCCTCAGGAATGGAGGCAGATTTTGATGAAAGATTACATATTTTTGTCAGGAGATCCACAAGTTCACATTTGCGTTCTTTCAGAACTCTCGGATGTATGCCATCCAGGCCTGGTGATTTATCAGTTTTTAAGTTGTCTATCAGTCATTGGACCTCCTCTCTCATCACCTCAATCTGACTCAGGTCTTTCAACCCCCTTCCTGAAATGAGCGGTTCTGGAGTGGGCAAGCACTTCTCATCTTCCACAGTGAAGACAGACGCAAAAAATGCATTCAGTTTTTCAGCCATTTCCCTATCATCCTTCAGTACTCCTTTTACCCCTCAGTCATCCAAGGGCCCCACTGCCTCCTTGGCTGGTTTCTTGCTTCTAATATATTTGAAGAAAGTTTTATTGTTGGTCTTTATGTTTTTTGCTATATGCTCCTCATATTTCCTTTTTTCTGTCTGTTCACAGACTTGCATTTTATTTGCCCGAATTCAACTCACTATTGTTCTTTCTTGGACTTGCTGGTCTACAAGGCCACAAATGCAAGAGCAGTTACATAAGGACTGACTGTTTCCAAAGAAGTATCATAAAAAGAAAGAACATAATGTTGAGATGATCACGAACATGTCAATGGGTAAGGAAAAAGAAGTTTGTTTTAAATGAAAAGTAATAAATACGCTACATTCTTTTCTTCCATCCACTGTTGCCATCAGTTATAGAGAACATTTCCCACATACTATATATGTTTCTTGCATATACTAATGCCATTGGCTATACTTTCAGCTTTTTCTATTGTGCTTGTAACTGGACAGCATAGTAGCTAAGATACTGAGCTGTAAAGCAAATGCACAGTCCAAATCTCACCTCTGCTCAGTGGCATTAGGTAAACCAGGGCTCTTTCAGCCTCTCTCCCTCTACCCTTCAATACAGAACTAACAACATTGACCTATTTACCTTAGGGCTGTTGTAAGATTTACTGAAGTAATATACACAAAACACTTGGAACCCTATAAAGTTCTGTGTAAATGTTAAATATTATTTATATTTTTTTAAAGTAAGAGAGCAATGGCTAGCATATTTAATTCTGTGCTCCTCTTTAAGAGGCTCTGAGGCATATACAGAGCTCCCTGCATGCATAGGCTCTTGATGGAGTTCCATAAGACCAGAAGGGGTCCTGTTCTGTCCCACTGCACATAAAGAAGGTTCTCTGACATGCCAGATGTGGCTGCATGACTTGGCCCTTATTTGAAAAACAGTACTTGGGGATATTTCACCACTGTCTCCTCAAGGAATCCAAAAGAGACGCCTGGTATTTTTGTCCAAAGTTGCTCTTGCAGAGCTACTTCAATGATCAGGTACAGGGACGCACTTCTATTTCCAAAAAACAGCAGGAGATTGGAAGCTTTTATCTAGTGACCCTAATATAAAACTTGTCCATTGTCAAAGAGTGCAATGAAAACAAAATAGGGACTCTTGTTGTTTTATACAAGGAAGGCAAGGCTGTTACAGAATAAAGCCACTGAAAACCCGTCTTGAACACAAAAAGGGAATTCAGTCTCCTCCAAATGAAAACCCACGCCTGTTTCCCTGAGGTGACTCGCTCACAATGGAGAATGGATATATTTTCCTTTCAGCCCTAGAAGCTCATAGATATATAATCTTGAGCAGCAGAAAGTTTCTAGATATTTCATTTGGAACCAAGAATTAAAAGGACTGATACATATTCAACCACACCCAATGTAATTTTTGGGTCATTATCAGTAAGAACAGTTTCTGAAGAGTAAGGAGGCACGTGGTTGCTTAATAAGGGCATAATGTTGTTGTTCCTAAGAGTCACAAACATAGGGCACTTAAGCAAAACTTGGGCTGAATTCAGACTGGCAGTTTGCCCCAAGATAGGCATGTATCCACAACGTTCACGACCAGATTAAAGGGGTCGTTGTAAGAAAAAGTAGCATTTGATGTTTCTCACTGAATTCATTGTTGTATGTTTCCTACCCCGCTATGCGCTTGCGTAGGTATGCAGGCAGAAACGTGGGAGCTTCTTCCCTGCCGCTTCTCCTTATCACGGTGGCCTTGAATGTAGGCTTTGGGCTATTCTTGTGTAGATGAGAATTTTCCAGTCCTGGGAAGGCAAGGGGAGGGGGAGTAATCTCCCGCTCATAAAGTATTTCTCCCGCCGGGAGTTCCCGCGCGAGTGCTCAAGTTCTATTTGCTAGGCGCTTCATTGCATCACACTATAAGTTAGCTTGCTTTGCTTTGCCCCCTATTCCTGACAATGACCTCCTACTGTGGGTTTATAGCAAGATAATCCAATAAACCTTTCTTTGTGCAAGAATGACTGGATCTACTTGATTTTCAAAACCTGACAGAAATTGTCAGGAATCATCATCATTCCCACTACCGTCAGTTTCCGCCGTCTACCAAGATGAGCGGAGCGGGTACGGGAGCCACGGGAGCAGCTGCGGCGGCTACCAGTCCGGGAGCCACAGGCGCAGCGACAGTATCAACTACTCCAGGGGCCACGGGAACTGCAACGGCGGCAGCCATTACGGGAGCCACAGGCGCAGCGGCGGCGGCCGCTACCTTAGGGGGCACGGTTCCTGTCACCACTGTGGCGGCCGCAGTGGTCACCCTCCCGACCACCACTACTGTGCCGGTGACTACCACCACAGTTTTGATCGCACCAGCATCACAATCGGGAGCCGGAGTGTTGACCCCGCCAGTTCTAAGCACACTGGGGATTCAGTACGCTCTCCCAGTCTACAGCCCGGCCGGGCACCTGCCGTCTCAAGGAGGAGCGCTTCCCCGAACCTATGTTCCTGGAGTCCCAACGCCATGGGACAAAGGGGTGACCTATCGTAGGTCACGCGATTGGTCAAAGAACCTGTTGGATACTACCCAGTCGACATGGACTTTGCCGGGGAGCCAAAGCCGAGACAATTTGATTGATCCCAGAGGCAGTTTTGGACTTCCCCAGGGGAGAGTACCTCGAGGTTCTCCCAGAACTGGGTCGGGGCCAGATACCGACGCTCGCATGGACTCTATCCAAGAGGACACCCGACGTCTGGTGAAGGACATGAGCAAGCTAATGCAATCCCTACCACAGATGATGGACCAAGCTATTCGGGCGCATCCGCTGACACAGCCTAGGCCAGCACCAGCCCCGGCGCCACCGTTGATGCCGGGACGACCACCTCCTCCTCCTCCGGGCCCGAGGCCAGGTCAACCAGCACCTCCGGGTCCAGGACCGGCTCAACCAGCACCTCCGGGTCCGGGACCGGGCCAGCCGGCACCAGCTCCGCCTCCACCAGCCGGGCCAGCACCAGGTCCAGGGCCAGGCCAACCAGGGCCACTCCAGCCGCCTGCGGCACCGCCGCCCCAACCACCGGCTCCGGTCCCTCTTGTGCAGCCGATCCCGGTTATGGCTCAGGCCCCCCAGTAATCCGACCTAAGGATATGCTTGAAATCACATTTGATGGAGATCCAGAGACTGTGTCTTTTTTCATATTGCAAGTCGGAAAATTTGTCCAAAGATGGGGCCATATTTTCCCAGATGAAGAACAGCAGGTGGAGTTTATCGCATCCAGATTCCGAGGGAGTGCGACAAGCTGGTATGTTGCTCTCCATGATCTGGAGGCTGCGGAGCTGGGGAATGTAGATGACTTCATGTGGGCTTTGAGAAACCGCTTCGAGGATTCGGGGGCGGCGGAAAAGGCAGAAGCTTTCCTTCGTACCTTCAGACAAGGTAAACTCTCAGTGCGAGAGTATTCCAGGGAGTTTCAAAGGCATGCTGTGAAAATTCGGGATTGGACTGATGCGGTTCTGGCCCAACAATATCGAATGGGTCTAGCAGTAGACATCCGCAATAACATCCTCAGCTCTCAGCAGCCTCGTACCCTCCAGGGTTGGATGGAGGAAGCCGAAAAAGCCGAGAGTCGTCTACGCATGATGAAACTGGACTCATCGTTCGGTTACCACCGTCAGAGTCCGACGGCGGGCCAAGCCAAGTCCAAACCGACAACCACCCCAAGTGGAATGAGGGATCAGCGTATGCGGCAGGGACTCTGCCTGCGATGTGGGGAAAAAGGACACTTCGCAGCTGCTTGCCCGAAAGGAGACCCCAATCGGGCCCCACAACAAGAAGAACCCAGAAGATGGATGAACCCCACCCCGAAGAAAGGCACAGCAAAACCACGCAACCCACGGGCCCTTTTCGCGGGGCCGGACCAACTGGATAACTTCTTGCTGGAGGAAGAGAATGAGGTGCAGGGAAATGAAATGGTCCTGTTTGTGAATGGCGCTACACAACAGGACCCAACAACTGAGGCGCCTAAACTGGTGAGCAATTACCCCTCTCTCTTCTTTGTGACTGTCCTAGTAATGAACCCAGCAATGATGACCCACATTCGGGTTCGAGCCCTCATTGACTCAGGGTGTGGGAGGGACCTCATAAACCCGTCTATGGTGGTAGGGCTAGAGGCAGCCGTGGTCAATTTGAAAGACCCAATAACTTTTACACAGATGGATGGGTCTCCAATGAAAGAGCCATGCCGTTTTGAGACTGTCCCGCTAAGAATAGGCATTGGTGCCCACTGGGAACTACGTTCATTTGTGATAGCTCCTCAAGCCCAATTTCCCTTAGTATTGGGTAGCCCTTGGTTGCATGGACACAACCCTTACATTCTATGGGAAGAGGGGGATGTTCAATTTATCTCACCGAAATGTGCTGAACACAAATGGGACCCAGGGTGGGGAAACATTCCCTGCAATGAACCTCCACGCGCTTGCTTAGCAACGGAGGACATGAACCGCATCCCTAGGGATTACCGGTATTTGACGAGGGTTTTTGAGGAGGAGGAGGCGGATGAACTACCCCCCCACCGCAACTCTGACTGTGCTATTGAAATTCTGCCGGGGCAGAAATTGCCAAAAGGGAAAATTTATGCCATGAGTCCTGGTGAGAAGCAAGAACTGCGCCGCTTTATTGATAAAAATCTGGCTCGTGGATTTATCAGACCAGCGTCGTCCCCGTTTGCAGCACCTGTATTGTTCTGTAAAAAGAAAGATGGGGGGCTCAGACTCTGCACGGATTACCGGGGTCTTAATGCAGTGTCTGCAACCAATGCCTACCCAATGCCCCTCATCAAAGACTTATTGGCAGAGGTGGCAAAAGGGAAAGTGTTCTCTAAACTGGATTTGAGAGATGCCTATTTTCGAGTTCGCATCAGAGAAGGGGATGAGTACAAAACTGCATTTAATACCCCGCTGGGGCAATTTGAATATCGGGTGATGCCATTCGGTTTACAAGGGGCACCAGGGGTCTTCATGAACTTAATCAATGAGGTCCTACACCCCTACTTATTCAAGGGGGTGGTCGTTTACTTGGATGATATCTTGGTCTATACCCCAGATCTAAAATCCCACACCATACTCATGCGAAAAGTACTGGAAAGGCTTTTAGACAACAAACTATTTGTGAAACTGTCAAAGTGTGAATTTCATCAGGAATGTATTGACTTTCTGGGGTACCGCATATCCTCTGAGGGGTTGGAAATGGACCCAAAGAAGGTCCAGGATGTTGTAATGTGGGAGCCCCCAAAAACCAGACGACAGCTCCAAAGTTTTCTCGGTTTCGCCAACTTTTACCGTCAATTCTTACCCCATTTTGCCCAAGTTGCCCTTCCCCTTACCGAACTTCTAAAAACTAAGGGGAAGGGATCCAAGGCTTCAATGCCGGGGGCCCCTTTGAACTGGACGCCTCAGTGTCAATATGCATTTGATCAATTAAAACGGCTGTTCACGTCTGAGCCAATACTAGCACACCCCGATGAGACAAAGAAATTTGTGGTCCAAGTTGACGCATCAGATACTGCTATGGGTGGGGTGATTTTACAAGAGAACGCGCAGGGACAGCTACAACCCCTAGCTTATGTTTCAAGAAAATTCAATGATACCGAAAGGTTCTGGCCCATTTGGGATAAGGAAGCTGCTTCTATACGCTTAGCATTAATCACATGGAGGCATTGGTTAGAGGGTTCCCAAGTACCGTTTGAAATATGGACTGATCATAAAAATCTTGAGGTACTACGGAAACCCCGAAATTTAAATGCTAAACAATTCAGGTGGGCTGAGTTCTTCTCCAAGTTTCAATTTACTCTTCACCACTTTCCAGGGAAGGCTAATCACCTGGCGGATGCTCTTTCCCGTCTTCCCCAACATTTCAGTAAGAGGGTGGAGGTACAAGAGTCTATGTTTACCCCAGAACAACTGGTTGGTGCAGTTGTAACCCGCAAAGCCAAACGAGCCTCAGAGAATCTTATCCAAACCTTACCCTGGGAGAAACAATTCCTCACTGACATCACCCCGCAAGAAACGAGTGAGTTGCGAGGCAGGGATGATGTGAGATGTGAACCAAACGGTTGCTGGTTTAAGGGGAATAAGATGTTTGTTCCTGCCGCCACTCGATCCCAAATGTTGCAAACAGTTCATGACTCAAAATCTGCAGGGCACTTCGGATATGTGAAATCCTTAAAACTTCTGCAGCGTGGGTTCTGGTGGCCCCAAATGAAACAGGAGCTATCACTCTATATACAGTCATGCCCAACATGCAACCGTTGTAAAAACCGACCGGGGAAACCTCCAGGTCTCCTACAGCCTCTCCCCACCCCGACCCGACCCTGGGAAGTAATTTCGATGGACTTTATCACTGATCTTCCCCCTTCTAGACAGATGACGGTCATTTGGGTGGTAGTAGACTTGTTCTCAAAGCAAGCACATTTTATACCGTTCCCCGGTTTGCCTACTGCCAGGGCGTTGGCTAAGGCATTCCTTCAACACATTGCCAGACTACATACATTACCACTGAAAATAATATCCGATAGGGGAAGTCAGTTTGTTTCTAAATTGTGGTCGGAATTAATGACCCTCATGGGTATTGAACGTGCTCTCAGTACTGCCTATCACCCTGAAACGGATGGGCAAACGGAGAGAGTAAACCAGACATTGGAGCAATACCTGAGATGTTTTTCTAATTATCAACAAGACAATTGGGTTGATTTACTGCCATTAGCGGAGTTTGCATACAACAATTCATGGCACGCTTCAACGAAGATGTCACCATTCAAAGCGGCCATGGGTTATGACAGCCCCCTCTTCCCTTCTTGCAGCCGGGGGAAGGGGTGGGGAAAGCTTCAGTATGGTGTAAAACGTTTCGCGAGTCTTGGCCCCTAATTATTGAGACTTTGAATGAAGCCAAGGCACAGTACAAGAAACAAGCAGATAAAAAAAGGGCAGGGGGATGGAATCTTAAACCAGGGGACTCTGTCTATCTATCTACAAAAAACTTAAAGTTGCAGCAACAGTCCAGAAAACTGGCTTGGAAATTTATTGGTCCTTTCAAGGTGTTAAGATGTATAAATCCAGTGACTGTTCAGCTAGATCTGCCTAAGTCTCTTAAAGCTATACATCCGATTTTCCATTACAGCCTCCTCAAACCTGCGTTACCCCCGACTAAATGGCAAACTACGATGCCGGAGCCTCCCCCCCCTCTGATGATTGATGATGAGGAACACTACGAGATTGCGGATATCCTTGACTCTAAGATTTTACGTGGACAACTTATGTACCTGATCCAATGGGTACATTTCGGGCCCCAACATAAAGAATGGGTGAAAGTTTCCGATATCAATGCACCTGAACACTTGCGAAACTTTCACAATCGATACCCTCACAAACCCGGGGGCCCACGTTCTCTCCTTCCTAAGTGGCGGGTGGGTGGTGTTTTGGGAAGGGCAGAATGTAAGAAAAAGTAGCATTTGATGTTTCTCACTGAATTCATTGTTGTATGTTTCCTACCCCGCTATGCGCTTGCGTAGGTATGCAGGCAGAAACGTGGGAGCTTCTTCCCTGCCGCTTCTCCTTATCACGGTGGCCTTGAATGTAGGCTTTGGGCTATTCTTGTGTAGATGAGAATTTTCCAGTCCTGGGAAGGCAAGGGGAGGGGGGGAGTAATCTCCCGCTCATAAAGTATTTCTCCCGCCGGGAGTTCCCGCGCGAGTGCTCAAGTTCTATTTGCTAGGCGCTTCATTGCATCACACTATAAGTTAGCTTGCTTTGCTTTGCCCCCTATTCCTGACAATGACCTCCTACTGTGGGTTTATAGCAAGATAATCCAATAAACCTTTCTTTGTGCAAGAATGACTGGATCTACTTGATTTTCAAAACCTGACAGTCGTTCACACAGGCACATCTGTCCGGTGTTCCCCACCCGTAGTCAACCCATCATGTACTGCTTTGCTCCTGTGTTTAAAAGATACCTGGTGAAAATGGTAGCAAATCCCGGAGAGTGCATTCATCCCACGGTAATAATGTCTGCCGGGTGTTTCTGTTCAAGGTGCACTTGATTGCCTGGAGAAGCAGCAGTGATATGATTGGATGTGCTCCGCTCTACCACCCAATGCAGTGCTGGTGCAACAAGATCCTCCCCAAATCACCCTGATGCGCTTATGCATATGAGCGCATATGTGAACATAGCCAAATTACCAGGGAAAAGCCATTTACAGCCATGCCTCCAGGCCAGCAGTCTGAATGCTCCCTTGTGCCTCCTCTTGGTATGCTCCCGCATCAGTCAGCACAGTGTGACCAGGAAAACTGGAATAGTTTTTTTCGGGGCTTTTTTTGCCACAGCTCGTTCCTGCTTCAAACTGCCAGTCTGAACTCAGCCTTGGAAAGGCATATCAATCATCTGGAGGCCACAAGGGCAGATTCTGTCAGAAGATACCTTGCCAGCATTAATTAATTTATTAATTATTTTATGGCACTGTGTGTAGAATAGATAGGAGGTCCTAAGATTGTCTGGCAGCCAGAAGTTCTAGTTCTTTTTGTGTTATGCACCACTAGGTGCATAAGCTAGACTCATTTTGAAGGAAGAGACATTTCAGAGGTGGTTTGCCATTGCTTGCCTCTGTGTAGCAACCCTAAGATTCCTTAGAAGTCACCCTTCCAAATACTGACCAAGGCCAACCTTGTTTAGCTTCTGAAATCTGATGAGATCAGGCAAGCCTCGGCTATCCAGGTCAGGGCACCTTGCCAGCATAGCAGCCCTGTAAAACCATGGAAGGAATGATGTTCAACCTAGCAAACAAGAATGCCCTGCAAAACTGTGGAACTGAGAGATAATAGAAATAAGAGGGTAGTACATCAGAGGGGAGATGCCATAAAACAAAGAAGAACAAACATGGAGGAGGGGGAGGAGGAGGGGAAATTGGATTTATACCCCGCTCTTCACTCAGAGTCTCAGAGAGGCTTAAAAACTCCTTCCCCTTCCCCTTCCCACAACAGATACCCTGTGAGGTAGTTGGGCTGAGAGAGCTCTTTCGAGACCTGCTCTTTCAAGGACAGCTCTGACAGAACTATGGCTTTCCCAAGGTCATCCAGCAGCTGTGAGTGGAGGAATGGGGAATCAAACCTTGTTCTCCTAGATTAGCGTCTGTGCACTTAACCACTACACCAAACCACTACACCAAAAACCAACCACCTCCCTGAACCCAGAAAAATAGTATGTCCCATGGAATTTGGCCTTTCCACAAAGTGCTGCTTTTCTGTGTGCAAGAGAATTCCCCATCCATAGCTTGAAGTGGTATAACCCCCAAAAGGCTTTACCCCTTAATTCAGTTACTTGCATGAACTGGCCCCTAAATCCACATTTCCAGATTCTGGGCTCTTACTGGAAATCTGCCATACTAGAGGAAGCATAAAAATCTAGGTTCTTACACTATTTTTTGCCTGCTGGTAGCACCCATCAAAAACATATAGGTGTCCTCCAAAACTATCCTGTGCTGGGCCTGACTTGGTTGGTATGTTAGCCAAATTACCTTATTTTATTATTAAATGTGGGGAATTATGAATTATTAAATGGCAACAGGCATTAATTATAGGATGATAACCCATGTATACCAGAGTTTGAATTCCCAGTCCCCAGCAATAGACGCTGAGGCTGGATTACTAAAGCAGTGATTTCTTTACTAAAGGATTCTCACACATACTAATATAAATCAAGCACACACACACAAACCATACAGAACTAGGAATTTAGATAGAAAGGTACAGAGACATTTGTATTAGCAGGAAGTATCATTGGTGGGGTGATACTTTACTGTCTGGTGAGGCGAGTTGACTCTGCAGCAAAAAGGGATAAAAATATGGGAAGGGGTCATGAGTTGACCAGCAATACACATGGAAAGTTCCAAACAGCACTAAGAATGGAACCAGCAAGATAGGGTGTGGTTAGGAGAGGCAAAGCAAGAGAGACAGCAATGGCTGAATGCTCTCTTTTTATACCTATAATGGGACCTGAGGCAGTTGCCTGTTGTCATATGGTCCCCGAGAAATATTAACCAAAAACTTTATGAATAGGGCAGAAAAGGGTTTAATGGTTGGGCAATTGCAGGTAATGGCTTGGCTAGGAGTGACCCCTCTTAGGAGAATGGGAAAAACAAAGGAGAAATGGAAGAGAACCAATCAGGTTGCAGGACCAGTACTTTGGGTTAAGGACCAGATGCTTGACAGCTGCATTATCTTGATGGGTGGCAGGAAGACTTGATGGCTTGCTGCTGTCGTTATTGGGCACATCCATTTGTTGTAGTCTGGAGAGGAATGCATGCTTCTTTTGGTGATGTGAATACATGGAGGCAGGGGGAATGCCTGTGTGATGGAGAAGGGGCTTATTCATGGTATCTGTGCAGGAACATCTTGTCCTTTTTGTAGAGCATGGCTTCCACCTGTGATCTGCTGCTGTGTCTGCATGTATGGAGGTCAGAGCTGCTGGTCTGCATTCTGATGCTAGAGATGCAGGAGCAAGAGGTTTCTTGTAGTCCAGGAGTCCATTTCTGGTCTGGCATGCTGCTTAGGTGCAAGGCTCCCCTTGGCTAAAGCACATCCCTTTAATTCAGTATAAAGGTACTGTTTTGGGGCTACAGTATTGTCCATTGCCCTGATACACTCTTTTTACAGTACAGCAAGGCAGTCATATTTAAGAGTCTGTAGTAATGCCATTTGAAGTCACTGCTTGGCAACAGGTATCTCATACAAACCAAGGATGGGATCCTATTAGCTTTTCTGCTTCCTCTCACATGATTCCACTTCTCAGTATAGGCCTCATTCTAAGGGGCTTTTGTTCATACAGATCTTTTGTTCCCCAGCATAGCTTTTTCAGGGGTCAAACAGGGTTTCTCCCCTTTCACCAGTAGAAAAGTGGGTAGGATGGAACTCTAAGAGAGCAGTCCAGAGACCTTTGTTCCTAAATCTAGTAACCACAATGAGATGAGAAACATCAATATGTGGCCATGGACATATAATATAGGCTACTCTTTCACCCCAGATCTTTTGAATGACTACTCCCAAGATGAAATATATAGGAGGGGAGAAGTGGGTGAGCTTTACAACTGCCCTTCTCTGGAACTAGGGATGGAGGAAGACTGAGGTGTTTTAGCCTTTTCAACCCTCTATGCAATCTTACGCCAATCTGTTTGCTTTCCATAAACAAACTTCAGAGGTTGGGGAGCCAATTTCCTCCCTGAAAATGACCATCGCCCTTTAATAATTTGGAACAAGCAAAATCTATATGATGTTGGAATTAGCAATAGTATCATCTTTTAAAATCAGGGAAAATTAAATGTATAAATGTACCTCTGAAGCAGCAAAGCTGCTTTCCAATTACATCAGCTCCTGGTAATGATGGCATTACAGGTTCCATAAAATCCACAAAACATCTCAATTTGCACTTGAACTGTAACATTTAATTCCTGCCAGGCTGTGAGGCTTTGTGAAGAAGGATGAAACCCTCCCCATGTTAACCTTGAAATGTCAAGGTTTCTTCAGAATCAGATCGGTCCTTCTCTTCTTGTACTCCCCCCTCCCTCCAAACAACCAAGAAGATCAGTACATCACATTCAAGAAGGATGAACATGAAATTGATTACTCCAGCTTTGTTCAAAGAATAATCCAATTATTTTTCAGGTCTTCCTGGAATTTCCATTGCAAAATTAAAATTCTTCTATAAGATTATCATCAGGGTTATTGAACACAGATGATGCCTGAGTTTAGAAAGAAATTCACAAGTTGAATATGAAAATTATCACCAAATAGTTAATCTTGGCCCACAACATTTGAACTCCCTAGATGAGATGGTAGGAGATGAACTACCACTTCTCCTCAACTCCCCTTTCCTTCACTTAACTTGCAAATATAGATTCAGTTCACCCCAGGGATGCACCTGCATTCTGTCGTGGAAGTTCCTACAGGAGCACTTGTTATAACAGTATGCAGGCAGCCTGATTCTGGTCTGTACCACTGCAGAGAGTGGATGGGCTGCTGCTTTCTTCCCTCCAATGCTGTTTTTCCAGCCCAAAAAAGCAGTTGGCAAAAATCTCAGCAAATAATGTCTCCTCAGCAGTATTTTGGGTTGTGAAAATGGTATGTGTGGGAGCAGGGGTCTTTTCATAGAAAAACAGCTGCAAGAGCTCATAAGCGTATGGTATGCTAATGAGCTGTTAGGCTATTAGCATATACCACGCCCCCTAACATCACTGGAAGTGATGTCAGAAGGGGAAGCAAAAGGGGGGGAGGCATCTTCAAAAGCCTCCCCTTCCCTTCCCCAGCTGGTCTGCGTGGGGGGGCTAAAAGAGAATGGGGTTAAAGTTTAAACTCCTTCTCATGAGAGTTGGGCCACAGAAGGAGAAAAGAGGGAAGGAAAGAGAGAGAGTAGAGAGAAGGAAAGAAGGAAGGAAAGAGGGAAAGAAAGAGAAGGAAAGGGGAGGGAAAGAAAGAGAGGGAAGAAGGAGGGAAACAGGGAAACAGGGAAAGGAGGAAAAAAGAGAAGAGAAGAAGGTGGGAAAGAAAGAAAGAGAGAAGAGAAGAAGGAGGGAAAGAGGAAAAAGAGAGAAGGAAAGGAGGGAATGAAAGCAATTCGGCGGCAATTCGGCCCCATTATATCCTATGGACCATTGAAGTCAATGGTGAAAACATAGGGTATATTCTGGGGGCTGGAGGGGAGGGGATTTGAGGGAGAGGCTCCAAACTCACTTTTTTCCCACCATAGAGAACAATGGAGGGAATGGGGGCAACCTGTTTGGGGGCCCATAGAATTGGACCCCCTGATCCAAAGTTCTTGAAACTTGGTGGGTATCTTGGGAAGAGGCTCCATCAGCTACCCTGTGAGTTTGGAGCCTCTCCCTCAAACCTCCTCCCCTCCAGCCCCCAGAACATATCTTATGTTTTCACCATTGACTTCAATGGCCAATAGGATATAATGGAGCTGAAATTGACATTCGGCTGCCTGAAAGACTCCCCGGGAAGCGGGCTGGGGGCAGGGCTTGGCTTCTGAGCTCCTGGAGCTGTGCTCCAGTGCACTCCCCCCCAAAAAAGACCCCTGTGTGGGAGAGAGGCAGGGGACCATCCTCCCCCCCACACCATAGTGATCCTGTCTCAAATTGAGACCCAAAGTGCTGTTAAAAGGAGTTAGGATCAGAATCATAGAATCACAGAGTTGGAAGGGATCTCCAGGGTCATTTAGACCAACCCCCAGCTCAATGCAGGAAATTCACAAATACCTCCCCTCCACACCTGCAGTAACCACTGTTCTACACCCAGAATATGACAATAAACCTCCAGGATCTCCAACCAAACTGGCCTGGAGAGAAATTGCTTCCTGATCCCCAAATGGTGATCAGCATTTCCCTGGGTATATGAAAGTGCCACAAGAACTAAGCACTGAGGCAACCCTTCCTGCCCTCCAACTCATGATCTGCCTAAGTTCACACAATCAGCATCGCTGACAGATGGCCATCTAGCTTCTGTTTGAAAACCTCCAAAGAAGGAGAGCTCACCACTTCCTGAGGAAGCCCATTCCACTGAGGAACCACTCTAACTGTCAGGAAGTTCTTCCTAACGTTTAGCCGAAAACTCTTCTAATTTAATTTCAACCCATTTGTTCTGGTCTGACCTTCTGTGGCAACAGAAAACAATTCCATAACATCCTCTATATGACAGCCCTTCATATCACCTCTCAGTTGTCTCCTCTCCAGGCTAAACATACCCAGCTCCTTCAACCTTTCCTCAGAGGACTTGGTCTCCAGACCCCTCACCATCTTCATTGCCCTCCTCTGGACACATTCCAGCTTGTCTACATCCTTCTTAAATTGTGGTGCCCAGAACTCAACACAATACTCAAGGTGAGGTCTAACCAGAGCAGAGTAAAGTGGTACCATCACTTTGTGTGATCTGGACACTATACTTCTTTTGATACAGCCCAAAATTGTATTTGCATTTTTAGCAACCACATCACTCTGCTGACTCATGTTCAGTGTATAGTCTACTAAGACTCCTAGATCCTCTTTGCACATACTACTGCCAAGACAAGTCTCCTATAATTTATGCATTTGATTTTTCCTACCTAAATGCAGAACTTTACATTGATCCCTATTTAAATTCATTTGATTTGTTTTAGTCCAGTTTTCCAGCCTGTCAAGATCACCCTGTATCCTGACCCTGTCTTCTACTGCATTTTCTGCCCTTCCCAATTTAGTATCATCTGCAAATTTAATAAGCATTCCCTCTATCCCTTCATCCAAATAATTGATAAAGATGTTGAACAAAACAGGTCCCAGGACAGATCCTTGAGGCACTCCACTTGTCACTTCTCTCCAAGAGGATGAAGAACCATTCACAAACACTCTTTCGGTGCGATCTGTCAATCAGTTACAGATCCACCTAACAGTCACCTAAAGTTCTCCAGAGGGAGTTCGCTCTACAAAATGGAGAAGTTACCAGGGCAAAATCAGGGACAGTTTGGCCCTAAGACCCACCTTTCTTTTTCTTAATACCACCTGTTTTGCAAGACAACCACCACCAGAGAATTTGGCAAAACGTAAGCCCATTAAAATGTGTTTAAGGAATTTTATTGGATTGTGACCTCTGTGTGCATACCAGGTCCTGGGGGATAAAGACCAGGAATTAGGCTATTGTAGTACAATTGATTTGAGCCAAACACAAGCCTGAGCATAGCAAAGTATTTTGATAACTGGGAAAGATAATCTAGAATATATACCATCATATAGACAGTAAACTGGTAACAGGAACAGGGTTTTCAAAGGAGATGATAACTTGTAGTCAGACTGACAAGTGTAGTACTTAGCATTTTGGAAACTGACCACTGTATGCTCAATACTTTATAACAGTTTGAGAAGTTTAAAACTCATTTGAGATCACTATATAAGAAATCTTTGACATCTGAGCCATTCATTGTTCATAGTGTAACCTTGAATAACTCAAAGTATCTCTGCTTTTGTCCTCTACTTGTAAAATGGAGATAAAATTATTTCAGATTAAGAGCCAGTACGATATTGTGGGTTCCATGCTGACCTGCTTGCAGTATGATATTATGGAGTCCTTACAGACATGCTAGGTTTCCCTGTAGCTCATTCCTTTGAAGAGGAAGTGGTGCACACAGGATTAACTTCTGTCTGGCATCACTTAGATTCCAGGTTTAGGGACTAGTTTTAATATCTCATGTGTCCCATTAGTCCTTCTAATTCTGGAAATAAAGAACCAGGAAGTAGTGGCATAGCGCTGAAGTGTACAAAGCATCTTCATTCCATAGCAACAACATAAATCTGTGACTACAGGGTGGAGCATAATCTATCCAAAGAATATTGCAATATTAGCCCATGGCAACCATTGCACTGCAGGACTTAAGTGCATATTTTTGAAAATGAACTAATCTCTCCTTATATATAAAAGAATTTTGGTGTCTCACCTACACACGCTCCTGCAGCCTTTGGCTCCATCACCTGCCACTCTGAAGGATCCCCTGGCTGCATTGGCTGACTCCCTTGCTGCCGTCCTGCCCACAGAGGTGGCCCCCAGCATCTCTGGCTCACTGTGCTCTGAGCCAACTGACAGGATGGACGCTCCAGTGGCCGGAGGGTGATCACGCCAACTGGGAGACATGGGGAAGAGGAGCAAGAGACCAGAGATGTTCAGAAATGCCATGGCCGAGGAGGCGGGAGCAGCAGCTGCTGCTGCAGCAGGAGGCTGCCCCTCTGCCGGCAGCTCTGTCATTGTCCCGCTTTGCCAAACCAGCTCTGATGCTGCTCTGTGCTGCACCCCACTGCCACCATCAAAACCACCACTGAACACACTGTGAGGCCTCCTTGATGCAGGCCTACCACACCAAATGCCTCCTTCTGTCTGACGCCGGTGCCGGGGGCCAGGACACCAGCAGCAGCGGAGTGGTGGTGCTCTACCCACTGCTGGGCCTGGGGGATGAGGCCGCCATCACACCTTCTTCTCCAGAGGGAGGGGCTGGCAGGTGTCAGCCCAGCTAGAGCTCATTGGATTTGTTTCCGCAATGGGCCTTATTCCTAGTCTCCCCATATTTCCTTTATGGTAATGTTGTTTCTGTAGTAATCTTGAAAGCCCTTTGACTGTTGGCTTTGACATAGCTTAGTTTTCTGATCTGAGAATGCAGATCTTACCTGGCTGCTGGTGGGAGGGAGTCCTCTTCTTCTCTGTGCAAAGCACACATGCAACAATGATGTCACCCAGAAGTGACATCCTTGCACAATGCACATTGTGGGGGGATGCTCTAGCATTTGAGAAAAAAACTCTATGGTAATTGTAGGCTGAGTTCAGACTGGCAATTTGCTGCGGGAGCCAGTCACGGCAAAAAAGCCCTGGAACAAACTGTTCTGGGGTTTCCCATTCACACAGTCTGGACTGCTGTGGGAGCATACTGGGAGGAGGCATGCCGGAGCATTCAGACTGCTGTCCTGGAGGCACACTGTATTTAGCATTTCCCCATTAATTCAGCTGTGGGTGTATGGGTATATGTGCGCATGAGTGCTCATGCACATAAGTGCCTTTTTGCTGATTGGGGGAGGACCCCGAGCACTGGCACTACATTGGGTAGTAGAGTTGAGCATGGCCAATCATACCGCTGCTGCCTTCTGCCCAATGTGGGTTGCTCCTGGCTTATTGGCGGAGTGTTCATACTTCCAGGAAGCAGACAAACAAGGGACACAGGTGCTCTTTGGGGATTTGCTACTGCTTTTATGAGGTATCTATTAAATGCGGGAAGAAAGCAGAATAGCCTGGGTTGCCTATAGGTGGGGAACGCCAGGTAGATGTGCCTGTGTGAACACCCCCTTTAATGAGGTTTTAAAGAGTCGCTGAAATGGGGCTCTGCTGGGGCAAATTGCCAGTCTGAACTCTGCCATAGAGTGTTTTCTCAAACACTAGAGTGTCCCCCCTCAACATGCCCTGCATGATAATGTCACCTCCGGGTGGCGTCATCATGCTGGGCACATTGGCACAGATGGGACTGTTCAGGGATGGGGCTCCCCTGCCATACGGCTGGGCTGTGGTGGATTAGGGCACCTGAAAGTTGGTAACCCCCTGCCCCTGTTGGGGGATGGCAACCTTAAGGTATTTGCTGAGTGTCTCAGAGTTGTCAACTCTAGGTTGGGAAGTTCCTGGAGATTTTGGGGCTGTAGCCTGAGGAGTGCAGCATTTAGAGAGGGGAGGGACCTCAGTGGGTTATAATGCCCTAGAGTTCATCCTCCACAGTAGCCATTTTCTCCAGGGAACTGATCTCTGCAATCTGGAAATCAGTTGTAATTCTAGGAGATCTCCAGGCCCCACCTGAAGGTTGGTATCCATATTTCGGCCACTACATTGAATTCATGATGAAACGGGCTCCCAGCATTGATCTACTAATTTGCTTTGCTTTGTCATGGGCAAGAAATGGAGAAGAGCAGACACGTTTCTTTGGCTGTTGAGCTATTCCAATAGCCCTTGCAATATTCTCCCTGATGACCACAGCTGGAAAACTCCCAGAAATCGTCACCCTGGCCCCTAACAATGTTATGATAGCACTAAACATTTTTATATTTTCTCAGTTCTTTACAGAGCTTGCTGTCTGAAATGCTGGTGCTTAGGAATAGGAGTCCGAATCTGGGCCTAATTGCTTCTGATAGTCACAAAAGATCACTTAAACCCAAATGAGGCTAAATGTTGACTCCAACAATGTGTCCAGATCCTCAGTCCTCCCCATGAAGAGACAACCTCCCTCTGCTTAGAAGCCACATGATGGGATTTTATCTCTTTTTATCCAAGGAGGAAGTAAAATGGATTGCTTAGGGAAACTATTGCTCCCCTTTTTCTGCAGCATTTGAAAATGGGATGAGGAAAGCAAAAAAGAAAAATGATAGAAAAGGGCAGTGAAATACAATAAGCATGCTAGAGCAGAGTTGAGTGACCTAATAAAAATTCTGAATAGCCAGATGAGGTAATAAATGGCTGCTTGCTTGACCTCTGAGCACAAATGGTGAATTAACCGACAAGCAGAAGGTTAAAGACCTTTGCTCCTGGCTGATACATCCTGTTTATTCTGCCACACTCTCTGTTTTTGTTTCCATCACTCTGCAACTTTTCTTGTTTCAAGGCTAGATACAATTTAGTGCACTTATGTGGCTTTATAATACGATAACCCAAAAGCTGTAGTGAGGCAAATTAACCCCCAAATTCTAAGGATTTAGGGATTAAGGACTGACTGTCCCATTTCTGGATGGAAAGGTGTGGTAAAACTATTTCAATAAATGCCTTTATCTGCTTGAGATGTTTTGAGCCTTCATAGAAGAAGGCTTAGAGAAAACCAATTTTACTATGGAAGCATTCAATGCTATAGATCTATGTAGTCTCATGAAATTCTCCACTGTCAAATTTCTTTGTCAAATTTGACTATTCTGCTCACATTCATAGGACATCAAAATGGACTGGAATGTACTTTCACACATCCATTTACCATACCTTGTCACATAAAGAATGATACATATTTTAACTGAAACTCCCCCCCCAAAAAAAAAAAATTAAAAAGAAATGTGGAAGGCCAGAAAAGGAATGTGCCATCGAGTCACAACAAACTCATGGTGTCCCCCATCCACAGGACATTCCAGGTAAGAGATAAGCAGAGGTGGTATGTCATTACCTTCCTCTTCATAGCAACCCCGGTCTTCCTTGGTGGTCACCCATCCAAGTATTGACTGTGGCTTACCCTGTTTAGCTTCAGACACTGAAGGGTCCAGACTAAACTGGGCTATGGAAAACCTATGTGCAGATAATCAGATTTACAATCATGGGATGAAGCGAGGGGAAATAATTCATTCCTAATTCTGTCTGGATGCAGGTGACCTTAGGATATTTTCCAAAGAAAAAATATCATTTTCTTTGGAAAAGACATGAATGATTGGCCCCACACATGTGGCTAGATCATTTAAACATCCTCTTAGGCACATAGGAGCTATACACTAATAATCAGCCCCTTCAAATCTGGGAGAATGTCTACAAGACATCACAGAACTATTCTACCACAGATTTTGTAATGTATCTGTACCTGATAACCGATGAAATCATTATCAGTTGTCAGGATGACAAGGTGATCTGCAGTGCTATCCTAAACAGTATTAAACCTTTCTAAGTCCATTGACTTCCATAAGCTTAGAAGTGTATAATTCTTGTTAGGAAATCCTGTAAAGGACACAGAGTGGGGAGAGTTTACCCTGGGGTAATTTGGTAATATGCACAGGGGTAATCTGGAAACATGCTGAAGCAAATGGAGTATTGAACTCATTTTGATTCCATTCATTCATGCAACACAGTTAATTCTTAATAGTATTGTTCTTGAGCATGAATAAAGCTTTTTGTCCTTGAAATTAGCGTAAATGCCAGTAAATGGGTTTAAGCTTATATTAACATTTCTGTAATTGGCCTCAGTTTAAATACCTATTTTCTCCCTGAAACATGATCATTGTTTTCATAATGTGGCTAATGTGGCTATCTCCATTTTATTAAACATAAGCAGGTTATTTTCCTCCCTACTGATTGTAAATCCACTGGTAAAGGCGACTAATTCCCAGTAGAGGGGAAAACCCTTGTGATAGCAGTGAAAATGCTTATCATGTTCATTACTACCTGCGGTTTTACTGCTCAGACATGAAAGTATATCTAATCCTATAGGAATCTGGTTAAACTCCTATCCACCTGCCACATCCGAAAGCATGGAAATACCTTTGCTGGCAGAAATCACAGCAGCAAAAGTGTGTGTGCGTGCACACACAGATACACATGATTTCCACTTCTTATATATAAAAAATTATCACTGTCTCTTGGATTGGGCAAATGGGGCTTCTTGCAGGAGAAAAATTAATTACATTGAGCTGTATCCCTACCAACTGCCAGCACCTCATGTGTGGATTTTTCCTTCTCTCAGCATAGCTTCTTGACCCCTGGAAAGGTGATGTCTTGAGCTGCAGGACCAAAGGGGCAAAAAATGATGTGTGTCGGGGAGGCGCACTGATGAAATGGAGTTAGGTGAAATCTCTCTTCTCATTATTGTGAAGCTCTACCAACAAAAGGAGGAGGAGGTACAATTTCTCCCAGTCAAAGAGGAGGTCAAAGAGGACTGCTGAGGAAGGGAATCATGGGAAGGCCTGTTCATGTTGCACTGGCAATAGATAGTATACAACCTACTGTCCTCATGTTTCTCTTGATTCAAAATGACATTTTTGTACATCCCACTGCATATTCCAGTGTGTATTTTCTACATATATTGTTTACAAGTGGACTTTTGTTTTTTTTACAAGTGGCTGTATTATTTTTGATGGTGCCTCTATTATGCATGGGAAAAAGAAATTAAAGTGTAGCAATATGGGCCACAAGGTAGAAAACTGTGTGAGTAAGGTCACCTCATCTCCTCTATGGAAACTTCTACCCCAGAAAATATCCCAGAGTCTGGAAAAGCCCTGTGTGTGGCTCAGGAGATCCAGAAGGTGGCCAAGATGCCACCGTTGCAACAATAACCAAAGACAAAGTCATGATCCATGCCACTAAACTGCAACATCAAAAGCTAAGGGTTGCTGAGCCAACCAAGATGTGTCTAGGGAAGCCTAATACATAGATAGGTTGTGAAAATTCCCTGCTGGCGCATTTGTTCTGCCTGCACAAAATTATTTAAGGTCATTTCAGGCAATAGCCAAGGAGAAGACACCAGCATGGAGGCCAAGAGCTTATTTCTTTCACTGGGAAACTTGAGAAGGATGCTCTGAGTCTTGCAAAGGCACACAATATAGGAAATCTGGAAACCATCCCATGCCCAAGAGCAGCAAAGCCCACATTTTACTATGTGATGAATTGGTAATCTGTATTGGCTGAAAGGCAGCATGGGAAAAAGATTATACCAAGTGAAATGCAAACAAAATTAGTATTCCATTTACTTTTAATAACCATCAGAGACGCAAGAATGAAACAAATCAGAATGGGACGGAAGTGAGCAGTCTGCTCCACCATGCCAAGCAACTATAATCCATATGAATCATAACAAGTTGTTTCATGTTACACTGAGTTTGTAGAGTTAAAAAAAATTCAGTATGTGTAGGAGGGGAAACAGTGTTCATATTCAAGATACTGGGCATGTGCATATGTCCACATTTCTGAACCTGTACAGAGCAGTAAATTGACAGTTCGGGGAAAAGAGAAAAAAATCTGAAGACGTGCATGGAAAGAACGATGATGGCAGAGAAGTTTGACAGATATTAGGACAAATATTAGAATACTGATATAGTGACAGTTAGACAGGCATGTACATTTGAAAAATAGCAGCTAACCCTTTCCAACCAGTGCAGACTTAGCGAGAGGAAGGAATACATTGGGTATACAGGGAAGAATGAAAAAATCATACAGGAAGAGACCAGATGGAAGCAAAATTACAAGGATAATGGTGGAAGTGTTGAAAAGGAAATAAAGCAGTGGCAGTTAGAAAATTGTGGAAAATAAGTACATGTTCAGAGGCTAACAATTTTTAACACAAAAGAGATAAACTGTGTGAAGTAACGAGAAATGAAAGATATGAGAGAAAGATTATTTAAAGTAGTTTCTTTATCTGCCTTGCTCATTTGCTTCAGAGTATGGGGTTTTCTACTCCAGCTCAAGAATTCTAGTATTGAAGACCCATCACACCTGAGCCTGGTGTTAAATCAAGAGAGTTCAGATCTCCCTATTCTGACTGAAACTGACCCCAATAAGCAAACAGATGCCTTCATCACTGAAAAATATTCAGCTAATACACAGCACGTGCATGGTAAGCTCTAAATACAAATGAAAATGTAAACAGTCCTTATTTCTGTATGTTTTCCCCCCTGAGTTTCAGAAGTGGCTCACATATGCTAATATGACCCACAGTTCAGACTGGTTAGTTTTTACAAAACAACACAATGCCAATAAATGTTTTTCATTATTAATGAATCTTTCTCCTATCAATTCTTGCTTGAGGGAGAACAGCAGGATATCTACATGGAACCAGTCCAGCTCACGGGGAATTAAATGATAGTATCAAATCTTGGATGTAATATAATTAATTAGGAAGCTCAACAGAAGTTGGAGAAGTTTCACTTGTTAATCTACTCTAGTCCAGTCTGGTGGTTGGAGGCAGAGGTTGCTACATTTATTTTGTGATAGGTGACACAGACCTATAATGGAGAAAAGAGAATTGTTGATGTAGTCTAGAGATGCTACTGAATTTGCAAGCTTCTCGGTTCTATTCTAACAGTCTGCTTTCAGCTCTGCAAATCACAACGGTGAGTTTTTCATTTTATTTATTGTTTTCAGTTTCCTTATCTTGATAACATCCCCCCAATAAAATGTATCAATTTTTCCTTATATCTAGTCTGTCAATAAATCAACATTGTACCCTCTATACACAGCATATACTGGATGTATAAATACTATATATACATTGTATGTAAGAAACCAATGGAATCATCAATGCCAGCTCTGAAGAAATGCATTATTTCCTGGGAGGTTAGAAATGAGCAAAGCAGTTCTCTCTCCCTCCCCCCCCAGCAGAGAACAGGCTGTAAATGAGAGAAGTCAGTTCAATTGCTTTGCAGACATACTTCACCTTCATACAAATGCTAATGGATTTGGCAGGAGAGATAATGGGTGGGTCAATCTCTACCCCTTCTTCAAGGAAGGGAGGAATGAAATGCTAGAAGGACTCTAGGAAGGAAACTTTTAGAATTTTTAGAAAACACTTCTTTAACCTGGTGTGACCTAGTAAATGGGTAGAGCGGGTGGAGAAACAGATATGATAAAAACTCCTTGCACCAGGAAGGTGCTCCTTTCCTTGGGTGCTGAGGCCATGAGAGGAGGCAGGACTCCCAACTAAGGAGGCAGCCATTGACCATGTGGTTGGCCTGGACAGCTAAAGGGAGATTCAAGGCAATGGCAACTATATAGGGATCTGTAACTTCTAAGCTAAAAAGCTTATCCTATATTTCAACCACTGGTAGGGCATGTATAGAGAGAGGGACAGAGGATTTGCATTTTACCTATTTATTTTGTATCCCTTGCTCAATTTGGTGCTGTGCTAAAAATATGCTTATGGACATTTTCTTTTTAATAAATACTTTATACCTTCTAATGCTGGTAGTGGTTCTGTATAGTACATAAACCTCCACCATCTCAGAAATGCTATTTTAAAAACAGCACTAGGAGGAAGAAAGGCAGTTGGCAATCAGCTATTCCTTCAGGGGCATGCAAGGCAGTAATTTGTCCCCATGATAACCAGGGGCTGGGCAGCAGGAGACACAAAGGCAAGACCTCAGAACTTGGAAGGGAACTGGCAGTCCTGACACTCCCAGTGGCCTATTCTATACAAAGTTCAAGTGGTGATGGCAAAGTACCCTGAAAGTGGAAGAAAAGCCTCTTCAGGTGTTAAGAATGGTAGGGCAGAATAGGGCCTGCAGGTCAGAGTGGGCATGTTCCATCACACCAGCAATGAAAAAGAGCAGACTGAAATAGTCAACAATAACAACATCTGTAAAAAAAAAAAAGAACTGAAAATTGTATATTTATCCATTTGTAACAGAAGAACAGAAGAGCAGTTGCAGCTATATTAGACTAATGGTCCACCTAGTCCTGTATCTTATTCACTCAGTGACCAATCAAATGCCCCAAGACCTAAAAATTGGACACAAAGACCTGTTTTCTAAAATCTCCACTGGGTCTTGTTTTCTCCCATCACTAACAGAAACCACTTTGACTAGAAGTCTGATCTTCTGACAAAAGAAGTTAGGATCTCAGGATGGTAACTGAAAATGAATAGCTGACACTTGAGGCTTGGAAACTGTGACAGGGCAAATGGCCAGTGTAGCTTTTGACTTCTCCATAACTACTGCCCATTCTTTGAGGAGTGCAGAAATCTTTCACGGAAATAACAAACAACAGACATGACATTTATAAGAAAAAATATGACAAGGCAACTGCTCTGAAACCTCTTTAAGTCTTGGTGATGTGAAGAAAGGACAAAGATAAATGAAAGTACATCGGTGTTTAGAAAATATTTAGGAAAAATAAATGCCAATATCAGCTGCATCCTGACCATATAATATGCCGTGAATTTAAAACTAACAGCCAAGAAATGTTGTAATGGCTGAGTCCTGGAGACAAACATTGCAGATTATTGCCAAAACACTGCATTATTACAGTCAAGGCCTTTCAACGCTTCTAAAATGTGAAAGCTGTTTGTGAAGGATTAGTAAATAACACAAAAAAGTGTGATTGCAAGAACAGTCTGGCTCTTCATAGGTCAGTGTCACCACCTTTTGTATGCCTCAGCAATAGTAAATATATATTCTTCTCACTGGAGAATTTGTTGCTGCATTCATATTTACATCTTCAAAAAGGCAACCTTATTAAAATGGAGCGACTAATGTAGACAGTTTGGCTGCAATCTGAAATGTACCTGCTTGGAAGTGATTAGTGGGACTGACTTCCAAGTAAACTTGGATAGAATCCAGAGTGTTTATGAAAAAAAATATCCTCTGTGCTGCACAGATTGATTATGACTGGGAAAAGATACATTTACAGCCAATTGAAGAAAAACTGCCACACATTAAATGGTGATGGGTTTCGTTAAACATTCTAGACAACTGGTGCTTGGTTTGGCCATACTGTGTCAGGACTGGGTGTCTCCTGGGTACAGTACTGCAGCCCATAGCCAGCTGGGTAAGGATCTAGAGTTCATTGATTCCATTCCCCCAAGCACACACAGGACTCTCCAATCAGCTCAGCCAGTTGTTTATTCATTCTTCCAAGCCTACAGAGCAAGGAAATTGTTGACAACAACACCCCTCATGGCTCACCAGTTCCTGTCACTACTCCATTAGCTTTATCTAGAGAGCCTAGGGTTGCCAGCCTCCAGGTTGGGCCTGGAAATCTCCTGCTTTTACAATTGTTCTCCAGCTGACAGAGATCAGCTCTCCTGGAGAAAATGTCTGCTTTGAAGGGTGGACTGTATGACACTGTACCACGCTGAGGTCCTTCCCCTCCCCAAGCCTGACCCTCTCCTGGATCCACCCTCAAAGTCTCCAGGTATTTTCCAACCCAGAGCTGGCAACCCTAAGAGAGCCTCTGGGTACTGCTTTTAAGCTCTGTCTTTAAAAAGTATCCTGGCCCGGCTGACTTGCTGCCCCACCTATACCCAGAGGCTGCTAATGGCTGCTGGCCTGTTTCCAGGGTTGTTTGCCCTTATTGGTTCCACCTGGGGCTTGTCTTGTTTTTCATGACCAGGCTTCTCAGAGGTGCTTGTGCACTGTTTTGCTTCAAACCGTGCCACAGGACTTTCCTCACAAGGTGTACCTCCTGGCCTCTGGTATGTGGGTTCCCTTTCTGGTCTGTCCCTGTCACACAGACATATTAGGGGGTTTTTTTATGCACAGTCCATCATTTATTAGGTTTAGGTTTATTATGTGCCATTATCCCTTGCTCGAAGTACAAATAAAACAGAAATTGGTTAATTTCTCATGCCTTCTTTGTCCTTCTGCTTCCATCTTTCATCATGGCACCTTTCTTCAGGCATAACGGAAGGGACCCAAAATATTGGCACAGTATAAATACACATGTTGCTGTTTAAGCCCTTTCCCCCCTATGGCACCCATAAATAAGAAGGTTGAAGATCAGAAAACAAATTGAAGTTCCTTGCCCAACAGTCTGTAAGATTAATTGTGCTAAGAGCAACACATTCTTGCCATAGCTTATGTCTAAAGATAGTGCCTTTTAATGAAAACTAGTGACATGTATACATAGATTTCTTTACATATTGAATTACTATAGTAGGGAAGATGGCCTGCTCTGTCAGAAATGAATAGTTCGAATCTTTGCATAATGTATCCCGATCTGTGCTTCAGTTTAATTCTCCCTACCGCTAAAATCTAATATGGAATTAGTCTCTTAGGTGTTTTTTCTCTCCTTTTTTGCAGTTTACTTTTTTGGTTCACTATTTGTTGTTCAGCTGTCAAAAACTCATGGGATTTAACCCCTTAGAAGAACCCATACTTCTCTGAAGACTATAAAAATCTCTAAAAATGAAAAGGAGATTCAATGAAGTCTCTCTAGCTGACTCTGGGAGGAACAGTGTAGGTCCACCAAAGCCAATAGGAGTTCAAAAGGTAAGACAGAGTCCATCGAACTTTCCAGATCTGGGACCCACCTTTATCTCCCAGATGGCAAGAAGCCACAGTTATGAGCTCACAGCTAGGGCCATGGGTAGCATGCTGTGATGGACAGTAAATGGTAAATGCTTTAACCTACTCTGAGGACCTGAAGTGATAGGGGAGTCAAATGGAGTTCTACAGCTGGGAGTTGAGAGTGGCAGTTAAGAGGAGTGAGAACAGTGAAGGATAGTTAAGCAGAGTGAAAGAATTGAGGAGGATCCTTAAGTAGGGAAGTAGGACAAGCAGCCCTTCCCTGTGGGAAATAGCTCCTAGTAAAGGGGAGGTGATCCCTATCAAATGGTTAAAAAGGAAAATTGGAACTTGTGTGGATGTTTCTGCCTCCACAGGTTTAAGTATTTTTCAGACAAAGAAGCTTATGCTTGTTTATTTAAGCAGTGACTGTCAAGCGATCTTTCACCACAATTTTAAAGATGTGTCTATATAACAAAACAGCTGCTTGATTGTGACAAGCTATCTATTGTTTCTATTTATACAAAGCTGCACTCATTTCACACACTAGCAGGGTCATGCTCAAGATCCTACAAGCTAGGCTTCAGCAGTACATGGATAGAGAACTGCCAGAAATATAAGCTGGGTTTCAAACTGGTAGAGGAATGAGAGAGCAACATTTGCTGAAGTATGGAGAAAGCAAGAGAGTACCAGAAAAACATCTAGTTCTGCTTCATTGACTATGCTAAAGCCTTTGACTGTGTGGATCACAATAAAATATGGCAAATCCTTAAAGAGATGGGAGAAACCAGACCATGTCACATATCTCTTGAGAAACCTGTATAAGTGTCAAGAAGCAACAGTTAGAACCGGATATGGAACAACTGATTGGTTTTGCATAGGAAAAGGAGTACAACAAGGATGTATATTATCACCCTGCATATTTAATTTATATGCAGAGTACATCATACAAAATGCCAGCCTAATGGCAGAAAGTGAAGAGGACCTAAAGAGCCTCTTGTTAAGAATGAAAGAGGAGAGTGCAAAAATTGGCTTGAAACTCAACATCAGAAAAACTAAGATCATGGCATCTGGCCCCATTACTCCTTGACAAATAGAAGGGGGAGTCACAGAAGTAGTGACAGACTTCACGTTCCTGGGATCCAAGATCATTGCAGACGTTGACTGCAGCCATGAAATTAAAAGACACCTGCTCTTTGGAAGGAAAGTGATGGCAAACCTAGACAGCATAATAAAAAGTAGAGACATCACCCTGCCAACAAAAGTCTGTGTGGTCAGAGCAATGTTATTCCCAATAGTAGTGTATGGCTGCAAGAGTTGGACCATAAGGAAGGCTGAGCGCCGAAGAATAGATTCTTTTGAATTATGGTGCTGGAGAAGACTCTTGAGAGTCCCTTGGACTGCAAGGAGATCAAATCAGTCAATCCTAAAAGAAATCAACCCTGACTGTTCCCTGGAAGGCCAGATCCTGAAGCTGAAGCTCAAATACTTTGGCCACCAAATGAGAAGGGAGCACTCACTGGAGAAGACCCTGATGCTGGGAAACATTGAAGATAAAAGAAGAAGGGGATGGCAAAGGATGAGATGGTAAGACAGTGTTATCAATGCAACAAACATGAAATTAAGCAAACTCCGGATCACAACGGAAGACAGGAGGGCCTGGCGTGATGTGGTCCATGGGGTCGCGAACGGTCAGACTCGACTGTGCGACTGAACAACAACAACACCTCATTTTTGTTTCCTGTTCACTTTCTAAGTCCTAAAGCTGTTTCCAGGGGTACAGGGGTATAGATACCTATAAAACCATTCCCCTTCAAAAGTGAAACAAAGCAGTTCGTTAGTCTCTAATTACCATCAGCCTCTCATGTGTCATTATCAGACAAAGACAAAGGATTTTATTTATTTATTTATTTTATTAGATTTATATACCACCCTCCCCAGATGGGCTTAGTCCATCCCTCAGTTCCCTAGGCTGGGTCAGCATATATCTATATACATTTAAACAACTCGGTGGGACAGACAGCAAACCAAAGAAGAAGAAAAGGGACTGCCTAGCCAAAGAAATAGAAAAGGGGAATTTGGGAAGTGGAAACCATTATACATGCCAAGATAGGCTGGGAGAGGAGGAGGAGGAGGAGGAGGAGGAGACTGGATTTATACCCCACCCTTCACTGCCCAAAGGAATCTCAGAGTGGCTTACAAACTCCTTTCTCTTCCCCTCCTCACAACAGATACCCTGTGAGGTACATGGGGCTGAGAGAACTTCTGACAGAAGCTGCTCTTTTTCAAGAACAACTGTGCAGAGCTTGTGACTGACCCAAGGGCACATCAGCAGGTGCAAATGGAGGAGTGGGAAATCAAACACAGATCTCCCAGATTAGAGTCCACACACTTAACTACTATACCAAATATAAGGAGGCATACCATAGTGAGGAACAAGCCAGTGGTATGAAGGAAACTTCTCTATCCTGGAGTGACCTATCATTGCTGTTTTATAGTACTCTCTGTGTCCATGCAAAGAGAGGCAAAATTTTATTTATTTATTTATTTATTTATTTATTTATTTATTGTATTTATATCCTGCCCATCCCGTGAACAGGCTCAGCGGCCTTGTTCTCTATTCATATACTACTGCAGCAGGTTCTTCCAAAAAGTAGCAAAAATGGCAGCCGTAAAGGGGCCAAGACTCAGAAGGAGAGGAAACACCTGAGTGTCCTGATCCACTGGGTGGGGTCTGAAGTATCTGAACAGGGAGTCAGGAGAGGGACACAGAACATCTGAATCACATGCAGAAAGTCCCAATTTCAATCACTGGAATCTTCAGTTAAAAGGACCAGGAAGCAGGTGATCTGAAAGGCCCTCCCTGAGACCCGGGAGAGCTGCTGACAATCTGAGCAGACAACATTGGCCTTGAGAGATCAATGGTCTAACTGAGTATAAGGCACCTTCACATATTCACACGTGTTCAATAACTGGGTGAGTTTAGATTCAAGTGGGTAGCTGGATTGGTCTGAAGCAGCAGAACAAAGTTTGAGTCCAGTGGCACCTTTAAGATGAATGTTTTATTCTGGGTGTAGGTCATCATGTGCACACACACTTCTTCTGATACACTGATACACCATCTTCTTAGTTCAGCCAGAAATCTCTTTGCCCCCTGCCCCCAGTCAGAAGAAAGAGTCAGACAACAACAGGTTGGGTAAACTAAGGGGCACTTTATTTAAACTTAATATATCAGAATGGCAAGGACAAACAGTCAGTTTCAAACTAATAAGAACCCTTTATTCAAGGAACTACATTCTAGATAGTTGAGAGCTAGGGATAGAATCTCATCTAACTAACTAGATGGATGCAGATGGAGAATGCCTGTCCTGCATCCATAATGCCAAAGATGGGGAGCATGTACTCTTTCTTTGTGTGTGCGAGAGAGAGAAGGTATCAAGCTGGAAGAAAGCAAGTCTCTAAGAATAGCATTCTACTTCAAAGAAAAATATCAGAAAGCAGGATGGAAAGGATGCTTTCTTTGTGTCCTGACCTCTCTACCTGTCTCGAAATCTATGGTGCTGTCTCTGGAGGCTGAGGCAGAGCACAGCGTATATTCCTCCATTTCCAACACAGAAAACAGGCTATTAAAATACTGATTTACACCTTTTTTGATATGTCTTTTCTTCCTGTACTTTCTCCCTCCTGGTTAAAAGATGCAGTGCAACTTCAGTGCTTCTTAGAGGATCAGCAACTTTTTATTCCCAGAGGTTTAGACTGGTAAAACACAAAAAAGTCATGATTATGCAAAAGAAAAAAAAATGAATTTTAAGCAAGCTTAGCCTGAAATGAGAGAATGTATTGGCTTTGAAGAGCATAAAAGCAATCAGTCAGTGAAGTTCTTGCTACCACATGTTTATGTGGAGCACAGAGACAATTGCAGTGTGTAGAGGGGAGAAACTGCAAAATAACCTGGGAGCATGTCACCAACTAGATTACTGCAAATCATCACAGGTAACAATCTGCATGTGGCAGGAATACAATTTCCTACACAGAAATGCATTCCATGTAAGGGATAACCAGATTCAGAAGAGAAGTATTTCATAGCTGTGTAGAAGATAAAATTTTGACAGATGCAGCTGTCAAAATACACCTACCAAAACCACATCTTCTACATAACTAAACCAAGAGAGAGGAGTTCTCTCTAGCTCTGCATCTGGCCAACCCCAGGTAAGTATGAAAGGCCTTGTGTTTTCTTAAAAGTCAACAAATTAAGGCCAAATTCTATTCCCTTTTTATTTTTTATCTTTGCAAAGTTACATCTTGTAATCATATTTAAGTAACATTATAAGCACTGAGACGGATAAATTGAAGCAGTTGAAACTGTTTTCCCTGTGTGACAGCTTGAGGCATAATTCTTTACAGAATCTTAAATGTCATATCATCTCGGAAGTTAGAGTATTACGTTTAGCAGAAACCCTTAATTTTAGCATCAGACAGGCTATGATACAATTCTTCTCCAAGTATCTCTTTTGAAGCTGCAACATTTTGCACACAAAGTATTCACTGATGGAACAGCTTTCCCTTGAAAAATCAACTGCAGCACATATTTGCACACTGTTATTTCTTATAGCAGGATATGTCTGTTAATTTCTCCTAAGATGGAAGCAGAAAATAAAACACATACTGTGATTATCAGTACAGAAGGGAAACATGGAATTGATAAGAACACTGCTTTGATTGTTCAGGCTTTAACAATATTCTGCTAAGGTTTCAGAAGAAGATGGGAGAGGAAAAAAAAACATACAAGAGCAACGTATACCTCAGTGGGACAGGATGGATGGATTCACTACTGGAGAAACATTTGTAACTCTCCCCCCTCCTTGTGGAAATTGTTATATTCCCACCCTCCAACACAGCACACACTCCATTTTGTAAAAAACTTTATAAGTTCATATAGCTCCGGTGATCACGGAAAGTTCTTCCAGGATGAACCAGCAAGTCTACTAGGAAAAGAGAATTCTTGTCTCTATCAGCAAGCAAACAACTTGAAGCATGAATGATTGAAATGCAAAAATGGCAATAAATAGAAGACACTTGTCAAGCCCCTGCCTCATGAATTTCTCCCTGGTAAGCTTCTCCCCCACGCTATCTCCTCCACAAGTACACTGCCACTTGCCACAGTGCCTGTTTTACATAGACCTGCCAATATATTTTCAAAGGCCTCATTTTGTCATCTGTAAGCTTGTAATAACTGTCTTGGGGGAAAAAAACCTAAATATGTCAGCTGATGAAATAAAGAGCACAGCTTTTGGTCTTTTCTTCAGGCAGGAATGGGAGGGGGAATGAAAAGTTTGGGGATTTAAAGTAGCTTAAAGCTGAGTTTACATGGCAGCTAGGCTCATTTACAAGGCAAATGTCACAGTCACTCCAGGTAGATAAAAGTCTCCTGAACTTGCCTTTAGCACATCATAGAAGACTGGTTCAAAGTTTAAAAGACTCTTACACAAACCGAAAGTGACTGAAGATGCTGTGCCCTTCAGTCAAGTGCGGCTTCGCTCTTTGCCATGTTCTGGCAATATAACAGCATATCTCCAGGGTCATCACAAGTGAAGTACTAGAGGGACAAAATGACAGGGCCCCTGGTCACCTCAGAAGCTGATGGAGCCAGCCATGCCATGTGAATTGTATTTATATATAAATGTTTAGTTTACTTCTGACTAATGGGGAATTTTTATGTGGGGCCCATGGGAGTTGCCAACAGGACTTGTATCCATGATGTGGCTACAGCAAATACAACTGTTAGTCTCTTACTTTATGCAGCAGTTATATTTGCAGAGCTACACTGATGTGTTCCACAGTAAACCCCATATGTGTTGGAAAGTTCTGTCAAGATGCAGCCAACTTATAGTTCCCTTATAGGGTTTTCAAAGCAAGTGATGAACAGAGGTAGTTGCCATTGTCTGCCTCTGGTCCCGGTCACATGGCAAATTTGCCTTGGGAGAGGCATGACTGCTAGGTGGAGTAAATGGACGTGATCATATGGAAACATCTGGGAAGTGTCACCCGCCCGCCCCCAGTGTATAGCTTACTGCCATGAGCTACTAGCAAACGGTTTGCCACAGGCCGCAGATGGACTGTCTCCGTCTGATCACCCCAGTACACTCCTTTTGCCCCGTTGCAGTGCTGCCAGAACCACGCGCTGACAAAAACAACGCGGTTTGCCACCATCGCATCTGATCGCGTTGCAGTGGTGCAAATTGTGATGGTGCTAATAGCCACGCCTCCTCCCCGCTTTATCTGGCCCGTGTGACCGGGGCCTCTGTGTAGCAACCCTAGACTTTCTTGGTGGTTTCCCATTCAACTATCAATCAGAGCCGACCCTGCTTAGCTTCTGAGATCTGATTAGATTCAGCTAGCCTGGGCGGATCCAGGTTAGGACAAATCTCATACGGTTACCTGCAAATAACTCCAAGCTAAATGGATCTTTTCTGCCTTTCCTTTCCTTCTGCAGTTACTCCAAAAAATGCTTCTGATGACAAAACCTTTAGGAAAAATATGAGATGCAGCTTAGGAAATTGCAAGCTGAAGTGGGAAACCACATTGGGTTGGTTTGCAGAAGGTTGCCTTCTCCAGCTGTTCAAAAATATTTCAGAAATGCCTTTATTTAAAATAGTTGGATGATCCAACAGTCTTGGACAACATAAATCACACTAATACCTTTTAAAAATGCCTGCTAAGTATTGGCTTCACATTAAGGGGACCTGGTATCCCGTTATAGCTGGAGACCTCTTCCTCTTAGTCCCCTACTGCTGCCCACTACAGCAGTGGGAGAAACTGGACCAAAAATCACATTTTGATGATGTCGTGATGTCACTCAAGGTCACATAACCAGAAGTGATGCCCCCCCAAACTCTATGGTAAAGCCATAGAGTTTTGAGGGATTGCGTCCCTGGCAACATGTGAGATCGCTTCTGGTTACACAACTAGAAGTGACATCACACAGTGCTCAGCCCCACTCCCAGAAACCTGTGGGAGTTGCTGGTTCTTGGATGGCAATCCTACATCACACAGACATAATATGAAGTCTCAACTAACTTTACTGGAGACAGAGTTGCCAGCCCACATTGGGCACTGATGGGAGTCTAGGGGGGCAGGGACATGGGGAAGTGCCATCATGCCTCTCTAGGAAATGCTGGAAACTCTATGGTAAAACCATAAAAATTCCAGCAATTTCTAGAGTGGACTGATGTAACTTCCTTGTTTTTCCAGAACTGATGTAATGTCAACTTCCTAGTCCAATTTTTTCCCATTACTTTTTTCCTGCTGGCTGCAACAGCAACAGTAGGACACTAGCAAGCTTGGCTGGTGACTAAAAGATGAGGTATAATTAGAAATAGAGAGCAATAACTGCTTACAGACAGTCAAGCACAGAGCACACCACTAACTGCAGACACCAAGCTAGAACTACTAGTCCACAGCAGAAAAATGAGTCTACTTTAAAGATACAGTATTGCTAGAAAATAATGTATACAGATGGAATCTTAAACCTTGATCCTGGCATGTTTACTTAGAAGTAAGGTTGCTCAAGCAATCACCAATTCAGCTCACAACCTGTTCACCTGTCTTAAGCAGGGGACCAATTGTTTGGCTGGCTGTTTGTGTTGCCGGCAAGAAACTCAAGCCAGTTCATTGAATCACCTTCCACATATACACAGTGCACATTAACCATTCCCACCTGTTGCCACTGCTGTGCTCCACCACCAATTTTTAAATGAAGAACAAAGAAAAACAGTTGTTTAACTATACACTGCATTAAAAACAAGAAAAAGGAATCATACCATCTGGCGTTCATCTGTGTTTGATCAATGTTGTCTGATCTGACTGGATCTGCAACAATTTGCACATGCGCATGTTTGCACAGCCCTTTGGGAGTCCTAGTTCTTCATGCACAACCCAGTGTCATTTAATTATCTAACATAACCATGCACAACCCTGGGGAAAATAAATTTCACTTACTACACAGGCACAAAAGTAGCTGCAAGGCAGAAGAAAATGAATTTCCAGCACCACAGCTACCCCCCCCACACACAAGCAGTTTCTAAATATCAGTAATTTTCTTGCCAGATATATTTTTCTTGGAAATGTCTTTGCTCCTTGTAACCAGTAGAATGCCTCTCTGTTTATTTAGACATACAAAGTGTTACAATGTACTAAGCAGGCTTTCCAATTCCACTGAACTCTTTACCAGGCTGGATGTTCAGCTTAAAAGAGGGGCGGGGAATAATTTGCTGTGTATGATCACAAATCCCCCCCCCCAAAAAAAATCCCTCCAGTGTCATGCAGAGTAGTAGGGAAATTATAAGCATAATCACTGCTTTGTGATACTTTGGCTCCAATAAAATGGTTTTATTCTAAACTTATACCAAAATGGTTAAGAACATCAGACTCTAATCTGGAGAGCTGGGTTTGATTCCCCACTCCTCCACATAATGCCAGCTGGGTGGCCTTGGGCCAGTCACAGTTCTCTCAGGGCTCTTTCAGCTCCACCTACTGCACAGCTTGCCTGTTGTGGGGAGAGGAAGGGGAGGTGATTGTAAGCTGCTCTGAGACTCCATTGTTATATAAAAACCAACTCCTCCTCCTTCTCCTACTAAATTTATCCACCATAGAAAAAGATTCTTCAGTAGGAGGAAGAGCATCTTCAAATGGGGCTTTTCTTCTGGGAATTACCTGTCTTCCAATTTGGTGGACCAATACTGAGACCAGTCAAACTGGTATCACCTAAGATAAGTCTCTCGTTTTGTTAATTCAAGGACTACCCTGTTTTCCTTCTGCATTCTGCTGTACAAGGAGCCTATGAGGTTTGATTAGAGCTATGAATTTCTGATGAATATATTTTCAGAGCAAGAATGGCCCTTGCTCTAGTTGTTTGTTTCAGAGGAAATGGTGGCTTCTCTATCCCTGTCACCTTTGATGGGTCTGAGCAGGATGGAAAAGCCCAGCATCTGCAGTTTGAAGAGTCTTAAAATGTTACCAACTTAATTACATCCATTTTAACACTCTGAAAACTTTGGCCTTTGCCATCATGCCCAGAAACATCTATTTCCTCCTCTTCCCCTGGTTATTTATATGTATCATCCAGCCTGGAGGACACAAAAAACTTGCTCCTTTCATTATGATACTTAAGTTGGTGCTGATGAAAACATATTGTTTGGGAATATTTTTTCCCCATGGACCTATACAATCTTAGGACATTTTAATGTTTCATTTAAGCTATTCTGTGTTTGGCCAAATATTTTCTAATTACAGCCTTGTTTGTGTAGAGAAAATAACTAATGACCTGTTCCTACCCCTAAAATATACCGCCACTTATGTGGGTACATTTTAAGTAAAAGCAATAGCTAAGGCTTACAATCTATGCAAATCTTTATGAACCTATTAGAGAAGAATTTCATCACAGAATGTCAGCAGAGTGGAGAGCCAACCGCTTTAGGAACACTAACAATTCAAAATCCTTTTCAAAATTACCTTGGAACCTTAAAAAAAATTAAACTCCCATTAGTATGAAATGCCTGGGATGGAGAAGAGCGAGCTTTTTTGTGTGCGTGTATTCACACCTCTCCTCAGAAAGAGAGGTAAATGGCAAGGAGAATGCTCTGTTTATTCCTCATCCTTCAAGCTGTGCCTTCATTTGAACAGAAATTAATAGGAGAGCCATTTCTTTTTTAAGAGATAGCAAATGAATACATAGGGTTATTCTCTGCACTCTAAATAATAACAGTACAATCTTATGAAGAATTATACCCTTCTAACTCCATTGAAGCCAATGGGCTTAGAAAGCTTTGACTATGCTTAGGATACCACTATAAATTTGGAGAAGATACCCTTTTGCAACGAAGACCTATTATATGGAATGACTAGACAAATGTTGTACGATTATTTGCAACTTCCTGAATGAACTGTGCATGATTTTTCCACCATCTATTACTAATTAGTCAATCTTTCTCCCCCCCTTTGTTATTTATCAAAACATTTATATTACACCTTTCCTGATGGTTCAAGGCAGTTTGCAATAATAGTTAAAAGCCTTTTATGGGGACGTATGGAAGGAGATGATCCTTTAAACAATCAGGATTGTGATCCCATAGATGACTGTTAAGCAGAAAGGGACCCTCCCCATTGTGATTGGCCCTCCCCATTCCTTTCTGTGCTTCCAATCATTACTCCACCAGCATGGTTGAAGCAGTGGCTATTGTGGTAGAAGGGAATGTGGTGGGGAAGCTACAGCAAAATACAAAAATAGGCCCTCAACTTCTGTTTTTAACTAAAACATGATATTCATTCGTAAAGGACACTGAACAACAGTAAAGAGACTTAGACTAGATAAGTGTTGCTCAAAAGAAAACAGAACGATTTGCACTATGATCTATTCCACACTGGATGTCTTATTTGTTTACAATGCCTGCAAAAACTGATGTTAGAAAGTCAGCAGAGGGGAAGCGTGCCAAACGGCATGTAAATAATTCAAGCAGCTGGCAGAGTGCAGTTACATGGGGACTGTGAGCACTTAACATTTTGTTCCATTTTGTGTCATCTGCTTTAGCGCGGTTGTAGAAACTTGTGCCTTTTGAAATATGGATCTCTCAGGGTTGCCAGTTTATACTCTTCCTTGGTACACGGTTTATTCCTCCTACGGTGAAGAAAAAACTTGAAAGAAGTTTCCTAGAAGGTTTCCCATTTAGGACGGGGCATCGCAGGTGCATTGGCTTGGAGCTAGCATTGCTAACTCCAGCTTTGGAAATTTCTGGAGATCTTGGGGTGGTGCCTGGGGAGGGCACTGTTTAGAGAGGGGAGGGAGCTCAGAGGGTATGTGATGACTCACACTCTGCCTCCTAAGTTACCCTTTCCTCCAGGTCCCACCTAGAAGTTGCTAACCCTATTTTACACCACATGCATTTTTTATCAGCCATTGTGGATGCTGTTGTCTGCAGCAGAGTGTGGTGCCTTTGCTGCAAGGCACTTCTGCTTGCACAAGATCAGTGTTATTCAGGGAGCCCTAATGTGCCTAGGGTGAAAGGCACGTGATCTGCAGTGGAGGACAACCTTTGCAACGTCCAAAAAAAATCTGCATGTGGAATGAAGGCATAGGATCCAAGCCTATCTATGTACAGAGTCATGAAGCCCAATATTCCCCATGTTTTCGCAGAAGAAAGAACCCACTCATTTCAGTGGGACTTACTTGGCTGTAGAGTTAGCAAACAAACAAACAAACAAAAAAACCCCGACAGCTCAGATTGATTTTCCAGACATACACAAGGGTGTGTACCACATCCAACTGCCCTTGGTTTTCTCAGCCATGTGCATTTGGAAGGAAAAACTGGGCTCCCAGATAAATTGTTTTAGCCTGTTTCACTTGGCTTCTTCACAGGTGGCTTCAGGATGCTGCTCAGATTGTCCATGCAGCTCCACTACTGGAGACAAAGCATCTGACTCAAGTTATGCTCCAAGCTACACTTCCATTAATTAAAAGAAGTTAGAAGTCATGCTCATAAATTGGCAGCTAAGTCTGTTTTGCTCAGGATGGTTTACTGAATTGATGAATAAAATGATCAGGTGTTTTGTGTTAACCAGTTCAGCTCTCTACATGCTTAGAGTTTCTGCTCATGCTCTCCAAGTCGAGATTCTGTGCTAAACCCCAGCAATTCCTAAAGAAAAAAAGACCGTTCCAACAAAAATATGTTCATATCAATTATTTTTAATAGCATATGAAATATAATGTGTGTGTTAAGCGAGTCATAGAATCACAGAGTTGGAAGGGTTAGGGTTGAAATGCCATTGACAACTGCTCTCTGAGTGTGGTTCTCTGACCAGTTCCCTAACTATCTTAGAGTCCAGTCCACAGTCCTTTAGTTTACCCATCAGAACATCATGGGGAACCCTGTCAAAAACTTTACTGAAATCTAGTAAAGTGGTGACATCTGCACATCTCAAAGTGCTGTCAAGTTATTTACAATTTATGGCTAAACTATGAATTAATGACTTCCAAAACTTCCTATTGTTAACAGCCTTGCTCAGGACTTGAAAACTGAGGGCCATGGCTTTCTTTATGGAGTCCACCCATCTCATGTTGGGTCTTCCTCTTTTCCTTCTACCTTCAGCATTTCCTAGCATGGTTATCTTTTCCAATGAGCCTTGTCTTCTCATAATGTGGCCAAAGTACAATAGCTCCAGTTTAGTCATTTTAGCTTCTAAGGAGAGTTCAGGCTTGGTTTGATCTAGAACCCACTTTTTGGTCTAATTGGTGGTCCACGGTATCCATAAAACTCTCTTCCAAGACCACATTTCAAATGAATCAGCTTTCTTCCTGTCAGTTTTCTTCATTGTCCAACATTCACACCTCTACATAGTAATGGGGAATCTTGATCTTGGTCGCTAGTGACACATACTTATGCTTAAGGGTCTTTTCTAGCTCTTTCATGGCTGCTCTTCCCAGTCTCAGTCTCCTGATTTCTTGGTTACAGTCTGCCTTTTAGTTGATGAGGGAGCAAAGGGATTAGAAAATCTTGAACAATTTCTATTTCTTCATTGTCAATCTTAAAGATGTGTAATTCCTCAGTAGTAATTTTTTCTGCTTGATGTTCAGCTGTAATTCTGCTTTGGCACTTTCTGCTGTAACCTTCATCAGTAGCCATTTCAACTTAACTGTTTTCTGTTAGTAGACATCTGCATGTCTTAAATAGTTAATGTTTCTTCCACCAGTTTTCACATCACCTTCATCTAAATCTAATCCAGTTTTCCTTATGATATTCTTTCATATAGATGGAAGAGATAGGGAGATAAAATGCATCCTTGTCTGAAAACTTTTTTCAATTGGAAACCATTTTGTTTCTCCATATTCTATCCTTTTTGTCATCTTCTGGGCATGAAACAGTAGTCACTGGAGGTGTGGGAGGGGAAGTATTTGTGAATTTCTTGCATTGTGCAGGGGATTGGACTAGATGATCCTGGAGGTCCCTTCCAACGCTATGATTCTATGGTTATAATGGTAGTCTCTTGTACAGAGTACAGGTTGTACATCAAAATAATAAGATACTGTGGCACACTCATTTCTTTTAAAACCCACCCACTGAGGGAAATCTGGATATGACATCACTCTAAGAATTGCTGGATTCCTAGAGAGACATGATATTATTTCCTGTTTTTCTCAGGAAGTGACATCATACTGTCACCAATGACAATGCCTCCCATGTTCTATACCCCTGGCCTTCTCCTTGTTGCCAAGCTGAGCTGGCCTGGGTCAGAGCTTTCCTTAGTAGATGCCAGAGAAGCCAAGTTCTTCCCAGATTGCCAACAACCAGATGCAGCTTTAGCTGCAGCCGGAGAATCCCATGCCTCTGCTGTTGTACTTGACAGAGGCCCATAAAATCACATTTCCCTATCACGTAATTGAGGTGTTCAAGAAAGCAAAAAGAATTGAGGCTTATTCCCCCCACCCCAGAGGTAACTATTTGATTTGACAAATACCTACCTGTAAGAGTTTCTCAAGTGACAACAGATGTACAAGAAGTGCCCCCATAATTATATCTTCAGAAAAGAAACCATGGGCCTTTATATACAAAGGCTTGCTAGCATTTTGTATTGAATCAACCTTATTTTTCACAGTTGGTGGCTGCTGAAATGTTATTTGGTAAACATGCAGTGGGGGAAAGAAAATGAAATTTGTGCAATAAGCATATATTTGTGGAAATGCAAATGAACCGATATACTTGGGTTTTGTTTTTTTTCAAAATGGGTTCCATGAACATTGATCAGAATAATTTCAGTGACTCTCTCCTGGGTCCTTGAATATGAGTGCTGTAATCCATCATTTGTTTAGCAAACTATGCCTACATTTCATAGCCTTTTAACCCACTGCTCACATTCTTTTTCCTTGCTGTTTTACTGTGCATATATCATAATTACAAAAAAGAAGATGACCCTGAATTTAAGACACCCCCCCATGGTATGCACACTAGGGATGTGCATTTGGGTCTACCGAAGCTGAAAATCTACCCAAAAATACCTTACCAGTATTTTCCAGGTAGATTTTGGCATCCCAAATGAATTTGGGTTTTCTTGGGAAACAAACAAACAAACAAAAAGCCCCTTGAAAAATCCTGGATATATTCTCGAATCACCGGGCCAAAAACAGCAGAAAGGCCAGAGCAGATTGCTCCCAACTCTTAGCTGTTTGTCAGGCTTCTGTTATAGTCCCTTTAAAGTTTAAAGGGACTGCAGACAGCCCAAGGATCAGCTGTGCCAGTGGGGAGCAGACTGTTCCTGCTGGCTCAGTTTGGGGCTGGCTTCTCATGCACCCTGGATTAAATCAAGCTGCAGAGGAAGCCAGCCCCAAGATCTGTAGTGCCACCAGAAACAGATTGCTCTCTGCAGGCTGGACTTTGTGCTGGCTTCTCACGCAGCCTGGTTTAAATCAGGCTGCAGGAGAAGCAAGCCCAGCCAGGATCTCCTGTGCCTAGGG
This sequence comes from Gekko gecko, assembly GCA_029375565.1. Taxonomy (NCBI): domain Eukaryota; kingdom Metazoa; phylum Chordata; class Lepidosauria; order Squamata; family Gekkonidae; genus Gekko; species Gekko gecko. The sequence continues at coordinate 34,984,359 of JAPDNY010000008.1, read as the reverse complement.
GGACTGGATTGTTCCCTGATGGCTCAGGGTTTTTTTTAAACAGTATTTTTTTTCTCAGGTCTAACAGTCCTGGAGAAATTCAGGATTTCTGAAAAATTCCAGAACCCAATACTGTACAGGTATTGGAATGTGGTGTTTTGTTTTTTTTATCCTGATTTTTTTTCCAGGTCCAATAGACCTGAATTGATAAATACCAGTTAATTTTTTTTTTTGCACACCCGTAATGCACACACAAAACATTATTATAGAACAATAACTTAACGTATGCAATCCCTCCTCTTTTTGGTTGGGAAAAACCCTGGTCTTGCACTTGATTAGACATTGTATCTCTGCTGATGGTGAATCAATTTCACACATTTGAGTGCCATGGGTATGAAGCACAAACTGTTGTGCTTCAATAAATCTGTTTGTAGAAAACCCTTCCTATTATAAACTGCTTTTTAATGTAAAACTCAGAATTAACAACCCAATGGGCTAAGGAGGCTCAGTGGTAGAACATCTGTGTTGCATGCAACAATCCCAGGTTCAATTCCTGGCATCTCCTATAGAAATAATCATATTAGGTAAGATGTGAAAGCTCTCTGCCTGAGACCTTGGGGAATCCCTGCCAGTCAGAGCAGACAAGACTGACTTTAAGAGGCCAATGGCTTGACTCTGCATAAGGTAGTTTCATGTATGACATGGCTGGGAATTACCCCAATGCCGCTTTGTGGACTCCAGAGCTGGGAGAGGGAGCAGCAAGACTGGCCATTGAGCCTGGCACCTGGGAGGCCACATGGCTGAACAGTGGATGGGGCCTGGTGGCAGCAGATGTCCAAGATGCAAGATGTGTGTCTGGGGCAGGGCTGAGATGGGTTGGTAGGCTCTGGCTGCTTGCCCAACCCCTACTTGTGCACCAGCTGCCCGGGCTCTGTCCTCTGTCCTTCAGGACCAGTTTTGGAGCCCAGATGCCATAGAGCACAGGGAGGATGCACCACATGGGTTGGTCACAGAGCTCGAGGCTTGACATCATCTCCCAGGCCACACTGCTCATTTTGGGCCTCTCAGCCTTGCCACAGAGCACCACATGTCACAACCAAAAGACCCCATCTGTGCTGGGAGTGGAGCAGCAGTGGCAGCTGGGTCTGTGAGCCAGTGTGAGTAGGGTGGCGATCAGAGGTGGCGGAACTCCTGCCATAGGACAGTGAGAAGCAGGTGAATTTTCTTTAAGAAGGGGTTTGTCCAGCATGCTCCTACCTGGCCATTGGTAGCAAGCCTCTTACAGTGTCATGCCAGGACCAATGTAAGAGGGCTCTAGCTAACTATTCATATGTCTAAGGAGCTCTAAGCGTGACCAGGTTGGGTGCAGTTTCCATATCCATTTGCACTTTGCCCCTCTGGGCCAGCCTTGTCCAGTCTGGGGTATGAGTGACTACCTCCATGTCAGGCCCCCTGGTTTCAGCACTCTCTTTGTGCTCACTGACAGGCCCTGCCTCTCCAGGTTTTAGTTTGTTAGTATTATGTGAGCTTGCATTGTGGCCCTGGGACTTTCCCCCTCTGAATTTGGCATGCACTCCTTCCGTATAGGGGCACGCACTGTGGCCTTGGGCCTGGGTCTCTGGGCTGAATAAATATGGACAATTAGCCACTGGTGCTAATTTTTAATGTAAATTTCAGAATAAACAACCCAATGGGCTGAGGAGGGACTGTGGCTCAGTGGTAGAACATCTGTGCTGCATGCAGGAAGCCCCAGGTTCAATTCCTGGCATCTTCTATAAAATAAATCATATTAGATAAGATGTGAAAGACCTCTGCCTGAGACCTTGGGGAACCCCTGCCAGTCAGAGCAGACAAGACTGACTTTGAGAGGCCAATGGCCTGACTCTGTATAAAGCAGCTTCACATATGTATCTAACGTAACAATTATCTTCAATTTTATCCAGCATTATGGATTTTCCTGATACATATAAATTGTTGTGTTTGTGTTTTGGGGTTTTTTTTTTTTGCTTAACAACAGTGATGACAACATAACTGATTTTGTGGCAATTTTTTTATATGCTGCTGTTCTTATACGAAGTAATATACAGTAGTTTTGGGACATTTTAATTTGTGATTTATTCTGTATTCAATCATTTTATGTATTTCTCTTAATGTTCTACCTTTTATAATGCCAATAAAGGTAAACCAACCAACTAGCTAACTAACTAGTCCCACATTTAGGGATGCTATGACTTTCGCTAAAACAGAGGATCAACACTTAAATGAACCTTGTTCACAGTGCCCATTTTATGTTGCAACAAACATATTCTGGATTTCCTTGGCACACAATTAAAAGCAAATAGTGTTTTGAGTCCCAACTGTGCAGTGGTGTCATTCACCATGGTGGCTGCATGGGTAGTTCTTGACACATGGTCACAGTTACCATCTTTCTTGGATTACATGTTTCCAAAGGTAACCATGGACAGGTCATGCTTCATTTAAAAACAGCTAAGCTCAAATACTTTGGCCACCACATGAGAAGGGAGCATTCACTGGAGAAGACCCTGATGCTGGGAAAGATTGAAGGTCACAGAAGAAGGGGACGGCAAAGGATGAGATGGTTAGACAGTGTTATCGATGAACATGAAATTAAGCAAACTTTGTAGGCCCTCCTGTCATGATGTAGTCCATGGTGTCGTGAAGAGTCAGACTCGACTGTGTGACTGAACAACAACATCAATGGTAGCCTGTATGGCTGCTATCCCTATGGCACTAATTAATCGGGGTCATTGCTGTTACTGGCACGTGCTCCTGACCAACCAGATCAAACTACAATTCCCAAAATGCAGTGTGGGGATGTATAAATCTAGTTAATACAAATGAACTGGGGCATGCTCGACTTTGGCTGTTAGGCAGCAACGCCAGCTTGCACAGTGGGATTCATGGTACTATACCATAGCTGCTTCTGATTTGCAACTTGACAGGGAGAGGCCTATGTCAGTGAAGCACCTTTTGAGGGAAGGGGAAGTTGGGGCACTGTGTAGGCACTATTGGCCATTCAACCACTGAACAGTGGTCTACCCTATCACAATGAGCCACAACAGCTAAAGGAGTACTGATCAATATGTATCAGTGGTTCAGCTTTGATAAGGTAGGGACCTTTAACTCTTAAAAGCTTGTATCTCAAAATCTTGTTGGTCTCTAAGCTGATACTGGACTCAAATGTAGCTCTTCTGTGGTAGACCAACACAACTACCCCCCCCCCCGATTATTAGATTAGATAGGTAATTGCTGGGTAATTGATTGTTTGCTGGGTAATTGATAAATACTTGACTAAAAACCTTGTCATAAACCAGTGGTAGAAAGAAGCATTGCTATTATTCCAGAAGGGAACCAGTGTTATGTAGTGGTTAGAATATCAGACTAGGATCTGGGAGGCTCAAGTCTGAATCTCCACTCTGCCATGGAAGTTCCCTGGTTGACTTGAGGTTAGTCACTGGCTCTCAGCCTACCCTTCCTCACAGGATGGTTATTGTGAGGGCAAAATGGAGGAGAGGGGAATAATGTTGCAAGTCCCTTTGAGTCCCCACTGTGATGAAAAGTGGGATATCTTTAAAAAAATTGGGAACTATGGAGTCTGTGGCTGGACATGCCTGTTCTGGCCAGCAGGCCCCATTTCTGCCCTGCCCTTCTAGGGATACCCAACTCCCTGGAGGGGCTTTTCTTAATCTCTCGGGTAGCCCACCAACCCTTTGTAAAGAATTGTGCAATTTCCCTTCCAGGTTCAGAGTCCTTGCCTCAGTGTCTCCTGCTGCCCAGCGCCTCGTCACCGTGGGGACAGATTAATGTCTTGGGTGCCCTTGGAGGGATAGCTGTTTGCCTGCATTCCCCCTGACTCCCTTCTTCAGATAGCATGTCTGAGACTGTGGAGGTCTATGTGGAACAGAGAACCACTCCCAGCATCAAAAGTTATAAAGTATTTATTAAAAGAAAATGTTTACATGCATACTTTTAACACAGCACCAAATTGAGCAAGGAATACAAAAGAACTTGGTCAAAATGCAAATCCTCTGTCCCTTTCTCTATACATGCCCTACCAGCTTTTAAAATAAGACAGGCTCTTTAAGCTTAGCTAGTTACAAATCTCTACATAACTGCCCTTACCTTGAAGATCTCTCACAAGCTGTAGGTGACCACATGGTCAATATGGCTTCCTCCCTGCAGAGCCCAGCTCAGAGTTATTCTAACAGCAGCATTCCAAAGAAAGAGAGAACTTTCTCCTGGTTTCCAGGAGTTTAATCTTCTACCTTTCCCTGCTCCCCTGACCAGGTCAGCCCAGGTCAGAGAAGAACTTTCTGGTAATCTCTAGGAATCTCTTTCCTGGAGATGATCTAGCATTCTCATGCCTCCAAACCTCTATTCCCTTCTAGGAGAATGGGGGAGAAGGAGGGGGAGGCTTGACCATCCCTGTGTCTAAACCCATTAACATTTCTTATTAGGTGACTGTGGAAAGCCATTAATGGCCTTCCTTCTTCCCCACCAGTTGTCTGCCCAGAGAGAAAGGGGAAAAAACCTTTTTAAAATGCCACATGGAGGTTTGCTGCTTGCCAACCTCCCAGGAGAAAATGCATTTTGTCACAGAATCATTCTTTCATTTCATCATCTTGAGCTTTAGCTCACTGGCAAAACAACTGTGGGAACTATCCTAAACAGGTCTAATTGGAAGTAAGTCCCATGTTGTTCTGTTGGGTGTACTCCTAGGAAAGTGTCCTTAGGATTACAGTCATTTTCAATTAAATTATATACACCAATGGAAAGATCCCTATAAACTTCGTAACATTCAGATTTTCCCAGCTTTGTAACATTGTTTGATGTGTAAATTTATATGTGTAAATTCAGTGCTCCATAATCTGAATTCAGTTTAACTGAACACATGAACACATAAAGCTGCCTTATACTGAATCAGACCCTTAATCCATCAGGCTCAGTATTGCCTACTCAGGCTGTCAGCAGCTCTCCAAGGTTCCAGACAGAGGTCTTTCATAACACCTACTGCTTGGTCCTTTTAACAAGAGATGCCAGTGATTGAGCCTGGGACCTTCTGCATGCCAACTAAATGCTCTGCCACTGAGATACAGCCACTCCCCTAAATCACCTTGTTTGTTGACTTCCAGAAAGCTTTTGATAAAGTTCCTCATCAAAGGCTCCAAAGTAAGCTCAGTAGTCATGGGATACAAGGACAAGTCCTCTTGTGGATCAAAAACTGGCTAATTAATAGGAAACAGAGAATGAGTATAAATGGGAAATTTTCTCAGTGGAGGGTGGTAAACAGTGGGGTACCACAGGGATCAGTACTCGGTCTGATGCTTTTTAACTTGTTCATTAATGATTTGGAGTTGGGAGTAAGCAGTGAAGTGGCTAAATTTGCAGATGACATGAGGTTGTTCAGGGTGATGAAAACCAGGGTGGATTGTGAGGCACTCCAAAGGGATCTGTCAAGGATGGGTGAGTGGGCGTCAACGTGGCAAATGAGGTTCAATGTGGCCAAGTGCAAAGTGATGCACATTGGAGCCAAAGATCCTAAGTATAAATACATACTGATGGGGTTTGAACTGGCAGAGACTGACCAAGAGAGAGATCTTGGAGTCATAGTAGATGACTCAATGAAAATGTCAAGACAGTGTGTGACTGCAATAAAAAAGGCCAACACTATGCTGGGGATTATTAGGAAGGGAATTGAAAACAAATCAGCCAGTATCATAATGCCCCTGTATAAATCAATGGTGCGACCTCATTTGGAGTACTGTGTACAGTTCTGGTCACCACAAGGATATTATAGCACTGGGGGAAGTGCAGAGAAGGGCAACCAGAATGATCAAAGGGTTGAAACACTTTCCCTGTGAAGAAAGGTTAAAAATGCTTGGGACTCTTTGGCTTGGAGAAACGATGGCTGAGGGGGTGACATGATTGAGGTTTATAAAATTATGCATGGGATAGAGCAGGTAGAGAAAGAAGTACTTTTCTCCCTTTCTCACAATACAAGAACTCGTGGGCACTCAATGAAATTGCTGAGCAGTCCGGTTAGAACAGATAAAAGGAAGTACTTCTTCTCCCGGAGTGATTAACACATGGAATTCACTGCCACAGGAGGTGGTGGCAGCTACAAGCATGGACAGCTTCAAGAGGGAATTAGATAAGCATATGGAACAGAAGTCCATCAGTGGCTATTAGCCACAAGATATAGATAGGAACTCTCAAGCTGGGGCAAGTGATGCACTGTATTCTTGGCGCTTGGGGGGCAACAGTGGGAGGGCTTCTAGTGTCCTGGCCCCATTGCTGGACCTCCTGATGGCACCTGGTATTTTTGGCCACTGTGTGACAGAGTGTTGGACTAAAGGGGCCATTGGCCTGATCCAACATTGGCTTCTCTTATGTTCTTATGTTCACATTAAAATAAAACAGAAATGAGTATCCTTGGGAAATACTGTTTTGCTTGTGCAAAAAAAATGTAAAAACCAGAGGAATGCAGCAAGTAATGTACTAAGCTTTACTGAAATGAAAATAGTCATTACTGGGTGAAGATAACAGTAGAAGATATTCTGTTTGTTATGAGTTCAAAACAGCTTCACTTATTCTTTCAGAGTTCTTTGTGAGTTGCAGATCATCTTAAAAACAAACAAACACAAAAACCACCTTTCATACCATTCATTATTATTTTGTCTCTTTGTACAGTTTATGCGTTACTGACTTTCTGACTTTACAATGTTTGGTACATACTTACTGATACATAGAACTACAGAGCTAAAAGTATCCGTAAAAGGTCTTCTTTCCCAGTCCTGTGACCTTGTTTCATATGACTGGCAGTGTACACAATAGTTTACTGACATTTGAAAATAAAAGCTATAGCAGCTCACAGAAAGACAGGTAAATAATAAAAAAGAGAGCACAAACCGCAACACAGCAGCAATTATTAAATCCCACAGTATCTAGAGAACCAGACATACAGCAAAAAGTAACGTGGCATTTAGAAAAGCAAAAGAATACAGGAGGGAGACAATGGGAGGAGAGTTTCTTTAGATGCATGTAGCTTTCACCAGTTCAAAGCACATTGCATGGAAAGCAGTTCCATTGGAATCCCACAGTACTTTCAGCCAGTCTGTGGGTTGTGAAGCTGCACTTATCACTGGAGCATTATCGTTGTGAGATTCTTTTTTCTGAACGAGGCCATGAGTCATTCCCCTCCTTCTTGAGTCAACTACAGCCAGGCAGAATCTTCAAGGCCATGGAACATGGGAACTTGATGAATCATTCACCAAGGAAATCCCAATTTAGTAAAAATATCAACACAGGTAAGGTTGCTTACTTTTTTTATTTCTAAAAGGACTGGAGGGAGACTGAAGATATGCGGAGCCAGGTCAGCACCTGTTGAGTCTGAGGTAGAGCCAAAATCAAGTGTGGACTCGAGGCAGAAAAGATCAAAGGAGGGGTCACAGTGACAGACAATATATCAGAACAAAGAAACACCGTGATGAAGTTGACAATAACATTTAATGACAATTATGTATATCCATAAAAACTTTAGACATTCTAACATATTCAAGACAAAATCCAATATCCTCCAATTTTGTATATTAATAAAAACTTTGGAAATTCTAACATGTTCAAGACAAAATCCAATATCCTCAATGAGCACCCGGTTATACACTCATTTCAATAGTCTTCCTCAGGAGTAGTCCTATTAAGTAACAAGGTGTCAGCCTTCTGATACATTTTTGCAGCATTAACTTCTTTTTCTACTTTCTTCAAATTATAACAGCTTGACTTCTTCAAAATATCCTAAAACAAACATGATTATTTAGCATAGAGAGGAACATGAAGCTGAATGGAAACTAGCTTAATTCTAATTTTTAATTTTTTGAACAATATTAATTTTTAACTTTAACAAATTTGAACTTCCTCACAGTGAGTAAGTTCAAATTTTTTAAAGTTAAAAATTAATAGAGACATGGTTTATCGGCTTTTCAGATTCTTTTTGGAGTACCTGCAAGTTCTCTCCCTGATGTCATGAAAGGATTAACCTGTTTATTTGTCTATTCTGATTGGTAGTTAGTTATAAGCTATGAGGCATCAATTAGAGGTTCCCAGGCTAGAAGTGGAAGGTCTATGCATAATGGACTGACCTTGATTGATCAGTTCATAGTTGGGATATGTAACCTGAGATTTTGCACATAGGCATTCTGGGAGCTTCTTCTCCCTTCCTTTGTTTTAGTGTTCAGTAGCCAAAGTCGCCATCTTGGAGTTAACATCAGCTAGAAAGATGTAGTTTAGTCAGCTAGACTGTTCATTGTTTTTATCCTCCATGTAACCCTTCCTATTCTTTAGTAAACTTTCTCTTTAACTAATTTACGAATGTATGTTGCATTATTATTTTTATGTGCCAACAAGACTGCATACTAGAAAGAACAAAGTTTTGCTTAAGGATACCAACCTCAAGATGTGATGTCAAAGAATCTGCCCTCCAAAGCTGCCATTTCCTTCCAGTTCCACTTTCCCTAGGCACAGTCTCTAATTTTTCAGGAATTTCCAAAGCTGGACTTGATAATCCTAGCTGTCTTGGTTGGACCAATTCAACACTGGCTAAAGAACTACAAATCAGTTCACAGGCACGGAACCATGTAGCCAAATACAGAGAGCTCTGATTGTATACAAAATAAGGTAATATTGTTAGTTGTCATAAATGATGCTGTAATTGTACATTGTCTAGGTCATTGTATTTTGCAGCATGTTGCTGATGTCCCCTTAGGTCAAGCACAAGACTGGACAATTTTGTGTTACTTAGTTCACTTTTTACAATTTCCACTTGTGGGACTCCTTTAAGATTACTGTCAGATCAGCAAAGGAACACAGCAAATCAGTCCAGAAGTCTGAGAAGCACAGATAAAATGCTGCAGTCAAACACAGCATCTTACTAAAGTAATCAAAAGTGTTTGTACATCTTCCTGCAAAACATGTTGTCAGGATAAAACTCCCGCTGATACGTCAGCAGCAAGTCTTCTGATACTTGTCAAACTCCTGGAAGAAACAGCTTGAGTTAGGCTTATTTCTTACTCTTCAGCAGAGGAACCTCTCTGGGCTTCCCCCCTCCCCTTTTTCTCAGCACACCATGTTTTTTTTCAGTGGTGCAATCATTTGTTGTTTGGAAAAGTTTGTTTCTTGTTGCTTCCCTTCAGTCTGTCTCTCGGTGCTTCTCTGTTGCTCTTTGCACAGTTGCAAAGACATAAACAGAAATCAGCCAGGCAACCAGGAGGGATAAATGTGCTGATTCAAGCTGGGGTACCCCCTTGCAAATAAATGCTCCAATAGGAAGGGACACCAGTCCACAGTATCAGTAAGAAACTGGCCACATATTCACCAGTAACCCAGGCTGCAGTTCTATACACATGCACTTTTCTGAATTCAACAGATAGCAGAGAGAATGACCAACTGGTGTACTGTCAGGAAAGTTTACTCACCAGCACATGAAGCTTCAAAGACTGTGTCCCACAGGATGTTTGTTCAGGAATCATGAGGCCAGTTGCAGGGAAGTCAACACATCTTTAACAGGGCAAGACCTTTCCTGTGACAAACATCTAGAAATGGAATCTCAATCAAGAATGAAAAACACTTTGTACTAACAGTTCCTGTTCCTGTTGTCAGAAAGAATCTTGTCAGAGCTTGGGACCTAGGAAGGGCCAGCCATGGTTACTACTCTGATAGGAGACTACCAAGGAAGACTGGGGTTACTATGCAGAGGAAGGCAATGGCAGTTCACCACCCATTCCCATGGTCCTGAGGTCCTCATAAGTTGGTTGTGACTTGGCAGCAAACAGGTATGTGTATGTGTGTGTGTTAAGTGCTGTCAAGCTTCTTCCCACTTCCGGCGACCCTATGAATTAATGTCCTCCAAAACTTGCTATCATTAACAGCCTTGCTCAGGTCCTGCAAAAAGAGGGCCTTGGCTTCCTTTTTTGAGTCAATCCACCTCATGTTGGGTCTTCCTCTTTTCCTGCCGCTTTCAACTTTTCCTGGTGTGCCTTGGCTTTTCATAATGTGACCAAAGTATGATGGCCTCAGTTGAGGCATTTTAGTTTCCAGGGGGAGAGTTCAGGCGAACAGACATCCCTACAAAGTAATTTGGCTCAGTCTTACTCTTGACCAAAAAAAAGAGAAAAGATGAAGTAGTGATTGATTCATCTCTGACATCTGAATGACACCTGGGCTGAGCTTCTTTTCCTCTTCTGTTGCAGGGTCTAAGCCTGGACATGGCCAAAAGCATGAGCCTGTGGAAAGAGCCAAAGGTCTCTTAGCTTTTGCATCTTAGCCTTGACTCACCCAGAATGTGCTCTATTGTATTGTTTATTTTAACTGTATTTTTGAATTTTCCAAACTGCTTTGGATCCCCACTGGGAAGAAAAGTAAGGTTAAAAAAGACCCCTCTTATGTCGGTTTCCTGTGGTTCTTTCTTTCTTTATTAATTTTTTTTTACTGTCTTTCCACTGGGCTGCTCAAGCCAGCTAACAGAGTCACCTTGGATGGAGTAATTATATTATGCTACCAAAATAACTGCAGACATTACAGTACTTCTTAACATCCCCAAATTAGCCATATAAGTGGGAAATAAAAAAGCTTCCAATTGGTAATCTCACAAAATGAAGACCATAGCTTGGCTCCTTTTCCCCCATCTCCTGAAAGCTGGCAACCCTGATGCTTTTTTTTTTTTTTTTAAAAAAAAACTGCATTAACATTGGCTTTGCATTCCAATTCCTACCCTGTGATCCTGTAATAAACTGTAAACAGGCAACCCCCTGTGGCAATGCAGAAATTCCTTTCAAGATCGAAGCGTGTATTTGTTAAAATCAAATGCCTGAGGGCAGCCTAAGCACTTTATCCATCTCAAAAGCTGAAAAAAAGACATAAACCTTTTAAACATTTGCCCGGCACAAACATTTTAACTGCTGGATCTCCTCACACTTTCATAAGGTTAAAGGATGGTAAGTCTTCAAAGGTCATGAGAAAAGAAAAGGCCATGTACAATGTTGCCATCTTTGCAGAGGTTAGCATGAGATGGGTAGCAGGGGCCAAAGTTGCCAAGGACAGAGAGGGGATCTGGGTGAAGTTTCAAGGAGGAAGAAACAGGAGGGAAGGTTAAGGAGGATGCAGAAAGGGCACTGTGGCTTGGGAACAAAAGTTATCCACTAGTCTCAGGCTCAGTTCGGGCACAACAACAAAAAATGTTTAATTTCACTAACATTAGTTAGAGAAATTAATGTTAATTAACTAATGTTAATTGCAAAGCCAGATTAAGACATGGTGAGGCCCTAAACTATGCCCAGTTGAAGAAGACCCATATCAGTATCAAAAAATTTAAAAGAAAATTGTAGTTATTTGTTTTGTATTTAGAAGTGTCTCTAATCTGATGCCCTAAAACATAGCTTATTTAGCTTGTGCATAACTTCAGCTTTGGTAAGTTGACAGTCTGAACACAGACCACTACAGGCCCAGAGCTACAGTGGGGTTTGGGGGGGCTCCTCCCCCTTTCTTAAAGGCACAGCCCCACAAGAATTTCTCCTGTAAATCCTTTTTTCCCCCAATCATTTTTAAACATTTTTTAAAAAGGTGTGTGGTCCTTGAAGAAGAGTGGGGTGTTGTAGTTAACTAATTCTCACAAAGGGGTTGGAGTAGGTGACCTCTAGGATCCCTTCTAACTCTGTGTCAAAAAACTGGTCTCCTTTAAGAGAGCGTTACCTTTCTTGACTATAGACGTCATCACCCCCACCTGCTGGCTTGTTATCAAAATTGTTGTTTAGGCTGGCAGATTAACTTGCAGCAGCTGAGAACTGTAATCTAAAATGGCTGACAGTTTTCAGTTTAGAGATCTATCCTGGTAACACCTATCTATTGACTAAATGGCTTTTCTTCCTGCACTGAGAACTTCAGCCACACCAGAAAAAAAAATTGCCCCACAAGCCACAAAATCCTGGCTATGGGCCTGGAACACTACAAAAACTACTATGGCCAAACTAGAAATGAGATTGTTGAACAAGTACAGTCTGGTTTCCCCTGACTTGATTCATTTTTCTCACAGCTGCTGAGCTAATTTTTAAAGCATTGTAGAGAACCAGTTCAGATCAGGACTGTGGCACATGAGGAGAAGGAATTTCTGCCTCCCCCCAACAGGGTTCTGTTTTGGAGCTTGGGAAAACAGCATAAGGGGGAAATGCCTCCCCCTGTGCCAGATTTACCAGATTATCTGCCATGATGGGTAACCTTTCAGCCCCAGCCACTACTCTTTGCTCCAGCAAGAGCAAAAATTGTGGGTAATAGATTATGCTGCATGATGTCACTTCTAGTTGAACATGGAAGTGATGTCACAACAGTCTAGGAATTCCCCAGATTTCTATGGTTTTTACAACAGAGATCTAGAAATTCCAAGATTACCTCAAGATATTCTGATCAAATTTGCATGTAAAAAGACAAGAGACACTATATTGAATAAGCAAAGAGACACATCTCTTAAAATTGCAGACAAAAATGTCCAGATCTTTCAAGATCTGCCTACAACAGTCTTGAAGAAGACAAAAGATTTTGATTTCTTAAGACAAATCTTGCAGAAGAAAGATATAAGATATTGTTGGAGAATCCCATTTGCTTTTTAAGTTTTATTACCCAAGGACAAAAGACTGATCTCGAGAATAGAACAAGCCAAACAACTGGCAGAAGAATTATCAGTGGAGCAAACACCTGAAGATTCTGAAAAATCTAAGGAACAAAAGAATTAAAAAAAAGAAAAACAGACAAGGAAGAAGACAATATCATTGAATACAAACAGCCTAAATTCCCCTTCAAAACGATTTAAGATTTTCAATTAGTTAAAGAAGCAAAAGGTAGATATAATATGCATCCAAGAAAGTCATATAAAGAAAGAACATGAACAAATCTTAAATAATAAGAAACTGGGTAAAGCTTATATAGCTTCAGCAAATGAAAAGAAAAGGGTGTTGTGATCAGTATAAGGAATCAAAGTATTACTGTTACAGACGAATTAGGAGACTTGGAAGATATATCTTGTTAAAAATTCATTTCCCGAATGGCAAGATTTCTATACTTGTATCAATATATGCTCATAATAATGGCAAAGAAAAATTCTTTGGGAACTGTTTTCAAACCTTATTGAATTTTCAAGAAGGAGAGATTATGATACTTAGAGATATGAATGAGGTGATAGACCCAAAAAAGGACAGATCATGGGAAACTAAGGGAGGCAAGCTTCCTATGAATGTCTTTAACTACATGGAAATGCTACGACTAAAAGATGCATGATGAACTATCAATCCAAGCTCTAGAGACTACACTTTCTTTTCTGATTGACATCAAACATACTCTAGAAATTGGCATGTGTTGATATCCAAAACTTAATCTGGAAAATGTGGAGATTCAACCAAAGATATATTCTGATCACAGTCCACTGATGATAACTTAGCAAGGGTATTAAAATAAAAATAGAAGATGGAAACTGGATGACAACTTACTATTAAAAGAAGATATAAAAAAGTAGAAAAGGCATAGAAGAATTTTTCAGATTAAATGATAACTACAGATATCCCTGTAGCAACAGTTTGGGAAGCCAGCAAAGCTCATGTGAGAGGGAAATTTATGGCAATTGCTTCTAAGAAAAACAAAGAAAAACCTGAAAAAGTTAAAGAATTAACACAAAAAAATCCAGAATTTAGAAACACAACACATAAAATCTTTTTAAAAGGCAACCCTAAATGAAACTGAGAAAATAAGAAATCAGCTAAATATGCCAGAATCTGAAGATATGCAGAAGAACATTTTTTAAAAAAAGCACGCTAATAAAACTGGAAGATATTTGGTATATTGCTTATGACAAGAGGCTGAGAAAAGAACTATAACAGGAGTACGAAAAAAAGACAGAATTACCTTTATGGAGAAAGAGATTCAAGAACAATTTACTTCATTTCCCCCCAAATTTCTAGGGAAAAGGATATATTATTACCAGAGTGAATGGAAGAATGCATAAAAGATACATTTACTGATGATAGTAAAGTGTTCCTGAATCAAAACATTATGATGTAAGAAATCGCCCAAGCAATTAAGAAATTGAAAGAAAAACAATGCTCCAGGTCCAGATTGACTTACAGCAATGTACTACAAATGCCTGGAAGACAAAGTAATGTTTGTTGTTGCTGTTCAGTCCCACAGTCGAGTCCAACTCTTTGTGACCCCATGGGCCATATCATGCCAGGCCCTCCTGTCTTCCATTGTGCTCAGGAGTTTGCTTAATTTCATGTTTGTTGCATCGATAACACTGTCTAACCATATAATCCTTTGCTATTCCCTTCTTCTTTTTCCTTCAATCTTTCCCAGCATCAGGGTCTTCTCCAGGGAGTGCTCCCTTCTTATTTGGTGGCTAAAGTATTTGAGCTTCAGCTTCAGTATCTGGCCTTCCAGGGAACAGTCAGAGTTGATTTCTTTCTGATTCAATCTCCTTGCAGTCCAATGGGCTCTCAAGAGTCTTCTCCAGCACCATAATTAAAAAAATATATATTATTCAGCACTTGGTCTTTCTTATAGTCCAACTCTCGCAGCCATACATTACTACTGGGAATACCATTGCTTTGACCATATGGACTTTTGTTGGCAGGGTTATGTCTCTTCTTTTTATTATGCTGTCTAAGTTTTCCATTGCTTTCCTCCCAAGGAGCAGGCATCTTTTAATTTCATGGCTGCAGTCACCATCTGCAGTGATCCTGGATTCCAGGAATGTGAAGTCTGTCACTGCTTCCATGACTTCCCCTTCTATTTGCCAAAGTGTGGGCAAGATGCCATGATCATTTTTTTACATTGAGTTTCAAGCCAACTTTTGCATTTTCCTCTTTCATACGAAGCAAGAGACTCTTGAGGTCCTCTTCACTTTCTGCCATTAGAGTGGAGAGCCAGTTTGGTGTAGTGGTTAAATACGCGGACTCTAATCTGGGAGAACTGGATTTGATTCCCCACTCCTCCACTTGCACCTGGCTGGATGACCTTGGACAAGCCATAGTTCTGATAAGAACTGTTCTTGAAAAAAGAGCAGTTTCTGTCAAGAGCTCTCTCAGCCCCACCTACCTCACAGGGTGTCTGTTGTGGGGAGGGGAAGGGAAAGGAGTTTGTAAGCCACTCTGAGACACCTTTGGGTAGTGAAGGGTGGGGTATAAATCCAATCTCTTCTTCTTCTTCATTGTCTGCATATCTGAGGTTGTTGATGTTTTTCCCAGCAGTCTTAATTCTGGCTTGTGATTCATCCAGGCCGGGATTTTGTATGATGTACTCTGCATATAAATTAAATATGCAGGGTGACAATATACATCCTTGTCGTATTCCTTTTCCAACACTAAGCCAATCAGTTGTTCCATATCCGGTTCTGTCACTTTTTGACCCTTATACAGGTTTCTCAAGAGACATGTGAGGTGGTCTGGTACTCCCATCTTTTTAAGGACTTGCCATAGTTGTGTTCTACACAATCAATGGCTTTAGCGTAGTCAATGAAGCAGAAGATGTTTTTCTAGTACTCCCTTGCTTTCTCCATAATCCAGTGAATGTTGGCAATTTGATCTCTAGTTTCTCTACCTCTTTGAAACCTGATGGACAGTAATAAACATAATTTTACCACTTCAAAAAGTTATGAATGGAGTAAGCAAAACAAAAACATTACCTACATCATGGCAGAGAGCTCATATAACATTGATATATAAAGAAGGTAATGATTCACTGCTACCATAGTCCTATAGACCTATCTCTTTATGGAATGTGGATTACAAAGTTTTCACTGAAATCATGGCAGAAAGGTATTACGGGAATAATTCACTTGGATCAGACTGGTTTTTACCAAAGAGATACATGAAAGACAAAGTTCATTTTGTAATAAATGCAATAGAATTATAAAACAACATGCATGAAATTACAAGGGGATCTGAAAAGATGGTCTAAATTAAAGCTATCATGGTTAGGAAGAATTCCCACAATAAAAATGAATGTACTTTCAAAACTGATTTTTTTTATTTCAGATCATACTGATTCAAATACAAGAAAAACTCTGATGGACTGACAGAAACAAATAAATACATTTATTTGGAATGGTAAAAAACCAAGTATCAAATTCAAAGTGCTGCAGGATGAGAAAAAAGAGGAGGATTGGCAGTTCCTCCTACCAGGCAGCAAAATGATCAGGATTGCAGAATGAATTAAAAATCCAAATAATTGAATAATACAGTTTAATACTATTGATAATGATAAGACCTCTGCCTTGACTTCCTTGCTTGTCAGGTTTAAAGATCTGGGACTCACTGGCACTCTGGGTTGCTCAAAGGTGGCTTCCATTATAGGAATGGCTAGGCAGAGTGAGAGCACAATGAGGGAACCT
The DNA here is from genome assembly GCA_029375565.1 of Gekko gecko. Lineage (NCBI taxonomy): Eukaryota > Metazoa > Chordata > Lepidosauria > Squamata > Gekkonidae > Gekko > Gekko gecko. The sequence goes on along the minus strand of JAPDNY010000008.1, from coordinate 34,967,939 downwards.
TCCATGCCAGAAGTGTCTTGCCATCCACAGTTACCACAACAGCCTGAGATTGCGCCCTGCTATCCTGCTGCCAGTTACCAGCAGCAGCAGTGGAAAACATGTGCCCTCAGTGGAGGTGAGTGCATCATGCTCAGAGAGCCATATTTGGTTCGATACTGAGCTAGATTTGGCTCATAAGCAGCTTGCTGAACCCTGCTTTAGGGAAACTCATTTGCTTCAAACAGGAGGATGATTGTGCTGTGCCGCTGAGGACACTGCTAACTTAGGCTGCCAGTTGCAAGCATACTTTATTCTGAACCAGAATAGCTTCCCTCTCTGGAGAAGACTCCTGCCTAGACCAGGTTGATCCTTCTGGAAATCAGAGATAATGGCTAGGGATGCCAGCCTTCAGGTGTGGCCTGGGGTCCCCCTGGAATTACAGCTCATTTCCAGATGACAAAGATCAATTCCCTGGGAGCAAGTGGATATTTTGGAGGGTGGACTCAATGGCATTGCATCCCACTGAAGTCCCTGTGCTCACCAGGCTCCGTACCCAAATCTCCAGGGGTCTCCCAACCTGGGTCTGGCAACCCTACCCCTCCATCACACACCAGTAGTTGGGGGTACCTGGCAACCCTAGATAATGCTAAGAAATGCAGTCCAGATCAGATCTCTCTAAGACCTTTCCCTACCAAGTAGGCTAGCCATACTTCCTGGGGTGATGGGCAAGCTCCTGCCCAAGGCTGCAGGACTATCTGGGCCTCCTCTCCAGTGGAAGCAAGGGTTGGGCAGTGGTGCCACTTCTGGTTTATACTGAAGGGATATCACAACATCTAGGAATTTGTTCCTGAAGAATCATGACATCACTTCAGGGTACAAACCAGAATGTCTTTGTCCACCCTGTTCAGTGCTCCCACTGGTTGCCAGCCCTCTGTTGGCAACAATACTACCAAGCCATCACTCAAACTATTCTAAAAGGCAACAGTATTTATGGACAGGACCTAGAAATATTGTGGGCTGATCTTGAATGATTATCGTAACCAGCCCATGTTATCAGGAAGACCATCAACCAATGTAAGCTCAGCCCTGATAGGAAGCATACCAAGCACAAACAATGTAACTTCATCCTCCGATCTGGGAATCTGCCCACCCTGCCACTGGATCTACTAATATGTCCTTGCCCAGTTCTAATGAACTTCTTTTTAAAAGTGATGCCTGTTGTATCAATCAACTGTGTACAACTTAAATTACAAACTAGGTTAACTGTAGATCTTAAACAGGCATAACAACAGCTGCTTCATTCAGCATGTCTAAGTAGGTCCAGGTCAAAATCTCCTCTCTCTTACTTGTTGTCCTACCGTACTACATATCCCAGCAGGCAGTGCTTCCAGCTCTCTTGTTATGGTAGTGGAAAGTGTTGTGAAGTCACAGCCAACATGTCAACCCTGCAGGATTTTTAAGACAAAAGACAAACAGATGTGGTTTGCCATTGCTTACCTCTGCTTAGTGACCCTGGCTTCTCCTGATGACTTTCCTTACCTTCTGAGATCTGATGATTGGGCTAGCCTGGACCATCTGTTGTTACAGCCACTGCTATTTGCCCCCGCAGATGGAATAAAAAGACGGACAACAGTTTTGGATCAAACAAGGGCCACTTTATTAACTACATAATGTTTAAACAACTAAAACAGCAAGGAATCGATTCAAGAGCAGAATAGACAAGGCAGGTGTCAGACAGACCAGCCTCCTTGTCCAAGATACGGGCGAGCCACCAACCCCGATCTTGAGCCATTAATCTGGCTTGCGACCAGCAGCCCAGCCACTGGTGGCCTCCTGGGAGCACCTACCCCTGAAACCATACAGTTTGCAGAGAGGAGCTTATCCAAGAGGTTCCCAGAGGGAATCATCATTCACCACCCAGAGCCTTAATAACCCGCAGGCCGTTCCTGATGACCCCATGTTCCTAAACTAGGAATGGCTTAAGGTGCTCACCAATTTCTGCTTTCTACTCCCTGCACTATTCTGCCACTAGCGAGGTCAAGCCTCTGCTTTGGCCGACGCGGCCTCCAAGCCAAGTGCAGCCCTAATCCCTTGCTGAATATCCTCCAAAAAGAATTTGTTGCCCTTGTCTGACATGTGAATACCATCTTGCCTATAGAAGTCAACATTTCCTACCACAATTCCAGGATGTGGTAAAAACTGACCCAGGCCACCCTCCATAGCTTTCTTCATTTGCCGGTTAACCTTGCGGCGAGCCCGGTCAATGCACCTGGGATCCCCCAGGTTGCGCCATACCTGCCTCGGCAAGATCGCCGACCAGATTATCAAAGCCCCAGGCCATCTTCTCCGGATCACTGAAAGATCATGTGTAGCCTGAATCACCAGGGCCTTGCCTTTCATCAGGCCAAGATCATTGCCACCTAAGTGCACAAATAAAACGTCAGGAGGCGGCCCATGCCGTTCCTCAAACAGAAGTGGGAGCAATCTGGGCCAATGCATGCCCCTCCGTCCCCACCATTCAACAACAGCAAACTCACTCAAACCTAACTGAGAACCAACTGACGTCCTCCTGGCCTGGCGAGCCGCCCAAAAAACCATACTGTGGCCGCATAAAAGGACTCTCCGTCGCGCCTGCAGGCCCACAGCACCTGAAAAAGAACTATTTTAGCAACATGAACTGCTTAAAATTTACACTGACGAACGTAACTTTTAAAACTATGAGTTTTCCAACGCCCTATGCCCTTTATGTCCTCTTGAGAGTACCCCATGGAAGCTGCCGTGGAAGCAGCTCCAATCCTAAATGAATGGGTCCCAAAACGGAAGCCCCCAAACCCAAAGCATCAAGTGCCCGTTTTGTCAATGCCCAAAACTGAAACTTTGTGAGAGGTGAACCATCTCTGTGTTGAAATAAGACCCCAATGTCGGACCCCCGCAACTGCAAGTAGCAATGTAAACTTGCTACCGGGCACAAATCCGACTCATAACAACGTCCCAATTCAATTGCTGAGCCTTTACCCAACTGGTCATCAGTCTTTGACCGCTTAATATGAATGACAACACGGTCTGCAGTAACCCGGATGTCACTCAAATTAAGAGCCCGATTAGAAGTATCATGTCGCGAAGCAGGGACAAGCTCACTGACACGGAGTGCTCCAAAAAATGCCAGCAAAGACGCTGAGTGAAAAAGAGTGGCCTCGTATTCATCAGAACAAAGGTCTGGCCACAACGCCTTTAGGCCCTTTAAAATTGAAGGAGTCAATGGCTCCCTAGAATCAGGCAGCTGCCCTGCCTCACGAGACCACCCTTCCAGCATTTTCTTAATTCGAAAATCATTAGTCTTGTCCTCGTGTCCAGCAGCCTTACCTGCATAAGCTAGAGAAGATAACCTGCCCTTTATAGAGCGAACCGACAAACCCTTGCCCTTCAGATAAACACAGTATTGCATCAAGTGATGGACCGGAATAGGCCACTCATGCCGTAATCCGGCCTCCCTTTGGAAAGCCACAAACTGGTGACCAGCCTTCATGTACGATTTACGTGTTGAAGGGGCGAGAGCCATACCTATCGCTCGCTCAACTTCAAGCCGCCAATCTGCCAAAAACTGGGGGGCATCCTTACCGGGCGCTCGTCCGCTTCCGGGGCCAACTGACGGAACCTCTCCATCTGTTTCCGAGAGAGAGCGTCAGCGACCCCATTACTTGCGCCCGGAACGTGCCTTGCACGAAACAATATATTATTTCTTAAACAGATCAGTGTAAATGCCCTAACTAACCTCATGACCCGTACTGACCGGGATGTTAGGGAGTTTATCACGTGTACTGTAGCCTGATTGTCACACCAGAAGTGGACCGAACGACCAGCAAAATCAGCCGTCCAAATCCCCACTGCCACAACAATCGGGAAAAACTCCAGAAAGGTTAGGTCCTTGACCCAGCCTGCCCGGAACCAATCCTGCGGCCAATCCTCAGCACACCAATGACGTCTGAAGTAAACCCCGAAACCTGAGGAGCCTGCAGAATCTGATGTCACCTGCAACTCAGCCTCTAAGTGCAATTCTTCTCTCCAAAAGGACACCCCATTAAATGACCTTAAAAACTCTTTCCAGATCAAAAGATCCTCCCTCATCCCCCTAGTCACCCTAGTCCTGTGATGTGGGAGGCGAAGCCCACGCATGGCATCACAAAGACGTCTGACAAAAGCCCTACCAGGAGCTACAACTTTGCATGCAAAGTTGAGATGGCCCACCAATTGCTGCAACTCCCAAAGGGATATCTTCCTCAAAACTATAATTTTGTCAATCAAAACCTGAAGGCTATCCAACTTCTCCATAGGGAGCCTAGAGCACTGCTGAACCGTATCTATCTCGATACCTAAAAAGGTTAGAATAGCCTTCGGACCTTCTGTTTTTTCTTCTGCCAGGGGAACTCCCAATTCAGCCGCTATGTCTATGAAACTGGACAGCAAAAATTCACACTGCCCAGTCCCGTCCCTTCCTACAAACAAAAAATCATCCAAATAATGAGCTGTAGAGCCCAATCCTGTTTTAAATCGCAAGGCCCATTCCAAAAAGGAACTAAACTTCTCGAATGCCGCACAGGACACAGAACAACCCATGGGGAGGGCCCTATCCATATAGTATTGACCCTCAAAAGCAAAACCTAACAACTCAAAATCGGCAGGATGCACAGGCAAGAGCCGGAAGGCAGATTTTATGTCACATTTAGCTAACAGTGCTCCACGTCCACAACCCCGCACAACTCTCATGGCCTGGTCGAAGGAAGTATATTTAACCGAACAAAGCTCATCGGGTATAGCATCATTCACAGATCCGCCCCGAGGGTACGATAAATGATGAATGAGGCGATACTCACCAGGAGCCTTCTTTGGTACAACACCCAAAGGAGACACCCGTAGATTAGGCACTGGGGGGCAAGAAAAGGGCCCAGAACTCTCCCCTCTTTACATTCTTTTCCAATTTTAGCTCGTACTATGTCTTCCATCCCTATGACTGACTTTAAATTAGGGGCCCAAAATGGGGCCCTCTCACCTTGATAAGGAATCCGAAATCCAAACAAAAACCCCTCAATTAAATACCTACTATCTTTTTTGTTCGGGTAACCTCTCAAAAAACTCTCTAACACTTGCGTCTTAACTGGGCTGGGCCCCTTTCTCATTAGATGAAGCTTGACCTCCTCCGCCACCGGGACGCCTTCCTCCCCTTGCTCCGAAACGTCCCTTAGGCTTGGGGCAACCAGACAATGCATGCTGCCCCCCACAAAGAGGGCACTCATGTCGAAAGGAACAAGATTTCCTTCCACATGTACCCATTGATGTAAATTCCCAACATAGGGGACGCCTCTGTACTACAGTCCCTGCCTGCACCCGTGCAGAGTTCTGACTCTGCAACCGCTGCACCACGTGACCACTGTCAGAGTGCTCAGAATACAGAGATTTAGGTGCAGACACGACTTGTAGCCAGAGGTGGGGATGAATAAGGTCCCAGCGCAAAGACGGATTCATAGCCGCCCTTGTGCGAAAACCCTCATCATACTCCAACCATGCGTGTCCTGAAAAACCCGTAAAGGCTTTGTAAATTATATCCATATATTGCAAAAGCGCCGATGCCCGCCAGGGCTGGTGACGCACTATTACACTAGAATAAATGAGGAAACCCGGGTACCAATTACCCCATGTCCTGTCTACTCTACGCCTCCTAATACGCTCCTTATCCCTTTCGTCTAGATCCTCTTTGTCCTTTTTGTCCAATTCCCGATATAACAAAGAAAAAACATCCACATAGGATCCTTTAAGGATTTTTTCCCTAGTAGCCAGGGAAAGGTGATCTCCCAGAGGCAAAGCTATATCACCCACAGGCATCATCTTGGCTGGGGCTTGATCGCAGGAATATCCCGACGAAGCAGATGGAGTGGATGGATACCACCCACCTTGTCCAGAATATTGTGAGGTTCCCCCAACCACTGGAGGTGGCACAAAGTGCCAGCCGCTGAGCGATGAGGAAGCCCCAGTTCCAGTCGAGGAAATCTTTCCTGAAGAAGAAGCCCCAGCTGAATCCTGAGTACCTGAACCCCAAGGCCACGATGTATCGTCGTGACTGACGGCACCAGCCTTACCATCCTGCCAAGGAGGACGTACAGGACCCTTGTAAAGCTCCACCTGCTGAGACCCATCACCATCATGTGCCATCCCGGTCTCCACGTCACCAGACCCCGAAGCAGATGATTGCCCATCCTCCAGAAGTGCCAGTCGAGCCAAAACCTGTGCCTGAAAAGAAGAAATACCGGATTTTTTGGACTTTTTGGCCAAAGATGGGGCAGAATCCACCTGCGAAGGCCCGACCCTCTGCTTCTCCAGAGCATCTAGCCTAGCCAATATAGCGGCGTTAACGGGATCACCATCATCATCGTCAGAGGTCGGGGGTGCAGGTGCGACTGGAGGCAACTTAGGTGCAGGCTGCTTGCCTTTAGGCTTGCCCTGACCTTTTTTGGGAGCCATCCTAATTAAAAGATTGTAAGTAGTGAAATTCCTGCCAAGGTGTCAAAGTATTGAAAGAAGGGGGGGGGATTGGGTAGACTACACCACCTCCCACTATCAGCCCAAAATGTCCTCCTATGCAATGTTATTCACAAAATGGCTGCTCTGCACAGCAGCACAAAGAAACCTTAATAAAATGGCCGCTGTCACAAAGAGCCCCAGCCAGCCACTAAAATGGCTGCCCGACTGCAGTTGCAAGAGCCTTTGTTCAGCCCCACCCAAGATGGCCTCCCTAACTGCTTCCACCAGTAATTAAATTTAGGAAGCTGATAATTCAAAGTAAATGGAATGAAGGGGAATTAAATGCCCAAGCTAAGCCAGGAAGACCCCCCTTCCCCGGCACAGAACTCACCCCACTTCAAAATGCGCCCTCAACCTGCACGCGGCTACCGGGAATTATAAGCTAAAATATATGGTTGGCAAGAAATGCTATCCCCCAAGGGCACTTATGCCAGGGACTCAACCCCCCAAGTGGACGTGGAGGAGCAATGCTGCGGCCCCTCAAACACCCCCCAAATCTCCCATATTTCCCAGGAAAATAACCGCCGCGTCAAAAGCCTCTATAACGATCCACCGACGCCGTCCTCAAAAGAAACGCCGCGTCAAAAGCCTCTGTGCATGATCCACCGACGCCATCCTAGGGAGAAGCGCTGCTGTGTCTGCAACCAGCCACCACCCCCAAATCGCTCCGCTCGAGCCCGTGCCGCCCAAAGGCCTGCAGAGCTAAACGGTCTGCAGGCACCAGAGTCCTCCAGCCGTCTAGTCAAGCACGAGGCTCCAACTGCTTTGGGCGGGAGAGGGAGCCGTCCTATATTGGGCTGGCTCCTCCCCGCCCACGTCATAGCGCGTTGCGCTATGACCCGGCTGTTGCCCCGTCATTCCGCCGGCGGCAAAATAGCCCCCGGTCTCCATTGCCTTCGGCTGGAGACCGGGAGCTCCAATCTAAAACAGTTTTGACTGGTCCCTGGAAGTAGATTTGCTTCTGTACAACTGGAATTGTTTGAAATTAAAAAAAATGAGTCTAGGAAGAATGTTCATTTTGATTGCAGCTATTCTTCCCATAAATGACAACCATAGATTATTCAATTTATCTATATCTTTTTGAATTTCCTTAGTAGTTTCATGTAATTGTCTTCCATCAACGAACTACATTTATTTGTCAAAAAGATGCCTAAATATTTCACTCTTCGTTTGATTGGAGTCCTGTTTTCTCTACCAAATGTTTTATTATAGGTTGTGTTATATTCTTTGTGATGATCCTTGTCTTTTGTCTATTTACTTTCATTCCCTCCATTTCACTAAATTCCATTAAATTCTTTATCAAACTGTCTATAGAAGTGCTAGGATCTTCTAAGATTGTTGTATATTAACCACAAAGATAAAAGCTAAATCATCTGCAAACGCTTGAACTTTATATTCTTCTCCATGTATTGTTGCACCGCTAGTATTTTCATCTTCTCTAATCACATTATTTAATACTTCCAGGGTGAGAATAAACTGTTTTCCTATCCAGTATTTTATCAAAGACTGCATCATAGTCTCTGGTCAAACAGTGCTCTTCATGGTCATAACATGCTAATTGTTGTTCCAAATCCTTATAAAAAGTTTCTTGGTGATCATTTGGTAGTTGGTACATAGATATTGGTCACCAGAATTTTTTCCCCTTCTCTTTGAATTTCAACCATCAAGATTCTACCATTTTCAAAGGCATAAATAAGTTTTGGGTTCAGTTCTTCCTTAATATATGTTACTAGATATTTTTTCTTCTTCTTTGCATCTGAAGCTGTAAAAGTTTTCCCCAATCTATTATACTCATATAAGACGTACTGATCAACGCTTATTAGAGTCAACATTTTTTATAAACAGATTATATCCAAATTTAATTTTTTCAGCTGTAAAAATATCCTTTTTCTCTTCTGTGGTGAGATAAGTCCATTCACATTAATTGTAAGGATTCTAATTTGTTCTCTATCCATCACATGTATCTGCTTTACTACCAGCTTTTTTTTTTCTTGCTCAGTCCTCTTGTTTCCATTCGTGATGCTGCTTTGGCCCCTTCTTCCTGTTCCATTTCTGATTCACTGGAGCTGATATTTGACTGAACCTCTGAATCTTCTTCCTTCTTTTTGTCTGTTTCTCCTTCTTTGGTCTCTCCTCTATTAAGTCTTTTCACATATTTCTTCAAAAAATTCTGTGCTTTCAATGGCTGCGGTCACACACACTAAACAATCCACTTTCAATCCACATTCAATGCACTTTCCAACTGGATTTTTACTGTGTGAACCAGCAAAATCCAATTCGAAAGCGCATTGAAAGTGGATTGAAAGTCGATTATTTAGTGTGTGTGAATACAGCCAATATCAAAGTTATTCTGTATCACTGACCTTTGTATGAGAAGAAGAGACCTTCTGGGATCAGCCATCTATAAGAAATGTCATTGGCTCTCAGTACTGATGAAAGGGAATCATATTCTTTTCTATTCTGTCTCATCCTCAATGGAGATCTTTCAAAATTTTCACATTTCCTTTTATAATCAGGTCTTTGTCTCTCATTCTCCTCAATACTGTATCTTGCACTGCTCTTTTAGTAAATTTCACATGAACTTCTCTTGGCTGTTTGTTATTTCTAGCATAGCTTGAATTTACTCTGTAAATCAAATCTCTCTCTTTTTGTAGGTCATCGATTTCAATCCCCATTTCTGGTGCAAGTGATTATGCTAATAACAAGGTCAAATCCTCTTCTTTGTCCCATGGGATATTCTGGAACCTCAGCGTATAGGCTGCTCTGTCCATTTCCAACTTGTAGTCTGACAGTTGTTGAACTTCTACTATGTTGGGTCTTTTCTATATTAATTTCAGATTTTTTTTAATAATCTTTGCTAGTTTAGCCATTGCTTGCCTGTTTTCCTTAAATTGGTTTTGAAAATCCTCCATTTTATCATTTATGTCTTTAATCTGGGTTGTTATCAAAGTTAAGCTATTCTGTACTTGGCCCAACCCATCTAAGAAAGTTGCTTGAAGACTTGCCTGGAGCTCTGTGAAAACATTGCACCCACTGATTTGGTTTGGCTGGGGGATTGAGCAGGGGAAGAAGAAGGTATAATTTTTTGTCTATCTTACTAGGTTTCCTCATTTTCCTGTATTTGTTCTACTATGATTTTATCTTAAGCAGAAAAATTATTTTACCATTTCCTTTTACAAAACTTATACAATACTTCCCATTCCCAAATATGTCAATAAATCAAAACTTTCAATATCATATTCATCCAACAGTTATACAATGCAACCCCCTCCCACTTTTATAATCCCAGTCCAGTGTTTTAAAAATGGTAGGTTTTAGTCTCACTAAAAGCTTCTTCCAACTCACAGTTGTTGCCCTGCAAGGCTTTTGAGCCTCTTTATGGACTGTAATAAAATAATAAACTGTGCAAGTGTGTGCATAAGGGACTGAACCACATGGTAACCCCATCCAGATGCCAGCAGAGACTGCACCCAGGCGAGAGACGCTTCTCCTGACCTTTCCAGCAGCTCCAGTGCCCAGCATAGGTTACCAGCCTGTTCTTCATGAGGGAAAATGGAACAGACCCAGTATACACTAAGCACAGCACCATGCCTTAATAAAATACAAGGACTAGGAACTCCAAAAACGCCATTGAGATTTCCTTCTACATCAGGCAGGCAGCCTCTTTCCCTCCCCCTCCCCTGCAAGACCTCACGTAGCCCTGGCAGAGTCTATTCATCGTTGCCTGGTAACTAATTGATGGCCATCAGCAGCCTGGCTAATGCCATCAAGAAGACAATGGAATCGGCCAGGTGACTCATCCTAGCTGCTACCAGGTGTCAGACATGAGCAAGTTTCTAGTTCTCAGTATTGACCATCCCTCAGGCACACCTCCCCTACATCTTCCAACCAATAGGGTGCTTTCAGGGATGGACTTACCAGGAGGTGGGATCAGAGGCTGGAACCAGCCCCCCACCCTCCTGCTTATAAGAAGATGCCTGACCACCGGCTCTCTCTCTGCTCTACGACCCCTATCGAATCTTTGACCCTCTTATGTCCAGCTTGCTATCCCCAACCCCTGCCTCCATCTTTAAACTCTGGTCTGCAGGCCGAGTTCCCATGTGTTCCCTGCTGGCCAGGCCGTGTGGTTCCCAATTTTCTTAGTTTCTTTCCCCTCCATTTTTCCTGAGGAAGGCTCTACATGACGGGACTGGTAAATATTACCCACCAACGATTTACCTGCTAATGCAAATGTGCTTTGCCTCTCTCTGTATTTCTTACGCCTTGAATAATTGTGTGTGAGCTTGTGTAATTGTTTGCGTGTGCAGAACTTCAGTAAAAGACTTTATTTTTCAACTACAAAAGTCTCCTGGTCTGTTACCAACACCTCCCGGCAGGGCTGACCTCTGTATACACAGGTGTTCGCTCTTGCAGCCGATTGCTTATTAATAATCAACCATATTCCCCTCATTATTATTCATAATAACGTGCAATCTGGCTAACACAGTCAGTAGGTTATTTCCACACAAAGGATGCTTCTTCACTCTGGCATTTCAGAGTTAATCCAGATATGAGCAAAGCTTCCAACTCCCAATCTACACCACAGTTTTTGAGATGCTTAGTGTTTCACTCACTTTGACATTCCAAAGCTATTTAAATATGGGCAAAACTCCCAAATTTGGGCAAAGCTTTCTGGTATTTCCCTTAACTCTGGCAGGCTTTACACCACGTCAAAATCAAGGCAGTGAAAAGAAGAGCAACGTCATTTCTGCTCCACAAATGATCTGAAACTCTCAAAAACAGGTAAACAAATCATATTATTATAATCCTCTTTAGACAGAATAACTTCCAGAAAAACCAGTAATACCAGAGAGGGCTCTCATTTCAGCCAAATTGCTTCTTAACCAAAAAGGCAAATGTTGTCTTTCCCTCTCCAGTTAAATTGAAAGCCACTTTCTTTAGGGGTGGGATAACTTTAAAGAAGACTGAAACTTTGAGATTGATTTGAAAATTTAAACCTGAGATGCCGGACTTTGGGAGGAAAGGGAGGGTGGCTAAACAAGAATCAAACTTACTCAATTAGGAAGTCTGGAAACAAACTCCTCCAAAACAGTGTCCTTTCATCAGTTTGCTCCTCTTTCTCATGGGCATTCATGGCCAGGTGCCAAAATGGCTCATGCATCTGTCTGTGCTTCAGAGCACATGATGAAACCTCAATCCTCATGGCCACCACTTGGGGAGAGCCTCCTCATTGCACCCACTGCTTCAGGGGCCCTTCTCTTAGGGTCTCCTTAGATCCTGGCTACCCCTAGGATCTACAAACCATGTGGTTCAGCTCTCCTTCAAGAGAAGAGACCAAAAGGTGCCATGCCAAAGCTCCACCTATCTTTGGTACTAAAAAGTGGATAATCACAAATGTTTTAGAAACCATTTGATAAGGAAAACATTGTCGTCAGTATTGGAAAGAATCAGACATAATATATATGTGAAGATTCTGAAATAGGTCTCTCCAGTGGAAGCATTTACTCAACCTGCATTATTGAATATGGAAAAAGTAGCTAGATATGAAGACTTATTAGGAATGGAAGATAGGTTAAAGTCTAAAGAAGAACTAGAGAAACAAGATATTTATTTAGATTGCTGGACAAGAGTACAATTGGAATCTAGATATGCTAAAGATAAACCTCAGGGGTTTTATGCAGAAAAATCGCCATTTGATACCATCCTGTGGGAAACAAATAATAAATTAATTAAGAAAGTATATGTGTATTTGTTACAGTCAAAGATGGAGGATGAGGTAATTAAAGAATGCATGATAAAATGGGCCCACAATTTTGGTTATAATATTGAGCTTGATTATTGGTTGCAAATATGGACAACAAATGTAAAAATAACTAAATTGGTTTCTTTTAAAGAGAATCTATATAAAATGTTCTATAAGTGGTATATAACGCCAGAGAAATTAGCCAAAATGTACCCTGGAATGTCTTATAAGTGCTGGAAATGTAAGACAAGGGTGGGAAGCTTCTTTCATGTTTGGTGGAAATGTAAAGATGTGATGATATATTGGAAAAGTGTTCATGAAACTTTGCAAAAAATATATCTGATACTGATACCATTTAAACCAGAAATGTTTTTGCTTAATATTATGCCTGATGTAAAAGACAAGAAAGTTAAGCACTTAATTACACATATAGTTACAGCAGCAAGAATCATCTATGCTAGGTATTGGAAGAAACCAGAGATACCAATGAAAGAGGAACTCTTGACAAAAATCTTTGAAATAGCGGAAATGGATATATTGACAGACTCATTGAAAGATCAAAGTAAACAAAATGTGAGAGAAAATTGGACACCATTTCATGAATGGGTGAAAAGAAACTGTGGAAAGGAAGATCACAAATAACGGATTATAGTTACTATAACCTAGAATAAATGGAATTTGTAAAGAATGTATAATTTTACAATAGAAGATTTTAGAGATTGGTTTAACTGCTTACAGATTTAGAAAGTATATAAATGAAAAGAAGTATGGAAACAAAGATTTAAGATAGAAATTGTATTATAACAGCCATAATTTAAGCTTGATGGAAATTCCCTTGATGTCTTATCCCCTCCCCCATGTCCTCCCCTCCCTAAATGTCATTTATAATTAGTGAAAAACAAATAAAAATTAAATGAATAATAATATTCAAAACAAATCCAGTTCCGGATTGCATACTATGTTCACAATGGAATCAGCATCTCCATATGTGACATAACAAGGAATATGAAACTAATTTATAATGTGTCAGGTGTATCTAGTTCAGGATAGTTTAGGTCTCCTCCAGGCTTCCAGGCAAGGAAAGACCTTTCCTACTACCTGAGATCCTTTCGAGTGGAGTTGGCAGACTGATCCTGAGACCTTTGCATGCAAAGCGTGCGCTCTGTCACTAAGCCACAGTCCCTTCTCAATCATCAAACAGGGGCAGCAGCATCTCATGGAATTTTCTTTTTTGAACCAGTGGCTAGAATGATCATGGGATGGGAGCAAGGAAACCTGGCTGATTTATTTTTAAAAAGATGGTCAAAAAAACTGACTTTAAAAGCATCACAAACAATTAAGCTCTAATATAAATTAACAACACAAATACAGTAAAATAGACAAATCTTAAAGATCCCTGCAAAAGAAACAGAGATAATTCATAACCCAGTTCTAGTAAATCTGAGATTAACAATTTCAAGGAAATAAAGGGCTTTTTGAACAGGCGGGATTTTAACATGGGATTTACAGATCTGCCTCAGACAGGAGTTGCCCTTGGAGGATGCTACTTCAGAAGAAGATCTACCACCCTCATACCTTCATGATGGGTTAATATCTGCGCACATTACAGAGGAGGTGCTGGACTTGTCATACTCCTGCTCATACATTACCATAATTCATATGTGCACACTGATAACCCCGTTAAAAGGCAATAATGATGTGTCTTTGCATAACAGACTTATCAAGAGGTTTTGTGGTTTATTTTGACAACTTATGCTCATGTACACAAAAGTAAAATGGTACAAAAAATTATACTGACATCAAAATTGTATAATGGATACACCAGGTAGCAATACTTATATTTCAGATAAATCTTAAGTTAACAAGGCTAACTGTCTAACACAGCTTTTATTAAAAGCCAGAAAGCAGCTCTCTGCTAAGAATCTAAAAATATATCATAGCATGCAACTTGAGCTAAGAGACATCACTAAGAGATGCCAGCAGCTGGTGAGGGAAAAGAAGATGTGGGAACTGGGTGCAGGGTCTTGTGGACTGTTTTAATGAACTAGAACTGGGCTGCCCCAGACCACAGAACCAAGAAAATAGAAAATGCTTACAAGGAGAAACCATATGTTTGAATGTATGTATGTTGGACTATGATATTCCAGGAAAACAAAATTTATGTCGTACCAGACATCTGTGCATGTCTTTAAGGTTTGCTTACAACAATGTATAAAAACTGAATGTGGAGACACCAGTTTCAGACTCCTTGGGATCTTTTTTGCTGCCCGAGGGTCTCCTTTTATAGCAATAAAAGTTCTGTCTGCTTTTGGAATCTCAACTGGCTGTGTTCCTCTTTGGGCGTTGCCACACCTGGTAAGGAGCATATGTGGCTAACATAATGGCATCAACATTTTTGCAGTGTTTTATCAATGTACTAATACGCATGTATTAACGCAGGAAACAGATGCAATTGAAAGTACAGGAAGTGGTAGCAAACTGTGTATGTTCTCCCATTAGACTGGGATTAAGATGAAATTGAACACAGCTTGGATAAACATTCCAGAACAACAAAGGGATAGCACAAAGAAACCTTTGTGTCTCTAATCCTGACCTCAGCACAGTTTTTCTGCTGGAACAAGTGATGACCTCATACAGCAACAATTATTTTCAATGGATGTTTTTTTTTTCTTATAGGTATCAATCCAAGAAGCTAAAATGACCGAACTGAGGCTATCGTTCTTTGGTCACGTTATGAGAAGACATGACCGACTGGAAAAGACAATAATACTAGGAGTTGAGAGCACCAGAAAAGAGGGAAGACCCAACATGAGATGGATTTACTCAAGAAAGGAAGTTATGGCCCATGGTTTGCAAGACCCAAGCAAGGATTTTAAGGATAGGCTGTTTTGGAGGTCATTAAGTTATAGGGTCACCATAAATTAGAAGTGACTTGATGGCACATAAAACACATGCATTAATCAAAGACATGTGTTCCCCCGTAACTGTGTATTCTATCCTTTCCACACAAAGATACATTCAAGAATTTCAGGAAATCATTTGGCAGTCCCAAGTCCATATTAATTCTCATTCTTGGGAACCAATGCCACGAGGACTGTAAGGATTAAATAAATTCAGTCATAAGAATATAAAATAGTAACTGGCCACAAATCAAAGGCCCAGAAGTATTCAAACACTCATCATTTCACTTTCCTGAAAAAGGCCAGCCATTCACAGTCCAAAGCATCCTGATATTGTCATCTTTGTTTTAGCAAGGAGAGCCAGAGAACAGCAGCAGAGCCAGGTCAATAAAAGGGATATGATACTTTGACTTTGACTTTTAAGCAGACCTGGAACTTTAAAAGAGGGGCCATGGCTTAGTGATAAAGCATCTGCGTTTCACGAAGAAAGTTTCAGATTCAACCCCCTGCATTTCCAGTAAAAAGTATCAGGTAGCTGGTGATGTGAAAGACTGCTGAAACTAGAGATGCAATAAATTTTACGGTGAATACATCCAATAGCCGAACATACCTTGTATGACAGCCATGATCTCTGGTGAGCTGAACATCCAGTGTGTTCACCTGTCCATTGAGCACTGTGAATAGATGCCAAAAAGCTTTGCATCTGAGCAGCATCTCATTTCCCTTGCTTTGTATTGGCTTCTGCATCTGCAGTAGGTGAGGTTGATTCTCCTCAGGGTCATGAATGTATGCACTTCTGGATTACTCAAGTGAGACATGAAGACAGGATCTTTGGGGGGAAAGGAAGGGAACATAGGACTTAGAATAGTGTACACAGGTTAAGCATAGAAAATAGTCATCCTCTTAAGGATTTCAGTCTAAGTTGAAGGTTGTTTTTTTTCAGTTGAATAATTGTACAGTTAATTGGAGCCTGTACGAATGATTGGACCTTGTTTGACTGAGTGGAATGAATGGTTTGGATGTGTGCAGCTAGCAGAGAAGTGTACAAGCAAAAGAAACAGGCAGTTTGTATCTGTGCAGTTAATTGGGTGATATGCTCAGAGGTGGGTTCTATGCAATTAACCCAGATCTGTGCAAATGACTGGGATGCAATTTTCTTGAGGGTAAACCCCAAATCAGTGCAACTGCTTAAATAATTAAGAAAATTTTCCTGTTCTTCATATTTGCAATCCAAGCAAAAGAAACATTAATAGAATGGTGTAAAGGTCTATTAATGGAGATGAAAACAATTTACATTAAGACAGAATTGCAAATTCTGGAAAAATTGAAACCCTCATTTGGGGAATTTTCATAATCTTTTGTGCATGGGGGGGAAATAATAGTTTGTGTAATGTTAAGTTCCCCTCTAAGGAAAAAGCAAAAATAATACTCTAATGAAAAGTAGGAAGAGGGAGCACTCACAGAAATGATCGGGAATGGAAAGACCCATTTAGTGACGAGACAGAAAGGGCTTTGCAGAATAGTATAACAACTTTGGGCACATGGTACAAAAATTAGGAGAGATTCCTAAGCAGAGTTGCTTAGATTGAAGTCACTCTACACAGAATTACACTGGAAGACTCAAACAATGGCTGATTCTGCATTGGCTTGTCCCACCGTTGTTTTACGAAACCCAGGTTGGGACAGAAATTCCACTCTATATTGCATGCCACTTTCACTTTGGTTGATTGTCGGATTTTATGGCAGTGTCCAGACTGCATGCCACTTTCAATTTGTTTGATCACTTGGTTTTATGGTACCATCTGCATAGATTTATGGCTGTTTTATGGCCATTTAGGGGTGACTTTGCAGTCAATACAGTGTTGACCTGGGGTATCTGAATGTGGCTTTGAGCTGCATCTGTTTCTGTTCCAGTGTGGGTTTGGTAAAACAATGGAGTGAATGCTAGATGCAGAATGGGCCAATGTGTTGTCTCTGTTTTTTGCAGAAGGGCCATTGGGGAGAGGCTGCTTTACCCTTTGACGTTCTGTTATTATTCAGCTCAAAGTTGCCTCCTGCCTAGGGTTGCTGACCTCCAGGTGGGGCTGGGACATTTCCCAGAATTACCTCTAGACTGCAGAGATCAGTTCCCCTGGAGAAAATAGTTGCTTTGGAGGGTGGACTCTGTGGCATTATATCCCGCTGAGGTCCCTCTTCTCCCCAAATCCTGCCTTCAAATCTTCAGGAATTTTCCAACCTGGAGTTGGCAAACCTACCCCTGCTGCCTATGGAGGAAAATGATAATTGGGAATCTGTATCTTTCCTCCATAAGAAAAAAACCATATGCCTGAAAAACTTGTAAAAGGATCAATAGGATCCTTCTTCTCTATCCTGCTTCAGTGTAACCTGCCCTGGACATCTTAGGGCTTTTTTTATAATATATTTTATTGGCTTATTCAACATTACAAAGAGATAAAAACCACTGAACATTAAGTATATATGACAAAGTAAGTAAAACTTTAAGAACTGTGAGTGTAAGTACAATATAGCAGGAAATAATTTGAGTATACTTAGTGCATTTGGTGAGATACAGACCAAGAATTTTTTGGATAACTAGATGTCAGACATCTTAGGTTTTTTAAAAATGGAAGAAAAAACTGCCATAGAACTCCATTTAAATTATAGTTTTAGACAAAAACTAAAACAGGAAAAGATATCACGTTCATTCATGCTTCTAAACGACTTCAGGAAAAATATATTCTTTTGAAAAAAAGTATAATGTCAGCATTACTCTGTCAGGACAAAATAGCACCAGACGTTTGTACCTGCATTTTGAGGCAGTGGCTTAAAGCCTACCTTCCTTTCCCACTTCTAGAGGTCACTTCCTCCTGCAGAATGGGGGACTTTCCCCAATTTTCCCATCTAACAGCAGTTTCCGACACTAGTCAGTGTGCCCCCCATATTGACCCCTAGGAGAATTCTAGAGGGCATAACAGAATGCTGCAGGTGGTGGGATGGTGGTGCTTCTGTGGGTGCTTCTGCACTCTTTAAGATAGTTTCCTTTCTTTGCAAAACCTTACTCACCTTTCTTTTTCTTTCTTTTTTTAAAAAAACTATTTATTATTGGATATGTTTCACACCTTTCTGACTGGGATATAAGGGCTCAAGGATCTCCAGTCCTACTTCTGACAAAGGGAGTTTTGATTCTTGAAAGCTTATACCTTGAAAATCTTGTTGGTCTCTAATGTGCTGCCAGACTCAGACCACACAGTCATTAAATTTAGGATTCTAGTTCCTGCTTTTAATGCTGACTAACAATTATGAAATGTTAATACTTTACCACACAGATAAGACCTTACGTATTAATACTACAGTCAGATTGTAAGGATAAACTATACAGACAGTACAACAAGATTGTATTCCTCTACTTCAGTCTTTCCAAAGAATAGATTTCCTGAACATTCAAAAGAGGCAGTGTAATAGATTAAGAGAATTAATAGGATTTGAAAAATTAATTAAACCCTTCAAGGAAAAAAAATGTTTTTCAGATTAATCATCTCCCTTATAGAATGCTACAGGGCAAAATTGTATGAAAAAAGGGAGGAAATATCTGCACTGTGTATTGACTAATACATTTCTATACAAAAGTTTTAATTTTTATTACGTTTAAATAAAGGAAAAGTGTTTTTTATTATTATTGTTATTGTTTGGTACACTGACCAATTGTGGTGGGAACAACTGATGAACAATAGTATTAGAATATGGCATTTGTATCAATCAGTGAAAATTTCAGTTGTGATTATCTTTCAGTCCTGATTTATTTAAGATACAAAATACTAGATCATCTATTATTTTATTTACTGGTAGCAAAACTGATGAATGTGAAAGAATGGGAAATACAATTTGTTTCCGGACACAATTCAAGGTGCTTGTCTTGACCTTCAAAGTCCTCTGCAGTCTGGGACTAACATACCTGAAGGACTGCCTACTCCCTTATGAACCTGCCTGATCACTAGAGTCATCTTCAGAGGTCCTACTTTGGGTGCCCCCACCTTCTGAGTGGTTACTTGGGAGATGGCCTTCTCAGTCATGGCACCAAAACTCTGGGACTCTTCCCAAGGAGATTCATCTGTCCCCTTCTGTTGCTATCTTTCACCAGCAGGTGAAGACATTTTTTTTTAATTTGGTATTCTTTCAGTGGTCCCTTGTTCCTAACCAATGTTTTAATTGCTATTTTATGTTTTGCATGTATTTTAACTCTATATTTAATTGTTTTTATGATGCCTGCTTTATTCCTGGGAACCTCCCAATTCCCATACTGAAGTCCTGTCACCACATTCTGAACCTTGGTATATATAGGCCTTCATCCTTAATGTAACAAAGGGGGGGGATTTGTGCGGATTTACCATCTCCAATTTCACACTCCCATACTGTAGCAGGAACTGCCTCTGCTCCAATGGAAGAAGAGGCTGTTTTTAGAATAAAGTCCACAAATAGATGTTATTTATTGCTAAAGAAATCCATGATATGATAGGAAAGACATTATAGGCATTGTAGCTATCTAACTATAGAATGGATTATGAAATCACATGTTGTTCTCATGCAGGTCTGAGAGATAGCGCACAAAATGACATGTAGAGCAAGAGGCAGCCAGAAGGGAGTTCTTGAGATTAGCACTCTGGGTAAACAAAGAGGCAGCAGCAGAATAGACAACAAGAAGAAAACAGAGAAATCGTCTACCTCACAGCCTCTGCTGCCTTCTCTGGAGTACTGTTGTGTTTGGTGTAAAAAGATATTGCACAGTCCTTGACTTTCAGCGCACACTATGTTCCATGCGGTTCCAAAGATACCCTGACTTTCATAAGTGGCTTTTTTCTTTGTTTGCTGGCATATGATGGAGCTAGCAAAGGACTTGTTCTGCACGTGCCATTCCACTTTTGTTTATTATATGGCAAGTTATTTTACATTGTCTTCATTATCTAAAACCCCCCCACCTATATTAGGTTTAGTAACATGTACATACATTTATGTTTAATTTACAAAGTTGCTGATTTTCTGCTGTGGGTATTGTACTTTCCCCCTATCCCAGATGCACTTTAGATCCAGTACCACCAAATGAACTTTTAGGGGAGGGGGAGTACTGTTGTTTGTACATACACCATTATGCAAAAGGTAGGCAATTTTTATACAAGGCTGCCAAATGCAAAGGTGAAATTAACCAGCTCCATCCCCCACTCATCTTTCCCCCCAGATCAGGAGCAAGTCTGGAGAAATCCCTTTAGTGTAGAGTAAACTTGGCCAAAAAGGTTAAAACTCTTTTTTTTTTAAGCAAAAATTTTTTTATTGGAAAAAACAATCAACATTTTCAATAACGGTACCAATACAATTTCAGAAAAAGAAAGTTCCCAACCCTTCCCCCCACCCCCCATATGCTTCCAACACTGCTAATAACAAACAAAAATATATGTTAGACGGTAATCAAATTTAAACTTATATGCATTGACAAACCAGGTAACACATTATATAAAACCTCTACCATTGCAACATATTCTCAAATAACAGTATAATACAATTCCAAATTCATTTCACTGTCTTCGTTCAATAACCATATGTATCCAAGTTATATATTTTCCCCTTCATTCTATATTCAGTTTCTAGATACAGTTTCAGTTCTTCCCAATCTTTTGTATACTGTTCTGCCATTTGTCCATTTAACTTCTTAGTCATTTTGTCAATTTCCGCTAAGAATAGCAGTTTTCTCAACCAGTCATGTATATCTGGCACCTTCTCCATTTTCCATTGCTGAGCAAAGGCCATTCTCGCCGACGTAATCATGTACCATAACAGTGTCCTTTTTTCTTGTGGAATTTTTTCCATTGTCAAACCGAGGAGAAGAAGTTCTGGCTTTCTCTCAACTGGGATTTTTAATATTTTCTGCATCACACAATGTATATTAGACCAACATGTTTTCGCTTTAGCACATGACCACCACATATGGTAAAAAGAACCCTCTATTTTTTTACATTTCCAACATTTGTTACTCAAGTTCTTATCCATACTAATATTAGCAATCTTTTTGGTGTCATGTACCATCTATACATCATCTTATAACAGTTCTCTTTTACATTGGTACAAGTAGACATTTTAAAAGATCTTTTCCACAAAAATTCCCATGATTCCATAGAGATTTCTTTGTTCATATTTATGGCCCACTTTATCATTTGCTCTTTTACAGTCTCGTCCAGTGTATATACAAACAACAAAATTTTATACATCTTTGAAATCATTTTCCGCTCTCTATTCAACCATAAATTTTCAAATTCATCATATATGGCTCTAAAGCCAAATTCTTTACAATCTTTTTTATAAATATCCCTTATTTGACAATATTGTAACCAACCGTATTCGAATTCTAGATCTTTGTTTGGCTTTAAAACATATTTTTTCCCTTCTTTTTGCAATAATTCCTGATATTTCAACCAGTCATGACCTTTATGTTCAGAAAACCGATGTATAACAGCAGCTGGTACAATCCACAAAGGCCTCTCGTCCGAGATTGTATCCTTGTACCTAGACCATGCATCAAACAACGTCCTCCTTACATAATGATGCTTAAACATAGAATCAACTTTATTTTTCCCATACCAAAGATAGGCATGCCAGCCAAATCTGCAATCGTGTTCCTCAAGAGCTAACAGCTTTCTATTTTCCAAATGGATCCAATCGGATAACCAAGACATACATACAGCTTCATGATACAAACGCAAATTCAGAACTTGGAAGCCACCTCTGTCTTTAGTGTCATACATTATCTTCATTTTAATTCTTGGCTTCTTTCCTGCCCAGATGAACTTAAAGATTTCTCTTTGCCATTTGACCAAGACTTTCCCATCCTTCACAATTGGTATTGTCTGAAACAAAAACATTAACCTGGGCAATACATTCATTTTAACAACGGCAATTTTTCCAAGAAGAGATAGTCTTAACCTTTCCCATTTTTCTAAATCACTCTTTATCGAACCCCACAATTTTTCATAGTTATTTTTAAACAGATCTATGTTTTTCATTGTGATTTCGACTCCCAAATATTTAACCTTTTTAACCACTTCACATTCTGTCACATTTTGTAACATTTGTTGCTTTGAACCAATCATATTTTTACACAATATCTTAGATTTATTTTTGTTGACATAAAACCCTGCAAGATCGCCAAACTCTTTCACTTTTTCAAATACCTTAGGCATATTATTAACAGGATCTTCAACAATAAACATGATATCATCCGCAAATGCTCTTAATTTAAATGAAAAACCTCCAATATTCAAACCTTTTATGTTATTATCATCTCTAACCGCTTGTAGCAAAATCTCCAAAATCCAGATAAATAACAATGGTGACAGGGGACAGCCCTGTCTAGTACCTTTTCTTACCCGGAACACATCTGTTGATTCTGCATTCACAATCACCGAAGCTTTTTGTTCTTTATATATCGATTGAATCATTCTTATAAATTCTGCGCCCATCAAAGATTTCTCAAACACTTTAAACATAAATTCCCAATTCAAATTATCAAAAGCCTTCTCTGCATCCAAAAATAAAAAAGCAACTTCTTTTTCAGGGTGTTTATCATAATACTCAATTGCGTCCAGGACAACCCTCATATTGTCTTTAATTTGTCTATTTGGTAAAAAACCAGCTTGATCCTCAACAATAGTGTCCTTCAAAAACTTTTTAAGGCGCTCTGCCAATATTTTTGCAAATATCTTATAATCGTTGTTCAATAATGAAATGGGCTGGTAGTTTTTTACATTTGTTAATCTTGCGTTTCTTTAGGAATTAAGGTGATTGCAGCTTCATTCCAGGAATCTGGAATCTTTCCTGTCCTTCTAATTTCGTTTAAAAGAATCTCCAACACCGGGACCAAGTCTTCATGAAATTTTTTATAAAATTTAGCTGAAAAGCCATCCGGGCCTGGAACTTTAGAGATTTTTGCCTCAGCTATTGCTTTACTGATTTCTTCTTTAGTTATTACAGCATTTAAAAATGTTTTCATTTCAGGGTTTGGTTGTATCAAATTAACTTTGGATAGGTAATCCAACATTTTTTGAGGATCCGCTTGCTTCACTTGAAAGAGAGTTGCGTAGTATTTATAAAATTCCCTCTTGATTCCTCCTGGGTTTGAGATCTCTTTATTTCCATCTTTCAAGCAAGTGATTGTTTTATTCTCTCTTCTTTTCTTCAATTGCCATGCTAAATATTTGCCAGGTTTGTTTGCACCTTCAAAGGATTTCTGTTGCAATTTTTTCAAGTTCCAAAATACTTCTTTGTTCAACCTTGCCTCATATTGCTCCCTTAAAATCCTCAATTCTCTCAAAATCTTCTTTTTGCCAGGCCTTTTCTTAAGTTCTATTTCTTTTTTCCGAATATTTTCCATAATTTCTTTGTCTATTTTCATTTGTTGTTTCCTTTCATTATTATTAATTGCAATCAGATGTCCTCTCATCACAGCCTTGTAGGCTTCCCATACCGTTTGCGTCTGTACACTCTTATTTAAGTTCAATTGAAAGTATGTTTGGGTTTCTGTCCTTATTTTATCCACAATATTTTGCTTGTCCAGCAAATCTTCATTAAGTCGCCATCGAAATTTTTTTCTCTTAACATACGTTGACCATTTTATCGGACTGTGGTCAGAAAGAGTCCTAGGTAATATCTCAATTTTGCGTGTTTGCAAGATTAAATTCGCTGTCATCCACATCATATCTATCCTTGAAAAAGATTCATGTCTTGATGAATAAAAAGAGTACTCTCTATCTCTGGGGTTTTTAACTCTCCAAACATCTGCCAAGTGTTCATGTTTAGTCAATTGAAAAAAGACTTTAGGAAGTTTGCCCATGGCATCAATTCCTTTTTTTGATTTTCTATCAACAACATTGTCAACAGTACCATTAAGATCACCCATTAAAATCGTTTGCTCATAGGTCAACTGTCGTAGCTGTTCCCACAAATCCTGAAAGAAGTTTTCCTTCGCACCATTGGGAGCATAGAGATTAACAATTAATGTCTTTTTATTCTGCAACACAACTTCTACCGCCAAAAATTTCCCTTCATTGTCTTTAAAAATTTCTTTTGGTTCCAACTCCTTTTTAATATATGTAACAACTCCTTTTTTCTTTTGGGAGGAGAGTGAATAAAATTCCTCTCCTAGTCTTTTTTGAATCAAAAATTTGGCATCTGATTTTTTAATATGTGTTTCTTGCAAGCAAACAATATCACATTTCTGTTTTTCCAACCAGAGTCTGACATTTTTCCTTTTTTGGGGTGAGTTCAGTCCATTAACATTCCATGAAATTATTTGACTCTCCATGTTGATTTTATGATTATTTATCAGAGTCTTTAAAATTATCATTGATGAATCTGGTCATTTGCTCAACTGACTTGATGGTGACTCTCTTCTGCTTGAACGAAAAACTGATGCCTTTAGGAATTTCCCATCTGTATCTTATGCCCTCTGTTTTCAGCTTGTCAATCAGATCTTTGAAAAGTCGTCTATCCTGAAGCATTGCTCTGGGTAGTTCCTTTAGGACCATGATTTTCTTGTTGTCAATTGTGAAATCTTCCTGAAATTGTTGCTTAAACAAATCCTCCTTCAGCTTTTTAGATATAAACTGGACAATTACATCTCTGGGTAATTTTTTCCTTTGCGCAATCGCAGAGTTGACTCTGTATACCACATCAATCTGTGCCGCCACTTTCTCCTCTTCCATTTTCAAAAAGTCTGCAACAGCATCTACCATAACTGAATGGATGTCCTCATTCTTGTCTTCAGGGATCCCCCTGAATCTCATGTGGTTAATCATTGCATTATATTGGACCATCACATTCACTTTATCTGTTTCTATAGTGACCTCAGCTATATTAGATGCTACTCCCTTCACCCTTACATCCATCTCATCTGCTCTTTTAGTCAACGTCTGTATCTCTTTTGTAATTCCAGACATTTCTTTTTTCAGCTCTGTTACTTCTGTTATTACAGTCTTTTCCAACTTCAGAATCGCATCCATCACTCGTTTCTCCATAGCTTCCATCATGCCCTGTAGCTTTTTCCCCTCTTTCCCAGCTATTTTCGGGGAGGACCAGGTATTTGCCCTCTGTCGTTGCCACAGGTCGTAAGCCGTTGTTCAAAGTTTTCCCTCCAACCCACTCTAAATCAAAGTCCTTCTTGTGCCCACCTAAAACGCACTAGTTCCACTTTTTTCTATTGAGTCTTTCGTTTAAAATCAAAGAAAATTTTTCTGACCTTCCCAAAATGGCGGGCGCAATTTCTCTATGGTAAATGGTTCTTCTGGGTACTCACTTCCTGTCCGGCAGTCTTGATGGTCCCCCTTGTTCCTGATTTCCTCCCTTCTTCCGGCCTCCTTGGTCTTCTCTAGGGCAATTACTTGTCTGGTCTGAAGTCACTTCCTGTTTTGCCGATTTCTGCTGCAGCAGCTACAGTACTTTTCCACTGTAATTCTCACGGAGTTGCTGTTAGTTTCTATTTTAAAGTCAATAATCTAACCGCAGGATTGATCAACAATCCAGCTTTTTGGCCTTTTTAAGCTGTTTAACTGCACTTTTTCCGCTCCAGTGTTAGTACGACAGATACAGCACGATCATGCGCTTCATCGGATGTTGTTTATTTTCGGCCAAAACGCGTCTCCAGTGAGCAATTTTAAAAAGTTACCTTCAAAGTCCGTGTCTTGTTATAGCAGTGTTTCCTTGATGTCAGTTTCCGTAGAATGTCTTGGAGGTCTGGGTCATGCGTTCTTATGTTGAGAATCCAACTCGGTGGGGTCTTGTAGAGAATTTCCGAAGTGCCTTCTCTGGGGGAGGGGATCAAGGCTGGTCGCGACGCTCTTTAAAGCCCCACTATCAGCCGATCTCAACTCCCTCTCGGGCCAGGCTCGCTGCCAGTCACCCCCCTGCCTGGCGGGATCTGCGGTGGGCTATATGGAGCCCACCCTGTCGTCAAGACCCTCCGTATGCTCTGGGAGCTCTGAGAGCAAGCCAGAACACGTTAGGACGCCATGAATCCCAGACCGGAAGCCAAAAAGGTTAAAACTCTTGGCTATTTTTTTCTGTAGTGAAGGAGTGCCTCCAAACTCAAGCTTGCTAAATTTACTGTTGCTGTTTATAGCTTACTGTGGTGGATAGTATCGAGGTAATACCCAAACAAAGAGTGCAAAGACTATAAAGAACAGTGGTGAAACTTAAAGCTTTCTCTCTGTAACAAGTCTGGAGAAATTCCTTATTGTGCCTGCACAAAGGACATTTCTACATGTATCCAGTCTCCCTGGTTTCTACAAGCAGCAGATTGGGTCATTAGGAGGAATGGGATCAGCATCCATCTCTCTCTCTCTCTCTCTCTCTCTCTCTCTCTCTCTCTCTCTCTCTCTCTCTCTCTGTGTGTGTGTGTGTGTGTTTGTGTGTGTCTCTTAGGGCTGTGAACTCTGGGTCTGAACATTTCTGGAGATTTCGGGGTGGAGCTTCATGAAAGCAGGGTTTGAGTAGGAGAGGGACCCCACTGTAGTATAATGCTATAGCTCCACCCCCAAAGCAGCCATTCTTTCCAGGGGAACTGATTTCTGTTGCCTAGAGATCACTTGTAATTCCCCCGGAGGCTGGTGAACCTATCTTTGCCTTATGTAAATTACTCAGCGTAGCAATTGTTTTCAGTTTTAAGCCTATTACAAAATATTACAGCTATTTCAGAAAAAGGTATGTAGCAAAGAGAGTGATAAAGTGCCAGTGGCATTTACCAAGCAGTATCCATTACAATGTTCTTATCATTCTTTGTTGATAACTTTCTGTTTTTTGAATGCTTTCCCTGTGTATTGGTAGAAAATAAACTGTTAGCAGACAAAGAGAGAAATGGAAGGGGAGTTAGCATTACAGATTTTTGTTTTGTACCACAGTCTACTGAATACAGGTTTTAAGGTATCTATAGTAGCAGTAAAAGAAATACACCTACCAAATCACATCAACTTAACTGCAAGTTTGTTTTAGCTTGGCACAACAGATTTATGTTTAGCAGGGCCGGATCGCCCATAGGGCGAACTAGGCATCCGCCTAGGGCTCCCCGGCCTGAGGGGTGCCAAATGGCGCCCCACTCCCCCCCCGAAAACTCCCCCCGCCGTCCTAACCCGGCACCTGCCGGCGCCGCCAGACCCCCGCCCCCTTCCCCAGCGGGGCCCGCAGAAAAGCCGGCGCTGGGAAGGAGGGGGCGGAGGCTAGACCCCCCGCCCCCTTCCTGGCTTTTCTGGGGGTCCCGCAGCCGCGGGGCCTGCAGAAAAGCCGGCGCCGGGAGGGAGGGGGCGGAGGCTAGATCCCCCCGCGCCCCCTTCCCGGCTTTTCTGGGGTCCCGCAGCCGCGGGGCCCACAGAAAAGCCGGTGCCGGGAGGGAGGGGGCGGAGGCTAGATCCCCCCGCACCCCCTTCCCGGCTTTTCTGGGGGTCCCGCAGCCGCGGGGCCCGCAGAAAGCCGGCGCCGGGAGGGAGGGGGCGGAGGCTGGACCCCCCGCCCCCTTCCCGGCTTTCCTGGGGGTCCCGCAGCCGCGGGGCCCGCAGAAAAGCCAGCGCCGGGAGGGAGGGGGTGGAGGCTGGACCCCCTGCCCCCTTCCCGGCTTTCCTGGGGGTCCCGCAGCTGCGGAGCCTCCAGGAAAGCCAGCGCCCCACCGACGCCCCCGGTCTCCAGGTCCCACCGGGAGGTTGGCATCACCAGTGGGGGGGGGGTGCCCCAGGCTGTCCTGCCTAGGGCGCCCAGACACCTGGAGCCGGCCCTGATGTTTAGCTAGCATAGTCACAAATCTCCACTTTTTCAAAAATGGAAGCTACCTGAAAGACTTAACTTGCTAAACAGAAAAGAAACTGGACATTACTAACATATAATAGAATTGAATTTGTTATGAATTCACATAAACT
The DNA here is from genome assembly GCA_029375565.1 of Gekko gecko. Classification (NCBI taxonomy): domain Eukaryota; kingdom Metazoa; phylum Chordata; class Lepidosauria; order Squamata; family Gekkonidae; genus Gekko; species Gekko gecko. Next base: position 34,939,806 of record JAPDNY010000008.1, on the reverse strand, counting down.
GGTCTGCAAAGCAGTCTGACAGTGCAGTTTTAAATAGAATGACACCCTTTTAAATCTGGTGGGATTAGAGGGGTGTGACTGTTTAGGATGGCGCTGTAAGTATATTATTTATTGCTTGGTAACCTGCTCTTTCTCCAAGGGACTTAAGAAAGAGTAAATTGTGTTTGGAATAAATTGTGTTAAACTCATTTTGTCCTCTAGATACAGAGGAGATATTATAATCCCAATAAAGGTAAACTAACTAACTAACTACAGAGGAAATACGGAGTTAGCAAGAACTATAAGGTAGAAATCAACCCTGACTGTTCCCTGGAAGGCCAGATCCTGAAGCTGAAGCTCAAATACTTTGGCCACCAAATGAGAAGGGAGCATTCACTGGAGAAGACCCTGATGCTGGGAAATATTGAAGGTCAAAGAAGAAGGGGACGGCAAAGAATGAGATGGTTAGACAGTGTCATCGATGCAACGAACATGAAATTGAGCAAACTTCAGTGGACAGCGGAAGACAGGAGGGCCTGGCGTAATCTGGTCCATGGGGTCGCGAAGAGTCGGACTCGACTGTGCGACTGAACAACAACAACAATAAGGTAGGTTGGGCTGAGAGGGAACGACTGGCCTGAGGCCACCCAGGGAGTTTACGGCTAGCAGGAATTTGAACCTGCATCTCCTCAGGCCTAGTGTGACACACTAACCCACTATGCCACATTCACTGGTAAAAATGGTGGAAAGGGCAACCTATACAAGGGAGCACTAGGCGTTTCCATATACTCAAAATAGCTTGATAAGGCTGCTTTGGACTTCTCCTGCTCTGGCACAAGATATTGCTTAAGGTCTGAAAACAATCCAAGGGACAATTCTATTCAGTATAGACACAAAGAATTACTAGTTCATCTGCAGTAAAACAATAAGATTCCAGTCCAGTAGAGAACAACAAGATTTGGGGAAGGGAGTGTGAGCTTTTGAGAGTCAAAGCTCCCTTAGAGACAAATAATTAATAGAATCAAATGGAAAAGGGTTAAAATATACCACAGAATTTTTCTTCCAGAACTGTTAAAATAATAAAAAATGTGAATTATAAGCAATGGTACCCAAAGGAGGACCTATGTTGGCTGGAGTGTTATAGAGGCCGTGTCACTCCAGTCTTGTTCTACCTACACTGGATCTTGAATTTGTTTCTGGGCCCAATTCAAAGTGCTGTTATTGACTTTTAAAGCTCTGTAAGGCTGCGGTGGCTCAAGTGGTTAAGACGCTGAACTGCAGGCTGTGGAAGGTCAGTAGTTCAGCAGTTCGAGACCCGAGAGTGCCGCATGACGGAGTGAGCTCCCGTCTCTAGTTCCAGCTCCTGCCAACCTAGCAGTTCGAAAGCAAGAAATTGCAAGTAGATAAATAGGTACCACTTCAGTGGGAAGGTAACAGCGTTCCGTGCACCTTGGTGTTTAGTCATGCCAGCCACATGACCACGGAAATGTCTTTGGACAGCGCTGGCTCTTTGGCTTTGAAACGGAGATGAGCACTGCAACCCTAGAGTCGGATTCGACTGGCTTTCGAGCAAGGGAACCTTTACTTTTACCTAAGGCTTGAGGCCAGCATACCTGAAGGAGTGTTGGACAAGATGGGTCATTGGCCTGGTCTAACATTGGCTTCTCTTATGTTCTACTCTCAGATAAACCTGCCTGTCCACTCTGGTCATCATCAGAGGTGCTGCTTGGGGGGTGGGGCGTCGGCAGGAGCAATGGCGGACGCTAATTGAGAGAGCTCCGAAAGTCCCTCTCTGAAACCCGCTGAAAAAACATAATTAAATGCGTTCTTAGGGCAAGCAAGGCATGGGAAAGCAGAACAAAGGCAAATTGCTCACTGCCAAACCTTCAGATCACCCGCTTAAAGAATTTTTTCGATCCGAAAACGCGAGTGAAAGATCAAACATCGCGGCCACAACTCAACACAAAATGGCGTCGGGTTCGTCACAAGCGGATCTGACACAAACAGCACTTACTAAAAAGGATTTTCAAGAGGATTTAAAAAGATTTAAAGCAGAAATGACTGAAACCTTCAATGAAATCATAAAACCACTGGCTGATCGACTTGAAGAGATGCAACTTTCGATTCAACAAATTGCACAAACTGCAGACTCGGCAATGGAAATGGCCACTAACAACCATGAAGACATCAGAGTTCTACAAGACTCCGAGACCTGGGCCAAAGAGCATATTCTTATGCTTGAACATAAAACAAGAGAAAAGTTTCTAAAACTACGTGGTTTTGCAGAGCAAGCAGAAGGGGCAGAGGAACTTACTTCATTTCTTGCTAAATGGCTGGCTGAAGAGGTAAAATTTGATGACGATGCTGAACCCATGTTGGTGCGTGCTTACAGACTGGGCTCTAATACTTCTGACAAGCGGCGAGGCCCAAGGGACATTTTAGTAGAATTCTTAGATCTGAAGATTAAAACCCAAGTGCTACACAAGGTTAAAATGGTTGGGAGTTTCAAATTTGGAAATAATGAAATCTTCATCTTTCCTGACGTGCCTCCTGAAGCACTCCAAATGAGGAGAAATCTTAAACCCATTACATCGCGCCTAAACGAGGCTGGCATCAAATATCGCTGGGCCAACTCAGGTTCTTTGCAAGTGCGTCATCATGGGACATTATACCAAGCTACAGACTTTGCATCAGGTTGTGTGTTGCTGAAGGCATTGAAGCTTGAAGTAGCAGAAGATATGGAAACCGATCCAGCTGCATTTCGAAAACGCAAGCGGCAAGATCAATCTACTCCTCATCGGTGGAGCAAAATTCCTACCCGTAGAAGGATGAACTTTTAACTGTGCATGCAGGTTTTCTTTTGTGGCAAAAATTCTTATTTGTTTTCACTAAGTAGTATTGCATATCGAGACTATGCCGTTATCTGTTCTAACAATTTACTCTCTTGTCTTTTAGAACTAAAGTTACGCGGGTAAAAGGGGGGGGTTATTTTTTTCTTTCGTTCTCTCTCTTAGATCCCCATTATGAGGTGGTCTATTCTGTTTGGGTTTTTTTCATGGTTATCAGTTAATGCAATGGTTGAGCCTGTGAAGCTCATTGAGGATCATAGATTCTCATACCTGGTTTTTGGAAGTGGGGGGGAGGGGGAGGGGGTTCTAAAATTAAGTATAGGTTTTGTTTACCAGAAAGGAAAGTTCAGTTGGACAAAAATTAATGTTAATTTTATAAGTAAGCCAAAAAATGCAAAAAGGAACGGATTGGAAGTAGCAACTGTGTTATCAACGGAACTCTTGCTTGGCCTAGTAATGAGACACATATTGTATAGTTGTATATACTATAGTGCATTAAGTTTGTTTTCTTGTTTTTCTTTTATATATGCTAATGGCTGACTTAAAAATATCTACTCTAAACTGCAGAGGATTGAATAATTTTGTTAAATCCAAACGTATTGCATGCTACTTGAAACAACACAAGGTAAATATAGCTTTTCTACAAGAGACTTTTATTAAAAAGGGACAAAAGGCTTTACCCTCAGCTTGGTATACAACTCAGATCTTAGCACATGGTTCTTCTAAGTCTCGTGGGGTTGCAATAGTTATCTCAAAAAACACTAACTTCAAAGTAGAAAAAACATTGGTGGATAAAGAAGGCCGTTTTTTATTTGTTAAAGGAAGACTGAATGAAAAAAATATCACTTTAGTAAATGTGTATGCCCCAAATTCTAATCAAATTCATTACCTGTCAAAGACTTTAAGTCAATTGCAGAAATTCTCATCAGACCCAATAATCTTAGGAGGTGATCTAAATTTCGTCATGGATCCAATTTTTGATAAATCTCACTGCATAGCTAATACTAAAAGGTTTTATAATTGTAATCAAAAATCAGTCCTTCAACAAGTAATTTGCAAACATAATCTGATTGACGTCTGGAGACTACACCACCCTACAGAGCGAGATTATACTTTTTTTTCTCACAGGTTTAAAGTTTATTCTAGAATTGATTATTTATTAATTTCTACTTCTCTCCTGGAAAATGCTAAAGCATCCTCAATTCATACTCAAAAATGGTCTGATCATTCAATGGTGCATTGTGTTTTTAAAGAGGGTCAACATACACTTCCTCGTTATAATTGGAGGTTTAACAAAATACTTTTACATGAACCAGAAATTAAAAAAAGCCTATTTCAACATCTTTCTGAGTATTATAAATTTAACACAACCAATGAATTACCTGTTTCTACAATATGGGAAGCATCAAAAGCCTTCATAAGAGGTCATTGTATTTCTCTTTTAGCTGCTAGCAAAAAAGAAAAGAATGCAATCAAGTCTGACCTCTTGAACAGTATTCATAATTTAGAAATTAAACATAAACAAACATGTAGTAAAAGAGTTTTCAAACGGTTAGTTAATGCTCGGAAACAATTAGAGATGATTGAAACTACTGATATTCAAAAAAATTATTTTAATTTACATAAACAATTGACATCTAAAACTTCCAAAAGATTAAAAATCATTGCATGGAAACTTAAAAAAAGACAGGAAGAGCGCTTCATACCAGGGCTACGAGATAATCAGAATATTTTGAAGCATTCAAACAAAGACATCCTACATATTTTGGAATCATTCTATAGTCAATTATACACTTCTACAAACCCTGATAGCTCAAATATTGTTAATTTCCTTAATTCTCTGAAATCTCTTCAAAAATTATCAGTGGAACATCGTGAGCAATTGGAAGCCCCTTTCACTTTACAGGAGTTGGAACAAGTGGTGAAGTCTTTAAAATGCAACAAGGCGCCTGGTCCTGATGGATTTACTTCCGAATTTTATAAAGCCTTTTTTCCGGTTTATAAAGAAACATTATTAAATACTTGCAATTCAATTCATACTACAGGTATTATGCCGGCCTCATGGAAACAAGCTAATGTAATTTTACTACCCAAAAAAGACAAAGACAACACAGACCCTGCCTCGTACAGACCAATTTCTTTATTAAATATTGATTACAAAATTTTTACAGGGATAATTGCTCTAAGACTTCAAAACATTATTGGCCATTACATCCATACTGACCAAACTGGCTTTATTTCCACTAGGGATATAGCTGATAATATCAGAAAGACTTTAAATATTATACAATTTGGTAAACATAATAAACATCATGATTCTTTGTTACTCTCCATCGATATTCAAAAAGCTTTCGATTCTTTAGAAATTACATATCTAAAAACACTATTACAATATATGAACTTTGGTTCTTCTTTTTGTAAATTAATCCAGGCTATCTACGAAAATCCAAAATCATGTTTTTTAGTTAATGGTATGACCTCAAATTCTATTTCTCTTCAACGTGGAACACGTCAAGGGTGCCCTCTTTCTCCTCTTTTATTCGTTATTGCTGTAGAACCCTTGGCATCTGCAATTCGCTCTGAGCCCAAAATATCTGGAATTAAAATACACGATAAAGAATTTAAATTAAGCATGTTTGCTGATGATGTTATTTTATACATATCTTCACCTATCAAATCATTACATGCTATTCATCTTTTATTGGAAAATTTTGGATCTATTGCAGGTCTAAAAATAAATCCCTCCAAATCTTTAATTTACCCTATTAATATATCACCTATAGTTAAATCTAATATATTGGTTAATTATAAATTTAAATGGGTGGATAAATACCTACCTTATTTGGGTATTAAAATACCTTTAATTTGGTCACACCTTCTTAAAATTAATTATATACAGTCTCACAAAGAAATTATGTTAAAAATTTCAAATTGGAATAATACGCCTTTTTCATGGTTAGATCGCATAGCTATATTAAGATCCTTTATATTACCTAGGTACATGTTTTTGTTTCGCACTCTTCCTATTGGCATTCCTAATAACCTTTTTAAAAGATGGCAAAAAGATATTAATAAATTTATCTGGAATTTTAAATCACCACGAGTTAAATTCCAAACTATGATTAGATTTCAACGTAAAGGTGGGTTAGCCCTACCTGATTTATTCCTATATCATAAAGCTTCACTCTTAGCATCTCTGATTAGACAATACAATCCTGACGTAATTCTTGACTGGAAGTGGATAGAAGAAAACACCTCTAAAGGGCATTCTTTTCAGGAATTGCTTTGGAAACCACAAGGCTTCAACTTTAAACTCATGACGATATCTCCTTGTTTATGGGCCACACTTAAAATTTGGTATCGTTATAAAAAAAAAATTAACTTCACCTTTTTCAAAAATGAGCACTTTCTGTGGTCAGTCATGGTTTCCTCCAGCCAGAAATGCTTCTCAATTCACTACTTGGAAAATTTCAAAGATTACTCGTATTGTTGATGTGCTACATAAAAATCAGATGTTAACCAAAACTGATCTTGAAAGAAAATACAAAGTAAAAATTCATTGGTATGAATACCTCCAAGTTAGACATTTAGTTCAATCCTCGAATTTCCAAAATGCTATAACTCTTTCACTCACCCCTTTTGAACAACTTTTATACAAGGAGTACAAAAAAAAGGACTCATATCCAAGGTTTATCAAATTCTTTTAAACTCAGGAAAAAACCATACTCTCAGCTACCAAATAGCTTGGTCAACAGATTTGAAACAACATATATCTGACCAACAATGGACTTCAATTTGGAAGACTCATTCTAAATTATCAAAATCTCTATACATTTTCGAAGCAAACATGAAAGTGATACTACGTTGGTACTTAACTCCCGTCAAATTATCTCATATGATTCCACAATTTTCTCCCAAGTGTTGGAAAGGATGTGGGGAGAAAGCTACCTTTTTTCACAATTGGTGGTCATGCAAATTCATTTACAATTTTTGGTTACAGATTATAGAAGGCATTAAAAAACTTACCGATTTGACTATTCCACCAAACCCAGAATTATTATTATTAAATCTTTGGCCGGTCAAAGGTCCAAGCGAAGCCTCTAAAAAATTAATTAATATTTTGATTACAGCAGCTAAAATCTTAATTGCCAAATTTTGGAAGGATAAAGAACCTCCAAAAAATCCAGTTATGGTTACACAAAATATGGGATCTCTTTATGCTAGAAAACTTTAATATTTATAACTCAGAAAATCAAACTGAAGAGGATTTATCTAACTCTTTAAACATCTGGTACCCAATCTTAAACAAAATAAATATAGACAAATTCGACTGGGAAACAGTTAAGGAAGCCAAATTCAAACTTTTATTATTCAATTGAAACCAACTATGGTTACTGGCACATATTTTCTTCATACATTTTGATGAGAGATATCATTCAAGAAATTTTTTTAGAGATCAGAGTTCCAATAGAGGCTTACAGTTCGAATATTACAGTTACATAATTTATTTATTGTGGTTTAAGTGTTATTGTTACTATAGACTTTAAATTGTAGTAATTACAGTTTTTCTTCAATGTTCTATGTGAATGTATTTCTGAAAGTTGTTTCGATTGACTTTCCTTCATGTATGTTTGCAAGTTAAATTTAATAAAATTTATTTAAAAAAAAAAAATCAGATGGGTGGGAACTCAAGAAAGTGACTTCTTGATCATGGTGCCAAGACTTTGGAACTGCCTTGCCAGGGAGATTTATCTGTCTCCCTGTATCGTTGTCTTATGCCAGTGAAGACCTTTTGTTTGTTTGTTTAGCATTCTCCACTAACTGTTATTGGTCCTCCTCCCTGGCTGTGTTCGTATGTGTGTCTCTGTGTTTATATGTTTTATTGGATTGTTTAAATGTTTTATGTGGACTTTATTTTAAATGCTGTTTTAATGTCTCAAATGTTTTGATGTTCGCCACCTTTGGGACCCTATATGAGTGGAAAGGTGGCATAGAAGTGTTTCAAATAAATAAATAAATAAAGGGCAGGAAAATGGCAAAGTGAAAGTGAAAATGGTAGTTATTTGGCCGTCAGTCTCACGTTGTAAGGGCTCTTGACTTCTTTCAACCTGTTCTTGGATTGGGTTAAGTCATTCCGGCCTTCCTCCTCCTGTCTGAGTTTCTGCCAAAGTCATCTCCCCAGCATCTTCCCCCTGGACTTTGGAAAATTTTTTTGAATAGATCCCTCACAGTAAGGACATGTTTCTGTCTTGTGAGACATCTCAGATGGTCTCATTGCCCTGGGAATGGAGCTGATTTCTTCTACGAATGCTTTCACACCATCTCACTTGACAGAGGAACAGTCGAACAGTGGAGCTACAGCAAGAGGTTAGATAGGTGGCTGGTTTTCATTTCCTGTCACCTTTTGGACAGCCACACAGCAGTCCATGGTTTTCTGGCCAATGTTTATAATGCTGAGTTGGAAGTAAGATGCTGATGTTTGAACAGCATGTGGCCTTTAGGCTGAAATATTTGTCTGCCACTGCTTTTAAAAGCATAACCCCTGTAAATGAGAAAATCAGAAACTGGCAATTCTGCGATGATATTCAAATTCAGTTGGGATGGCACAAGGGACAAAGGTCTTTTCCTTCAGCGGCACAAGAAGGGAAAGTTAAGGAGGGAAAGGGTGCCAAGGATCAGAAGGAAAGATAGTACTTATTTTCAGGGTAAAAGAAACTCTGGGAAAAAAAGTAAATGTTGTCCTTAAATTTCAGTGTCTTTTAAAATTTCATTACATCTTTCAGCCATGTAATTACCAGTGATAAGGAAAAACCACTATGGGAAATAAAGATGACCTCAGGGTAAACACATACTAATGGTGTCATTAGAAATAAAGAGCTGTTTAGAAAAATGAATGTATCTCACCTAGAATAGAAGGGAGGTGGTATGCAGGCAATTACCAAAGCACAAGGAAAGCAGGAAGACCAATTCTAAAATACCTCCAGTTTTCTCCTGTAGCATTTTCTGGTACTAAAGCAAAATGTGCAGCAGCTTTTGATTATAGATATTTTCATGCTTCCTCACATACAATCTTACTAGGAGCTATATTTGATTCTCTCACTATTTAACTAGAAACCTACGGCAAGTTACTGTGGTGCTGCCACTGAATTTTGCCTGAAGTGACAATTCAGAGGTAGTCTGGCCTGTAACACATGGACAAAATGTACAAAGATTTTTAAGGGAAGCAACAATTATTTAACAGACTCTCAAAATTTCTCCAACAGTTTCTACACATCCCTAATTCGTTCTTTGACAAAGTATACAAATTATATTCTAACTTATTGTATTCCTCCCACAAAGGTATGATTTCACAAGTGTTAAACAGTGGATTCCATGGGTGAACAGACTCCTAGCCTGTTTAGCTCTACTTTATTCAGTGATTTCAGCAAGAACAAGGTTGTAGACCAGAGCCTCAGCTCAGTTATATTGCCTGCAGTGGCCACACCCCAATACACCCCACTCCCAATGATAAGCTATTTACAAAACTCTACATCTTAATTGGTTACTGCCAGAATCCTGTTGGGCTATTGTTATTCGGTTCCAAGCTCACCCTGTCTCTGGCAGCACAGTCCTACAATGTTTCAGTCCCGATAAATAACACCTCTCCCCTCTAAGTTCTAAAGCACCTAACAGGTATAGTCCTCGAGGTACACTGGCTTGAGTCACTCTCTCTGAAAATGCCATGGTTCCTGCAGTGGTGGAGATGGCATCAGAGCCGGGCTTGGTGAGGCGGGAACCTCTCTGGAGTCCTGTGAGGCTGGAACAGAGCCTGGAAGATCCATCATGGCCTGAGCGGGGCTTCCTTCTTCTCAGCATTCAGGCTGCCCACTGTTGTGAGGGGGGGACTCACTCTCAGTCGGTGGCAATGATGTTTCCATGCTGCAATCCTCCTCCTTTGCTGAGGACAAGTCTGGCTCCTCGGGCAGCAGGCAGCAGCACAGCTGGTCTATGTGTGTGTGTAGAAGCTGGCCCCCATCTGTTGATACCTCATACAAAAGGGGTCCAGTGACTCGGGTCACCCTTGCCAGGAACTATGCGGGACTGCTGGAATAATTCCGTGCAAAGACAGGGTCACTTTGAAAGAACCCACCGGGGGCCTCCTGACTCACCATAGGTTGGTGCATGTCCAGGGCATGGTCCAGGTGCAAGCTGTCCAGTCGTGTTGTGAGGCAGTGGCCCATCAAGAGCTCAGTGGGGCTGTGGCTGGTGGATGTGCTCAGGGTCACTCGGTGGCCAAATAGGAAGACAGCAATCCGGCAGTTCCAGTCTCCATGGGTGAGCCTGTTTAGAGCATCCTTGGTAGTTTGCACCATCCTCTCAGCTTGTCTGTTGGTTGCCAGGTGGAAGGGAACAGACCACACGTGCCAGATGAAGTTCTGTTCCAAGAACTTCTGGAACTCCACTGAAGTGAAGGCTGTGCTGTTGTCTGTCACAATCATGTCCAGTAGGCCATGGGTGCTAAAGATATGTCTCAGAGCCTGGATGGCTGCATGGGATGAGGTGACTGGCATGACTTCTAGCCACTTGGTGTATGAGTCCACTAGGAGAACGAACAGCTGCTCCTGGAATGGGCTGGCAAAATCCAAATGTAACCGTGCCCGTGGTGTGTGGGTGGATGCCCATGGGTGAACGGGGGCTTCAGAAGTTTGGGGCGTGTCTCCTGGCAGGCCTAGTAATGCTGTATCCAGACCTCAATTTTGCTGTCCATTCCTAGCCACCACACACAGCTCCTGATCAGTGCTTTCATCTTCATGATTCCCGGGTGGGTCTCCCAAACTCTTTAAGGCAGTGGTGGGGGAATCACTACCCGGCTTCCCCATAGGAGGCACCCCTTGTGAGCTGAGAGCTTATCTTTGTGGTATGCAAATGCTATGAACTTTGGGCCCACCTAGCCAGTGGGCCATCCCCTCCCCACCCAGTCCAAAATGTGGGAGAGGATGCGATCCCTGGTGGTCTGGTGGGAAACATCAGCAGCGTGCAGAGGGTGGTCTGGTAGGTCCTCCACCATCAAAATTTGGTGTGTGGAGGCTGGGTCCATGTCCACAGAACTGAGAGGGAGGTGACTAAGAGTGTCCGCGTGAACCATAGCCTTCCCAGGATGGTATTGCAAGGCATATTGGTACCTCCCCATAAATATGGACCAGCACAGGACCCTGGGTGACAGCGTCTGTGGCATCTGGTGGTCCGAGGTGAGGAGACCGAGCAGGGGCTTGTGGTTGGTACTGATGATGAAGGGGCGGCTGTATAGGTAATTGTGGAACTTTTTAACTCCTGCCACAATCGCAAGGGCCTCTTTGTCAATCTGGGCATAGTTCCATTCGGCTGACGACAGGGTCCTCAAGTAGTAGGCCACCGGCACCTCTCTATCATCAGGCAACTGATGGCCTAGGACTGCACCAATGCCATATGGAGAGGCGTCGCATGCCAAGATGACCAGCAACATCTCATTGAAATGGGCAAGGACATCATTCAAGGTTAGCAGCTCCTTCATGGTGTGGAAAGTGGCAGCCTGTTAGCCAAATTGCTCTATTATTTAATAAAGATGGGGATTTATAATTATTAATATGCAATTGGCTTATCTATAGGATCTGACCTTTGTATACCAGAGTTAGAATTCCCAAGCACCCAGGAACAGACACAGAAATTGGGTGGCTAAAATAATGATTTCTTTACTAAATATTCTCAAACATACACACAATATTCACACAATATAGCACTAAGGAAGCAGAGGTGATTGATGGGTTATAGAGGGGTGATACAACCTGTTCAGATGTGCAGAGGTCCATGGATTCTGGCCTAAACTCAGAAGGTTCATGGGTGGCCTGCCATTTTGGATCATGGCAGAAAAAACACAGTCTAAGGCCATCTGTGTGCTGGGATATAGGCACTGGCAAAGAATGCAGGCCAATGGGTGGCCCCGGGGGCTGGTCTCAGGTGAGAACAATAGATTACCTGGACCAATGATGGGTCCCAGGGGTGTGTGATGCCAGTAGGGGCAGACCTTAGGTATGACCAATGAGCTTCCAGAGAGGCAGGGTCTGGATTTAACAATAGAAGCCAGGTGTTGGGTAGCTAGTTAAATGGATTATCTGACTCACTAATGGTCCTGGCCTGGGGTGGACAAAAGATGGGAGATGTCCCTGATTAGCGTCAGGAAGGATTGCTAAACATTTAAATGATTGATTGGTTTATCTCGGTATCTTGAGAGACAGAGGCAAGAAAGACAAAGAATTTACACTTAGGACACAAAAGGCTGAGTGAGGTGCTGGAGAGTGCCAGGTGGCTTCTAAAGACTTACCTCTGGAACTCATTGTTATTCCATAAGCATAATCTCTGCTGGGTGGAGGGGGAAGACTGGAGGCTTGCTCTGAGGTCACCTTATAAAACCTGAATATGAAATCTTTTTGCAGACCACTTGCAGCCCAACTCTGTGGTCAAGCTGAGAGTGCCTGGCTTTTTTGGACTTCAGGTTAGAAAGTAGGGCACCCCTGTTTTGGGGCTACCCAAGAATAAAAGGCAGTGCCTCTGGCAACAAGCCTGTCACTGGCCCCACACCCATGGGGCTTTCTTGTTGAGCAGGCAGTGGAGCAGCTCCGTGAGCACAGCTTTATGGGGCAGGAAGTTCAGAAGCCCCAAGAAAGCTTGCAGCTTGGCCTTCGAGGTGGGAGTGGGTGTGTTTGTGATGGCATGAACCTTGTTGGGGGCTGGATGGATGCCATCTGTGTCCACGGTGAATCCCAGGAACTCGACATAGGGGACCCCCCAGGAGGCATTTCTCCCACTTCACCTTCAGCCCGGCAGAGTAGAATCATTGCAGCATGGTGCGGAGGCGGGTGGCGAAGTCTTCTTCTGTGAGGGCAGTGATCATTATCAAAGAAGGGCTGGACTCCAGGGATGCCTTTCAAGAGAGAGTCCATCAAATTCTGGAAGATCCCTGGGGCCACACTCACTCCAAACTGTAACTGCTTGACTCTGAACGCCCCCGGTGTGTGACAATGGTCTGTGCCTCAGTGATTGGCTCATCCACTGGGAGTTCATATGCTTGGGCCAAGTCCAATTTACTGAAGACCTTGGCCCCCACCAATGTTGCTAGGACATGGCTGACTACAGGCACTGGGTAAGCATGGTCTGTCAGTGCCTTGTTGATTGTACATTTATAGTCCATGCAGATGTGGACTTCCCCATTAGGCTTAATTGAGGTTACAATGGGGGTCTCCTAGGTGGTGTAGGGAATCAGCTCTAATACTCCTTGTGCCACTAAGCAGTCCAGCTCCACCTTAATTTTTGGCTTGAGTGCAAACAGGACTCTTTGGGCCTTGAGGTGGATGGGCCACACCTCGGGGTTAAGTTAGAGCAACACTGGGGGCCCTGTGTATTGGTTGAAGGTCTCATCGAAGACAGCAGGGAATTTGTCATATACCTGGCTGAAGTCTGAGGGCTGCATGCGGTGCACCCCCATTACCTTGAACCCCAAGGGCGTGAACCAGGACAGTCCAAGCAAGCTGTATTTCATGTGGAATTTGCCCTACCCCTTGATGGCCACCACATTCTTTTGAAAGTCCTGAAGAGTAAACCCAGCAGGTCTGAGGCGGGGGTTCCCTTGTGGACAGAGTCTCTGGAGAGTCTCTTCTGAGATGATAGAGATGGAGGACCCCATGTCCAGTTCCATCTTGCAGGGCACTCCTTCAATATTTTATCTGGGGTGTCCCGGGGCAAATTCAGTACCTGCTGTTAGTGAATGGTGGTGGTGTGCAGGTCCATTGCCTCCTGGTGCGTGTTGGTGCATCCCTGGGTTCCTCTGGAGCAGCAGGCATGAGCGATGTGGTCGGTCTTGTTGCAGGTCCTGCAGGTTGTATCTCTGAGATGGCAGGAGTGGCCTTTGTGGGCCTCTCTGCAAGCTGGCACAGGGTGTGTGTGTGACAGTCTCTGCTGGGCAAGCAGCAGCAATGGAAAATCTCACATTGCAGGGAGCTAGGCAATGCACCTGATGGGTCTCCTCATCATCCGATGCTTCAGAAGTTGAAGGGATGGAGGCCCGGTGTGCAGCGGAGGTCTGACGGCCTCACCTAGATTTCTCAAAGACGGTGGCCTCGCATAGTGCTTTTACTAGCATGAGGTCCTCCTGGGTGATGAGCTTTTGGCATAGTTTCTCCTCTCTGATGCCCATCATGAACCGGTCTAGGAGGGCTTCATCGAGATTTGTGAATTCATAATTGAGGGCCAGCCGGCGAAAGTCTGTCACAAAGTCAGCGGCCATCTCATTGGACTTTTGTTGGTGCATATAGAAGTCCACGTGATGCACCATCTTTGTGGGTTGAGGCATGAAATGGTCAGTGAGCACCTTGATGAAGTTGTTATACTTGGCCACTTCCAAGGTGATTGGTGCAATGAAGCCCTGGACTGTTGTGATCCCACAGGCACTGAGCAGGACAGCCTTCTTCTTGGCTGCCCCCTGGATGCCCTGGAACACTATGTAGTACTTGAGCCTCTCCACCCAGGTTTCCCAAAGCTCTGGGTGAGTGGGGTCAAATTCTGGCAGATGTCCTGGAGTGGCAGCCATGGTCCCGGTAGTGATGCAATGTGCTTGGCACTGGAGCTTGGTGCGCAGTGTGGTGCTGGAGGGCGCTGGGCTGGCTCAACAGGATCCCATCCTCATTGCCACTGTTAAGTAGTGGGTTCCATGGGTGAACAGACTCCCAGTCTAGTGATCAGCTCTACTTTATTCAGTGATTTCAGCAAGAACAAGACTGTAGACCAGAGCCTCAGCTCAGTTATATTGCCTGCAATGGCCACACCCCAACACACCCAACTCCCAACGATAGGCTATCCTGTTGGTCTATTGTTACAATAAGACTATTTTAAAAAAAATTCTGAACATTTATCTTAAATTTTAAAAATACTGTTAAGGTTTTCAGCAATTATTAATAAGAAAACATTGGAAATAACCTTCTAATTGAAAGTAGAAGTGCACTTTAACCACTTTGGCAAAGGAAGCTCCCCCAATAAATAAAATAATTTATACTTTATTGAGGTTTAATAGCCATAGGTCTTACACCAAAAAACGTTTAGGAACTGAAAATGTCCCAAAAATGCAAGTTTTTCCTGTAATTACTTAAAAATAAGCTTAATTTATGAACATCTGGAGTGGTTGAATATTTGGAAAGCCACTGTACAAGGCTGTGGCATATTTTGGACAGTGGAAAAAGACATGTGATAATGAATCACCAACAAAGGACAGTTGCAAAAGCTCTCTTCTGGAGGTGTCCTAAGGAAACAACCCTTCATTTGAGCTGTGGGCAATGCATTGCAGCATGCTATCATATACGACCACCTCAGTTTGGAAACCATCAGAGTGCAGAGATATTCTGGGGTTTCAAACTGAACTGGGTATTTGATTCCCACATAAAGTCAGGAACATTTTCTTCTGGCATCTTTAAATAAAAGGTCCCAGACCTGTTTAAGAAGCTTCTCAGAAAGTAATACTCTCTTCTTCTGTGTTAAGAGAGGAAGATGATAAGTAGGGATGCCAGGCAACTGGGAGGGACTTATTGTAAGTGGGCAGAAGGCACAGCCAGTATTGTAGTGATATGTTTATGGCACGTCTGATGTGACCCAGAAGTGGCATCATCATGCAGCATCAGGGTGATGCTCTGGTATTTTGACAAAAGTTCTATGGTAAAATTGTCTTCTGCCATAGAGATTTTGCCCAAATACCAGAGTATTGCCCTGATGTTGGCAACAGGGCAACATTACTTCTGGGTCACATCAATAGTGATGTAGACACATTGCTGCAACATCAACTGGGCCTCATTCTTTTTCTGAGTAAGTCCCCCCTGATGGCCAGCTGGTTGGTGGCCGGGCAGTAGGGCCTGGCAGAGGGAAACCCCTGCCTCCACCAGAGGTTCTGGCAACCCTACTGATAAGATGGATCCATTTAGTCTTTTGGAAGTTATCAGCAAGCTGTATGCAACCTTCCTGCAAAAGAAACTGCTCCGCTGGATGGATAAGGAGAAAGTCATAGGTGATGCGCAAATAGAAGAGAACACTCTTGTATAGACCGTTGTTATATGCTGGGCTGGTCTCACTGATAAGTAAATATTCCTTAGATTCCCCTGGACATTTGTATTCAGCATGTATTGATTTAAGAGCTGCTTTCGACTCTGTGATCCAGGCTTGTTTATGGAATAAGCTTTATGCCACATGTTTTTCCACTAGATTGCTGAAACTAATTACGACTCTCTACTCTGACAACTTAGTATACGTCAAATTAAACAATTCATGATCTATGTCCAATTGAATCCCTCTTCAGAGAAGACTATGGCAGGGCTGTGTCCTTGCATCCCATCTCTTTAATTTGTATCTGAATGACTTTGTATTGGGTTACGGGATATCTCTGTTCATCTACTGTGTCTAGAAGGTCATCCAGTTCCAGCATTATTATATGCCAATGACATAGTTTTGCTCTCCAGAACAGAGATTGTCCTAAAGCGAGCAATAAAAGCCTTCATGACCTATTGCAGCAATAAACTCTTAGAGATTAATTATGAGAAATCAGAAATAATTATATTTACAAAATCTAGGAAGTGACTAATAAGAAGCTGGAAATTTGATGTATACTCAGTGCAAGTGGTTAATCAGATATCTCGGGGGTGTGTGTGTGTGTGTGTTTCAGTCCAACCTATCTTGGTTCAAACACTTTCAGTTCATCAAACAGAAAACTGAACTTTGTTAACATTAAGGAAATTTTTCTTCACCCAAGATGCTCAGTATATCCCAGCACTTCTGAGAGCCTACAAGACGTTTGTGTTACTGTGTATGCTTTATGTTTCACTAAGGCTATGATCACACACACACAATTAGCCATGCCATAGGCACAAATGCCAGGCAGATTTAACGGGTGCAATCAGACATGAATACCTAGCCAGCACCCCGCACCCATCAGCAACCTGTTTTGCTCCACCGCAAGAGTGGAGTTAAAAGACACTAGGAAAAGTCCACTATCAAACGGGTTGCTATGGGCCACGGATGGACTTTCCCCTGTGTGGTTGTGCCAGCACCCTCTCATAGTGTTGGGATGGTCTGATCAGGACATCCCGACTCTGCCATTCCCCCCCCAGTATGCACGTCATTGCATACTGCCATAGGAAGCCCTCAGTGTGGAGATGCAATTCATTGATCTCCTGTTTAAACACATCGGAAATACACGGCAAAAAAACCCTGATTCACCTGCAGTTTGCATCTGGTCACACAGTGGCAGGCTGCCCCCACAGCTCCCACGGACTGTGTGATCGCACAAATGCTAGTCAAATTGCTATGGAGCAAATAGCCTTGCTTCCCCCCAGCCCCGCACATTGTCTGGCATGTGTGACCAGGACCTGGTGAGAGCCAGTTTGGTGTAGTGGTTAAGTGCACGGACTCTTATCTGGGAGAAACAGGTTTGATTCCCCACTCCTCAACTTGCACCTGCTGATGTGACCTTGGGTCAGTCACAAGCTCTGGCACAGCTGTTCTCTCAAGGACAGTTTCTGTCAGAGGTTCTCTCAGCCCCACCTACCTCACAGGGTGTCTGTTGTGGGGAGGGGAAGGGAAAGGAGTTTGTAAGCTGCTCTGAGACGCCTTTGGGCAGTGAAGGGCGGGGTATAAATCCAATCTCTTCTTCTTCTTCTTCTTCTAACTTGATTTTCAGGCCCAATGAAACTACTCAACAAGCTTCAGACAACCTCTTTCCATAAAATCCTTGTTCTGATCTTGTATATGCCATCTTCAGTTGTGCAGCTTGAAATGGGTATTCCAAATGTCTCAGCCTTGATGTGGGAAGCCATTATCAATTTCAAATTTAGACTGCTTAATGCTGAAGACTTCCCAGTGTTCACACTGTTAGCAGGCCGTGAGTGCTTCTGATCTTTGTGGAACAGTACCGTGGATTATAAACAAAATAATTTGTAAATTATAGTTTGCTCATTTATTTCTCAATATTCTAGCAACAGAATTTGGATAGATAGAATTCTATAATTTAAATCTTCACCTGCCACAAAAAGGAACTTTACCCAGCCAGGCCAAGTAGGCCTCAACAATCACTTATGTCACTGCCCCTTGTGCTGGTGCTCCCTAGTGCTTCATGGCCGTGGGTATAGCCTGCCGTGCTCTGGGGAGTGCAAGGTTCAAAAGCAGGGAAAACACTTAGCATACTGAACTACACAAAGGTTTCATATCAACTTTTAACTATTCTGGTGACATACTCCAGCTTTATATGCAAGACACAATTACTGTAAGAGAAAGTTAAATATGGAGAGTCTCACTCTCTCGTGATAACTTTGGCAATCCTCTCTGCTTAAATTTAAGAGGAAGAGGAGATAGGGAAATGAGCAGCACCCAAATCAGTGCAGCTTTTATTGCTGCATTCCCTTCCGAATGCCTTTTGCCGAACCTGTCACTGCTGTCTCCATTACAAAGATGGAGAAGGATGCAAGCAGCTGTCATGATTTCCAATATACTTTATTAACAAAAGCAATAGAAAAATTTGAAAGCATGACCATTTTACTGACTCTTGGTATAGCATAATGAGGTCTCACAGCTGACAGATCCACAGATAAATTGCCATATAAATTCCTATTTTAAAATCTTGATGGCACAATTGTCTCAAAGGCATACTAGATGGACGTCCAGACATAGTTTCATATCCCCAGTAAGCACATATCTGTGACAGACAATAATGTAATCTTGAAAAGACGGAACTTGAATATGGTAGCTGTTTGGTAAATCAAAAATCAAACACTAGTCAAGGTTTTAAAATCCTACATATTTTATATTTATTCCCTACCAAACTGACATCATATTCTAGTATTCTACATTTCTGGCAAAGCTTCTTGTAGGAGGCGATCAACTATTTTCTAATACAGAAGCCACACACAACACACACACACACACCAGTTGAAGTGGAGCTCACTGCCATGAGACGTGGTGAGGGGCAGCCCATAGCTTAGATAGATTTAAAAGTAGATTGAACAGATATATAGAGGATGGGTGTGTCTTCTACATGATAGTAGGGCCTTGTCAGAGCCAGTTGGGTACAGTGGTTAGAGGACCACCTCTAATCTAGGAGAACCAGGTTTGATTCCCCACTACTCCACATGCAGCTGCCTGTGTGACCTTGGGTCAGTCATAGTTCTCTCAGAGCTGTTCTCTCGAGCAGTTCACAAAAGAGCTCTCTCAGCCCCACCTACTTCACAGGGTGTCTGTTGTGGAGAGGGAAAGGGAAAGGAGATTGTAAACTGCTCTCTAAGTGAAGGGCAGGGTATAAATCCAATCTCCTCCTCCTCCTATATTGGGAACTAGTCAGGAGCTGAGGGCTGTTGTCTGTAGGCCCTGTTTTAGGGCTTCCCTCTGGCATCTCACTGGCTACTGCTGGAAATAGAATCCTATACTAGATGGACAACCGGTCTCATCCATTATGGCTGCTCTTATTCATGGTATACAAGGTATACACCAGGGGTGGCCAAACTTGCTTAATATAACAGCCACATAGAATAAACATCAGATGTCTGAGAACTGCAAGACATGAACAAATATCACACACACATTTTTATTGAAAATATGCAAATGTGCTTATTATTAACATTAAATTAGAAGAAGAAGAAGAAGAGAAGGAAGAGGAGAGGAGATTGGATTTATACCCCACATTTCACTCAGAGTCTCATAGCGGCTTACAATCCCTTTCCCTTCCCCTCCCCACAACAGGCACCCTCTGAGGTAGGTGGGGTTGAGAGAGCTCTTTCAAGAACTGCTCCTGAGAGAACAGCTCTGAGAGAACTTGTGACTGACCCAAGGTCACATCAGCAGCTGCATGTGGAGGAGTGGGGAATCAAACTTGGTTCTCCCAGATTAGAGCTGCAGTTTGGCCACACACACACACACAAATCATATAACAGAGTTTTTAAAATAAATTAATTGTTTCTCTGCAACTATGCAATTAGACACATAGGCATGATGCACCATGATGAAAAATAAAACCTCTCCCCCAAATAATGTTACTTTGCAGTCCTATGCAGAGTTATGCCGTCTTAAGCCTATTGATTTTAATGGGCTCAGACTGAAGCACTCTACATAGGACTTCCTTATCTGTACTTGACTAATATCACGAAATGTTGGCTATGGTACCCTAGCTTAGAAAAACAAGCTGAATCAATAATAACCAACTGAAGATGCACCTTGCCCTCAATTAGCTGCTCAGTGCCTATCAAAGGAGCTGACACTTAATACTTCATACTGTGAACAAGCCATTTAAATTAGTTCTTTTGGGTAAATTCTGTTGTGGTCAATAATAATCTTTCCCAGGCCTACTCATTTGAAATCTTGTTGTCAGGCAAGATTGGCTCTACCCAGTTTACCATTTACCGTAAACTGTACTGTATATGTTTTGGTTTTGGGGTTTTGTTTTTTTTTAAAAAAAGATCTAATCCTATCAGCACTGCTGTTGATCCCTTTTTATTGAATAGCTGTAATCCCATTGACTCTGCTATTGTTGATGCATATGAAATCCAGTGGTGTAATCTGGAGCTATTTGAATCAATGAAGTCCTTGCCATTGACTTCAGTGAAATGCAGAATCCACACAAGATGCTCACTTTACTTTCTAAATTCAAATGGTTGGACATAAAGCTAAGCCTGCTCCTGTTCCAGAGTTCTTGAACAGGAGAAATGCTGGTTGCAAAATCTCCGTGATATTTTAAACCCTAGGAGAATAGAGGAAAATGGACATCATTTAGCTTTAAAATGTTATTGCTTTCATATTAGGAGCAATTCAAGGTTTCATAAACTTGTGGTAGGGAGCTGGGATTAAGGGTATCCATTTCAACTCCACAGCCAGATACAGATAAAACTGAACCAACATCTCAAATGTAGGTTGTTATATGAGGAGGTTATAAATATATGAAGCTATCCTCCAATGAATCAGAGCACTGGTCTATTTAGCCCGGTACTGTCTACTCTAGCTAACAATAGTTCTCCAAGGTCTCAGAGAGAAAAGTCAGTGTTCCTAATACCTTGAATAGTGACTGCCATCGCTATGAAATTAAATCAACATTGCTAGCACTTTATGATACTGTACTGTTTTATAATGAACTGTTTTCAGATGTTTTTATGGTAATTTAATTGTTATTTATGTATTTACTGTTATGTAAGCTGCCCTGACCCTGCCCTGGCAGGGAGGGCAGGATATAAAATAAATAAATAAATACTTTTGTTGGTCATAAAGGTGCCACTGGACTCTAAATTTGTTCTACTGCTTCAGACCAACACAGCTGACCACCTGGACCTAACAGCTGTTACCCAACATCCTTTAATTGGACAAGACAGAGATTGGACCTGGGACCTTGTGTACACTGAGTGTGTGCTCTAACACTGAGCCACATACCCTCTAAAGTTAAAGCTATGGGTAAGAGACATATGCAGGGTTCTTTTTGTAGCAGGAACTCCTTTGCATATTAGGTGACACACCCCTAATGTAGCCAATCCTCCAAGAGTTTACAGAGGTCTTCTTACAGGGGCTACTGTCAGCTCTTGGAGGATTGGCTACATTAGGGGTGTGTGGCCTAATATGCAAAGGAGTTCCTGCTACAAAAAGAGCCCTGGACATATGTACATGTCTGACTCTCTCCAACAATGCTTTCTACTATGGAGAGCCATGCTGGCAAGTACAGATGAAGGGATCACTCACTTTATCCAGGTAGCAATGTCACAGTGGCTAAGCCTCCTACTTGCTGTAGAAACAACTCATCTTTTAGCATAAAACATGAGAAATCCCATAAAAGAAAGAATTTTGAAGATCATGCTCTTAATCTGCTTTCTTTTCTTTAATAATTCATTGCCTGTGCTAGAAGTAAATGGACCATGTTGGAGTAGAGGATTTGTGGTTTATAGCAGATTACGAGCAGAAATTATTCAGATTTCAAAAAATTCTTTAAAAGTCAATACATTTGAGGAAAGCAAACCACAACTTTTTTTTTTTACATTGCTGACCCAGAGGAGTATTTTCACAGCATATGTGCATCAGTCAAAAGTCCTTCATGCTGCCAATTGGAATGAAAACTGTAGTCCAGGTATTTGCTGATCTGTTTCTGACAGTGCTAGGAAGGCCAAAATACAATTGATACAGAACACTGGTCTGCTGTCAGACTAGACATCGCACACACAAAAAAAGCACGCAAAATCTCCCACACTGAGCATGCTGCAAACAGCGGCAGTCACAGACTGGATTTTGCATCCTGTAGAATCCATAGAAGTGTTCCAAGTGGACACACATTGAGAGCCATTGATGGCTTTCAGCTCTGCAACCAATTATGCCAAAATACCAATTGTTAAATTCAGAGATGGCAAACAAACTAATCTTGCTTCCATCTCCACAACTGTCAACATGTTTACTTGGAGATAAGCCCCATTGACTTCAATAATGCCACTTCCAAGCAGTGAACAGTAGCAATGTAGGGGGATTTACTCTCATTCCAGCCCTTGTAATTCTTGCTGTATAACTATTCTGAAAGAGATGGCTGGTTTCAGCTGGAATCTGCTACCTCCCATCTTGTAAAATGTCTGGCTAAGTAACTGAGGAGATCAACGACAGAACAAGAATTCATTTTATGATTGTATGCAGTCCACTGTGCTGGGAGATTTTCTTTTATATTCATTATATTTGTATCCCATTCTTCCTCCAAAGGTGCTCAGGGTGAATTACATGGTTCTTCCTGCATAATATTTGTCCCTAGTATACTCTGCAAAGGAGGCCAGGCTAAGAAAGATTATGTAATGGCCCAAGATCATTCAGCATGCTTTATGGTTCAGAACCTTCACCTCCCAAGTCCCAGTCAGACATTCTAAGAACCACCCCATACTGGTTCTGTGGCAATGATGCAATAGGCTAGCTGTAATCAGGAGAAACCTACAACAAAAACTTTGGCCCTGGTCATACGGACCAGAAAATGTGAGGGGAGGCGTGGCAGTTTGCCCCGGAGCAAAATAAGGTGCAGTAGCCCAATCACACGGGCCACTGGGTTGCCACGCTCCAGCACCGAGCACCGATCACAACAGCGCTGCTGCAGCACGGCAAAAAAGCAGCACAGCAGAGCATGCAAGCCCCACTGTAGCAAAGGGTGCATGTGCCGTTGGGGGGGGGCTGCTGTTGGTGTCTTTCATGTGTGCATGCGTCATTCAGTGTTGGTGCACATCCCATGGAAACTTACAACATCCGGAAACCCCGGGACATGGGTGGGCGTCGGAAGCCATGGGATACTGGTGCTCCCGCGATCAGACACTGGCCTTTGCCCCGGGGTTTCCGGAAACTAGTGCTTCGACCCTAGTGGTTTTTTACTTCACATTTTCCATGGGAAGCTGCGGGTTGGCCACAGGAGTGCTACGCCTCCCAGATGTGCTGGTATTATTCTACACGGAAAGTCCGCAGTGCTACCGTGCCTTCAGCGGGGCAAATGCTCCATGTGAACGGGACCTTTGTTTCATCCAATAATATTTATGAATAGACTAGAAAAACTTTACCATGAAAAATTTGCTACCTGTGCATTGCTTAAACAGGAAAAAATAGTGAACCACAGATTAATGATTTGTCCTCTCAATGGTAACAGAAAGAAAAGTGCACCTCTATGCATTATATCTATATATCTATACAAGATTATATCCATGTATTTGATAGCCTGATTAAACATCTGCATGCATTGCTGAACAGCCACTTTTAGTACTACATGGCGCATGCATGATAAATAAGTGTTAACTAACAGTAAAGGCAAAAGTATCCATTCTAATGCATTTGCAAAGCTCTCACCTAGTCATAGTAATGAAGTGGTCATTTCTATACATTGCCTCCATGCATCAAGTTGCTCTTCTACTGAAATGACCCGGGATGCTTTTGCAAGCAGGGGAACTCCATGGGCACATTGGCATGCCTACGCGTATGGCCTGAATAATGTCATATTTTTACATGCCCGTGCTTAGTTGCCCTAAGTCTGAGAAGATGATGTTCACTTGCTCCGAAGGGAACTTTACTCTCTCTCATGCTTGTTAGCAGAATTTATCTTCAAAGCCTGGGTTGTTTTTTTCCACCACTATATGCCAGGTGCAAGATGGCCCGGCTCATCTAAGTCTTTAGGATAGCTTAATTAATGATTATTTGACTGGTAGCCAGCATTTAGGGTACAAGATGCCTAGGTTTAGTTATGCATGTGGTCTCAGATTCTGGCAAGCTTTGCTCAAGCCCAGCTGATGAAAGCTTAGCCTGCATTTTCTGTAAGTTTAATGCTTTATTAAAAATCTCCTTGTAAGCAAACCTGGATCTCGCATACCATCTCCCTGGGATTTCTGCAAACCTTGGAGCTCCTGGCCTTATACAACATGCTCAAGAAACCAACAGCAAAAGCTGGTTATTTAGTACCCACTAAGCCTGTTTCCAAATCATATCAGCCAAATTACCTTTTTGATTAAAGCTTTCCATTAATCTGGCAATGGGTTTGTCTTGGCCAATCTGTTACAGCATAAATAAAAAAAAATGCTATTATGTCATATACCTCACTTTCACCTTGAAAAGTGGAATTTTGATTAATTCTTGCAGTATCTACCATATATATATGTGGTATCTACCATATATATAACCCCTGTTTCCAGCTCTTCATGAAAAGCTGCAGGCAGCAGAAAGCAGGGGAAGAAGGAG
Source organism: Gekko gecko (assembly GCA_029375565.1). Lineage (NCBI taxonomy): Eukaryota > Metazoa > Chordata > Lepidosauria > Squamata > Gekkonidae > Gekko > Gekko gecko. Next base: position 34,915,231 of record JAPDNY010000008.1, on the reverse strand, counting down.
GAGGAGGAGGAGATTGGATTTATATCCAGCCTTTCACTACCCAAAGGAATCTCAGAGTGGTTTACAATCTACTTTCTCTTCCCCTCTCCACAAAGAGACACCCTGTGAGGTAGGTGCTGCTGCAAGAGCTCTTTTGAGAACTGCTCATGAGAGAACAGCTCTAAAAGAACATATGACCAAGGTCACCTCAACAGCTACACGTGGTGGGGTGGGGAATCAAACCTAATTCTCCTGGATTAGAATCCATGCTCCTAACCACTACACCAAACTGGCTTCAAGACACTTTTTGCAGCAATTTAAATGACTTCAAGCCCCTGATTTCTGCTCCCTGCCACTTTTCATGGGGAGCAGAAAGCAGGGATCATGAATCAATATGAACTCGTTTGGTTTGCAAACCAACCTCCCAGTTCATATCAGTTCATGGATGGGCACAAACTGCAGATCCCAACGAGGACCACCTTGTTTAGGGGTCTTTAAAATTGGACCCTGTTGTCCTTTCCCTTAAAAGATTAAGAGTTTTTAGGAGAGAGGGATAACTTGGTACCCTGAAATTTGGGTCCTATTTTCTCTACAAATACCTGCTTCAGACCCCAGATATATTCTCTGTTCTTTCCTTAAGAAACAATGGAAACCAAGATACTGAAGGAATGTTGTTCAGGGATTTGTAAAGATGGATGCCTTTGTCCAATCCACTTCAAACTTGGGGCGGGGGGGTCTTTAGGAAAGAATGGGATCTTAGATTTCTGCAAACTTGGTCCCATTTGCCCTTAAAACACCTGCTCTATATTCCTAGAATTATCTCCTATTCCCCTACAGAAAATGGACCCAGAAATCTGAAAGAAAAAATAAACCATAAAAATAAATCTGAACTGAGATACCCAAAAATTCAGGATTACAATACTGATGGACTCCCATCCTGAATCTGAATTTTACTAACTTTTTTCCAAAATGCACACTCCCAGTCACATGCTTGCCACCAATACTACACATGGCTCCTGAGCCTGGTTTCATAATGTTCTGCATAATTTTTTTCAGCCTATACCAATTAAATTGACTGCTGACATTTACAGAACTAAAGTTTCACTTTCTGAATTGTACAACATCTCTACAGTAACCTCCTGTTCTTCAAGAATGACCCCCACCGATCCGGGAATCAATAGGATTCAGTTCTGGGGATTTATGCAGTGACATTGCACACTGCCTTGATTGTGAGGGGAATGGCATGAGCCATGTACTACAGTTTCCAAAGAATTCGTTATCATTATTATAGTCTTTCTTAGGCTTGTGAACTTCATTCATTGAGCGAACAGAACAAAGGAGGAAAGGTAAAGTCTGGTGAACTTTTTAAACTTGTCACAAAAGGATGGAAATAGAAGAATTGTGTCAGAAAGGGCTAAAAAGTCATAAACATTGTCAGTATCAGTATCTTTTAAAGACACTAAATGTTTCTACAGCAAGAACTATGGTTTTTTTAAAAAAAGTTTTTTCAAAATTGGTCTCAGAAATGTCCTTAGAAGCACAGCTGATAGTCATTGGTATCTAGAACAAAAGGCTACCAGTTCAGTCATCACACAATATAGAATGTATGGGCCTATCAGTTTTGATAATGGCTAACTTGGCTGAGGTAGGGGTCTTTAAGAGACTTGACTGGTCAAGAAAACTCATAGAGGCAAGATATCCTTGTAACATGGATATGGTTAAATATTAAAAAGTCCACAATATAAAGACAGCAGTTTCTTAGTCACTGTGGGCTTCTTACTGTGATGGCCATGCCCCTGAGCCTGGATCCATAGCACTACCTGTTCTCTGGTGAAGCCACCTCACTCCCTCTTCCTTCTTTATACTCCTCTCCACCTGTTAGATACAGCCTTAGTGTTGCCAGGAGATGGGGGGAGGTGGAAATTTTCTGAAGAGTGGGAGAAAACATCATCCCCATGTGATGACACAATATTTGACATGATCAAGATGCTATGGCTCTGGGAGTGATGCTCTATGAACTTCTAGCCAGGTGCTAGAGCATCACCCCAGTGTGATGCTATCACTCTCAAGTCATGTCAGAAGTTGCATCATTACACAGAGATGACAATCACGCTCCACCCCCTTTCAGCCAGCCACTTTCTACCCACCAAACAGGTGAACACTGGTAGGCAACAACTGCAATTATCTCATGGGCAAATAGTAACCCTATCCAGCCTCCCAGGACTAGTAACACCTGACTTTCTGCTGAGTTATGCTGGTTTGGGGCTAATGCCAGCGCCTGGAGCTCGTAATCCCTTATTAGGAAGGCTGAATGACTTAAAGGAGGAGGTAATCCTGTAGCTTTAAAGTGCTGCACTCAATTTGCCAACAAATTTGGAAAACACAACAGTGGCCACAGGATTGGAAAAGGTCAGTTTACATTCCAATCCCAAAGAAGGGCAACGTCAAGGAATGTTCAAACTATCGCACAATTGCACTCATTTCACACGCTAGCAAGGTCATGCTCAAAATCCTACAAGCTAGGCTCCAACAGTACGTGGATAGAGAACTGCCAGAAGTACAAGCTGGGTTTCGAAGAGGTAGAGGAACTAGAGATCAAATTGCCAACATTCGCTAGATTATGGAGAAAGCAAGAGAGTACCAGAAAAACATCTACTTCTGCTTCATTGACTATGCTAAAGCCTTTGATTGTGTGGATCACAATAAATTATGGCAGGTTCTTAAAGAGATGGGAGTACCAGACCACCTCATATGTCTCATGAGAAACCTGTATAAGGGTCAAGAAGCAACAGTTAGAACCGGATATGGAACAACTGATTGGTTTAGCATAGGAAAAGGAGTACGACAAGGATGTATATTGTCACCTTGCTTATTTAATTTATATGCAGAGTACATCATGCGAAATGCTGGCCTGGATGAATCACAAGCTGGAGTTAAGATTGCTGGGGAAAAGATCAATAACCTCAGATATGCAGACGATACCACTCTGATGGCAGAAAGTGAAGAGGACCTAAAGAGCCTCTTGCTCAGGGTGAAAGAGGAGAGCGCAAAAGTGGGCTTGAAGCTCAACATCAAAAAAACTAAGATCATGGCATCTGGCCCCATCACTCCTTGGCAAATAGAAGGGGAAGTCGTAGAAGTAGTGACAGACTTCACGTTCCTAGGATCTCAGATCACTGCAGATGGTGACTGCAGCCATGAAATTAAAAGACGCCTGCTCCTTGGGAGGAAAGCGATGGCAAACCTAAACAGCATGATAAAAAGCAGAGACATCACCTTGCCAACAAAAGTCCGCATGGTCAAAGCAATGGTATTCCCCGTAGTAATGTATGGCTGCGAGAGTTGGACTATAAGGAAGGCCGAGCGCCGAAGAATAGATTCTTTTGAACTATGGTGCTGGAGAAGACTCTTGAGAGTCCCTTGGACTGCAAGGAGATCAAATCAGTCAATCCTCAAAGAAATCAACCCTGACTGTTCCCTGGAAGGCCAGATCCTGAAGCTGAAGCTCAAATACTTTGGCCACCAAATGAGAAGGGAGCATTCACTGGAGAAGACCCTGATGCTGGGAAAGATTGAAGGTCAAAGAAGAAGGGGACGGCAAAGAATGAGATGGTTAGACAGCGTCATCGATGCAACAAACATGAAATTGAGCAAACTTCAGCGGACAGCAGAAGACAGGAGGGCCTGGCGTAATCTGGTCCATGGGGTCGCGAAGAGTCGGACTCGACTGTGCGACTGAACAAAAAAATCCTGTAGCTACTTACAGCTACAGAATTTAATTGCCAACATGCTGGAAGTCAGGATAAGGGTCACCTGACCACACCAGTCCTCCCCAGCAGTTCTTCTGCATTGGTTTTAGTAAGCTCATTCAGTACAGAGGTCCCCAGCCATTTTGTACCTGTGGGAACCTTTGGGATTCTGACGGAGGGTAGTGGGCACAATCACCAAATGGCTGCCACAGGAAGTGGGGCCAACCACAAAATGTCAGGGATTGAGATTGTAGTAGTAGAGGTACAAACTCTCCAACATTTAAAACAGAGCTCTATTTAGCAAGTTACCTTTTTAATCTGCACAATCAAAAGCCTTGCTGGGGAAAAGCCTCATCCACTTTCTAAAAGAAGAAGAGATTGGATTTATACCCTGCTCTTCACTACCCAAGGGATTCTCAGAGTGGTTTACAAGCTCCTTTCCCTTCCCCTCCTCACAACAGACACCCTGTGAGGTAGGTGGGGTTGAGAGAGCTCTGACAGAGACTGTTCTTTTTCAAGAACACCTCTGAAACAACTATAGCTTGCCCAGTGTCATCCAGCAGGTACAAGAGGAGGAGTGGGGAATCAAATCCAGTTCTCCCAGATTAGAGTCCATGCACATAACCACTACACCAAACTGGCTTGACAGGCTCCAGGAAGGGTGTTGGCGGGTGCCATGGCACCCAGGAGCACCATGCTGAGGATCCCTGCATTGTAGAATACTCTTCGCTAGTACTAAATCATTTTTAATGCTGCTGTTGGTCTACTGATTATCAGTGTAATACCGAAAGGAAAGACGAATCTTGAGGCATTTTAAAGAATAATGAAAGTTATTGTGGTATTACCTTTCTGGACTGGAACCTATTTCACTAAATACAAGTGAAATACCAAAATACTAAATAGGATTCTGGACTTTCTGCCTTTAGAGACTACAAAAGAACCACTGTGACACCCTTTTTCACTCACTCACTCGAAGTCCCTATACCACCCTCCACACCTTCTGTCCTACAGCTTCAGGGCTACAGTTAGGGCAGGCAGTCAACAGTTTGTCAGTTGTCTTTCCACTTTTAAAATATGTAGCGAGCCATGGCCCTTTCATGTACCAGGTCCCTTCTCCCACTCACAGAGACATTACCAGACAGGTAATGATTACCTCCTCACTCAGATACTGAACATAACTGTTGAGGATTGGGACTCAACTGCTGCTTCTTTTGCACACTGCCACAATTTATTCATATCTTAATATACGTCTGTCCTTATATATAAAAGTCAGTTGGGGTGGCAAGATTCGATACATGGCAAAAATCAGTTGGCCGCATTAACTGCCGCTCCAAACCTCTGCCAATTGCTGGGTGGCTGCATGGCCTCAGTCCCGCCCGCACAGTGGGCAGCCAGCGTGTTGCCCTCAATTCACACACAGCCACCAAAGGCGATGGATGTTCCACAGCCAGGATGCTTGGGACACCGAGGTCAACCACAATGGTGCCACACCAGTCATCCGCGGCTGCAGCAGGAGCCAGCTGGGCTGTAAGAGCAGGAAAGTGCCGCCCAGCCTCTCACCCTCAGTGTCCTCGTGGGCGATGGCCAGGCCCAATGATCCGCAGGGTGCACGGTATCTCCCCACACCTTCTGAGGCCCCCATGCCACCTTTCCCCACTTGCCCACTGTGGTGGATGGGTGGGGAAAGGCCTACTGAGGACCCCGTGCCACATTTCCCCACTCACCAGCTGCAGCGGATGGGCAGGGAAAGGACTCCTGAGCCCCCTGTGCCACCTTTCCACACTCGCCTGCGGTGGCAGACAGGTGGGGAAAGCCCTCCTGAGGCCCCCTCACCACCTTTCCCCACTCTCCAGCTGAGCCGGATAAGAGCTGGAGAGCCCCCCCTTCCCTGGCTTTCCCTCCCTCTGTCTCTTCCCAGCATCTCTTGCTCTTCTCTCTCTTCCTCTTTCCCTTCCTCTTTCCCTTCCTTCCTTTGCCTTCTATCCCTCCGTCCCCCTTTCTCTTCTTTCTTTTCTTCCTCCCTGTCTCTTTGCATTCTTCCCCTCCCTCCTTCCCCCCTTTCTCTTCCTCCCTCCCTATCTCTTTGCATTCTTTTTCTCCCTTCCTTCCACCCCATCTCTTTGACTTGTTTCCCTTCCTCTTTCACCCTCTTCCCCTCCCTTCCTTCCTCCCTCCCTCTTTCTTTCTCTCTCTCGCCTTCCTTCCTGTGCCCATTGTATTGCGTCTACAATGGGCCTTATCCCTAGTGTTTATATAAAGGCCAAAACCTTAGCTTGTGTGTGTTTGTGTGTGTGCTTCTTTCCCTGAGTCCATGCCTAGGGATGGGCACTACCAATTTTTTCAATTTGGTTTGGTTCGTGGTTGGTGGCCAAACCATGAACCAAATCACAAACTCATACAAACTGAGAGGTTGTTTTGCAAATCGAACTGGTTCTAGGGTTTGTGAGCTGTTTAAAGTTTAAACCCCTACTTTTTGCTCCCCAAGGAAAGTGACAGGAAGCAGAAAGCAGGGATTTAAATGGCTCTGAGCCATTTCATCCCCAGCTTTCTGCTCGCTGTAGCTTTTGGCAATGAACAAAAAGCAGGGATGAAATGACTGGGAGGATTTCACCCCCTGCTTGCTTCTGGCCATGGCTTTTCATGGCCAGCAGAAAGTAGCGGTTTAGATGGCTCTGAGCCATTTCACCTGAAGCTTTCTGCTGGCCGCAGCTTTTTGTGGCCAGCAGAAAGCTGGGGTTGAAATGGCTCAGAGCCATTTAAACCCCTACTTTCTGCTTCCTGCAGCTTTTCCAGGTGTTTTTTGTGAAGAGCGGAAAGCTCCAGCCACTCAGCTGTTTTTTTGTTTGTTTTTTTGTGAAGAGTGGAAAGCTTTCTGCTTTTCCTGAACTGCCATGAACTGCATCAAAATTCGTGGAAGTTCATGGTGGCACTTCAGTTCATGAACATGGCTTCATGAACTGGCCAAAATTCACGATGAATTTTAGTTCATGAGCCAGTTTGTCCCCATCCCTATGCATGCACATTTAGTCCACAGGGTTAAACAAACAAGGAGTTAACTTCTGTTTATGATTTGAACATACCACTGAAGTGAATCAGGCAGAGGTTACAAAGTTTCTTTTCAGATGAACTTTTGAACTATTTCTCTGTTTAGGCGTTTTGGATTCTTTTGTTACAAGCTGACACTTTTCCAGCCAGAGTTCAGCTGCTCTTCTGCCACACGCTTCATTGAGCCAACTCCACTGTCTCTCAATTGAACTGAACCAACAGCTGTTTTCAAGAGTTATTCTCACCAGTGTTCCATCAGCTCCCATTGGTCACTCTTAGGGAAAAACAGAACCTAGTCTGTCCATCATAACCACACAATAATATTTCTGTTAGTCAGTTAATTTATCTTTTAGTATGGAGACAGGATCCTCTACCACTATAGGATTATACCAGCTCATTTTGTTGTGGAGGCAAAACCTGACTAATAAAGGCTAGTCATTTTGAGTGTATTTGGGACACAGAGGATCCTGCCTCTATCCATCATGGCTAATAACATAGTCCCTTTGGCTTTAGGAGATGCTGAAGCTCTGGAAAATTGATAAGCTGCAGGTTCTCTCAGCCAATAGTAAAGATGCTTTATGGGAATAGGAAAAATTGATGTGGAAAGAATCAGCTCTCCGTGCTTTAATAAAAGGGGCCTAATTTGTAAAGCAACTAGAGCTGAGATCCTGAGCAGAACAAGGCTCAGCTCCTAAGCAATGTGGGCAAAGGAATGCTGAAAGAAGGCAATTTCCCTGCCTTCCATCTCACCGCAGCTTTCTTTGTCCTCCCCCCAAGTCATGCTGTGGAGTCTGCAACAGAAGAGTGGGATCAGCAAAAATTGTCCCCACATCCTCCTCAACGAGTAAAGCTGTTCTGTGGGAGGAGTTGTTGTCATACTAAGAGAATGGTATGAGAGGATCCCAAGGCACAGCATCAGGCCTCCTGATGGGTTCTAATTTAATTAAAACATAAAAACACAAGTATGACTGAAGACCCCAGTAGTTTAGAGATCGTCAATGCTCATCTCACAACTCTCTGTAGTTGGCCAATACTGTTAAAAGATTATTCACCGTTAGAATGTTGACTTTCTTGGGACTCATTTATTAATTCTTGGGTTCTGTTGGACTGAGATAAAGCTTACATCTGCTTAGTCAGCATGGTTGAGAGCAGCAGCCTCTAATCTAAAGAAGCTGGTTTGATTCCTCCCTCCTCCATGTGAAGCCTGCTGGGTGACCTTGGCCCAGCCAAAATTTCTCTCAGAACTCTCTCAGTCTCAGATGACTGTTGTGGGGAGAGGAAGGGAAGGCAATTGTAAGCCGCTTTGAGACTCCTCAGTGTAGAGAAAAGCAGAGTATAAAAACCAACTCCTTTTCTTTTTTAAATGGTACACTGGCTCTTTTCCTTCTCTACAAACATAATTTCCCACTTCACTGGTGACTGCTGTCGTCCTCTAGTGGATTATAACTCATTGGGCACCACCAACATTGCTTGGTAACAAAGGAAAGCTGCCCAAGCAGGCAAGAGAAAGCCTCTAGATCACTGCAAGAAGCCAACTGTGCTACAAGACAAACCTGACTGGAAAAGGAAGAAAGCAATCATGTCGTCTTCTTAAGTGAACCATGCAAGCGTAGTTAACAATTAACAATGTTATTGGAATAATGATCCCATTTCAGAGTGAGATGTAATTAATAATTAAGATTATACCCAAATGCAAAAAAACCCAAACCCTTAGTAAATATGCCAAAACGTATTGTTTGTTTAATAGCTGGACGTCTTAACAGGGCTGTTTATTGAACAATTAAAATTTATTACACTCTTTCATTTGATACAAAGAAAAAAATACAAGCATAAAATCATTAAATTTTCACTTTACATAATTATCTAAAAATCGTTACTGTGAACTATGCATGCTTCAGCTTTAGTGATTTTTTTTTTTTTGCAATTATAAGCAAAAGTGGTGATGATACCTCTAGGCAGTGGTTGCCTGAAATGACGAAGTTAAAAATTAATGGATTACATGCAGAAAGAATTACAACATATTGATTGTTGGCCAGACGTTAACAGCTGAGGGACTTTACATTTATGTAAATGCATCTTGGGAAGAAAATTACTTCTAGTTCACCGATCTGTGCAAAATATAATGAGAGAAAAGTTGTTGAAACAATTTACAGAAACTGGTCATAGAAAAATGAACTTACATTCCAAGTCATTAGCTGGACTCCCTTAAATCCAGTTATTGTAACCTGTCAAATTGTTAAAGGAAATTTGAAAGCAATCATTAGCAGAAGATCTGAAACACAGTAGCAGGCAGGCAAACATTTTAGTATGCTACCTCCAGAAATCATACTCAAAAACAGAAATGGAAGAAAGGGTCAGGAGCCATCAGGCTTCACCTGTGAAACCTATGAGAGCCATTTCATCACAGTGTAAAATAACCAGTCCTTGCACATCTGGATTTGGGGACTGGGCAATCTAGCCACTTTTGGCAATTAATCTCCTCTAGTCTTAAAGCTTCAGTAATTTCCATAAACCAAATTTCTTCTGGCAGACATTTTAGTTAATTAATATTCTATAAATTCACACACTTTGTCCAAATGAAGAGGTCAAAGGAAGATATGAGAAAAGAAATTTACAGAGATTAGAATCATGTCATGTACACCTATTGAAGTTGTCTGAGATGTCGCTACAGTTAAGACAATCAAGCATGAGGCAAGGGAGAAGAAAACTAAGTGCCAGATGAAGGTTCCAGAAGGGGGAGGGAGGAATATTTGAAGGTGAAAGCATTTCTCCTTCCCCTTCTGCTGAATACTCCCCCCCAAGTTTTTTCCCAATGAAAAAATGTGAAATCTTGGCACATATTTCCTCTAAAATGATACCAGTATAGTAATTTGCTATAACATCTATAATGGTAAAACATTACTGATTAATGTTATAATACAGAGAACATAACACTACAAATTACTATCTTTATCCTAGGCAGTAGGGCAGGCAGGTTCATGGTGTGATTAAAGTTATCTAAATATTCTGCAAGTCCTGTTATGACTATCTGAGACTGTTCTGTCCAAATAAGACTCATTTGTTTAGTACAAAACTTCTTTCTATTTTCAATTTCCCCCCTACCTCTCAAGTGGCATAAGTTGCAGTAGTTTGCATCTCTCTCTCTCGTTTTGGGCGTATTTACAATATTGCTTGAATAAAAATATCAAATAGTGCAAAGGTATAAGCCAAGCTATAAAAAATCCATTGCTATCTTGTTAAATATAACAACCCAACCCCTCTCAGTTCCAAAGCTGCTTCATGTTTAATACTTTAACTGACTCCCTGCTAATGCTCCATGGCCTCTTGAGACTCCCAACTTGAGAGTTGTAGTTCTAATTCCCTTTGCTATGGTTGCAGTAGGGCCACTTAAGAACTACAACTCCCAAGGTGCAACACGTCAAAAGTGGGGGTGTAAGAATGGAGGAGCTGGCAGAATGGGTCACTAGGACATCAAGACAGCTTCCCCAGGGCTTGCCATGTGTGTATGTGTGTGTGTGTATATCTATAACTATCTATCTATCATCTATCTGTCATCATTTGCATTCTCCCAGGAATTTCATCCTTTTGTGACCTTATCTTACTTTCATACTTCCCATACTTCTTTCCTTTGTTCCAATATCTCATTTAATGATACTCCAATACATGTATTGGATAAATTATAATCTGTGTATCAATATATTGAATCGACAATACCAAGTGGAGGACCCTCAAGGAGTTGTGGGAGGCATCTCATTTCCCCCTATATCTCTTTTTCCACTGTTTTTTCTTTCCCTCCTGGCAGCCTCCATATCCTCTCCTCTTTTCCTTCTTCCTTCTCTCCTTTCCACCCACCTGCCAGCCTGTCTTTTATCTGCCCCCTAGCTATAGCTATATCTATTTTTCACTTGATTTATACTCCACTATTCTCAGCAATATGGACCCAAAGCAGCTTATATTGTTTCCCTCCCTTCATTTTATCATCACAACAAGTCTGTGAGATAGATTAAGCTAGAAGTGTGTGACTAGCCCAAGGTCATCCAGTGAGCTCCCATGGCAGAGTAGGGATTCAAGCCTAGTCAGAAGCTCTAACCACTATATCACCCTGGCTTTCATGTAGTGGCCACTGTTGAGCATCTGGGCTTGCTAATGCTTGCTACTGGTTGGCCATGATGAGTGTTCCTTCAAAGACCAAAATGGGCCTGGAAAGGCCTCTGCCCAGTTCCCCCTCACGCCTGCCTTTTACTACAGAAACAAAGTCTTGAAGGTTAGCAATTTTTAGTGACTACCTACTAAACACCACAAATGACCACTGCTGAGGGCATTCATTTCTTAAAGTTACAGGGCTATTATTTTGGAGGAATTGTAAGCCCCAAATGCTTGGGTTTTAATTTCAGATTTTTCTGCAAAATTTGGGCTTTTTCCAAGTTTGTAGAAAAATCTCTCCGGATCATTCATTGTCTCCAAATATAAGTATCCACAGATGGGGCCATGCTGAGAATTAGATATATCGATAGGAACAATGAATAAATGGTTACCAGTCACAAGTACATATTCACTTCCACCAACAACTCAACAACATGTTCTTCATAGAAAAAAATCCTCAGAATGTTTATTGCAAAAAAAGAGAAGTCTTATTTGACAGACTTGATTAGATAATGGATTGTAAGTGAATTCTGAATGATGAAGTTGACACAGTGAAGTATTCATTGTAATGTGAACGGAAGAGCAGATTTGCTTGGTAAACACTCCACAATAATATAAAAAGATTAAGTCAATTGCAGGATTCCTGTATACCCACACACACACAAAGAACAAAATGTGGTTTGTAACAGAGCAAGCAAGATTTGATCAGAAATGCTTCTATAGTCAATCTGTGGGTTACAGCATATTAAACTTCCTGGATAAGTTCATTTTCTTCCAAATACAGAAGAATGATTAAATAGGCTGCAGGAGTTTTAATTCTGCCTCTTGGACAATGGCCTTTAGGCCATCTTACACAACCATCTCAACAAATGAAGCAAAACCACAACAAGATCAGTATTAAAGAAGAAGAAGAGATTGGATTTATACCCCACCTTCATTTGGAGTCTCAGAGTGGCTTACAAACTCCTTTCCCTTCCCCTACCCACAACAGACACCCTGTGAGGTAAGTGAGGCTGAGAGAGCTCTTCAAGAACTGCCCTTTCAAGGACAGCTCTTGTCAGAACAATGGCCTGTCCAAAGTCATCCAGCAGCTGCAAGTGAAGAAGTGGGGAATCAAACCCGGTTCTCCCAGATTAGAGTCTGCACACTTAACCACTACACCAAACCAATTTAAAATCACAGCACTCAAAGCTGTAATAACATAAATTACTAGCCTGACAAATAACAAAAACAAAACATTCTCCTCAACCTTGGAATGCTTGTTAAATCAAATATGTTTTCCATGTTTCTGAATGATGAGGAAAGGGTTAGCCTGACCATTGTTATTTATGAATGCACAAGAAAAATCCTGCAACAGAAAAGGAGCACACATAATAACAATTTAAGCAGATTCTTATTGCAAACATAGATTGCTGCTTCGCCACAGCCATGCATGGAGGGAGTTTATTAGGGGGTTAGTGAAATGGCAGTTGAGGAAGCTGAGGTGTCACGTAAGTGACAACTGGAAGAGAGTCAGTCTACTGAAGTATGCCAGAGATTGAAGAAATGATGTGCGAGAGAATGAAGTGGTGATCGTGAAATGACAAAGTAATAGAATGCCAACTCATAGCTGCTGCAGAACAGAGTCTAAAATACAATTCTGAAACTCTGCAGGATAAGAAAAAGCATCATGGATTTTAGCATCAATAGGAGACGAGGACATTTATTAGATTTAATTGGCCTGTCAACTGTGATGCGTGAGTCCTTGAAAAACAATGAATTTGAAGATAATACAGAATCCTTCTAGGGATGATTATACCAAAATCCAGGAGACCTTTAAAAGAAAATGAAAACAATTAAAAAGAAAACTACTAATACAAAGACGACATCTTCAGAATCAGATGCCCCCCAAATGATATACACTCCAGATGAATGAAGATATGCAAATACAGTAAGTATTTTGTCAATGGACAAAAGAATGCATCAATTTCTTTGAATAATTCATACATCCAACTTCTAACATTATATTTTCAAAGACATTGATAGGATCTTGGGGCTAACTCAAATGTTAAGTATCTTCCATGTTACCCAGAGTATCCATGAGTAACCTATAGCAAGCCAGAAGGAACTCAATGACCAGAGAGATTGCAAAAAAAGACAATTCAATATCTGAAATAACTGTTGAGAAGCCGCATTGGTACCCATTGTTCAAACAAATTTACCACTAAGACCTGTTAAGATTCTATCCCAGCCTTTAAGTTCTATTGAAAATACTCAAATATACTGTAATGATAGACCCCTGATGCTTCCCCACTCCCAGGCAGATTTTTTTCACCAAAAATATTTTTAGTTCCCCCCTTCAATAGCATGTATTTCTTTTATATTTTATAGCCTTTAACTGTCCCACCTTGTCACAGATATTAGTTTAGGCTTATGACCCAGCACAGGACCTGTCTTTGGTTTAAAATACCCTCATGAAATGGCATGCGAAGCACAATTAACTTTCGAAACATAATACAGATTTTAATGAGCAGGCAGGGAATATATAAATATGAAGATTCAAGGTATAGAGGTTGCTGAGGTAAAACTTTCAAATATATATACTTAATTGAGGTTTTTGAACAAACAAGAGAGCGTTGTAGCTTATTATATATTTCAGCTGTTACACAGAATCTAAAATACAGTGTCTTAGAGAATAGCTTTGTCTTAGTGCTTCTAGGTTTCTCCCTTCAGAGTTCTAGATTTCCCCTTTAGATAATACAGCTTTCCAGTAACTTTTTTTAAAAAAATATTTTTTATTTTGCTTTTCTAAACTACAAACCTACAGGGTCTGGGGAGTGGACACAATCTAAAAAAAAGAGTAGCAAGGAACATAATACAAATGTTTTTTAAAAAATGATACTTCCCTCTTCCCCACGTAGTAAAAAGTGAGAATTAGTTATATAAAAGTATAAAGCAAACAATCACAATCATGTTCCACTGTAGTGTGTACAACTTAGCTTAGGTTTATGAATAAAAGATAAACATCAGGCTATCAAAATTAATCTATTTTGCTTTTTTCTTTCCTCTGAGCTTCTTTCTATCAAAATCCAGTTTAATTTTTAGAGGTTTAGGAGCAGCAGCCCCTAATTCTGCTTCAAGGTCAAATGATTCTGCCAAGCTGGTCAAGATATTATCAGAACTTTCTTCCTCTTTATCTTCTTCGGCTTCTGGAGCTTTGTTATCCTCCACTTTCTCAGATTCCTCTATCACTTTCTGCTGTTGCTCTAAGAACTTTTTCACTTTCAAAACAGAATCAATCTTTTTTTTTTCCCTGTTGAAGTTGAAGATGAGCCCTTCAGGTATTATCCATCTATACGGAGTGGTATTCTCCTGTAAAAACAGTGCCAGGTCTCTGTATTGTCTTCTTTTTCTGATCTCAAATGGGATATCTTTTAGTACTTTGATTTGTTCTCCTTTAATTTTCAGGGTTATTCCATTTGTCATTTCAAGGTTGTATCTCTTGTTGATCTTTTTGAGAATTTCATGTATACTTCCCCGGGTAGCTTGTTTTTTTTATATATATATATGCTTATATGTATGATAAACCAAGTCATTATAATTTTGTAGAGCTTCCACTGTTAAGCCCACCACGGGAGCCAGTTCCTTGCTTAAAATCTCTTTTAGATTCTCTCCCTTCTGCTGCAGAACCCCTTGAAGTCTTGAGACATACGCTGATTTTTCCATTGGAAGATGAAGCGGTTGCTGTTGCCCAGAGATTTTTTCTTTTTCCACTACCTCCAGTCTTTGTCCAAATTCTTTTGACTTAATGTCAACTTTTTTCAGCTTCTTTACTATCTTCTTTGTTCTTGTAGAAGTTTCTTTAAGTATTGGGCCTTTCCTTAGATTCCCTGTCTATGTTGTCCTGTGCGGCTGCATTTCATCAGATCAAAAATAGGATGCTAGATATTGAGCGGCAGAAACTATTCAGCTTAGCTAACAAAACCTGCTCCCCGCTGAATTTCGAGATCCCTCTAACTATAGGGAAGATGGCCTCATATCTATTCTTTCTGCAGGTTTCGCATCAATGTAGAGCATTTGCTCTGGCCAATAAAGGCGAACTTGACTTGACTTGACTTGCAATGTGTCAATTTTATCATTGAGGTTAGTCATCTGGTCCAGCAGAGGGTGCAAAGCAGCAGCAATCATTTTTGGAAACTCTGTGGTTATTTCCGGTTTAGTAGCTGGAGATGATGAGCTGGCAGTGCTACAAATTTCCCCTTAGCTGCCATTTTTTTTCTGCTCGCTGAGTCATTGTTTATGTTAGGAGAAAAGTTTTAAGAAGTCTCTGAAAGCCTGCAATTTTATCGCTTTCTTGCTGATTATGCCACACTCAGTCAAATATTTGCTCCTTTCAAGCCGCCTTCTCAGTCCCCACTTTGAACTAGCTTTCCAGTAACTCTTGAGGTGTCCAAGTTCTTCCCCTTTATCACAGACCAAGGTTCTCTTCCCAACCCCTTCCTACTGGCTAGAAATTATTCTTCTTGTCCCTCAGAAACAATAGCTCCTTTTCCTGGGAGTTCTCTCTAACTCTTCAAACCTCCTGCCCAATTCCTCTTTCAGTACTATATGTCTGAATAAAGAAGTGTTGTAGCTTTCTTGACTGAGAATCTGAATTCTCCTTCAGAGTAGTTTTAATATATCTTATACAATGGAGTTCCTCTTCTTCTCTCTATAGAGGTACTTTTCTTACAATTCACTGACAGAAATCACTGACTCCCAAAGTCTCTTCCCTCAAAAGACAAACCAGACAAAGACCAAAAGGCGAATGAATATTTTCCCTCCAGATCAGCCTCTTTATTATTTCCTCTTTCAGCTGATACTGGCCAATAAGAGAGTGAGTAGAACAGCCAATCACATAAGCTCTTCTCTTCAGCTCTTCCCAAGCAGTATTTTAAAACCTGCTTTTCTGTGCAATCCATCACAACTGTCTATGTACCAAAAGTCATTTACAAGTATTCTTAATGGCTCACTCTCAGCTTTTGAATTCCCTTTCCCTGAAAAAATACCAAAAGTCTGAGCCTACACTTTTTCAAACACAGTGCAAGACATCTTTTATTTTAATTGTCTGGGTTGGTAGCTAAGGAGAAAAATGGGAATTATTATTATTATTAGTATTAGTATTTAAATCCTTCTGGCAGGATTTTTTCTAGCTTCTAGCAAAAAAAAATTGTATTGGCTGAGACAATGTGAAGATAGTGGCTGAACAAATCAGTCAGGGAGTTTCAAAGCACAGAGATGGGGGTGCATGATCTGTCTGACTTGGAGGAGATCTGGAGCAAGAAGAATGCAGACCAGGGTGTTAACCAAAATGGTCTAATATTTATTTGATTGGGGATATTAGCTTTCTGATAGATGAGTAACTTGGGATCATCACATTTATTTACAGAAGCCCTTTCCCAGAGACTCTCAAATAAACCAGGCTAATGTTCAACTAATAGAGTTTTTATTGAAAAACATTAGGAAGTAAAAGCATACACACAAAGCACATCTGCAGAACACACGAACAAGAACTAACCAAGAAATAAAGGAAATATGGGGAAGCAGTTTAGAGTAGGCTATGTTTACCAGTCTTGTAGTTCCAGGCCCATGGAAAAGAGCAGCGCTTCACCCAATGCGAAATTGATATCAGGAAGAGAGCACACGTACTGAAGCTGGGTTCACATATTTATAGGGGAAATGTACTCTAGGGCAATATGACCGGTTTGCATCTAAAACAATAACTAAATGTATTTACAGGAAGGTTCCCAGAAACTTGGACAAATGGTTAATGGTTTTCCCAGAGGGAGATCAAAGTACTGAGTAGACGTCAATAGCCCTCCTGGAGACCAGATATTGCAGTCGACATGTGTTTATGACCCAAAATGTGTGTGTGTGTGTGTGTGTGTGTGTGTGTGTGTGTGTGAGAGAGAGAGAGAGAGAGAGAGAGAGAGAGAGAGAGAGAGAGAGAGAGAGAGAGAGAGAGAGAGAGAGAGAGAGAGAGAGAGATTGGATTTATATCTCGCCTTCACTTGGAGTCTCAGAGCAGCTTACAAACTTCTTTCCTTCCCCTCCCCACAACAGACACCCTGTGAGGTAGGTGGGGCTGAGAGAGCTCTTTCAAGAACTGCCCTTTCAAAAACAGCTCTGACAGAACTGTGGCTTGTCCACAGTATCCAGCAGCTGCAAGTGGAGAAGTGGAGAATTAAACCTGGTTTTCCCACATTAGAGTCTGCACACTTAACCACTACACCAAAATGCAGGAAGGATGACACTTCCCAGGTGCTATGCATATGCTAACAAGGGTGTAGGTTCCAAAGGGAAATCTAGTACCAGGGATGAAAGAGGGACTATCCAAGTTTTCCTGAGAAATCCATTGTTATAAAATATTCATTACCTTTAGATGGGAGAGATTTGTTTGCAATTCAGTTCCTGGGTTCACTTCCCAGAGAGTTTCCCAGGCTGGTATTCTGCTTGGCATGTCTTGTGTGGTCACTTCTAGCTATGTAGTGTGTTTTGGATTTAACATCTATCTGGAGTGATATTAATATGAAGGGTATAAGGGCTTATTTTTTTCTGGGTGCCAGCCACCCAACTTTAAGAGAGAACAGACTGCTAACAAGGGCAGGCTGTACAGCCACTCTGAAAAACATGGGAGTCGATAATAGTGATATAGGCATGGAGGTCTCCCAACTAGAAATGGGCATGAACTGTATTTCTGCAGTTTGGTTCACGATTCATGGCGGAATCATGAACTGAACAACAAATAGATAGACAACCGCGAGAACAGGCTACAAAGAACTTTATACTGATATTGAAACTTGAAACATATATTGGAATGTCAATAAAGTTATCGTTGCTTCACTGGGTTGTTGTTTCTTTCCTTCGACGTTGTTGCTATAATGTTATTCCTTTCCTTTAACCCTGCTATAATGTTGTTTGTTGTGACGGTGGTCTTCGAAATGATCTACCATTTTGATGGTGTTTCTTTTTCCAAACGGAAAAAAAAAATGCAACACTTAGCCAAAGAACCTTGTGAAATAACAATACAAAGATCAATGTTACATTACTGTTGAACATTAACCCTGAACCCCATAACAGGCATACAATAAAATTACATATTACCTTATACAAACATATCAGGTCAATTTCTCAACAATGATGCATACTGGATAAATCCTAATCACTGGGTTATATCTAAAAAAGCAGTACCAAAAATTACTACCCAACAGCAAAATTTACAACAATTATAACAAAGCTCATATATGTATCAAAGTTTACAAAACTTACCACCCATATTAACAAGACGTCTCTGACAAGCAGGCTATCGCTCAGTAGCTCCTACTTAGTGCACTGTTTAATACAATGCTCAAAGACTAACAGTAAGTATCCTGCAAACACTTGTGCAAAGGTAAAAGTTTCCAGAAATATGCAAATTAATAAAATATATACAGTCAAGGCAGAAGCAAACATATCGAGCACAACATTACAGAAAACACGCCAATTCCAGGGAAGTGTTCAAGCCTGCTGGTTGACAAGTGTTGAGTTTAAAGATCCAAAAAGCCTCCCTGAGGAGTAGGACCTTATGGATGTCCTTATTAGAATATTTACTGAATTCATCCACCTCCAGTACTACAAACCTGAAATCATCACATCTGTGACCTACAGAAATAAAATGATTAACAAGGGGTGCTTCTACATGTTGGTGTTTGATTTTCGATTTATGTTCAGAAATGCGTGTTTTTACAGAACGCATGGACTCCCCAATATATATTAAGCCACAAGGGCAGATTATTGAATAAATAACCCTTTTGGTGTAACATGCAGAGTATGATGTTAATGCTATCTTCTGCTCAATCCCAGGGAGTTCCACCATTCGTGTTTCCCAACACTGTGCACACACTGTACAATGATGGCACTTAAAATGTCCTGTAGGCAAACTAGTTGGCACAACATCTACTGGTTGGTCAGCCCGGACCAGCATATCTCTAATACTTGTAGTCCTACGAAAACCAATCCGTGGCTTTTCCACACAACCCAGAATATCGTTAACAATATGCCAATGTCGAAGAACAATCTACTTAATATCATAGGCTAACGGTGTATAATCAACTGCCCAACTAATGGCCCCTGATGGTAACTCATTTGTCTCTTTAAACAAATCCTCTCTCCTCCTTATGTCAGCTCTCCAGCGTGCTGCAATTATTATACTTTCAGGATATCCTCTATCCATAGACTCATTCACCAGTCTGTCTGACTCCCTCAAATAATCTTCTCTTAAGGTGGAATTCCTCAAAGCTCTCAAAAATTGCCCATAAGGCACATTATGTCTAATGTGCCTCGCATGAAAGGAAAGGAAATGTAAATACGAATTTTTATCAGTTAATTTCCTGTATGGGCGTACTGCTAAATTACCTTGATGGATATACACAGTCGTGTCCAAGAAATGTATACAATCCTTATCTGTAAATTTGATAGATTTATGCACTGTATTCAGCCAGTTCATAAAATCTGATGCGCAAAAATGTTCATCCCAAATCAGAAAAGCATCATCAATAAACCTTTTGTAATAAATCAAATGGGAAAAATAAGGATTATTTAGTTGGCTCACAATCCATTGCCTTTCAAAATCATCCATAAACAAATTAGCCACCGAGGGAGCAAAAGTGCTCCCCATTGCTAGTCCCTTAATTTGCCAAAAAAATTGATCTCCAAAACAAAAAAACTTTTTTCAATAATTATGCCCACTAAATCTAACAGAAAATGTTTTGGGGGAGTGGGTTTCCCTAGATTCCAGAATATTAAGCAGGCACAATCTCACCTCGTCATGCAGGATATTGGTATAAGGGGATGTAACATCCATTGTCATCAAAATGCATCCTTATGGAACCTCCATGCCTTCTATCTTGGAAATAAAAGAAAAGAAGGTATGTTGAACACAAATGGCTGTTAAAAAAACTGTCCAAATATTGTGACAACGGCTCAAAAAGAGAATTAACCCCAGAAACTATGGGACGTCCTGCGGGGAGGAAGAATCATTTTGTGGATCATAGGAAGACAATAGAAAATTGGTACTCTTGCAAATCTATTAACCAGAAACGATGCTGTCTAGTTGTCAATGTAATCTAACAGAAGAGCCTCACTGACTGTAACTTTAATGATGTTCAGAACCTCATTGCTCGGATCACGTGGGGCGATCTTGTAATGGTTGATATCTGCTAACTGCCGTAATACTTCTTGGACATAGTCACCTCGATCAAGGAGAACTACCCCGCCCCCCCCTTATCTGCCCCTTTAACCACAACAGACACATCCGAAGCAATATCCTGGAGTGTTGCAGCTTCTGCCCGAGAGAGGTTGTACTTAATACATTTGTGTTGAGATTCCAACCTCCTAACATCTTCCAATATCTTCCTCTCAAACCCCACAATAGAAGGTGTATTAGTCTGAGCAACAAATTGAGATTTATTTTTGAACAGTGCCGGAGTACAAAAATCAGATTTGCCAAAAAAAAGCCTTCAACTTTAAAAGTCGAACCAATCAAACAGTCCCTCCCAACTCAGCACCATTTCCCCCCTGCTTAGTGATATGCATATAACCACATAATCAGTCCATGGGGAACTCTTCGCATGTGGGTTTGATTCCTCATTTATGTGCATGTGCACAAAAAGGCAAAAAACCCTCCACTTGCCTGAATGTGCCATCTGATCAAGCAGTGGTGGGTGGCACCCACAGCAAAATGAATTATACTAGGATGTGTGATTGAGCAACTCTGTGCCAAATACCAATGGATGAAATAGGAGTGCTACCTGACTGTGCCAAATGGCACATCTGACCACAGCCTTGGTGGTTTTTTCGCTTCAGCAGATACCGGGGCAAATTTGTCGCTTTTAGGGCCCTTTCCCCTTTCATTGCAAGCCTTTGATGTGAATTGGACAAAATAGGCTTGAACCATGGCCAGCTGTCTGGGTCACAAACATTTTTTAAATTGGGATTTATTAGCCTTGAGGTTGATGGAGTGCCTGGAATTCTATTTATTGTTCAGCAAAAAAGGGCTTACAGAGATATTGGAGTCAACTAATTACTTCTTCTAACTGTAACAGGAGCACACATAGAGAAAGAAAGAGAGAGAGATGATATCCTTCTTCAGTAATGGTAGAAGAAGAACTGAGGGACAGCACTCTCCCCACTTAAAAACCCTATTGACAGGAAACCATGCCAAAGGGTAGGACAGTACCTCACATGGTCAGAAGTGTTCAGAACATCCACAGCTGCCCTGTGCACGTGCAGTTCCTATGTGAGAATGCACAGAACATATGACAATGATCATTAGCATTAACCATTCCTTAATGTGCCAAGCCACAGGCAAAGGCATAATTTCAACAATTGCTTTGGTGGAGTTCTTTCATTACACAATCCAGATACTATTCCAACAGGCATGTCTACATTTACGATAAATTTAGCCAATGTTATTTAGATGTTGTGAACATTATGTTTGTTCATTTTGAAAACTTCTAAGCATACATACATATAACTAGACAGAGACTTTCTGGCATCAGCTGTAAACTTTTTTAATTCCAGAAGGCCTTTAGTTAAGTCTTGTGCTTGTAAATTTTAGCATATAACTGTTTTGTATGGATTTGAAGATTGTAAGATGCCTTGAGCATTAATTTTTAAATAGAAAAGAAGGTTATACATGTTCTAATAAACAAAATAAATAAAATATAGCCATCTACCATGAAGACTCTAACCACTGTGTCCATGAAATTCAAGCAAGAAAAATCTTTCTCTGTAGATCTTAATTAAGGAAGTATTCCTTAATACATAATAAAATCAGACACATTGAGTTCTAACATTTAGTATCTGCATGCATAAATCAGAATGTTTTGAACTCTTTATGTGTTTATGTGTTAAAATATACCATGTCTACTCTTCACTGCAGTAAGTGAATCACTTGGGTGGGCTACCTCCTACATATCACAATTGAGAGCCAGTGTGATGTACTGGTTAGAATCTTGGACTAGCATCTGTGTAACCTATATGCGAATCCCCACTCTGCAATGGAAACTTGCTGGGTGACCCTGGGTTGTTCACAGACTCTCATCCTAACTTTCCACATAGGGTTGTTGTGAGGATAAAACAGAGAAGAGAGTTCCCATTGGGGAAAAGTCAGGGTATAAAAATAATAAGTAAGTGAATTCAAGGCCCAGATCCATATTCCTGTATGGTACATAATCCCTTTGCAATATATAATCTAGGACCACGCTATTGTACAGTCCTAAAATTATTCACACTGCCAGATTTTAAGGCTGAATAGCTGAGAGTTGAGTGTTGATTATCTTATCATGTTCTCTTGTGTTGGCATGACAACAGCTAAAATACTCCAAAATCTGCTTGGGAGGCCAAAAATCTGGCCTGTTTAGCAGCTCATATTCCACAATTGACAAAAGTGCTGTGATCATCCAAATACTGAGGTGTTGACGTTGTCTGTTTGTCTGTCTATCCGTCCATCTGTCAGTCCATCCATCTGTCAGTCCATCCATCCATCCATCCATCCATCCATCCATCCATCCATCCATCCATCCATCCAGTAACTCCAGTTTTGTAAATGTTTGCTTTCATCTCACAACCTCTGGTCAACCCGGTGGTGATAGCATTCCTCATTCTTTGCCTGTTCAAGATGGAGCTAGGTTTTCAGCCCGTGAACTTGCTGCATCTAAATGGGTACCCAAAAAACAGGTGCTATTAAATCACTGCAACAGTCTTTTTGGCATCACTGATTTTCATGAAAAGGTTGCAAAAGGAGACATTAATTTAAAAGAGAGATCAGGTGATATGCTTGTCTTTTAAAAGATGTGTAAAATGAGTTTCAGCTGCAAAATGAAAATCTGCATGATAATTACTCTTGATATGTTTTAGCCTTGACATTGACACAAATAACCATTAAAGCTTGTAGAGTCTTTGCATTTATGGAAGTTGCCACTTAAAGAGGTATTGACTGTTCTACTGGAAATTGTTGTTAAAGCTTCTTGCATGTACCTAAAATGATAGCAATAATAACATATTGTAATTCTGAACAGGCAGTGCTAATTTCCCAAATAAAAAGCAAGAGTGTTATTGACATGCAAATTAATAAAAGCTTGAAACATTCCCAAACGTGTATTTAAACCTGGAAATGTTTACTTATAGCAAGGCCACAGTTTATTCTAGAGTTTTTAGCAAGTAAAAAACACACACACATTTATTTCCATATCTCTGTGTAGAACAAACTTGAATCTGTACAGGATGCATAATCACAGAATATCAAACTCACCAGTCTATGCATGAATGCCATGCTAAATCACCTGCCAGGGTTCCACATCTTTGGATCAGAGTTTAAAGAAACAAAACTGCACATTCTGCAGATGTTAAAAAAGCAAGAGTTGACATAAAACCTGCCTCCACTCAGGGGTCCACCAATGCTCTTACATGAGAGAGCAAATGCCTTCTGACTTCAATTGGTTCAAACGAGGCATGGCATGCGCATTCTGAAAAATGCCTCATTGATGCACGTAGGAGAGTTTCAAGGTTTGGAATGAGCCAAATATGAGCTAACGTTTCCTTTGACAGACTTCAAGTCAGTATCCAGACTGGAAGCGATCTCAGGGAAGCCCTTTTAGTATCTGGGTCGGGGCATGAAGCAGCTTTAAAGAGAAGAGGTTCTCTATATTTTTCATTTCCATGTATGTATGCCTGCAAATGCATATTGCCCAAGACATCTAACTTAGTAGAAAAATGTAACAACACAACATACATGTGTCTCGACTTTAGTCTTGCATAATTTAATGAAATTTATCAAAAATTATTTTAACCACATTAGCCCGTAAGTGAATCAAACTAAACACAGAAGTAATTCCATACATTGCCACAGGACTTTGGCATAGGGACTTCAGTAAGAATTGCTGCCTTGTTGGATGAGACCTGACCAACAACAAACAATTACTTTATTACTAGAAATGTCACTGTGATCAGTTTTGATCCTAATTCTGATGCATTTCATATATCAGTTGACTATATCAGGGGTCCCCAGCTTCGTGTCTATGGGCACCATGATGTCTGATGATGCCTCTCCTGGCACCTGCTGTGTTCTAGAAAGTGGGTGGAGCCAGGTGGGTCTTTTGCCCAGTAAGGGTTCTGATTGGCCACTGGAGATTTAACTGCCTGTGCAGATTTTTTTTCAAATGTTGCCACCACAGCACGAGGAGCTTCACTGTGTGACTGAAGGCAAGCTGCAGTAGCCAAGGTGTGTCTGGCTCTGCCATTTTTTGGCTATGCCTACCATGCTGGGTCAGAATTCCAAACGCAAGGAGCCTAAGCGACAAACAGTAAAAGATTTAAAATTATACAAAGAAATAAAAATGTTACAACAGGCCAAACTTAGACTTTTTTTTTTTTAACACCAGCCATGTCATATCATTTCATGAACTCCTGGCTGGCGTGATCAGTGAGCTCAACAATGAATATTATTTGAGATGACTGAAATCAGAATTATTTTAAATGTCAGCCAAAGGCCAAATTTTCTAAAAGAGTGATACAGCCAATTCCCCCCATTTTCCATGAAGGGGGGAGGATGCTTTACAGAGAATCTCACAGAGGTTTTATTGGGCTAAGGCTATAATCCTATACATACTGACTTTGGAGAAATAAGCAGAATGTTCTTCAGAATAAGCAATCAGGCTGTGGATTACTCCAAATACATATATTTGAAATAACCAGTAAGTTTCCTTAGGATCAAAGAGCTCACATGCTATACAGAGGGCAGAAGACTAAGTAAAGTTTGCAACCAATGGCCACATTTCTAACACTCCAGACCACATGACTGAGCATCTGTTTGACCATATTCCATACAGAGACATCTCTACCATGAAGCAGCATGAAGACCCTCTTTAGGAACTGAGGTTTTTATTGACATACTTAGCAAAGGCCTTAGAATGGTGCAGCTTGGCTCAGGATGTCACTCTGGGACGCAATTAAAGGGCAGCAAATTGCCAGTTAATTAATTTTTTGTTTGTTTCACTCGGGGTGAAGGATTTAGAATTCACCCCCTTCGGACCTCTTTCACCAGTTCCACAGATACAGTTCTAAAGCCATGCTTCCGCCCAGTTCTACCTGTAGCTTAAAATAGCAGAACAAAAAAGTTTACAATGATTATGTAGGAACAAGGGATGGGTACAAATCTAAAAAAAGGCAGTTCAATGTGGTTCGGGGTGGCCCCCAAACCGAACCAAACAGGCCCCAACCAAACTTAACCTGCCTGGCAAGTTCGGTTCCCCCTTCTTCCTAGCCAGGGGATCATCCTGGAAAGGACTTCCCTTCCACCTTTCTCCCAGTTCACTGCAGCTGGGAAAAAGGGGGAGGATCACCCAGGAAAGGACTTTCTCCTGGCCACAGTTTACTGTAAGCGGGAGAAAAAAGAAGGGGATCTCCCAGGAAGGGGCTTCATTTACCCCTTCAGTTTTAGTGCCCCCCTTTGAAGGAGGGAGCAAAACTGAAGAGTTAAATGAGGTCTGCCACTCAGTTGTTAGGTTTAAATGATTGTCCACTATTAAACTCTTTGGATTTGCTCCCCACGCCCCTCAAAGAAGCAGGGAGAAAAACCAAAGGGTTAAAAGGCTGCCACCCATTTCAACTTAACAGCTGAGTGGCAGACCCCACACCACTCAGCTGTTAGGTTTAAATGGCTGGCCTTGAACAGCTGAACTGAACTTGTCAAAAGTCTGACAAATGTTCGGGGAATGCGCCTTCCCTGAACATCAGTTCCCAAGCTCTGAAACAGCCCAAGTTTGGCCTGAATCTTGGCTTGTGAGCCAATTCAAGCTCATCTCTAGTAGGAACCACCATTATTCAGCTGACATACACATTCAACTATCAAGAATTAACAAAGGAACAACAAATGTGAGGGGCAATTGTTTTCTTAAGCTGGTAGTCAAATATTGACTTTAGGGACAGTTATATCTGTTTTTTAAATAGCAGCAAGATCATTCCTGCATATTTTATAAATGCCCCTTGCCACTGTAATTAACCTACAACTGGCTCTTGGTGCATGGTTACTTTAAATGTCAAGCACTGTATTCAGAGTAGGAGCAAATACAGACCCAACAGCATGCAGTTGCTCAGAGCAATTTCTTCCTCTTGCTTCAAATCCTTCCATCCAGAAGCAAAGCGATAACATCCCACATCATCATCAACGCACAAGGCTCCTTTACAGCAGTCATTAACAATGCTCATGTCACCCAAGAGGTGCCTCAGGTGAATTACAGGCTGCATAATCAGTCATAGGTTAATTAAAATTATTATCTTAAAATACAATCCTTGACACTTTATCATATTTTCTTTCAAACAAAAGATATTTGCTTTTTTCCCCACCCCCCAAAAGCCGTACTTGAAAGGACTATTTCTAGAAAGTCATTATAATAATAATTAGGAGCCCATTGTAGATTGAAATCTTTTGAAAATCTCTGTAATCCTTCTGAGAGCCGAGTGTGTTTTCATTGTGTTGCATTAGTATTCTGACTCTTAGACATGAAACAAACCTTTAATCTCCTCAAGCCCCAGGGATCCATCATTGTATACTAATATCTAGCATGGGCTTAACCTGTCTAAACATTTTAAACCACATTAGCAAAGTATTTTGCAGGCAGATTGACCATAGGGTTTGGTTTCCCTCTACAGGCAATAGTGATAACAACCATTCAAATGGAAATTCCCATGTAGAAAAGGAACAGTCTTATGTATATTGTTCTATGATGTATGCATTTCTAAGTCATTTGGCTCTGGCACCTTACCTTGAATGCAGATGGCATAACCAAAAACCAGGGTAAATGGGAGCAGCTACATGCTATATTTAGAGATTTACGTTTATGCTGGAGAGAGCCAGTTTGGTGTAGTAGTTAAGTGTGTGGACTCTAATCTGGGAGAACCGGGTCTGATTCCCCACTCCTCCACATGTAGCTGCTGGATGACCTTGGGCAAGCCATAGTTCTGACAAAAGCTGTCCTCAAAAGGGCAGTTCTTGAAAGAGCTCTCTCAGCCCCACCTACCTCTGTTCTGGGTAGGGGAAGGGAAAGGAGTTTGTAAGCCGCTCTGAGACTCTGAGTGAAGGGCAGGGTATATATCCAACCTCTTCTTCTTCTTACCCAAACCAAAGAGCTAATCCTGACATTCTGCTATTTCATTAGAGTAGGAGGTGTTCTAAAAGAGCACAGGAGGCATTACCTTTGTATTTGTAGGCAGTGTCTATTTGGAAACAGATGCCCCTACCACAGGACAAGGCTTGGCTTGGAACCTCCTAACATTCTGTAGAAACTTCCTATATTTGTAATTTGACCCAGTCCTTGTGGTAGCAATGTAGTGTTTGGTCCTCACCATGGCAGCCATTTTGTTGTAATGTCCGCTACCTTTTCTCAGAATACCAGATGTAGAAGAAGAAGAAGAAGAAGAAGAGATTGGATTTATACCCTGCCGTTCACTTGGAGTCTCAGAGTGGCTTACAAACTCCTTTCCCTTCCCCTCCCCACAACAGTCACCCTGTGAGGTAGGTTGGGCTGAGAGAACTCTAACACAAACTGCTCTTTCAGGAACAGCTGTGCCAGGGCTTGTTACTGACCCAAGGTCACATCAGCAGGTGCAAGTGGAGAAGTGGGGAACCAAACCCAGTTCTCCCAGATTAGAGTCTGCATACTTAACCACTACACCAAACTGGCTCTCCATGTACCCATAAACTCTACAAGGTTGGGGACCCTTGTGCTAGGGCAAAACTAAAGGAGAAAGAAATGGAAGCTGTGTTCAGCAGGAGTAGTATCTACTACTTGTTCAGACTAATGAACAAGACCACGCAAATGCTTTGATAAGGGTCAGAGTTACTAACCTGATCTACTGGTAGGTGTCAGCATGTATCACATTACCAGTTAACAAGAGGAGAAAGCGTGGTTCCTTCCTTGTCCAATTGCTCAGGTATTTTTTGGATAATCAGGAATCTGCAGATTTCTGTTCTCCGAGCCTTTCTCATTCACTAGAGAGTTCAGAATTGAATGAAATAGGATATAAGAATCAGATGCGTCTGAATAGCTAACTGATTAAACAGTTCCCTACTCATGACCAGCAAGCCGAATATAAGCGTAATCAATGTGTGGTCAAGTACAGTCAAGAGCAACCCGAGTTCTCATTCTAGGCAAAGCAAGGTAGGTTTGAAAAAGTAGCCTTAACTAGGCTGCTAGATGATAACAGTTAACATTTCAAGCACGTAAAATTTCAAACACTTAACATTTCAGAGGACTGCAATACACTGGGTTGGATCCAGACTAAATTTTCCATCTGTTAAATGGAATTTTCCTGCCTCCTCCCCCCACTGCAGCCCCCTTTTTTTTTTTTGGCAAAACTCTCCTAAAAAGGAGAGAATTTTATTCTTTTTATAAGAAAAGGAAGGGGTAGACAGATGGAGAAAGAAAAAAGATGGAGTGAAGTTTTCTCTGTTAAAATGGGTTAGTTTTAGTTAGTATTTAATACCGTTTTTCGGCATCCATCATGGTTAGAAGATCTTCTTTTTAACTTTGCAAAGTCCAAAGACACTCTGTTAATACAGTTAGTAAAGTCCATTGGGGTTAGTAATTAAACAGCTCCTTACAGATGCAACACAAACAATCCTCAAGGTGTCTTCTTTTTAAGTCTCTTCCAGTTATGGACTAAGTCTTTTTTAACCTTGATGGCTTCCTTTCCTTCACCTCCTTCCCCTGGGCTGCTGTCTTCTTCACTGCTTATCATAATTTTGAGTGCTGCGTCTTCCCTCACGCCGGCGTGTCTCTTCAGAAGTCTTTGCATTTCAAGGATGTAATCTTTCTTCTTTCTTTTCTGGCCTTCAGATTTCCAGGGCGCCATAACCACTTCGCAAAAAATTAGATCTCCGATGTCTTGCTTGCTATGCTCGACCCCCCCTTCTACTGGCAGAGTAATTTCTTTTATAAAAGCGGAATTGGCTTTGGGAGCCATATCCACCTCTTCCTTTAATTCTTTCGCTTCACTGCCAGTTAGGGGTACCAATACATTCACCAAGGTAAATCCGAGATCCTCTTTCTCTTCTTCTTTTACGCCCTGAGAACTTAAAATCCACGCTTTCTGTTCAATTTCCGTCATCTTCCTTGTTGTTTCCAATATCAATTCCTGTCGACTGATGAGGACACTTTCCACTTTAAGCAAGGTTTCATTGATTTTCTGCATTTGCTCCAGCAGAGGGCGCAGAATCTCATTTTCCTGTTGATTGACAGCAAGCTCGGGGGGGCTACTCGGACCGGAAGTCCCTCCTCCCTTCTCTTCCGGTTTCTGCAGGACTCTCCCCGTTGTCGACATTTTGTTTTATTGTTTACTTTTAAAAGGTTCGTGCCGCATCCCCCAGGAAGCGAATAAGGTCATATTCTTCTATGCAACCCCAACGGTACTTTCACCAACAGTTCTTTCTCTCTTCCCCCCTCTGCGCTCCCTTTGTAGATCTTGCTTCTCAAAAGGGGTGGGGACTCCTCCCTCCTCCCATACGCTTAAACGCTTGTGGGGGGATTCAAATTCGCGCTTCAAAATAGACCTTCCACTCACGATTCGATGCCACTTCTTCTTTTTATGTTAAATCATATCGCTGTCTTCACTCCTGGAAATCGGTGGCGCTGCTAAGTCCCATGACGGGGCACGACGCAGCGGGGCCGATTGGGGCGGGGAGAAAGCCTCAATTTCCCGGCTGTCTGCCGGCAAAGAGGCTACTCCCCAAGCGCCCCCGGTTCGGAGCCTTTGCCTAAGGCTCACTAGGGTCTTTCGCACATGCGAAGACCCCCATCTGCGCGTGGGCTAGCCGCCTCCGGGAGCATCCCGAGACGCGGCCGCCATTCGCAACGCCGAAACCGAAACCCCCCACTGCAGCCCCTTGATCTCCATGAAGTGCTTCTCCGGGGGGGGGGTAGGGACCCTGAGGAGCAATATGTAATGAGGTAGGTAGGTAGGCAAAGCAAGGTAGGCTTGAAAAAGTAGCCTTAACTAGGCTGCTAGATGATAACACTTAACATTTCAAGCACATAACAATTCAAACACTTAACATTTCAAAGGACTGCAATACACTGGGTTGGATCCAGACTAAATTTCCCATCTGTTAAATGAAATTTAACTGCCTCCTCCTCCCACTGCAGCCCCTTGATTTCCATGAAGTGCTTCTCCTGGGGGGAGGGGATAGGGACCCTGAGGAGCAATATGTAGTGAAGTCTGCAGTGGAGTGGAAGAAGGGAATCAGTGAAAATTAACAAATTACTCTGGATGCAACCCACTATCTCAGCAATAAAATAAGCTGTCAAGGTTGGGCTTTGTCCCCATGCCCACGCCGCCAGTCGCCATGTTGCCATAAGCCTCCTTCTCATCTAGCACTCCCCCCCTGAGATTGGCTCCCAGGCCTCAGACACCAGGTCACAGGGAAGGAGATTAAGTCACCACCCTTTTTCTGTCTCTGGGTACCTTCAATACCCCCCCCCTCTGACTCTCCTGAGGCTACTTCTCCCTCCTCCTCATCAACCATACGGCTCTCTTTCTTATACCCTCTCCCCACTCCCCTTTCCCAGGCCTGCCTGTCTGCTAGCCCTGCCCCTCTTCTTAGGCCCTGATGCTGACACCACCCACATGGCTGGGCATGCTGGGGCTAGGTGGAGGCCATGAGGACCTCCTGCACTACCTCTGTGCCACTCTCCTCCCCCCTCTTTGTCAGGGTGACTGCCCTGCAGGTTGGGCTGGGGTGGTGACCTTTTGAGTGAGGCAACTTGGCTATTGCCAAGTTGTGTGGGGGTTGGTTTGCCTCCTCAGTGGGGACTGTGGGAGGATTGGCCAGCCTGGGTCTCTTCTCCCATTGCTGTGGTGGCCTCCCCTCAGACCTCTTCCCCCATCACAGGCCTTTTGTCTCCCCCCCCTTGGGTCCAGGTGAGTTCATGGTTCTCTGGTCCCGCTCCAGAGCCAGCCCTTTTCCCATTCCCGGGGTGCCCAGGGAAGGGCAAGTCCCAACCCCGCAAGGCGGGGACAGGACACAGGCCAATATTATGGTTCCACAATCAAGTCTGAGACATCCCCAAATTGCTGAAGGCCACCATAGAAGATCATAATTGAGGGGGGGAATGGAAAAAGGAGCTCCTGCATTAAACTCTCTGTCCTAGTCATCATGCTACCCCAACTTCTGTAGATCACTAACACTTCAAAATATGTTTTCTCCAAGTGCCATAATAACACAGCCCCAAGTATTTATGTTTATTTAAAACATTTCTATATTGCATTTCCACCGAAATAGGATTCCCAACATCAAAACGTTAAAGCATGTCAACATTAAAACACTTAAAATAAAGAATATATAAAGTAATTCAATAAAAACACATAAACACATGTAACATAACACCAAAAACATGGAGGAGGGCCAACAGCAGTTTTTGAGGGTATGCCAAACATACACATATATTCCATGACATGATTTTACATAAGGAAAAAAAAATCAGATTTGTGATATCAGAATTAGTCTTAAATGGTTGTTGGCACATGTTGTGCATGACCATCATTGAAGAGGAAGAAACCAGATTTTCATAATCATCTTGCTGGTTTACCAAATAAAAATTTTTGGCCCCAGACCTACTCACTCAGTGGACCTTGGCAGAGGAGATTAATCCAGCCATCACAAGCTGTTGTGCTCAAAAGAAAAATTACAGTGTTATACCACTGAAAGGTTCTCATTGGAAATCCTGAACACCAAGTCACGCCTAATGTTCATCTTGCATTATTGGAAAATTACCAAAATAATAAGCTCTCTCATGATTTCTGGCTCAGGGTCAATTGACTGTCACTGCTGATGCCATTATATGAAACTCAGCATTAGCAGTTTAAGTCAAATCCAATTCCACCTCCTCCTAAAGACCTGCAGCATTAGAGTGAGGGAGGTTTTAACCATATACTGTGAATAAGAAATCCCCCCCACCCTTCTAAACATTAAATCTATACTCTTCAGCCAGGAGAAACAGCTTCCTTTACAGTACCTCAGCAGGAATAAATCTGTAAGGACTCCCATTTAAAAGGGGAGGGGGGAGTCCGTTGTGCTGACATAAAAAGAAAGCCCCCTCTATACATTGCAAAACAAAGCAAAGTTTTGAAAATGAAATATACTATTGGATCTAATTCTCCCGTTCACACTTTCAGCAGGATTTACTGGCAGAAATAAGATGATATGCAACTAAGGTTGCTGCCCTATTTTTGTATTGGGTTCTCTACCTGTGCCTTTAACAAGAAGGTGAAACTGAGTAGGTAAAGCTCATCCCCAGCACTTTCTCCCCCAGAGCTTCACCAGCTTGTTTTTTTTTGTATGGGCAGGTTCTGTTGAAGGCACAGGGGAAGGGCAGTTCAAAAATGTGATAGCCCTAGCTTCAGCAGACAACAAGATATTGACTTCAGGGGGAAAAAATGACAGGCCAGTGGCATATACTCCTGAGGATTTAATTAGTGCGGCTGAAATGGAAGAACATGCAAAGTATGCACGTTGGAAATTACTCCACTGAAATATAGATTTAGGCAGGCGTCCTTGAAATAAGAAATAAAGTCACTTATTCGCAACTCAGATATGGGCCAATGGGAAAACTGCACATTCTTTTAAAAAAACTGACAACATTATTTCACATGATGGATTCATAAACACACCTTAACTACTGAGACAGAGGCAGCTCTGCCTTAAAATGGGGATTTTCCCAAGCAGCACAACTGAGCATGGTGTAATAGTTGGGTGTTAGTCTGGGAGATGTGGTTTGGATCCCAGCGCTGCCATGGAGGCAGTCATTCTGCCTTGGCCTAACCTGCCTCTCAGAGTTGTCATCGTGAGGAGAAAATGGAGAAGAGGAGAATGATGCTGTAATCTGCATTGGGCCCCCACTGGGGGAAACAGTGATGTATGAACACCCAAATAAATAAGCAATTATTGACCAATGCCTTTAGAATTAATTGTTGTTAATGTTATGCATGCTATTAGTCACACTGGAATTGCAAAAGGATAGCCCCAAAAGACAAGGACAGCATCACTTAAATGATTTTGAAAATGATTAACTTCATGTGTGAGTATGACTGGAAAATTGTCACCATGAATACATGTCAATTCATAAACTGAACTACTAAAAGACAAGAATGAATGGTGAGAATTTGTCCATTCCAAAATGTGAATGGCCCAAATGTTGCATATTTTGAGTCATGATTCGGATTGAGTGACTCAGTTCAGATGCCATGGGAAACCATGGTTTAATGAAACTAACTCTGGGTTAGTATGCTTGTCTGGATATGGGTCACTCAATTATCTATGATTATAGATCAAACCTTGGCCAAAACCACGGTTTGAAGTTG
Organism: Gekko gecko; assembly: GCA_029375565.1. Lineage (NCBI taxonomy): Eukaryota > Metazoa > Chordata > Lepidosauria > Squamata > Gekkonidae > Gekko > Gekko gecko. Next base: position 34,881,902 of record JAPDNY010000008.1, on the reverse strand, counting down.
GACTATAGCTGCAGTTAGTAAGAGCTACCGTTTTATATGAGGTACAAACACAGACAGCTTGCTCCATGATGCCAGTCTTCCTGCAGTGCAGGCTAGAATGTTAGCCAAGTCTTGGCAGAAAGGCAGAATAAAGACTAAAGATGTAAAACCAACATTTGTCAAGACAAACCAGAGATGGAATTATCATCTGCAAACCACAACAAATGAGTATTGTATTAAGTCTGATCTGAGCCAATTGTTTTCTGTCTCCGTCTGTTATAGATCTCAATAAAACAAGGCCACATAAGATGCAATACAGGGAAAAGTATTATCTGCTGTATTTCTACTTGATGCAGAACTGCTAAACTACTGGAGCTGCAAGAACTCCAACAGGAGAGAAAAGCCAGCTACCCCAATCTGCAAAGTTACTTCAAAATGGCAAGTGATTTCCCAAAGAATTTCACAGGAGGAGGAGGAGAAGGAGGAGGAGAAGAAGAAGAAGAAGAAGAGATGCAAGTTTAGAAAGTAAGCATTAGCCCCTCTTCAACTCGGTCAGGTGCAGCACTACACATTTCAGAATGCAAAGAGTCATTTACATTTTGTCATGTCGGTAATCAATCCTATTTAGTCCCAGATCGGATTTTAGGAACATCATCATTTTACTGTGACGGAGCTGTTAACCATCTGAACAGAATCGATTAACAATGCAATGAAATATAAAGGGCTGCAAACATTCCCCAATCATCACCATTAACGGAGCAGCACAATGTAAAACAGAACCATCAACAGCAGTGGAGTGACAGTAATAGGTATTTAAGGAAAAAGCAAACCGAGTACCACACAATAAAAATATAGTGAATGAAATGTGATTACTAAGTGTGACAAATGCTGCATTGTACTACAAAGAAGATCACAAGGGAGACCATATTTTATATCAGCTTGAGCATCTTACCTGCGATATAATTATACCTGGAGCCTTTGTTATTCTGCAAAGCTAATCATTTAGCTAAAGCTATCTAACTCTAGGGACAGGTGAAGTTCCCCTCAAATAAACTGGCAGCTGTTTGATTGGGAAAACACAACATGTGTTCTCTCTAATGTTATCTCCTCTGAAGAGCTGGAGATACAGAACATGAACCAAGAATGGTTACGTGCCGTTTCTAAAATCTAAGGAACAAACAAAAGCTGCAATGAACACATATGAAGCTGCCTTACACTGGATCAGGCCATCGGCCCATCGATGTCAGTATTGTCTATTCAGACAGAGGTCTTTAACGTCACCTAAAGCCTAGTTTTTGCTTAACTGGATTGAACTTGAGACCTTCTGCATGCAAAGCAAAGAGCCCTTCACTGAGCCACAGCCCCTTGCAACCTTTCCTCAGCACTTAAATCATGTAACATCAGCCAGCCTTATGCATGCATTATTAGAGACAGGATTGCAGTCACAGAACTGGTTCACAAGTGGTGAGGTACAGGAATATCCAAGCATGTGGAACTGCATGTGCAACCATCCATCCATTAAGAAAAGCCACTTATTTCACATGACCCATCTTCACAGTCACAGAAACCCTGTACAGTCGGCTTTAAGGCCAGAGCTACGTACAGGGCATTATTGTGGCCAGTCTCCATAAGGAAGAAAGGCTAAGCATTGTTTTAAACAAACAAACAAATCCAACAATGGTGCTTTCTGGGGCAATGATAGGAAAATTAGTTCAGCGTTGTATGCAGACTGATTCACAATGGTAACCTCCTTCCCTTTTTGCAACTACTTAGCCTGTTCTTTGCTTCCCAGAATGAATGCAGAAGAGACTGTGGAAGCAGCAGTGGATCATTTCAGAACTCCACAGGAAGGACTAATAATTAAAAAAAAAAAACAACAGCAGCAGCAAGCAGGGTAAGATTGCTCGCCTTGTGCAACAACAAGGCCAGGGGGCTTGAATCTACAATATGCAATTACCCTTCAGGTTAGATCAAGATGAGTAGCCATGTCAGTCTGTCTGTAGTGTCCTGGAATTTCTTCAGCATGCTGGGTCACCGTAAAGGTTGAATCTGGAAACAACCACATGCAAAACCAGAGACTCCTTAAACAGAAAAACAGAATTTATTTAAACATGCATGGGTCCAATAACACCAGGCTCAAGGACCCATTACATTTATAGAAGCAGGAAAAAGGAACTTTGGCTGAGTTCAGACTGGCAATTTGCCCCGCTATAGCCACGTTTCCCAAGTGGATTAAAGGGGGCGTTCACACAGGCACATCTGCCTGGCATTCCCCACCCATTGGCAACCCGTGCTGTTCCGCTTCGCTCCTGCATTGAAAAGATACCTGATAAAAGTGGTAGCAAATCCCGGCGAGTGCCTTTATCCCGCATCAGTCCACTTCCTGGAAGTGTGAACGTGAAGCTGAAAAGCTGGGAGCAACCTGCTTCTATAGCGTGTGCCAGGTGTTTCTGTGCATAAGGTAGCAGTGATATGATTGGCTGTGCTCTGCTCTGCCACCCAATGTGGTACTGGCGCAATGGAATCCTCCCCAGATTGGCTGGATGCCTATGTGTGTATGGGTGCATGAGCGCATATGCACCCATACACACATAGGCATCCAGCCGATTTACCAGGAAAAAGCCATTTACAGCCGTGCCTCTGGGCCAGCAGTCTGAATGTTTCTGCGCACCTCCTCCCGGTATGCTCCTACATCAGTCGGCCCCGTATGACCAGGAAAACCCGGAACAGTTTGTTCCAGGGCTTTTTTGCCAAGACTGGCTCCCGCTGCAAACTGCCAGTCTGAACTCAGCCTTTGTTACAACCTCCAACATACAATTTTGGACAGCTAACATATGATTGGTTAAGAACTTGGTGGTCTGATAGCTCTATGTTGTTGCTGTTGCTATCAGGTGCACGTAACTTGCCAAACTTTAACAGCAGCAGTAAAAAAGAGCAAGAGTACAGTACCACCTTAAAGACTAACAAAAAATTTATGGCAGGGTATGAGCTTTCACGAGTCACTGCACACTTCTTCAGATACTAAGATACTAAGGTACCAAAATATCTGCAGAAGTGAGCAGGGACTCATGAAAGCTCATATTCTGCCACAAATGTTGTTAGTCTTTTAAGGTGCTACTGGACTCTTGCTCTTCCCCACTCCTCCAGGTTAGTGCTATTATTAAAAAACCTATGGTTATTGTATCAAGACAAAGGATGAAATAATAAATGCCAGTTGAGAGCTTAAAATGACAAATTAGAGAAAGAAGAAGAAAAGTATGAAAGAAGAGAAGAGATGGAAAATAAATGGAAGGGTGAATCTGATGTAATCAAATGCAATTACATTGAGGCTACAGGAAGCAGGATCTTTCTCAATAGACAGAGGTAGAGAGATAGAGAGATAGAGAGATAGAGAGATAGAGAGATAGAAAGATAGAGAGATAGAGAGATAGAGAGATAGAGAGATAGATCCTTCTTTCTGTAGTCTGCTTTAATTCACACACACACAGTCTGCTAGATCTCCAAGACAGAGTGCTAGGAAACTTTAGCTAGTAAAACGATGTCGTGCTTCAGTTTGATTGAGGAATCCCTGCAATCCAAACCTTATTTATATATTTTATATAATCTCAGCTATTTAAGTGTTTCAGTAACTTAATGAAAACCATCTGGCCTTGATCCGGTGTCGCCTGACATTCAGAAATTAAACTGGCAGACATGAAGGCTAGAAAAAAACTCCTGCTACAATTTTGTGAACTGACATATTATTAAAGGGCAGCAACAGAGCAGCGGGGCCTCCAAGAAAACAGGTGGCGACCTGGTGAGATTTAGATCTAGTTTTAATAATCTTTCAATTTTAATTCCTGTACACTTGAAAGCTAATTAGTAATCTCTCCAATTGCAGTGAAAATTTCCATTACCCTAAATAAAGCTTTCATGCAGTTTTTCCTCTGTGAAAAAGTTGAGCTTGAGGTTTATTTCTCTCAGTTCCCCCTTCCCCACAAGTCCCTAAGTCAGTAACCAAGAGGATCCTGGAAGCCAGCACTGCATTCCAAGGTTCTTTGGTTCTTTGGTTCTTAGGACACATGCTAGGCCTTCTCCTAGCCTTCACTATTGTTTGAGGCCAAAAGATGGGATAAACTTGTCCCTCCCCTTTGGCTCCAATTTTGTTGCGTGGGGTCTATTTTTAGTTCAGGGAATAAATGTGGCAAACTAATCCTCTCTAGTGCTTGTGACAGATTTGGGGATGAGGTGTAAGGTGTGTGTGAAAGAGCAAACTGCAGAGGATTTGTCGAGCTAAAGACCCAGCTGGATGGAGACTGCTGTCTGTATGTGACCCTACCACCGCAGCATTTGTTAAGGCGTTGTGAAATCTGTTTGAGCAAAGATAGATGAGATCTTCATTGAGATGAGGCACTGATCAATCATATAGCCCTTTCATCAATTCCTCATCTATCCCAGCATGGAAGCCAAGATACAAGTAAAGCCCTGGTCATACGGGCCGGATAACGCAGGGGGGGAGGCGGGGCTATTTGTGGTGCCGCAATTAGAGCTGCCAGAACGTGATCCCACGCATCGGCGGCATGCTTCAGTTCCTTCCCTCTGCGCCTGTGCATCAACAAGGGGCCAGAGGGAAAAGCCGCACACTGGTGCAATCACACCAAGGGAGTCCGGAGGCAGCCCATGGCAAACCATTTGCTAGTACCTTGGAGGAGGTAGTTTTTTACTCTGCATCTATGGTGGGAAGCCGCAGGTTGGCCATGGGGGTTGGCCACGCCTTCCAGATGTTGCGGTGTGATCGCGCCCGGAAACTCTGCCATTCAATCATGGCTCTCCTGCAGCAAATTCGGTGTGTGACCGGAGCCTAAATAGAAAATCAGCTATGGAAGCTATTAGTTGAAACTACTACTGCCTGGGTGGGGGAAAGTGCCCTCAAGTCACAGCTGACTTATGGCGACCCTGTAGGGCAGAGGTGTCAAACATAAAGCCTGGGCAACAGAACCGACCTGTTCAGGGCTCTTATGAAGCCACAACCAACTAGTGCAAGGGAGGGAACAGGAGATTGCTTGGGGGAAGTGGGCGGAGCCCCTCCAATTGTGGCTTCAGCATGGCAGAACAACCTCGTTTGCAGCAGTCAAGCAGCGTGGGATCATCTGCCCAGTGCTGCACAGCTGGCTCTCCAGTCTGCCCGTATGAGTTTTCCTTTGCACAACCCCCAGCCAATGGGGCCTTGCAGTGAGGAGAAACCAACTCAGAGCTTACCAGCTGCTGTCCTTTATACAGCTTATATTTCCGGTACCTGGCATTACGTTTTATGAAACACATGGCCTGGCCTGACAAAGTGACATTTATGTCAGATCTGGCCATCGTAACAAATGAGTTCGACACCACTGCTGTAGGGTTTTCAAGGCAAGAGACATTCAGAGGTGGTTTGCTGTTGCTTGCCTCTGCATTACGACCCTGGAATTCCTTGGAGGTCTCCCATCCAAATACTAGCCTGTCCTGTCACTGCTTAGCTTCCGAGATCTGGCAAGATTGGGCTAGCCTGGGCTATCCAGGTCAGGGCTACTGCTGCCTGAGGCTCTACTCTACTCTACTCTACTCTACTCTACTCTACTCTACTCTACTCTACTCTACTCTACTCTACTAAGAGTATCGGTAACTAAGTAATCAAATGTTGATTCTTTGTCTCAAAAAAGTGAAAGATGAGTAAATCTTGAAAATTATTAGAGAGCTCAGGCACATTTTTCAGAGAAGGTGCCAGATCTTTTAGCACTGTGCAGATGGTACCTCCTCACTTCATCAGGGGGCCAGTAATTATTCACACCTGGTAGGCAATTCATGAACATTGAACATTCAAGCATATAAAATGTATGAAAAGGAAATGCAAAGCAAAACTGAAGTCACCTCTTCATATTTTCCACAAGTCAGGCAAGGAGAATTTACTATATGTCCAGTTTGCTTCTGGGCTCAGTTCAAGGTGCTGGTATTAATATTTAAAGCACTGTATGGCTTACCATCCCTTAAGGACTGCCTTCTCCCATATGAACCTGATGGTTTGTTCTGCTCATCTGTGGAGGCCTTGCTGCGGTTTCCCCTGCCATCTGAGGCTTGACTGGTAGTGGCCTGGGAAAAGGCCTTCTTGGTTGTGGCACCAAAATTCTGGAACTCTCTCCCCAGGGAGATTCGTCCGTCTCCCTCTGGTGTCTTCCTCTGGTGGGTGAAGACTTCTTTGTTTCATTTGGCATGCCTCCAGTAACTGCTATTGGCCCTCTTCCCTGATTCTGGTACTGTTGGTTTATGTGTTTTTACTGAATTATTTTATCATTCTAATGTTGCTTTTAATCATTCAAATGCTTTAATATTTTTATGTGTGCTGCCTTGGGGACCTTGATCAGTTGGAAAGGTAGCATAAAAATGTTTTAAACAAATAAATGTGTTCATCATACATTCAAGTGCCCTGTGCAGCGGGAGGTGGGAGCTGCTTTAGATGGAAGGATTAAGATGTTGGCAGAGTTCAGGAAGTAATCCAATCCATGCTTTGGAGTTTGCTTTCAACGAATTTACTGCAACAGGATTTTGCAAAAGGACAATAACTGGCCGCAGGCCATTCATGTAACAGAGAGGCCTTCAGTACGCAAGCACTAACATACTAAGACACAGCAGAGAGAGAAAACAATAAACCCTAAACACTAGAGAATGATCCACCGCTAGCTCCCCCTAGGGTACAAATGGACTAAACTACGCTTTCAGCAGTATTGACAGTAATTAGACTCTTAACAGGCTGTCACTTCTTCAATATAAGCACCTTCTTCCTAACCCACCATTTTCAGAACTTGGAGGAGGAATGAGCTTTAGTCCACAAAAGTTTATGCTGGGGTGACAGTTCTTTTAGTCTTTAAGGTACCACAAGTTTCCTATTAATTTTAGGGACACTGGCAGGGCTCTTTTTGTAGCAGGAACTCCTTTGCATATTAGGCGACACACCCCTAAAGTAGCCAATCCTCCAAGAGCTTACAGAGCTCTTCATACAGGGGCTACTGTAAGCTCTTGGAAGATTAGCTACATTAGGGGTGTGTTGCCTAATATGCAAAGGAGTTCTTGCTACAAAAAGAGGCCTAGACCATACTATTTCTCAGCTTAACCTGTTGCACAGGGTTGTTGCGTGGATAACTTGGGGTGGGGGAGAAAAATATTTATACTGCCCAAAGCAATTTGAAGAAAGGGTGGTATAAAGCATATTCAACACATATATATTTAAAAAAAAAATCAGAATGGAATCTTGCAATGTTACTAATGTTGTGAGTTGCTCTGGGGACTGGTCAAAAAGGAGGGTGGAGAAATGAAGCAAATAAATAACGTTGACCAATTTCATAAACACACATTGTCTGTGGCAGCTGCTCAGCTGTGTTATAAAGTAAGTGCCCTTTTTCTCAAATGTTCTTCTCAGGCTCACAGTGGATGGATACAGTCAACCCGGTTGCCATGTGGGAAATATGAGGATGTTTGCTCACTTAAATGCACCCTAAAGGATTGCAACAAGTCAGTGATCTATTGTGGAGAGAAAAATGCTAGTTCCATCCATCCATCCATCCATCCATCCATCCATCCATCCATTCACTGTTATATCATCTTGTTAGACTTTCCTGATTCTTTGTTTAGAAAAGGAGATGGATAAAAAGTGAAAAACAATCCCCCTAATCTAAATTATATGCCAAAAAGAAAGGATGTGCATTTGGATATTTCTGGTCCTACACACACACACACACTTTAGCAGTATTTTTCTGATATTTCCGGGTATCCAGAACAATATTCTGAATTCTTGGAATACTGGTAATCAGTTTGTGGATATTTCCAAAAATATTCAAGAATATTTAGGAATATCTGGAGCCCGCATTTGAAAGCTTCCAGAACTGTTTTTCTTCCATTTAACAGGTTTTCCAGGCAACAGGAGGAAGGGGGAGGGAGGCACCTCTCCAAAACTATGGGATCAGGTGTTAAGGAAAACACTAGATCTGTCTGCCAAGTCATGCCAATTATCTCACAGACTCCATGGCTCTCTGAGCATGGGCAAACAGGATAAAAACAGGCCTGACTTCAACTTGACTCCATTTCAGGGTGAGATTTTTGGGAGTGCTGCACTGGTCTTTCTGTGCCTTGTAGGAATGGGCATGAACTGGGCAAATGTGGTTTGGTTCATGGTTTGTGACATGCCCTGTTTGTGAACCATGAATCATCATGAATTATTAGCCAACTGACAAATTGGTTCAGTTTGTGAAGCAGTAGAACACCCCCAGTGTACTATAGTCACCAAACTTCCAGGGGATCACTAGCTGACTCTCCTCTACTGGCCCCCCAAGTTTGGTGAGGATTGGATTTAAAGGGTCTGAGTTCTGCCCCCCCCCCCAAGAAGGTGCCCCCAAGAGAGTGCTTTCTGGGGAAATGACAGGCAGTCAATCCAATCCTCACCAAACTTGGAGACCAGGTAGAGTCATACAGAGATCCCCTGTGAGTTTGGTGTCTCTAGATTGCACAGGATCCATTCTATACACTCCTGAACCTGCTCCTGTCAAAACTTGTAGTGGCACCCTCCCCCTCCCTGGATGTTCCTCTACATGCCCTCCAAATCTGATGTCTCTTTTCATTCTGCATTAGACTTATTGTGTATTCTACATTGTTGTTGTTAGGAGTGTCTCACACCTGCTCTGTATGAATATATTACTCTTCACTTGGATCTTATTTTTACACTGGCCCCTCTTTCTAACCCCCCCCGCCCCCCGGTATGATTCATGCATCTGAAGAAGTGACCTCTACTCATGAAAGCTTATGTGGTTAGTCTTCAAGGTGCTGAAGGGTGAAGGTGAAGGTTTCCCTTGCTTGAAAGCCAGTCAAATTTGACTCTAGGGGGCAGTGCTCATCTCCATTTCCAAGCTAAACAGCCAGCAATATAAGAACATAAGAACATAAGAGAAGCCAATGTTGAATCAGGCCAATGGCCCATCTAGTCCAACACTCTGTCACACAGTGGCCAAAATATACCAGGTGCCATCAGGAGGTCCAGCAGTGGAGCCAGGGCACCAGAAGCCCTCCCACTGCTGCCCCCTCCAGCACCAAGAATAGAGTGCATCACCTGCCCCAGACTGAGAGTTCCCATCTATAGCCTGTGGCTAATAGCCACTGATAGACTTCTGCTCCATATGTTTATCTAATTCCCTCTTGAAACTGTCCATGCTTGCAGCTGCCACCACCTCCTGTGGCAGTGAATTCCATATGTTAATCACTCTTTGGGTGAAGAAGTATTTCCTTTTATCTGTTCTAACCTGACTGCTCAGCAATTCCATGGAGTGCCCACGAGTTCTTGTATTGTGAGAAAGGGAGAAAAGTACTTCTTTCTCAACCTGCTCAATCCCATTCATAATCTTATAAACCTCAATCATGTCACCTCTCAGCCGTCATTTCTCCAAGCTAAAGAGCCCCAAGCATTTTAACTTTTCTTCATAGGGAAGGTTCCAACCCTTTTATCATTCTAGTTGCCCTTCTCTGCACTTTTTCCAATGCTATAATATCCTTTTTGAGATGTGGTGACCAGAACTGTACACAGTATTCCAAATGAGGTCGCACCAATGATTTATACAGGGGCATGATGATACTGGCTGATTTGTTTTCAGTTCCCTTCCTAATAATCCCCAGCATAGCGCTGGCCTTCTTTATTGCAGCTACACACTGTCTAGACATTTTCAGTGAGTTATCCACTACGACTCCAAGATCTCTCTCTTGGTCCGTCTCTGCCAGTTCAGACCCCATCAACGTGTATTTATATTTAGGATTTTTGGCTCCAATGTGCATCACTTTGCACTTGGCCACATTGAACCCCATTTGCCACGTTGACGCCCACTCACCCATCCTCAACAGATCCCTTTGGAGTGCCTCACACTCCTCCCTGGTTTTCACCACCCTGAACAACTTCGTGTCATCTGCAAATTTAGCCACATCACTGCTTACTCCCAATTCCAAATCGTTAATAAAAAAGTTAAAAAGCATCGGACCAAGTACTGATCCCTGTGGTATCCCACTGCTTACCACCCTCCACTGAGAAAGTTTCCCATTTATACTCACTCTCTGTTTCCTATTTATAAGCCAGTTTTTGATCCACAAGAGGACTTGTCCTTTTATCCCCTGACTATTGAGCTTACTTAGGAGCCTTTGATGAGGAACTGTATCAAAAGCTTTCTGGAAGTCAAGGTAAATAATATCTATTGGGTCCCCCTGGTCCAAATGTTTGTTCAGTCCCTCAAAAAACACTAACAGGTTAGTGAGACAAGATCTTCCCTTACAGAACCCATGCTGAGTCTGCCTCAATAGTTTTTGTTCATCAATGTGCCTGCTAATTCTTTCCTTAATAACAGTTTCCACCAACTTACCCGGTATCGATGTCAGACTGACTGGCCTGTAATTTCCCGGATCTCCCCTGGAGCCCTTTTTAAAGATGGGAGTGACATTAGCTACCTTCCAGTCCTCAGGAATGGAGGCAGATTTTAAAGAAAGAATATCTTGCTTTTAAACTGCTAGGTTGGCAGGAACTGGGGCCCGAGATGGGAGCTCACTCCATCATGCAGCACTCGGGTCTTGAACTGCCAAACTACAGACCTTCTGGTCTGCAGCTCGGCGTCTTATCCTCTAAGCCACCACAGCAAGGTGCTACTTGACTCCTATGTTATTTAGGGCAACAAATGTTTCTAAAGCAAAAACAAGTTTAATAAAATGGCATAAACAGACCTTAGATACCCATATCCAATGAACAAACCAATAGACAATGTACGTACTATTATCAGATTCTGGGAAAGGACAGTACAAACTTCTGAAACAATAGAGTACAAGAAAGTGCAGAAATCCACTCATCTCAACTAATTGTTATATTCCCATGTTGAATAGCCAAGAAGGGGAAAGGGGATGTTGTTGCTTCATATTGATTTCTACTGTTCTCTAGCCTCCCAAATAAAAGGAACAGCGCACAAGAAAAGTACAGGGGTGTCATGTTGCTCAATAGAAAATCCCCAAAGCTGGAGAGGAAGGTCTGTTTCATTGCCATCTTTCCATCACATTTCTCTTCTGAGAACAGTTGACTCAGACCATTTTCCCCATTATCAAATCTCATTTAAAGATAGCATTTCACAAGGGGGAAGGGCATTTCAGGCCTTTCAGCACTGCCCATTTCCTTGTCCTGGTATTTGTCTGCAACATATTGATCTGTAAATGACAACTTCTTCAAAGACACCTCTTTTGAAAGGGAGCAGGAGAGATGTTTTCATGTGGATTTTTGTTGTCATTTAGCGTGCTGGACTTTCTTACCATTTCAGCAATGATGTTTTGAAAAAGAAAACACAGCATGAACCAGTAATAGAGCTACTTCAAAGGAAGTTGAAACAACTTAAGGAGTTCAAAGCGGTGTATCTTTCCTTGTAAATACAGTCATTAATCATAACTCACTTCTTCCATAATTATTGTGATAAAAAGCAATACAACTTCAGAATGGACCAAAACTGCAAAATCTGAGGTACAAAGGTGTGTGTGTGTTGTACATGTGCACACATGCAGGTTATATTCTGCTGTTGGAAGGGGTTGCTCGTATCTACCTAATCAATTTTTTATGCTGTACATGTTCTGCAATTCTATCCTCGAGTTGGCATTTTTGCTATGGTCAAAGGGCAGCCAGTTCTTGAGATTTAGTTGCCTGATCACAAAACCGGTTATATTTTTTCTTCTAGAGCTAGGGATGAAATTGAAATGAGCAAAGCTGATATGGGCACTGAATGGGCGAAAACAGGATGCAGAATACAAATCAACATTTGAAATTTAAACCGGTTAAAAAAAGTAGGTTCAGACAAGAGAATCTGGCACAGCAGATACCATGGGATTTGGACCAAGAAGACATGGACGGCCTTGGTTGAAATCTCTACTCAGCAATGAAATTCACTTGCTCTTGTCCTCACCTAATTCTTGTGAAGCTGATTAGGCTGAATTGATAGGAGGGGCCCCGGTGACGTCACCTTTCCACCCTAGATCAGAAACCCTTGCTTCATTATACAATATGTAATTTTCTCTGCTCCCTGAATTGAGTTTGGAGGCACAGAAGGCTACAAATCCCATAATCTTCAACAGGAAATAAAAGAAGCACATTATTACACTGAGATCATGACTGCTGATTGGAATCTGTCCTCCTGCCCACACTGACAACATTTTGTTAATCTTGTTTTTGTTCTCTTTTATTCATTTTCTAAAAAGCACATGGAAGTTGTGCACTCCTCTGTTGTGCCATTCCATTTGGCTCACAAAGCTGAACTATCCAGACTACTTTTTTTATATATAAGTGACAAACTGAAAGAAAGGAAGCCCTCTGCTCCTTTTTGTTTCATTACCTTTTAAAAACTCTTTGTACTTGGCCACAGGCTATAATTGGAGGACGTGTGATACCACAGCCTTGCTGAAGATAAGTAGACTTCTAGGCCTGGCTGGTGTCTGGATGGGGGATCTTCTGGATATAAATGGAATAATTTAATAATACTTGCCTGTGGTATGAGCCCTGTATGAGACTGCATATCTAGTGAGATTATTTTTAAAGGGAATGACCAGCTGTTCAGCAATTTCTTCCTACACCATCTTTTATGTGCACACAGTGGATATCAGGTTATTGGTACTGAAAAATCATTTTTTTCACTGTACCTCACAGTGGCAAAGAGGAAATCTTAAGAAATTTTGCAATCCTTTTAAAACTCTACTGGCTTCCTCTGTAAATCCTCAAGTATTTCCCCTGAGGAAAAAAAGCAAAGTTGCATTTACCTGCAACTGCTGTCCTTCAAGCCACTCTGTGGCACAAACATATATATGAGATTTAAACGTACAGTTTGTTGTTCTCCTGTTCATTGTCTCTTTTAGGAAATTTCAGTGCTGCTTTTCTGTTTAAAATAACTAAGGCAGCTTATAGCTAAAGACATCAAATGCCATAAAGGGTTTTAAAAAGTACATTAATGATAGGGTACAACCATTAATATCAGGTATAAACATCAGGTTTCCTCCAAGTCTTCTGTAACAATTAGATTTTCACGTGGTGCTGCAACATGCCAATCATATCTCCTGGGGAAGAATATTATGTAGCTTAGGGGTGGAAACATAAGAAGATCCTCCCACAAGTCCCACCAGGCATACTTTTGAAAGCATAGGTGTCTGCCTCAAGAACCCCCTTCCCCAGATGGTTTCAAAACCCAGGCAGGTTCATATAGGTGGAGTTAGATCTTCAGGATCTTTGGGCCCAAGCCATTAAGGGCTTCAGACATCAAAAACAGCAATTTGTACATAGCTCAGAAACAATCAGTCCCATCCTAAGCAGATACAGTCTTTTAAGTCAATGGGTTTAAAAGGGGTAACTCTGCTTAGGATGTTGCTGTAGCAGACATAACACCAGTGCTTTAGTGTGCTCATTATATCAAATATCCAATAATATTCCTGAATCCCTTTCTCACACATAAACACACATGAAGCTGCCTTATCTTGAATCAGACCATCAGTCCATCAAGGTCAGTACTGTCTACTCGCCTTGGTGGTGGCTCTCTGGGGTCTCAGGAAGAGGTTTTCCCCGTCACCTACAACCTGCTACTTTATGGAAGAAGAGCAGGAGGAGCAGGAGACTGGATTTATACCCCACCTTCACTCAGAGTCTCAGTGGCTTACAATCAACTTTCCCTTCCCCTCTCCACAACAGGCACCCTGTGGGTAGGTGGGGCTGAGAGAGCTCTTTTGAGGACTGTGCTCGAGAGAACAGCTCTGAAAGAACTTGTGGCTGACCCAAGATCACACCAGCAGCTGCATGTGGAGGAGTGGGGAATCAAACCCAGTTCTCCCAGATTAGAGCCCATGCTCTTAACCACTACACCAAACGGGTGATCATAGTTATTGAACCTAGGACCTTCTGCATGCCAAACAAATGCTCTACCATTGAGTTATGGCTCCTTCTCCTTTGTATATACCAACCAACTTTTATCTGCCCCTTGCCTTCATTCTCCCTCCTTCCCTCCCCTGCCCAGGAAATTATGGCTGAGTTGTCTGGTGCCAGTTGCTGGGCTGGACCAAGCTGGGCCCATTTGTGTGGTGTTGGCTGGGCCAGTCCCAGTCCCATGGTGGGTAACCTATAAGGACTTGCAGGGGCACCATGCTTTCCTCTATGTCCTCCTCCCCAAATAGTTTCCTTTTCCTATCCTGTCAGCTCCCATATCTTCAAATTTACTTGCTTCTTTCTTTCCTACCCATCCACACACCAACCAAACTTCATATTCCCCTCATCTTCAGCAAATTTATTCTTTATTTACTTCATTTACACTCTGCCTTTCTCCACAATGGGGATCCAAAGCAGCTGGCCTCATTATTCTCTCCTCCTTTTTATCCTCACAATAACCCTGTGAGGTAGGTTAGGCTGACAGTATGTGACTGGCTCAAAGTCACCCAGTGAGTTTCCGTGGCAGAGTGAGGATTCAAATTCGGGTCTCCTAGATCCTATTTTAACTACTACATCACACTGTCTTTTGTGGAATGGCTGCTGCTGAATCAATCAGTTGGGCTTGGATGAATTAAGTAAATCATGTGATATTGAGTCATCCAGTGGTTGCTGCTGGCCCTGGCCCTGATTAGTCCTCCCTCAAAGGCCCAAATATCCCCCAGAAGGGCAGTGCCCCTCCCCCTACCTTTTACTGACAGAAACCAAGGCTTGAAGGCTGGCAATACTGTTGTGGTTGGCTAGCAACAGCCACTGATCTAGCATTCATTTCTTAAAGCCATAGGTGCTTCTATTATTTTTGGAGGGTAGGCTTAACTCCCAATTTATTATTATTAATTTTAGATTTCAGATTTTTCTGCACACTTTGGCCTTTTTCAGGTTTGTAGAAAGATGTTGCTGGTATGTTCATGGCTCCATTGTTTGGATTTAAGTATCTACAGATCTGGCCATGTTGAGAATTAACTATATTGATGTAGTCCTGCAGATAGGCCACAGGACAGAAATTCCATATTTGTTTAAAGTTTTGCACTGAACACTCAATATAGGATGCCATAGCCTTTGGTCTGCAAGACCTGAGCAAAGCTGAATGACAGAACATTTTGGAAGTTATTAATCCATAGAGTCACCATAAGTTGGAAGCAAACTGACTACCCATAACACACACACACACACCATCAGAAGTGTCAGTAGCTAAAAACTCTGTGGGCTTTCCTTAGAATTCCTGGAACTGATTTTCCTGAGGCAGAACACTCAAATTTGCATCTGATTTTTGTAGCAAGGATTTTCATGGCAATTCTAGCTTAAATGTGCATAGAACACACTTCCACCAATTGAGTTAAGCTGTAAGTGGCTTCTGAGAGGGTTTTACTTTTATTTTGATAGTGCCTCACAGTTTTGTGTGCACTTTAACCAAGACATTAGGCTGAATCCAAACAAATTGAGAAATGGCTTTGTTTATTCTGTACCAGCTTTCTTGTCCATTTCAGCTGTGCAAAGAACAATGCCTTCATGTGTTATGTGCCCAGGGGCTATGAGTCATGCTTGTTTTAGAAGACTGCACTAAATATCTGTCAATCATGCCTGTGGAGAGGCAAGACTTTTGAAGCTATTGTTCAAATTTATGAAAACTGAAACCAAAATAAATTCAAAGAGAAATGCAAATGAAAATAGATCAACTAAGGCCTATTATGCATGGGTGTTTTCCCTCGCTTTCACTGTGCACATCTGTCAGGTCTTCTTCGTTGTTCTGCATTGATTTTCCTCCCTTCAGCACTCAGTTCACTTTCTGGTTGCTGTTTACTCAGGTTTTCTGAGACTGTTTTTGTGCCAATTTTCTCCTTGTTTCTACCAGAGAACTCTCCCCCCATACAAATTGCAGCCCTGTGCAAAGTGTGAATGAGTTGAAGCTGACTTTGCACACCTGCACTCATGCACACACACATGTTGCTAACAATCACAGCTTGTAATGCCAGTATCATGTGCATTCTGTACACTCAACATGTTTCCCCATATTGTGAGATCGTGTGACTCTTTCCCATTTTTCTCAGTGGTCGATAACACAGCAGAGAATTCCCTAGTGCTCAGCAAAATGGAAAATGGAGCTTGTCAATTTCAGAAAAAGTCTGATCAGTTTCAACAGTGAGTTTCTCCCCTTTACCTGTGTTCCTTTCTGTTCTCTTTCATTCAACAAACTAACACTAAAATGCATGCACAAAACTTGAATCATGGGGGTTTAAATGGAAGGTGCTTGCCGGATGCTATTGTACAGCTGTGATGGGGTAACTGTGTAATTAAAACAAAACAAAAAACCAACTTTGGACACCACTCCCTGCATGCCACAAATGATGTTCCACTCCGATTTAGAACAGTGCATTTTAAAAATTGCAGCTGCATAAGAAATACACTGGAGGGAAAAGAATGGTTCATAAGGCAGGCACAAGATCCAAAGTCAAAATTAAAGGCTTATTGCTCTGAAAATCTGCAGGAAGATGTGTGTGTGTGTGTAATGGGCCAATGTCACTAGGGTAGATAACTGCCAGAACACAGATCTCCATGCTAGTACTTTGTATTGTATTGTTGACACGTAACAGGGAAAATACTGGTGTACTTCTTTTTGTATTACTGGTCTAAGGAGTGTAGAAATAAACTGAACTGAACTTGGAATTGTTATTAATCCAAATATCTATGGTTGCAATCCAATGAACCATGAGAAGAAGGTGCTCATGGATGCAGATTTTCTCTTCCCCTTTCCCAAGATCCCAAAAAACTAAGGTGGAAAAAATGTTGAGGATGATGAGAGCATCATGTGCAGGGTTTGTTTGAAACTGGAGGCAGCAGGTAAGGAGGGAGAATGAAGCAAAATCAACCCCATCTCCCTCTACCACAAATAGCTCTCCTTGCACTTGAGGACAACTCCATCAGTGGAGTTGCTTGACTCTGTGTTCTCTCTAGTGTGCCATTCTTTCCAAGGGTATCAGCTTTCAAGAATCTCAGGGAACTGCTGGGGAGGGGGAAGATAGGGGAGTTCCATGGCACAATCACTGTTGCTCTTACAGTTTCTATGGGTTACTCATAGGACAAACCATAGTCTTCATGATGATGCAACTAGATAAAAATGGCCATTTCCAGACTTAAACTTCCTTTAAAAAACAGCCACAAGGGAACCTAATTTGGACTGGGACCATGGCAATAGGGCTGGGAAAAAGTAACCTTTCCACTTTTTTATCTTCCTGAGAGAAATGCCCCCCCCAGCTGCTATTAGAACTGTTGGAAAAAGACTGGCTGCCTGTCTTCTTCCAACAGGGGTTCACAGTGGCTAGAGTGATGATTTTGACCAGAAAATAGTACAGAGTGAAAGGTTTGGTGTAGTGGTTAAGTGTGTGGACTCTAATCTGGTAGAACTGGGTTTGATTCCCCACTCCTCCACTTGTACCTGCTGGATGACCTTGGGCAAGCCATACTTCTGGCATAGCTGTTCTTGAAAAAGAGCAGTTTCTGTCAGAGCTCTCTCAGCCCCACCTACCTTACAGGGTGTCTGTTGTGGGGAGGGGAAGGGGAAGGAGTTTATAAGCTGCTCTGAGACTCCTTTGGGAAGTGAAGGGTGGAGTATAAATCTCTTCTTAAATCCCTCCTACCACAGCACTGTGGAACAAATCTAAATCATCTTCCTTCCACAGCTGCCTTTTTAAAAATAATAAAGGCAACTGTTGATCTGATCTGATTTCTATGCCCCAGCACCTGCTCTTGTTTTGCTTTGCCCACTTAATAGTGATGTATTTGCTGAAATACATTATATGAATCATGTACAGCATAAATGAGCCTCAGTTTAGTAGTTTACATGCAGAAGATTTCAATGAAAATCTCAAATAGCAGGGCAGGAGAAGACCTCTTTCTGAGTCCTTGAAGAGCCAGTTAGAGTAATTAGTAGATCCAGTAGATCCAGAGTAAACACTGGTCTAGCTGAGATCAAAGCTGCTTTATATGCTTAGAGGCAGTCTCCCTTCTCCCTTTTTATATACAGTTCTGCACCTGGCCCTAGTGTGGATCAAAAAACATGCAGAGGCTTCAGTCACATGAGCAGTTTGTGCTGATATCATTATGGTACCTTTGTGGATCTGAAGAGCATGATCAGACAGCAACATCTACCTTCCGTGCCCCAGTCATCACCATCCCGCTCTGCCCCGCTTTGGAAACAGAGTAATCAGGCATCAGGGAAAGTCCAGTGTTTACAATTATCAGCGCCTTCACCCTGCATTTCCGGATGTTTGAATTCCCCCGGTGCAAGCTCAACAATTGGGAAGTCTGATCTTTCTGTTCCATTTTCGCTCCTTGTTTGTTTGTTTTTAGAGAGTTAGTGATGTGTGCATAACCACATCTTTGTGCATACCAGCAACCTTTCAGGTGTCCTCTGATGTGGGGGGGAGGGCAGGCTGAGAAGCCTCCTTTGTCTTTTTTCCTGCCAGTTCCTCTGCCTACAGCTTTGCAGCACACAGTGTAGGGAAGAGGTTAATTGAAAAGATGGATTTTTTTTCAGAGGGGGAGGCAGCCTCTTCCAGCTGTCAAAACACATATGCCAAAGACAAATTTTAAAAAGAAGCCACCCAACCACCCACTGCACAGCAATAATCAGAATGGTCGACCATGGGGAGAGCGGGCAGTGAGGCCAGTTCAGGTTGGGATGTTTGATTAAAACTCTGTTACAAATTGCAATGGAGTACTTACAGCCAGGGCCAGATTGTGCCAACCCTGCAGTATGACCACAGCCAGATAATAGGGCCAGGTTAAGATAGGGGGTATTCCTGTAGAAATCTGGGGCATCCCCCGCAGAGATGCAGAAAAATGCAGAATGTTGTTAAATATGAAAAATTAACTTTTTTTTTTTTAACAAGAAAACAAGATTGCATAACATTACATTGCAAGATTTCAGCTGCCATTTTAATGGAGGTAGGTAGGGGAGGAGGAGCAAAACCTGCAACCATATGAGCAAGACAGGTCACAGTGGCAGTGCTGCAGGTGGGCAAGCAGGTGGGAGGGAGGGGCAGGAGCCTTCACTGCCCCCTCGACACATTAACCAAGCAGGGGGCAGGGAGTAGTACTTCAGGTGGATAGGAGGGGTAGTAGTAGGCAAAGCTGCCACTCCACCCACTGTTGCTGCATGAGGCAGGTGGGAGGAAGCAGCAGGATTGCAAGCAGGTGAGTGAAGGAGAGGGTGCCGCCACTGCACGAACCACACTGCAGGTGGGTGGGTGAGGGATTTCCCTAAACATAAAAACAGAAAAACAGAGTTGGAAGGGACCTCAATGGTCATCTAGTTCAACAGCCTACACAATGCAGGAAATTCACAACTACCTTCCCCCCTCCCCCAGTGACTCCTGCTGTATGCCCATTGGAAGGCAAGATCCTTGGGCAATCTGGCTTGGAGGAAAATTTCTTACTGACCCCAAAGTGGTGATCATCATTCATCTGGCTATGTAAGAAAGGGCCCTGAGATCCAAGCACTGGCACATCCCTTCTTGCCCTCCCTATCACAATCCGCCTAAATTCACAGAATCTACATAGCTGTCAAATGGTCATCTGGCCTCTGCTTAAGAACCTTCAAAGAAGGAGAGACTACCTCCTGAGGAAGCCTGTTCCACTGAGTTCTTCCTAATGTTTAGATGAAAACTCTTTTAATTTCAATCCGTTGGTTCTGATCCAACCTTCTGGGACAACAGAAAACAACTCTGCTCCATCCTCTATATGAAGCCCTTCAAATACTTGAAGATGGATGTCATTATCACCTCTCAGTCCCCTGCTCTCTAGGCTAAACATAAACCAGCTCCTTCAGCATTTCCTCATAGGTCTCCAGACCTTTTGCCATCTTTGTTGCCCTCCTCTGGACACATTCTAGCTTGTCAACATCCTTCTTAAACTGCAGTGCACAAAACTGAGCACAGTACTCCAAGTGAGGTCTATCCAGAGCAGACTAAAGTGATACCATCACTTCACTATAGTAATGTGGACACTATACTTGTATTGATGTAGCCCAAAACTGCATTTGCCTTTTTAGCTATCGCATCACTGCTGAATCATGTTCAGTGTATGATCAACTACACTAGATCCTTTTCACATGTATTACTCCCAAGAAAAATCTCACCCATTCTATAATTATATATTTTTTTAAAAAACAATTTTATTATTTTAAAACAAACATGAGAGAATTCATATGATCTCTGTAACCATTAATAATACCTCATACATACAATTCTAATTATCTATCTTTCTACCATTTAGCCAAACATATTTCTTGCAGATCTGTGTTTTAACAATATGCATTCACTTCTATTTAAACATTGTTTAAGCAGTTTTACTATGTTCTTCTATAGGTTGAATTTATATTAAGATTTCAAAAGCCCATAAACTAAAATGCAGGTTCTCTAATCTTTTCTTAATAATTCATCATCTGTTATAAAGCTTTGCCTAAAAATTGTAAAATTATTGTTCTCTTAGATATCTTCAGTATAGGTTATAAATTTTCCATATGGTTCTCTAACCAATCTTAGTCAATTCCATGTGCAAAGATCCCATAAATAAATTTTGATTATACATTTGCAATATATTTTTGATTTCATTATCTTTTCATTATATTTTAAATTGATCTTCCTTTAAAGAGGAAAAAAACAGAGAAAATTCAAATAATCGTAATCCATTATGTATACATAAATTTTCCCTACCATTTCAAAAGTACACCAACAGCAATCTTACTTATTCCCTAACTCATCTTAACCAATTACACATACAAAATTTCCTTAATCCATTCTTATTTATGAGTACACCAATAATGATCTTACTTATTCCCTAACTCATCTTAAGCAGTTGCACATACAGATAGGTTCCCTAACCCATACTTATTTATAAAGCTTCATTCTCTTCTTCTTTTTCTGGCTTCTTCTCTTCAGCAAAGTCTTAATTCTGTGTCTTTTATCTTTCTTGGTTGAGGGGCTTTCTCTTGAAACTCACCAACTTTATTCCATGCTTGTATTGGTTAAGGATTCCATAGAATCTGTTTCTCTTTAGGATATTTTTCTCTTTACATCTTTGAATATATCAACTTTTGTCTGCCTTTTAGTGGCTCTATTGTGCTCTTCTGTAACAGTTTTAGTTCTTTTTTGTATATAAATATTTCTGTGAAGTGCATTCACTTGCTTACTGCCTTGGCTTGTGTCATGACAGGTTTGACTCTGAGATTTCTCCATTTTAATTGTGGGTTGCACTGGTACAGCATCTCTTTTTTCTTGCATCAAAACAAAAGCCTTTTCTACTACCAGACTGACTGTATCAACAATTATATGCTTAAGCTCCTCCCGAAAGTCTGTGTCCAGTTAGCAACAATAGAGCTGTCTGTACCTACGTCATCTGGCATTTTCTTTGTTTGTGTCTTGTGAGCTCATTTTAGAACTAATCAGAAGTCCCAGCTCTGTCTCACAAACCAAAAATCTCTAGAGTTGTTTTCAGTAGTCTCTACAAAACTGACCACATGTAGCTGCAATAGACATATTAACAACCAAGAACCTTTCAAGATGAATCAAATAGTTGCAGTGTTATGGTGGAGCCTAAACAGTACAAACTTTATTGTTTCAACAGCTGGGGTACTGCTTTGAGGAACAGTTACAAAGTAAAAAGTTCAACTTTAAATGTCTCTCTTTCTTTCTTTCTTTCTTTCTTTCTTTCTTTCTTTCTTTCTTTCTTTCTTTCTTTCTTTCTTTCTTTCTTTCTTTCTTTCTTTCTTTCTTTCTTTCTTTCTTTCTTTCTTTCTTTCTTTCTTTCTTTCCTTTCCAAGGAAGATTTGTAATCCTTTTAATGGGGTGTATTCTCTATTGAAGTTATTTGTGCTTTTGTCCTTAAAGAACAAGGCAATAAGATTAAAGAGTCTATATATAGTTCTAGTAGGTCATTTAAGTTCAAGAAAAATTGGGAAGAATAATAATACTTGAAATCCAAGAATAACTTGGAAAAGTTAAAGTTTATATATTGCAGAAACAAGTATTAAAAGTTTAAACAACAGCCTTTGTATCCTCTTTGCCCGAGAAAGTGGTTAACAGAGTTTAACAGAGCTTCTCTGTAGTAACTCATAGTAGCTGCTTGAAAGAGGAAGGGGGGAGGGGGGATTTTCACCTCTCCTTTCCTTATCCTTTTAAAAATGTAAAGAGGCTTGATCGAAAGGTCGTTGGGTTCTTCAGTGTTGCTTTTTACAAGTACTCACAGCGTAGTTCTTCATCGATGTTATGAATGAAGCTCAAAACTTCTCTCTAGTGGGGGTGTTCACAGCAGGTGCAGCCATGGCTGCCATATCTGTGCTGCTTCACTCCTTGCTTCTGGGATGATCTAGGGCTTCCACCCACTTACTACCACTCATGGGGCCCCTGAATCAAGTCCCTTGCACCAGACTTCCCCTCCAGGACGTCCAGCAGAGTTCAGGATCCCCCAAAAACTCCCCTAAAAGGAGTGAAATGCCATTGGTACCCAGGAATTACAGCTTACTTCCATATAGAGACCAGTTCCCCTGAAGAAAATGGATGCTTTGGAGGGTGGACTCAATGGCATTGTACCCCACTGAGGTTCCTGTCCTCCCCAGGCTCCATCCCAAAATATCTAGGAGTTTCCCAAGCTGGATCCGGCAACCCTACCCCCCCCCCCAATTTCCCACTGGTGGCCTGGCAGAAACCTGACAACCCCAAGCTGATGGGTCAGTAGTTATCTGGTCATCCTTTTTCCCCTTCTTAAAGATGGGGACAACATTTGCCCTTCTCCAGCCTTCTGACACCTCACCTGGTCTCCAAGAATTCTCAAAGATAATGGACAGTGTCTCTGAAATCACACCAGCAAGTTCCTTTCATATCCTCTAATGCAATTCATCTGGCCCTGAGGACTTAATTTGATTTAAAGAAACTATATATTTATGTACTACCCTGTGTCTAACCTAGGCTGCAACTCCCTCCCCTCATCATATATTCTCTTATTGCCATGTTGAACATCATTTCCCTTGCAAAAGAAGACCCAGGCAGTTCTGCTCTCTCTTTCACCTGTTAAAATGTCACTTTTTCTCTCTGCAATGGGTATGTCACTTTCTTGTTTCTTTTCTTGCTCCAAACATAACCGAAGAACCATTTTTTGTCGTGTTTAGCATCTCTTGAGCTTTAGCCTTTCTGACACTCTGCCTGCAAGCACTGGCTATTTGTTTATATTCATTCTCAGTTTTATGGGCCTCCTTCTGTTTCCTAAAAATGTGGTATTATAATTCTCAGATCTTTAGAAAGCTGTTTATTGAGCTACCCTGGCTTCTTTAGGTTTCTCCCATTTTTTCTTTTCTTTGGAATCTTTGTGATTGAGCCTTCAATATCTTGCTTTTAAGAAGCTCCCACCCCTCTTGAACTCCCTTCTCCTTAAGTATTTCTGACCATGGGATTCTATGCAGCCTAACTTTAAGTTTGTGAAAATTAGCTTTTCTAAAGTCCAACCTATATGTTTGACCGCATACAGCTTTTCCCTTCCCCGGGATCTTAAATTCCAAAATTACATGGTCACTACTTCCCAGGGTGCCTACTGCTTTTACCTCATCAACCAGTTCTTCCCTCACAAGGCTGATGGATTTCCATTCTGTATGGTTAAATGTGGTGTCTTCCATGGAGATAGATCAAGATGGGTAGCCATGTTAGACTGTCTGTAGCAGTAGAAAAAGAGTCCAGTACAACGCTCGCTCTAAGCCATGGAGTCTTGTGAGCAAAAATTCTATTTTGTGAGCTACAGGCATTAAAGTTGTGAGTGAGCGATTTGGCTACTGCATAAATTAGTTTGCTCCGGACCCATCCTTCCTGAGCTAAGACAAAAACGTGTGAGCTGGAGGCTAAAAAACTTTGAGGTAGCTCACGCTAACTCAGCTTAGATGGAACACTGATCCAGTAGTACCTCAAAGACTAACAACATTTTTCTAAGGAATAAGCAATTGCTCACTTCTTCAGCCCTGCCACAAATTTTGTTAGACTTTAAGGTGCTACTGGACTCTTTGCTGCTGCTAACATGGCTACCCATCTTGATCCAGTTCTTCCCCGTTGGTAACCCTTGTTTCCTTCTCCATCATATTGAAAAAGAAGTTGTCAGCAAGACAAGTCGGGAATTTATTAGACCTTTCATTTTTAGTGGTGTTTGACTGTTACTCTGAGTGTCTATGAATACACACACACAAAGGGAACCTAAGGGCCATGATTTACTGCATATTTTGTTATCATAAAATTAACAAAGTTCAAATAGTTCAAAGTTTATTTATTTAATGGGTTTCGCCAGCTTATAATACAAAGAATAAAACTGAATATGCAGAATAAAATATGAGTTAAACTGGTATAATATATAATAAAATTGTTCAACATTGGACTCTAGGAATCATAGGGTAAGTCCACGTCTGAGAGAATAAAATGTTGAATCCAATCTGGTTTAGTTAGATAAATTTTACTCTGGATATCAACGAAAAGTTTCGTGCATGGCTTCTCATACTAGGTACACTGTAATAGAACATGTTGTAAAGTCTCTACTTGAAGTGCGCCACAAGGGCAAAAACACTGAAAGAAGGGGATTTTATTAAATCTACCCTCCAAAATCATAGACAGTAGGGACACACTCCTCGCTAAGGAAAAAGCCCTTCTTTGCTTGGGATTCTCAATATGGAATTAATATGATGCAGGAGCTGGATTATCTCTAAGGGGACCAATACATATAAACGGGGAAAGCTTGGCCAAGTCATCCTGTCTATCTTGATCACAAAGTTTCTGCCTTATCGTTTGGAATGCCTGATCCTTGTTTATAAATAGGAGATCCTGAGCAGAAAGTCCCACTGATTGTAATTTTTGGTGAATGGTATTCAGCCATCTAGAGTGGAAGCCATCTGCTATAACGCCATAGGTTACCTCCTGGGGGTGCGAGTTTAGTTTAAACCATAATTTTATGGATGCTAAAGCAATCCTAGTTTCCATTTTCACTACACCAAGCTCGAGTTGAATAAAATTAACAAAGCTTTAGCTCCAGTTAGTATAACACTAATATGTGCCAATAAATCCCTACTGCTTTACATAGCCTTTGTCAGAAGAGAGGTCCCATCATGGATTCATCATTAGCCCCTACCTTTGTTATGCCATTAGGTGTTTACTGAGCAATTCCAGTTATTCAGCTCAAGTTCATTGTTGCATTGAAAATAACCCGTATTGCCTTTGTGTTGGGAGGAGTCATGTTTGCGAGCATTGGGTAACATCACCCAATGTGATGATAGATGGGGAGAATAATAATTAAAAGTGGCATCTCTTTAGTTCCACAGAACACTGCTGATATGAGAGATCACGTACTACATTATCAACATGCCAGTGCATGGGTGATGTATTGGAGCAAAGCATCTTCCGACAGTCTCCCCCTCACTGATGTATAGCCCATGCCATCTCTGCAGTAGCAGAAACAAATGAGAAAAACAAGATTCACATGAATGTATGTTATGGGGTGGGGGGAGAACTCTGCTATCTTAAAACAAAACAAAAATCAAAACAGGTGTGTTGTGGTAGCTGTCAAGATAGCTCACGATTTGGCAGAACTTCCCACATCTCATAAATATTTAAATCTTTATTGTCAAGAGGGTTTCTTTATGCTGCCAAAGGCCTTTTCTAAAGAAGGTCCAAAGTTCAGGAAGAAATATTTGGGTGATAATCTAATTGTATTTCACAGGGATTTATACGACACAAGCTCCATATTAGCCCCCAGAGATTCCAATGTATTGAGAGAGGAGACAGCGAACGTCCCACCTGCAAGATTCTTGGGCTGAATTTCAATGTTTGATACAAATTCTCTTCCAGGAGAATTTCATCCTTTCATTCATGCTGGAGGGCAATTTTAGAAACATCCCATCTCCCCTATGCCTAATATTATCAGTTGGAAAGCAGAAGTGTCCACACTGCCAGATTCTCTTTTTTCCAAATAAATGAATTTAGCTGCACACACACTGAAACTGCAAAACTGCTCTGTGCACACCAAAGAACTGAATGTAAATACACACCAGTTGTCATATTATAGAGAAGACCAGTTTATTCTGTTATTATCAACAGAAATATCATTTGCAGTATATAGGTAAGATGAGAGATGATCTATGCTAACAGAGGTATTTGGGTACAAATGGTTCATGGGGTCGCAGGCTCTGTGGTTAAATCATAGGCTGTGTGTTTTCTGTGGGATACTATATTCATTGTGTCACTTACCATCTGAACACTCAGTAGTAGTACATTGGTCCTTCTTGATTTCTGTTTCTGTGGAGAAACATTGGGGGGCCATCAAGGGGGGAAAATGTTAATCCTACCTCTAGTCTTAGGAAAGCAGTGACTTTGAGCTTGCAGGGATACAGGAGTAACTTCAGGTAACGTACATCACACCCACGGAACCCACATCAGATTCTGTTACGGATGTGTCATTTATTATCAGAAGAGTGGGCATTCACATTGCTGTAATCTGGTTACTCAGAAGGTAGCTATGTCAATTTGCAGTAGAAGAGCTAGATTTGAGTCCAATAACACCTTAGAGAACAGCAAGATTTTCAAGGTATAAGCTTTTGAGACTCAAAGCTCTCTTTGTCCAAGCTTATATCACAAAAATGGAATGCTGGGTATTTGCTTTAATTCAGCATTGTGTAGCATTAACCTATCATCCTGCTGGTGCCACTGAAAATGTCAACGAAAGCAGATGAACTTTATTTACCCAGAAGAATCAAACCATAGAAAACATTCTCTAAAATCTAGCATGTGTTGCTTAAGCACACAAAAAAAAACAGCTGCTTTTCCATTCCAGCATCTGGAGAGATTGTCTGACATGCCATTCTCAAAACCAGAATTGGTATGGCTGGGAATGGAAGTAGAAATCTGACCATCAGCCTCTCTTGGGAAAACACCTTCTGGTATTCTCCATCACTACAAGTATAATTATAAAGGCCAATAAAGTAGTAGAACACTGTGCACTCAAGAGACATACATTTAATTAAAATGTGTGATTAATAAATGATTTCTTACATGATGTTGTGTGTTTTATCTACAAAGCTATGTCACCTTAAACCTCAAGATGATAATTTCATATGATTTTTATAGAACACCTGGGAATATTTGAATTGTTTAGTGGTATGTGTGTGTGTGTGTGTGTGGGGGGGGTAGTTCTTTATCTGTGTTATTTTTTTACCTTTGCTTCCCTGCACTGTCAGATCTGTGGAGTATCTTGGATAGCTTTGCTTTTCAGCACTACTGCACATGCAGGGTTATTTTCTCCCTCCCTCCATAAAAAAAAAAAAGTTGCACAAATGTATGTACTTCACAGTCATGAATTCATGTTGTTTGGTTTCTCAAATTATGGATGGAAATGTGCACCAGTATATTAATCCCTTTTAGAGGAACATGATGCTGGCACCCATTTCTCTAGCTATTGCCTGAAATGTGGGGATTCCTTGCTGAACTTGGGTAAATGGGGCTTTGGACTTTTGCTCCAAAATGTAGCCCTGATTCATGGAGGATAAGTCTATCACTGGCTACTAGCCCTGGTGACTAAAGGGTACCTCCACATTCAGAGGTAGTAAACCTCTGAATCCCGGAGCCAGGAGGCAACATCAGGAGCCTATTGTTGGCCTTCCAGAGGAACTGGTTGGTCACTGTATGAGACAGGATGCTGGACTAGATGGGCCACTGGTCTGATGCAGCAGGGCTGCAACTGAAGCTGTAATTCTGGCTGATGAATAAACTAATGAGCTTCCTGCATTACTCTTCCTAACAACCCATGCATGCATCTCAGGGCTTATCTCTCCTTATATATAATTGAGTAGTGGGGTGGCACTTTCTGAACATTCCACATGCTCCTAAATCAGTTGGCCCCATGATGTGTCACTCAGAAGCTGCCCCTATCCACTGGCTGCGTTGCCTGAGTCCCACACACAGAAGCAGCACCTGCCCAAATCATCAGCCATTGGCCTGTCAGCCACCTCTCAAGAGTACTCATGTGCCATGGGTCGGGTGCTGGGTCTGCTCCTCTTCCCTGCCCACTCCCACTTCAGCCACTGTTCCCTGTCAGAATTACTGGCAAATGGCTGTCTCTCCTGACAAAGACGCTTCTCCTGCTTGGCTCCTCTGTGGCTGTTGGTAGGCAACCAAACTTGACTCTGTCAGTAAAAAGACAAAGAAATGAAGCCCTTTCCAGGCCTTTGTGAGGAACTCATTGGGGCCAGTCCTGACTAGGGTTGCCAGCTCCAGGTTGGGAAATTCCTGGATATTCTGTGTCTAAGGAAGCCAGAGTTCAGGGAGGGGAGAAGCCTCAGCTGAATAGAATGCCATAGAGCCCACCCTCCAAAGCAGATATTTTCTCCAGGGGGGGAAGATAGCTGTTGTCTGGAGTTCGGTTGTGATACCTAGCAATCTTCAGACTCCACCTGGAGGTTGGCTACCCTACGCATAGCAGTTAGTGCTTCAGTGCAGGGTCTGCCAGACCCAGGTTCTTGCTGTGGAAGCTGTGATTTCAGACCAGTCACAGACTTTCAGTGTAACCCCTTCCCCCACCCACTGCCAGCTTGGTCACTTTCCTGTCAGAATAAATTGAAAATGGCTGTCTCTCCTGCTTGACTCCACCATGGCTGGCTGGCTACTGTGGTGGGCCAGTGGCTGTCTAACCATTTTCTTCAAACCCCTGCTGTGTGGCTGACCTCTTGCTGTGGCAGCTGACTGGGTGATTTTGGGCCAGTCACAGACTTTCAGCCTAACCTATCTCACAGGGTTGTTGTGAAAGCCAAAAGGGGGAAATGAGAATGATATAAGCTGCTTTAGTTCCCATTGCAAAGAAAGAGTGTACATCTCCCCCTGGGAAACTATTGTTGCCAATCTCCAGGTGAGGGCTGGAGAGCACTCAGAATTAAAACTGCTTTCCAGATGGCAGACATCAGTTCCCCTGGAGAAAATGGTGGACTCTGTGTCCTTACACTCTGTTGAGATGTCCCTCCCTATGACAGCCAATGTGATGTAGCAGTCAGGGCTTCAGAACATGGTAGAGCCTGCAGGTGTGTGTGTGGGAGATGGAAAACTGAAGAGTGAGGGGCAGATAATGGCAGGTTGATGTTTGACTGGGAAGGAGATAGAGTTGCCAAGTTCAGGTCAGGAGATTTCTGAAGATTTGAGGGGTGGAGCCTGGAGAGAGTGAGATTTGAGGTGGGGTGGGACCTCATACAGGTACAATGCCATAGACTTCACCCTCCAAACCAGCCATTCCTTCCTGGGGAACCATTGTTGCCAATCTCCAGGCGGGGACTGGAGATCACTCAGAATTACAATTGTTCTTTAGGAAGGAGGGGGAGGAGATGGAAAGCTGAAGTCAGAGGGGCAGATCAAAGTAGGTTGGCTGGGGGGTAGATAGGTTTGCCAACTCCAGGTTGGGAAATTCTTGGAGATCTGAGGGGTGGAGCCTGGAGAGGGTGGGGTTTGTGGAGGGGTGGGACCTCAGACAGGTACAATGCCATAAACTCCATCCTCCAAACTAGCAATTTCCTCCTGGGGAACCATTGTTGCCACTCTCCAGGTGGAGGCTGGAGATCACTCAGAATTAAAACTGCTCTTCAGGAAGCAGAGATCAGTTCCTCTGGAGAAAATGGTGGACTCTGTGTCATTATATCCTGCTGAGGTCACCACAGCAAATTGACGCTGAGTGCCCAAGGTCGGGGCACCTGCCCAGAGCCTCTGTCTAGAGCCCTAGTCTTTACATAACCTATTATGTCCTTTTGTTGCTCTTTCAAATATTAGATCCAATACTAAGAGAATTGGACTTCTGCAGTCTTCTGTTTCCAACGACAACAAAAAAATTGTTCCAGAGGGTTGGGACCCCTTCCCCTGAAGTGTGTAAATTCTGGCAAGGGGTGACTAGAAAGGTAGGGATGTCCTTAGGCAAGCAGAAGTGCCTTCTGCTCATACAGTGGTGCCTTAGTATTCAGGCCTTTCCCCTCTCATGTCAACACCATCTAACACAGTAGCCATATCTGTGTTATGATAATGTCCTGTCATACTTTTCAAAAGTTCCTAACATTCCAGAGTGGTTGGCTAAATATTTGGGGTCTAATTTCTAAGGAAGACCCTGCTTAGAAGCTATGCTCTCTGACATGGAATTCTTTCATCCTAACTCCAGATGTATGAGGGAAATATCCAGTACATGCTTAGTGACATTTAATTCTTATTTTCTTAGTTCTATGACTGATAGGTTGGAAATACATAGAAAAGTAGTAAAAAGTCGTGAGAGTGAATGACAATAGAGGTTCCAGAGCTAAGCCCTGGCAAGCTCTGGCTGTAGTTCAGCTTTCCTCAAACTTTGTGTGCAAAAAGCAGTACTCAGTGACTCAGAATTGTCCACAAATGACAGAAAAGTCTTCACAAACATATTCTAAGCCAGGCATCTACAAGTGTAAATGAATATCGAGGTCACAGAAAATGATTTTTCCCCTTCAAGCCATTCTAGATATCTCTGTAATTTATACCTCTCCCATCAGTCACTCTAGATATACATTTGTGAATAAATAACTAACAAAAACAAATTCCTAAACATTATTCATTTTCATGTTTTACATTCTGTATATAATGTTTAAAGTGTCATTTGAATTGATAGTTCAGACTGCATGGAGGGATTATAAGAAAAATACAGGGTAAAAAAATTGAGAGAGGAAAAATGTTACTTAGCATTCATCAGAAAGTAATTTTCTTACTTTAATCCTAATAAAGATAACTTCTCAGTGTTATAATAAATTGGAAATCATGTAATTTTTTACCATAAACTATTTGGTTTCAACTACTGCAAGTATAATAATTTTTGTTTCATCTATTTTTTCAGGTACCATGGAGAGTTTAGGAGCATTATTGCTCTCATTTTACAAATGAGGACAAAAAAAACATTTCCCAACTGCTATAAGGGATTAGAGATGAGAGGATTTCCTCCTATTCCAGATCTTTATTGTTTCAGAAGTTTACTTAGTGCTGAGAGCAAATAGCAGGTAATTCAAAACTCAAAAAGATATTCAGATGAGATTTTTGGAGACATCCTTATCTGGGATATCTTCACTAATGTAGATAACTGAGTTCCACAAACTCATTAACTCCTGAAGTTTACACTGGCCCATTCTGCATCTAGCATTCGCTCCATGTTTTACCAAACCCACACTGGAACAGAAAAAGATGAGGCTCAAAACCACATTCAAATGCCCTGGGCCAATGCCATACTGACTGCAGAGTCACCCCTGAATGGCCATAAATCTATGCAGACAGTACCATAAAACTGAGAGGTCAAAGGAAGTGAAACTGGCATGCAGTGTGGAGGCTACCATAAAATCTGACAATCAAAGAAAGTGAAAATGGCATGCAATGTAGTAGAGGGGAATTTCTGTTCCAATGAGGATTTGGTAAAACAGTGGAGTGAATGCTCGATGCAGAATGGGCCACTGTGTTTGACACACTTTGCATCATATCGCAGTATCCACACTATTGCTCCTTAGTTTGTATTTTGCACCTAACATGTCCTAGGTACTTGAGGTCAGAATACAGGTTAAAATGTTGTCAGTAAGTCATAAAGTACATGACAGTGTCATGGACAGCCATAGCATGATGTCTGGTTTTGAAGGCCTTAAAAGTTTACATTAAACATGATAGTCTTGCTCAGGGTTTCTGAAAGTACAGATTGGGGAGCTCTTGGAGGTCATAGTCTGAAGAAGCTAATCTTGCCTGCTGGCATTGTCTATGCCAGTGGAGTCACAACATTACAGCATGTCGCTGTGTGAAACTTCATGGAAAGTTTCATGAACTTTTAGATTAAAAGAGGAGAGGGGATCAACTGGAGAGGGAGAGAGGAGAAGAACGCTTTTTCTTGAGACTGCTTTACTTCAGTGTCCATGCTTGTTCCTTAACCTATTCATATCTATTTTAATATATGATTTAATAATTTAAGCCAACCTAAAGGATGCAATGCTTTTAATCTTCAGTATTATTCTGTAGGAGAATAATCCTATTAATGTTTTCTCCCCCTTTTCTGCTGGACAAAAGGCTGGAAGGTGAGGTAAATGGGGTAGTTTGGTGGCTTCCTGGATCCTGGCCTGTCTAGCCTCCCCATAAGGGACATCTGTGACAAGCATACTCCACAAAGTTTTCATAGTTGGAATATAAGGGGTTGTTTTCTGGATTAAAAATTGGCACACACAATTCTGTCAATCATCTTCCAGAACCATCAGGCCTGCTCCTTACGACTATGGAATGGCACCATTAAAACCTGTTTCCAGGCATCTGTTTCTCTCATTTGACCCTTCAGTCTGTAATGACAGATGGATTCATGCTTTGTTGGCAATAGAGATTCTTTTTGGGATTCCGATGGACCTATCCAATATAGTACAGGTTACATACTAGTAACATTTTCCCTGGGACATCACTGTCCTTATATCAGAAGGATAATAGTTTGCTCCTGCACAAGACTGGAATGTGCCAAGGAGTACAGAATGATGGAAGCACGCAATGAGGTTATTTAATCCTGTAAGGAACACTATGCCCCAATACACAGTTTAGGAATCTTTAGTTGTGGCAAACAGGTTAGGTTCCACTTCTCCCTAAGAGTAACTGATGGGAGCTAACAGAATGTCGGTGAGAGGCTCACAGTTAAGAGCCATTAGGACAGTTAGAGTCAGGACTGCCTGAGAGAAGAACAGCAGTCTGCCACTGACTGGGTGCAAGTCAACTTGTAACAAAGAATTCCAAATGCCTAAATAGAGGAATGGTTCAAAAATTCAAGTGTGGAAAACCTTTGTTATTGTCTGTCTGATTCATTCCAATGTTTTTAAGTCATAAATAAAAGTTAACTCCTTTTTCGATTAACCCTATGAACTCGATGGGTATGGTCACATGGAAAGAAGCGCACACGCACATACACACAAACTTAAGATCTCAGTCTACATAAAAATATATTAGGGTATGAATCAATAGTGGCAGTGTGTGTGAGAGCACCCTCTTCTGTTGGTTCGGCCCCAGCCCTCTCTGCCATTGTGCCCTCCTAATCAGGCCTTCCTTGACGCCTCAGAAATGGGGTTGGGGGGATGTGGGTTCAGGCCCCTCTGGTCCTTCTCTCTTGCCCCAAGGAGCTCAGTCCTTCTGTCAGGCACAGTGCCCCTCACTTTCCTCCCCAGCCTGATTGCAAAGCCCTTCTTTTATTCCTCTTCCCAGCCCCAGCTCCACCCCTCCTTCCCTTTTAGACCAACTACTTTCCCCCTTTCACTTATCCTTCTCCCCCAGCACATGGTCCTGGCTGGGCCATGTCTCCTGATTTGGGTGACCCCAGTTAGCCATCTCCTGGCTCACCCATGTGATTCATTAATTTGACCAGTACTGATTGATAGTTTCCTGGTGTTGGCCAATGATGTCATCACTTAGGGCCAGGAAGCTCTTCCACATGCTAGCTGTCAACAGGGTCAGCCTTTGTCCCTGCTCTTCAATGGGAGAGTCAGCTGTGGCCTGTGTGGCCTGGAACCCCAGCTTGGCTCTGTCAGTAACTCTCTATTCCTGGGTGGCAGCTGCACCGGGCTCCATTCCACCAGCTGGGTTTCCAGCATCGGCAGTAGCACTTGGCCCAGGGTAACTTGCTCTTGTGTCTGTGAAGGTGGAGCTGGGTTCAGGGGCACTTCATCTTAATGTATTGGCCTCCATTCTTCTTCCTGGGATGTTGGCCTTGGGCTATTGACCAGAGGGGCTGAGTCCAGGTATGGGCCTGGGCCAAAACAGTATGACTGAAACAGTCTTGTGTTCAAACTGCAATAGCTCTGTGCCAGGCTCATAGCTACAGTGGGGCATTTTGGGGCCTGCCCCCCCCGACTTATTGCCAAGGCCCCCTGACTTCCCATCCAGCCCAGGCCTCCCGACTTCCAGTTCTGTATTTTTGGTGCTCATTGGGTGCATGTGTGGGGTGCCCCCTGACTTATTTAAAGGCCCCCCAAATTAAAAAAAAAATCCTGGCTACGGGTCTGCTCTGTGCAGTGTCTGAGTGAGGAGGGACTGTTAAAGGGGACTGAACTACCCTGTCTGATGGTGTCTCTGTGAGTGAAAGGCAGGATTTCATATATGAAAGGCTCAGGGCTCTCTCTATATTTTAAAGAGGCAAGACAGGTATTGAAATATGACTGCAGACCCCCCCCCACACACACACTACTGCTCAGTAGGCTAGCGGGGGGTGTGTGTAGGGGGAAATTGCTATGAGATCAAAAATTGCATGTGATGTCATTTTCAGGCTGAACCTAGAAGTGATAATATCATGGTTCTATAGGTTTCAGCAGATTTAAGGTAAGATGATAGAGTTGCTGCTAAATCCTAGAGCAGTATGAAATTATGTCCAGGTTCAATCCAGAAATTACATAATGCTGGTGATAAGATAGAGCCCCCCAATGTCCCTGTCACCCAGTCTCCTGCCAGGTCCCAGCCATTGAATGGCAGCCCTAACAAAAGATAATTTGATTAAAAAATCAGTATGCCTCATCAGATAATAAGGAACATTGGGAATGAGCATCTTCACTGGCTGATCACACCGGTCAGTCTAATGCACTGTTCAAGGCACATATGTGTCCAGTCCCCACTGATGAGCTCTTTTCACAGGTACTTTTAGTACCCACTTACAGTGGTAATATATAAGCAGAAGACAGAGACTCTCAAAAACATGACAAACACTGTAACTATCAGGATCAAAACACAGGATAAGAAACATCTGCAATAATATTGTGTTTACTGGTAATTTCACCTCACCATGCAAGACATAAAAGGGTTGTAAAAGGGGGGAAAGACTTAGATACTGCTTTAAAAATAAGCAATTTGGGATCTTAACGGATTGTAAAGCATCTCTGCACAGAGTAAGAGCTATCCCACTGTCTTGACTTCTAAATGTTTAGAAAGTGACAAACCTCAAAGGGAGAGTCCACCTTTTCCATCAGCACTGGGGACATTTTCATCTGTTTATTCCTACAGTGAGATGGTTGAGAAGAGTGACAGATGGCCCATCCTGGTAGAATTACAAACAAAAATATAATGTGCCTTTTTGAGACATTTTCAGCTTTCAAACAAGTTTTAAAAATGGAGCTGTCAGTACTTCAAGAGAAAGAGAGGAATATTTTTTCTTGTTTTTATCTGTTTCCCTCCTCCTGGGGTGGCAGTGCAGTCCATTATGAGAATAAGATTTATTAAGGCACCATCTTGGATTTTAGGTTTTTTAATTACATGTTTAACTGTATATTTGATTTTATCTATTGTTTTACCATTGATGTATATTGCCCAGAACCCTGTTTTTACAGGGATGGGGCAATTCATAAACTGAATAAATAAATAAGTAAACAAACAAACAACAACAATAAACAAGTACATCTGAAGCTCTGCAAATATAAACTGAACACAAGGAAAATATCTTTTACCTGAAGAAAATACAAAATAGAATAATGTTTTCTGTATTTTGCTTCAAAAACAGAAAGACACCAAGAAGGAAAGCTTCCTTAGTGAGCCTATAAAATGCAACATATTGTAGATGGGGGCAGTGATTGATGATACTGGTCAGCAACATTCGAAACAAAAAAGTAACTTCTAACAAGAAATGCTCAAGCATTATGACGGGAAAAGAAGTCATTCCTCAGAATAACATCCTGTGGTGAGCTCCTGAATATGTGTATCATCATGCCCCCGAGAAAAGCAAAATTGGTTATATCAAGGTGGCTTACTCAGTAAAACATTAGAAAAAATATCCATCATACAAGTCAGTAACAACTAAAAAAGCATTAAAAATCAAAACCAGTATTAAAACTAAGTAACATAATGAAAAAGCATAAAACAGGTTTAAAGCATAAAACAGCTTTACAAAGAACATAAGACAGCTTTAAAAAGAGTCCCATAAAACAGTTCTCAGACTTATAGCCACATATCAGGATCATACACAGGGGAAATGTGTGGCAAAAAGGTCTCTCTGGGCAAAATATGACAAAGGGATTCCCAACGTGGGAAATCTGATAAGGTTTGTGCACTTTCCCCATGTGTACTATAGGCTGCAGTACAGGTGACTGTGACTGGTTTTGCAGTATCTGCAGTTACTTTGCCCCATCTCTAGTTGAAAGATGACTTTACAAACTAAAATCACTGTATATTCACACATCTCACCCATCCCATTATACAATACATAAACAAACAGAACTTCAGAGATGTCGGAGTATGACTTCTGATTTTAAAAAAGTTCTCAAACATGGAATTTATTAAAAAAAAAAAAACCACAGGAAAACTGCACTATTTTGAAGAGAGACTGCTAAGTTGTAACTGGTAACGAAACTCCAGACAATGCATCCACCTGGACTGAATTGAGCACTAAGTAACCTGTCTCATTACCAATGCTGATTTCTCCATGCCTACTACCTCTCTGCATATCACACCTAATCCAATCACACCTGTTGT
The DNA here is from genome assembly GCA_029375565.1 of Gekko gecko. Lineage (NCBI taxonomy): Eukaryota > Metazoa > Chordata > Lepidosauria > Squamata > Gekkonidae > Gekko > Gekko gecko. The sequence goes on along the minus strand of JAPDNY010000008.1, from coordinate 34,845,395 downwards.
TGTCCTTTGCCTGCTAATGTCAATTGGCACCGCTCCACTTCCCAATAAATAGGACAGATGGACTCCCATTCTAGCTGCATCTGAAGAAGTGAGCAGTGACTCACAAAAGCTCATACCCTACCACAATTTTTGTTAGGCTTTAAGGTGCTACTGGACTCTTACTATTTTGAATGTTTCAGTATATATAAGCAGCACTTGAAATATTAAAAAGATAAAGAAAAAGCAGGGAAGAGAAACCATTCCTCAAAAGAAGACATAAAATTCTACAGTTTCAGAGGGAACACCTTCTTCTCTCAGTCTAACCAGCTATGGATTACTAATATAGATAACAATGTGAGAAATGTGGGGGAAAGTTACCACTTCATAATAACCCAAATGTTATCATATGCAAAATTTTATTCCACTTTTGTATTACAGATACCCAGCTACCACTTGGTAGAAGACCCTACCACCTAGGAAGCTATTTCTATCTATGGTAGATAGCACTCTGGGGTCATAGAAAGGTGTTAAACAAAGGAATATAACAACAAAAAACATGGTACAATAATTTCTGCTGATCTTGGCATAATAAATTAGTGATGATATTTATATGTTTGTAGAATACAAAAATTACCTTCAAAGGATTAAATCATGTAGTTGATGGATTGGCAGGGTGGGAGAGAATGATGGGGGCAGTGATTGATGATACTGGTCAGCAACATTCGAAACAAAAAAGATTATTGTTATTGAAAAGAACTCACTCTTGCCTTTTTTACTGTAATGAGATAATAATAAGCATATGAAGTAGTCTAGTTTATATGAAAGGAGAACTGGGACAAATAATTAAAATATCAATCAGAGGTAATTGTTTAAAAATCCTCTTCTCTTTAATGACTTTAAATAATCTTCCATGATTTATTAAAAGGAAAAAGATCTACAGGAAAGCTTTTAGTGGCAATATAACAAAGGTTACACCAGGCCCAAAGGGCATCCATTTAGCCTCAACCAGGGCCAGGACTCTGGCCTGGTAGAATCAGCTCCCACTGGAGATCAGGGCCCTGCGGGACCTTCTATCATTCTGCAGGACCTGCAAAATGGAGCTGTTCCTCTAGGCTTTTAGGTGAGGTGGTGGGCATCCATCTCAGTTGGCTGCCCTACTGTAGTTCCCAGCACACTGAAAGGGTCCATTTGATTCCACCTGGTGGCTGTAACAGAGTTATATGAAATTGTTGGTACCTGTGCAATTTTATTGTTTATTGTTTTAATAGTGAGAGCCAGTTTGCTGTAGTGGTTAAGTGCGCAGAATCTGATGTGGGAGAACCAGGTATGATTCCCCACTCCTCCACTTGCACCTGCTGGATGATCTTGGGCAAGCCATACTTCTGGCACAGCTGTTCTTGAAAAAGAGCAGTTTGTCAGAGCTCTCTCAACCCCACCTACCTCACAGGGTGTCTGTTGTGGGGAGGGGAAGGGAAAGGAGTTTGTAAGTCACTCTGAGACTCCTTTGGGTAGTGAAGGGCAGAGTATTAATCCAATCTCTTCTTCTTAATGATTTTAATGTGATTTTATTGTAACAAATCTTGAATGTAGTCTCTTGTGATACACCCTGAGCCCGCTTTGGGGAGGGCGGAATAAAAATCTCAAAATAAAATAAACAAACAAATAAAATAAAGGTGAAGCAAATGTTGAGAAGAAGTGCATCTGTAGAAGATCTGTTAATGCATTTTATTTCCCTTTCCACCTAAATAAGGGGAATTCCCCCCCTAGTTTTGAAAAGTGGAATTTTGGCTCACAGATTCTGTACATATATAACTACCCACATGAAAAGCACTGGTGAAAATAAAACCTGCATAATGCTGTTCTCATAATATAGTACAGCATTTTCCAGACTGAGTCCAGTCTAGGGATACATTAGAAGTCTCAAGTCCTTTGTAAGGACAAGGCATGTGCCTAGTGTTGAGCCCTTGACTGGCAACTCCCAGGAGAATTTGGAGGGCAGAGATTGTAAAAACCAGCACTGCACAACACTGTGACATCTCTTCAGTTTGTGTACCCTGTGGTGACATAACAGCATTGTGCGATACTCTAGGAATTTCACAAATTGCTATGATGGTGGGCGCTGTGTCAGCAAACTTGCCACCCCTAGGCCAGTTCCTTTCATACCCTTCTGACTAATGTGAAAACAGAGTCTATGAGAAGAAGGAAATATTGCCCTCAGTCTGATTGGCTTTATGACATAAATACATAGACAAATGTGGTTGGCATGGTGGTATCATCACAAAATCAGTCCAGATGAAGAGCCATGTTTCCTGTCCCCAGTCTGGTACACTGGGGCAAAGAACAAATGACACCAAAAATGGCAGGAGAGATTGGTACCAGCCCTAATCTTTATCCTCATCTTTTCTTTAAAATGTATTTATTTAGAATATTTCCATCCCACCTTTCTGAATGTCTTACCAGACATTCATCTTTCCATTGCTTTTCAAATCCTCTGTATAGAGTTACTGGGAAAACCTCATTTAAAAGTCATTCCTAAGCCTAATGAAATCTGGTGTCCAGCTATGCACTTCATTCAGGGTAAACCTAAGTAATTAACCACTTATTTCTGAATCAGCTACATATATTCTCTTTAAAAAGAGGACATTATCTTTTGATGAGTGTAGAGCATCTTATATTTAACAGAACTGAATAAGACATACTCACTTTATCCATGCTCCATCATTACAGCTGTGGCTGGCTTCTTTGACTACTGCTCTTAAAGAAATCTCTCACCAAACATTGCTGCCATCCGCTAAATCCTATGAGATTGGTTCTTAAGTGGTACAAAGGAAGAAATAACCAGGGGAAAAATATGTGGAACTTGTTTTCAATATGATTCTCACTGCTAGAGTACTACTGGCAAACTACTGAAAACCAAAACATGGTTTTGTACCATGTAGTCCACCTTGAGTCTCAGGGAGAAAGGTTTGCTATAAATAAAGTAAATAAATAGATAAGTCATTAAATAGCAAGTCTATATTGCAAAAATCATGGGACGGAATTATGATACACACACGGACAAGTCATGTTCAGGTAAAAGACACAAATCCAACAATGAGTTTGGGGTTCAGAATGCCTTCATTGGTTTCTGAACCCTCAATGATAGGGAATAGATGCTGGCAGAAACCTGTGACTACCCATGTGGGAAGAGGTATGGTAGCTAACTGAAATGACATGTCATACAAATTTTAGGAGCAACCAGTACCCTAGCACATCCCAGTTGCCAAAGAATTGTGACTTGTTTAGCATAAAGTTGGCTCTGGCATCCATATGCCATGACAGTTGTGCAGAAGCAAACATGTCTCTCCCGCACACAATAGAGTTACCCACCAAAGAAAAATCAGCAATCACAGATAATTTCAATATGAGAATTATTTTTTGCAGCATCAAGGAAGAGAGCAGCCATAATCCTTCAAAAACAGCAGCCCTTTTGCTTGGTTTCAATATATATTTTTGCTTCTTATATTTTCTCATCATATCTCGGAGGTCTTGTTACTATGGAATTATAGATGTTCCTCCTGTGGGACAGAAACATTCTGAAGATACTTCAAGATTTTCAAAAGTATGCCAATGGGATAAACATTAATGAGATGAGGATAGAAGGCTGAAAATAAAACATTATAGGCCTTATCATGGGGTCTGTACAGTTCAGACATAAAATTGCCTTCTCCATGCTGGGAATCATTTTTTCCCTAATAAATGGACCATTGTCTTGCTGAATTGTAGCTTAAATGTATGTTACCAACTAAAAGGGTGGGATCAAACCAACTTTTTCTCTCAATATCAGCCCACCTCCTTCCTTACTACTTGCCCCCCTTTTCCACCCAGAGAAAAGTTGGCAAGATCGAACCCCAAAAGACTCTATAACAGTCAATAAAACGTTTAGCCTCATACCCAGTAGTAATGCCTTCATAGTCAGCCTCAGGAACCAGTTTGGGTGAACTCTGTTACACAGTTCATTATACTAGTGAAACACCAAAATCTAAAAGCAAAGACATACTTCTCTGTCCCAGTAGCCCAGCAGACTGCAAACTGTGGTCTAGGGCCCCCTCTGTCTTGTCCTGAAACCTCTCCCTCATATTTTTGTTTTTGTACTGAATATCTAGCTTGATGAAGAGTTCTTGTGAGCTTAGAAGTATGTACTCTTTTTTTGGGGGGGCAGGAAGAATTTGGCTCTAATAAGGTACCTGAAAGACCACCTCCTCCCATACCGTTCAGCCTACCAACTAAGATCCTGCTCATAAGCCCTGCTCTGTATGCCTTCAGAAGTGAAGTGAGCCGTTACCAGAGACAGGACTTTTTCAGTGGTGGCATCTTGCCTGTGGAATGCTCTTTTCCTTGAAGCCCAAATGGCACCTACACTGCTTTGGTTTAGGTGCAAGGCTAGAATGTTTCTGTTTACCCAGGATTTTAACTAAGAATTTATTTTTAAGCATCATTTTGTAGTCTGTTTTTAGCACAAGAAATGGTTAAGACCCATTTTAACCTGCTCCATGTATTATTCTATTTTATTATTTTTATGTTTGTACTCTGTTTTATACTGTAAGCTGTCTTGAGAATAAAGAAATAAAGACCACTAGTTTTACCATAAGTCTTGACAAGGCTTTTAATACTGGTTAAAAAGACTGTAATCCTAAGCAACAGGGAAGGCTCTATCTTTGCACACTGGCAATTTAAATAATTTCTTTTTTGTCTGTTGTTGAGCTCTCTCTGGATTCTGCTCTTTGCATTTATACTTTGGGTTTTTCACCATTTCTGTGGTGTATTATCAGAACAGCTTAAGCAAGATTTTAGAAGTTGTCTCTGGGGATGCTGTGAATTTCTCAGCAAATGTGTTCAGCAGCCAAACAAACCGGTTTTGACTTTCACAATTAGATGTAAGCTGATTCTGAATCAATTCAACTCTATAACCAAACAACTTGGTGATCTGCCAAACATGTTTGTGGGAAATGGCCATGACTCAGTGGCAGAGGATCTACTTGATATGCTGAAGATACCAGGTTCAGTCCATGGCATCTCCAGTTAAAAGGACCAATTAAGCAGATGATACCTCTTACTGAGACTATCAAGAGCTGTTGCCAGTCTGAATAGACAATACTGACCTCGATGGAGTGTGTTCATGTGTGTTCATGTGTCTATGTGTGTTCATACCCTGTTGTGCAATTGGGTGGAAAATCAGAGGCTAACGCTCAGCTGATTGCAAGGATCAGCTGAGAGTCAACTTCCAGGCTCCCCCTTGTGAATCTCTTACATCCCAGCAATTTTGGGGGTGGGGGTTCAGAGGCCATTTCCTAGCTGATCAGGGAATCCGCTTGGAGATGGCTTCTAATCCTTTGATTGCAGGGATCATCTGGGAGTTGGCTTCTGAACTCCCACCCCCAGTCTCTCTTGGAGGTATGATGCAGCCTGCCCGTGCCATTTGGCACAAATGAGTGATAGATAGCCGAAGAACCCATGAATAAATTAGCAGCCTGATTATGACTGGTGGTAAGGAGGTGAGCCAAACCAGCAGGTGATCAAGCAGCATCTTTAGTTATCATGAAAAATGTATTTCCAAAATTGTCCTCATGAAAAATGATGCTTGAATTAACAATTTAACAGCTGACACATGGCAAGCCAGGGCCGTGACTCACCTGGGTCCTGTTTGCGGTGCCATGGGTAGGCGCCCATGGTGGGCTGGCTGGGTGGAGGGGGAGGCCAACAGCAAGCATGGGAAGCTGGGTCCTGCCTGAACTGATGCTGGCCCTATTAGTGGGTCCTGGGTATCCTGGGCGGGGGGGGCAGAGGTGCCCTGGCTGCGTGCCATCCCCACTTACTATCTTCACAGTTGGAAAACTTTGGTCAGTTCCATACTGCTCTGTGCCATGTGGCCTCAAGGAGCAAGGGCAGCACAGCCAGGGGAAAGGACAGAGGGTGAGACAGCTGGGAGGCATCCTGTCACTCACCTTTCCATTTCCCCCTTCTGGCTGGCTGCCATGGTAGTAGCCAGGAAAAAAGTTGGTCTTCCTTTTCCTGCTTGGACCTCACCTCAACTCAGGTCCAGAGAGGTGCTGGTGGTGGCGAAGGGAATCCAGGAGGCCAGAAACAGCTGATGTTGCCGCCAAGCTATCCAATGCTTGCCTGCTGCCTGTTTTCATCCCTGTGGCTCCTGCTGTGGGAGGCCTTGTCTCCCCTCCAGGAGGGATCTCTCCACTGGCAGCCACTTGCTCTTGTTTTCTCCTGGTATGCTGAGGGCTGTATGCCAGGGGTCTGCTCCTGCTGTAGCCTCCAGGTGTATCCATGTTTCACTGTCAGTCGGAGGGGGATCGGCTGCTTCACTGCTCTGCACAGCTGTCAGGGGCCCGGCTGCCACTCCAGCCACCAAGCCGCCTTCTTTGCCCCGGCACAGTTCTTGTGGGCTGGTTAGGGCCCTCATGGCCCACCCTTACTCCATGTGGCTGCTTTGCTCTGTGTGACTGCCACTCTGTGCTGCTTCAGGGAAGTTGCAGCATTACTCCCAGATGTATAGCTACAGTATTGCTTTGAGCCCTTGGCCCCTGACCTGAGGTGGTATGGGGCTTCATGGCCCAAATTTGCTCACACAGCGGCTGCTCTGCATGCTTGCTGGGTGAGCCATGGAAGGGGCCCAATCTGGAAGAGGCATGTGGGTTACTTCCTCGACTGCTGTCAGTGACAGAGTTAGGTAGGAACAGGGGGTTTAGGGTAGGGAATAGGAGGCAAGAATGTAGATGGTTAGGACATGGTGGGAGGTTAAGTAGTTAGGATGGTAGTTAAGGGACTACGTAGTTAGACAAGGGGTGTGGCGATGGCCTCTCATTGTGCTCTGGAATATGAGGCTCTTGGGGATGGGCTTTGGCTCATGGGGAGAGATCTGCTTGGCACTCTGTAGGTCCCATTCTTATGCTTGCACTGCAAATCATGCATGCCCTATGCAGCAGGAAGTATGCAATGGGAGCCACAGAATGAAACTGATTATATCCTGACTAGGGACTTCCTTTGGCAATTCCTACAGCAAAGTTTGAGGACTTTGTTTTGTCAGTTTCTAGTATGTTAAGTAAGCAGGGGAAAGGAAAACTTTCTTCAGCCATTGTCATGGGTCTCTTCAGATGTGCCAAACTGAGAAGAAAATTAAACACAAGGAAGCAAAACTTACTTTCTCACAATGTTGTGAGAAGGTTAAGTGGAGCTGTCATACTTCAACAACAGCAATCAGTGGCTACACCCCTTATTCTTTATGATTTTGTAACAAAAGTTCATGTAGCCTGTGCAGGGATAATTGTGTTGGGGGCAATGATAACCTTTGCAGTCTGCTTTCTGGGAGCATACATCAGTCCCATAACTGAGTTCAAAGAGACAATATCTTAAGCAACTAAAACAAAAAAACAAAACAAAACCCCACACACATATGAGATGTGGAATGGATTCATATATATTTATATACCACTGACTTATTGCAGGGGAAAACTGCTATGTAAAGATATGAGCCCAATTGCCATTCATTGCATTTTGAGCTCTGTGGTATCTTTTGGGGGAAAGAGATTTTCAGCTGAATCAGTGAGCTACATTGAAGAAGAGCTGGAAATAACCACAAAGGAAATGGAAAGACAGTTACTCCAGTACCTCTTCATTATCCTCTAGCTTCAGTAACACCTATATACACTTTCACACTTTTCAACAGCACAGAAGAGGCGAAGGGGGAGACCAGGGAGCTAGGGACTTCAAGGTAACATATAAAACTTTGTAAGAAAAGCATCATGATATCTTAAATAGCTAGACCTAGCTGTTAATAATGAACTTGACACCCAGGCAGAGTACACCCTTACCATCTCTCCCTGAAGTAGGTTGGCCGTATGACAGCAGAAGTGTAGAGTCGGCCCACACACCTTGTAGCTGGAGTGATCATGGTTACATGTCATGCTGGGATAAAGAAATGAATTACCTTGAGAAATCCCATCTGGGGGCCGAGGACAGACTGGCAATTTGCCGCGGGATGGGACCCGGGCTGACAACGACTCAATATCGGATTAAATGGAATGTTCACACAGGCACATCTGCCTGGCGTCCCCCACCCGTAGCCTACCGGTGCTCTCGCGCTTCACTGCCGGATTAAAAAAACACCTGATAAAAGCCGACGCAAATCTTGAAAGCCTGCGTTTGTCGTGCGTTTCTCCGCTTCCGGGGAGTCTGAACACGCAGCCGAAAAGCCGGGAGCAACCCGCGTTGGGCATGAGGCAGCAGCGGTGTGATTGGCTGCGCTCCGCTCCACTGCCCAATGCGGTGCCGGCGTTGCAGGGCAAAAAAAAGAAATTGCCAAAATGCGCTTATGCGCATGAGCGCTCAAGCGCTCATGTGCACATACGCCCACAGCCGAAATAATGGGGAAACAGCGAATATAGCGCGCCTCCGGCGCGGCAGTCTGAACGCTCCCGCGCGCCTCCGTCCAGTATCTTCCGGCAGAGGTCCCCTCTGTGTGGACGGGAAAACCCGGTATCGTTTACTCCGGGGTTTTTTTGCCGCGACTCGATACCGGGGCAAATTGCCAGTCTGTCCTGGGCCGGGGTTTGTTCTTTTACCACGATATTGACTTCAGCATAAGCCCTAAAAGTTGGTTGCTGGAATAGGAATGCATTCATTTATTTTGTAAGATGTTGGACTTCTAGCATTTCTATGGGTAAAAGCAAGGATAAGCTATCCTCTCTATGCTATGTGTAATGGCCCAGACAGCTAGTGTGGGAGCAGTGGCTAAAGTGCTAGTCGAAGAGTTGAGACAATCAGGGTCAGACTTTCAATCAGCCAAGAGACTCACTAGATGACATAAAATTCTGTTAGTCCTTACAGTGCCATAAAACTTCTGTGTATTCTTGAGTCAGTCACCCATCTCTCACCCTTACCTATCTTACTGCAGTTGTTCTGAAGGCAAATGGAGGAGAGAAGACCCACGTGTGCCATCTTCAGCTCCTTGGAGGAGGCTGGGAGAAAGAGTATAAAAAAAGTGACTCGCCCAGCATTTGGGGTTTTCTCTTGGCCTTGCATAATTAATTCCAGCAAGTATAAATTGCCTGGACCCAGCTTGGCTTGAGGAGCATGAGCTATTCTGCTATGCACTAATGAGGCCCTGTGCCAATTTGTTGCTGTTCAAGGGAACTCCTTTAGCTTTAGTCTCATACTTCAGATGCTCAAAACTGTCTTGAAGAGAGAATGCCTGGGATCCCAAAGACTGAGTATGGAACATCGTGCATACCCTGAGCTTTTCTGCCCCTCCTCCCATTATTCACTTGCATGTGCATGCGCACAGATAAGGAGAGTCACTCCTGAAGACTGGGGTACCATAGGAGAACAGATTTAATATAGTACAAGGGAATGTAGATGGAGAGGGTAATTGACGCTTCATCCATAAAAGTATAGGACCCTTTAAATCTTAGCCTGTGTTGGTATATTCTACTCAGTCATCTCGCTAGAATCAGATTGTCTCTGTTAAGCATCCTTCCAGTAACAATGATAATGGATCCCCTTGGTCAACAAGATATTTCAGTAACAAGGGAATGTGGTATAGAAATACTGTAAGGAACTAAGTTCATTCTTGGCTTCTAAAATACACATCATGCAAAGATGAACATCACATGTGAGATGTTTTGGTACCTATAGGTACTGATGGCCCTACTAAATATTATTAGTCAGTTGTGTGGTTTTGTCTGGAATGTCTTCCTTTAGCTAGATGGGACTATAGCTCTGTTCATAAATTACTGTGAACCCAAGTGCTATACAGTGTACACTTGGTTATTTTACACATATGTTGAGTAATTCTCATGTTATTTTCAAAGAATGTACCATTGAACATGTGATTCAAACTCCACATTTACTCAGATCCTGGCCCCCAATGTCCTTTCTAAAGTCAATGCATGTTGGCTCTTCTTTGCAAACTGATGTACAAATGTACATGCTGGACGTACTGCATTCACAGTAGCAAATTATCAGGGTTTATTAAAGAGAACCTTGAGGAAACCTCGAGGTGGATCGGCAGTGCTGCTTTTGTTAGACCTGTCAGCTGCATTCAACACGGTAGACCATCAGCTACTGACCTGCTGCCTCACCGACATTGGAGTACAGGGACTGGTCCTGCAATGGCTTGTTTCCTTCCTCCAAAGTCGGGGACAAAGAGTGGCACTAGGGGATCAACTGTCCCGAAGGCATCCACCTGAATGTGGTGTGCCCCAAGGAGCAGTGTTGCCCCCAATGCTTTTTAACATCTATATGTGCCCTCTTGCCCAGATTGCCCAGATGCATGGCCTGGGTTCTCACCAGTATGCAGATGACACCCAGCTCTATCTATTGTTGGGCAGCCGGTCCAACTCCAAACCGGAAGATCTTGACCTGGCATTGCAAGCTGTGGCTGGTTGGCTTAGGCTGAGCCGGCTGAAATGGAATCCGACAAAGATGGAGGTCCTGTGCCTGAGTTGGGGTGGTCCGGGGGTAGGGATCCCACTCCCAGCCTTCGATGGGGTGCTGTTGGTGCCAGTGCCAGAAGTCAGGAGTTTGGGAGTGCTCCTAGATGTCTCCTTAACAATGAAGGCCCAGGTAGAGACCACTGCCAAGTCAGCCTTTTACCATCTTAGGCTGATTAGGCAATTAGTTCCCTTCCTTGAATGCAGTGACTTGGCAATGCTATGGCCACCTTGAGATTGGATTACTGTAATGCCCTCTACATGGGGCTGCCCTTGGCCCAAACCTGGAAGCTGCAGCTAGTGCAGAACGCAGCGGCAAGGCTGTTGTTGTGTCGTCCTGTGCAGGAACACATCCAGTCTGCCCTAAAAGAACTGCGCTGGCTGCCTATAGCATACTGGATTAGATTCAAGATGCTGTTTATGACCTTTAAAGCCCTTTATGGCCAGGGACCTGCATACATGAGGGACTGCCTTCCCCATATGTTCCTCAGAGAGCACTGCGATTGGGAACCCAGAATTGGCTGGTCCTCCTGAACATCAGACTTGCTTCAACAAGGGCCAGGACTTTTTCGGTGGCAGCTCCACTCTGGTGGAATGAGCTCCCGGAGGAGACCAGGGCCCTGCGGGACCTGTTACAGTTCTGCAGGGCCTGTAAAATGGAGCTTTTCCACCAGGCCTTTGGAGCCACCACCACCACTGTTACCATCACCACCACTGACATCTGACAGCCCTCGGGGTGCAAGCCCAACTTTCTGGGCCCCAAAGTATAGCCTGACCTGAGTGCCTGGTACATCTGTAGCTGACCCGAGTGCCTGGGACATTTGTAGTAGATCAAGAAGCTGACCAAGCTTTGAGGAACTAATGCTAGCACTTTATTATGTTGTATGTTTATGGTTTTAAATTCATGTTGGGGGTTTATTAGTTATTGTATTTATTGAATTGTTTTATATTGTTGTAAGCTGCCCTGAGCCGGCTTTGCTGGGAGGGTGGGGTAAAAATCTAAATAAATAAATAAATAAATAAATAAATAAATAAATAAATAAACGGGTGGGACTAGGACCAGGGAGGCCTGGGCTTGAACACCCACTCAGATACCTTGAGCAGGTCACTTTCTCAGCTTGACTCACCTCACAGGGTTCTTGTCACAATAAAATGGGTGACAAGATAGGCATATACATTGCTCTGAGCTTTTTGGATGAAAAGCAGTTATGCAATGGAGTTCAGAAAGATTTGTTTATTTGTTCAATTTATACCTCGCCCTCCCCCAGGTTCCCCAAAGAATTGATCCCAGACTCTTATGAAGGAAACCCATGTGTTTATTTGCATGCTGCGGTGGCTCAAGTGGTTAAGAAGCTGAACTGCAGGCTCTGGAAGGTCAGTAGTTCAGCAGTTCGAGACCCGGGTGCCGCATGACAGGGTGAGCTCCCGTCTCTAGTTCCAGCTCCTGCCAACCTAGCAGTTCGAAAGCAAGAAATTGCAAGTAGATAAATAGGTACCACTTTGGTGGGAAGGTAACAGCGTTCCGTGCGCCTTGGTGTTTAGTCATGCCGGCCACATGACCACGGAAACGTCTTCGGACAGCGCTGGCTCTTCGGCTTTGAAATGGAGATGAGCACCGCAACCCTAGAGTCGGATTCGACTGGCTTTCGAGCAAGGGGAACCTTTACCTTTACCTACATCTTGGGCCTAGACTACAATCACTTCCACAGGCATCTTACAAAACCTACTCTTGGTGCTTCCCCAAAGAAACATGATTCAGGCAGGACAAACAGAACCAACCAAAATCAAAGCCAGGAACTACACACTACTAGTGATCCAAAGAGCATCACTGGATTTTCCAGGCTTGCTAAACATAACCAGGCCACATCCTTGTCAGGATAGCAGCTAAGCAAGTCAGCCAAGAACTGTTCAGTAATAACATGTGAATAAACTTCATCATGGGATCATACTTCAGATTTCTACCTGAAAATATCTCTAGCCAAAAACTCAGAGTCAGTTTGATGTAGTGGTTAATAGCGACAGACTCTAATCTGGAGAACCGGGTTTGATTCCCCACTCCTCCTTCACACAAAGCCAGCTTTGTGACCTTGAGTCAGTCACAGTTCCTCTCAGAGCTCTCTCAGCCCCACCTGCCTCACAGCATGTCTGTTTTGGGGAGAGGAAGGGGAGGTGATTGTAAACTGCTCCAAGTCTCCTTCGGGTAGTGAAGGGCGGGATATAAAACCAACTCGTCTTCTTCTCCTCTCTGTGGTGCTATAGTAAGTCTTATTTTATCTCTTACCTTCATAGATCACAAGCCTCTTTAATCCCATAGAATGAACCTGGGCTTCAGTTCGGCAAACTTATTTGCTGAGAAAAATGTATCTTACAACATGTTTTCTCATAAAGCCTCCTTTAAAAAAAATTATTTAAATGGTCTACCTCACCATTCGGTCTTGCATTTACTTCTTAAGTCTGAATTTTCACTGTGCTGGTGGCTGTGCTGCTTTCTTCTAATATTCTATTCCTCTGATAAAACACCCGAACATCCCTCTTCTTTTCTCATTGCAGATAAACATTAGCCTGCAGGCAATGAGACATTTCCCACAATAACTTTCAGATCTCCTCATTCGCAACCAATATGCTGAAGGATCTTTTCTGCTACACATACACTTGTTCAAATACATATCATCGCTCATCTGGTCTCATGAGATTGATACATTATGCATGGTCTTTAGATTCACTACATTGCAGAGCAAAGATGTGCAGCGTGAAAACTTAAAGTTTCGGAAGCTTAAAAAAAAGATACTGGGCATAGCATATTACATAATGTCAAGGCTGGTACAAGACATTAATATATACATCATGTGTTCCAAGAATGAGCCATCTAATTCTTTAATTGCAAACTAAGGGTGTGAGGGAGGGAGGGAGGGAGAGAGAAGGGTGACCACCAACCAATTTTACTTGGGAAGAAAATGGCCACAGACTTCTACTGAGTAAAATCATGGGAGCACCAGAACTACATAGGGCACAGACCCATCTGGTGGGTAATGAAACAATCCCTTCACCCCAGTCTGGGTTGGCATGTCCAGGGTTGTAGATCACTGTGTGGTTCCCTTGCCACCTGAGAGTTGGAGCTGGACATCAGCCCCCAAGTTGGGCATAACACAGGACCCCTCCCCTCAAGACCACATATGGGGGTCCCCAGACCAAGGGAGGCAGGCACACCAGACCAGCCTCCCCCAAATTGGATCTGGCTCAGTGCCTGAACTGCCAGCAAAGGCTGTGACTTAACCCACATATTAAACTAGTGTGCTAAACCAAGGGATGGTAGGTGGGGTAAGCCAGGAGCTGACTGACCCCTGATATCCCGGGTAGGGTTCCCTAAATAAAGGAGGGGTGGACCTGAGTGAAAAAGACTCTGGCTTCCAGGTGCTCCTAGAAACTCTGCCCCTTGATCACAGGCCCAGGCACCCAATTGGCTGTCTGAGCCAAGGCTAGAGCCTCTCATCTCAACCCCCACCAGTCCCACTGAGAAGCTGAGGGGAAATCCCACCCTCTTCCCACTCCCCAGCCCTGTCACTGCAAAAAACAATCCCAGGTAAGTCTGGGGCCATCGCTTATCCAGTCATCTTAGCCTCAGAGGAATTTGGCCTGAAGAGCCTCTCCAATAGGGATCCAAAGTGGCTTACAATGTTCTCCCCTTTTCCATTTTATCCTCACAAGAATTCTTTAAGGTAGATTAGGCTAAGCCTGTAGGACTGGCCCAGGGTCACCCAGAAAGCTTCCATAGCAGAATGGGGATCCGAACCTGGATCTCACAGATCCTAGTCCTCACTGTAACCACTTCACTGCACTGGCAGAGATGCCAGCACCAATGAGTTTTTTAAAGTTAGTTAATCATATGGATTTTAATCAGACAAATATATATTCATGTTATTAAAACCAGCTTATTTATGTCAATAAAACTGAATGTAAGATATTGGGCAACAGAAAAATATCTTCATATGTGTCTGTCGCACCATGCCTTTCATCCTCTGATTGCTCATATGGAAATAAAGATTATTCTGTTATTCATATGTCTAATAGCTTCTCAAGGAGATGTTAGACACAGATGTGTGTAAATTTCTATAGTGGCTTTTTAAAATAAAAATGTGATTAACAGCCTGGGCAGGTTGTGAATTTAATAGAAGCAGTGATGGGCAGAAGTTATTTAACCCGTTCCTGGTAGGCATTTATCCATTCATAACTACGCTTCCCAAGTTGTTTGTCTCCCTGTAGAGACAAAAGTAGGTTCAGGAGTGGTTTTTTAGTGGAAAAGTTGCCAAGTAGGAAAGAACCAACCCTTTTCTGCCAGCCATTGCTCTGCTTCAATAGCAGCCTCACAAGGGTGTTTTTCATTTGAAAGTTAAGAGAATCTGTAACACAGAGAGTCTGGCCATCTTCATACATGGTTACAGATTCCCAAGAACAAAATAAAAATATATGTCATGAGCTGTGAAGTACACATACCAAGTAAGTATTGGCTTGTGTGTTTGACTCAGGAAATGTGGATTCCAATCCCATTCCGGTTATGAACCTCACTGGCTGACCTTCCCTATTAGCTAGTATTGCCAGCCCCCTGGTGGAGGTGGGGGTCCCCTGCCACCAGCCCCCACCCCTCTGCTGCTGCTCAGGGGGCAGCAGGGGGACTTACCAGGAGAAAGAGGAAGACCCAAGCCATATTGCTGGTGTTGCAGAGGAAGTGACATCATAATACCAGTGACATCTGGGTGACACTCTGGTATTTGGGCAAAATCTCTATGGTAGATGCCATTTTTACCATAGAAATTTTGCCCATATACCAGTGTTGCAGTGACATCACGGTGTCATGTGTCAGACTGCATTGTACGTGATACAATTAACATAAATGTGTAAGAATAAGAACATAAGAGAAGCCATGTCGAATCAGGCCAGTGGCCCTTCCAGTCCAACACTCTGTGTCACACAGTGGCCAAATGTCTAAATTGGTGCTGCTAGCTTAATCTCATGTGGGCGACTGCTCATATGACAAAGATTTTAAGAGGTTAGTATTAAAAACAAATGGATTTTGAAAGAGAGAGCAGGATCAGAAGTGATTTTGAATAATATGATGCAAGTCTTTTACATAAAAGTATTCTTATGGCCAATCTTCCTTTGGATTTATCTCAAGATAATGCAAAGGTACCTTGTATAGTATTCCACACTGTTTTTTCTACCTTTTATTCTCATGGTTAACTTTAATTATGTTCTCGCTATGCTCATAAACTTAGAGAGGATTTTCTCTAAGCTCTTTCTTCTGTAGTCTATATTAAGACCTTTAAGCTCTAAAAATCCAAGTAAGTACAATGGATTTCACCACTTTAGCATGGGGAGGGTGTGAATCACCACTGTGCAGCCGAGCTTATGCATTTCATATTGGATATGAATATTTTTTTCATTTTAATTGTGGATTTAAAAACTTCTGATGGATTCAGAACTTTTAACAACTACACCACACACTCAAATTTACAGTTTCAATACAATTTTTTTAGGAGGCAAACAGCAATTATTTGAAAAAAGGCTTCATTTTAAATGCTGATATCTTGTACTCTCAAACAAGAAAGAAAGGAAGACCAGGGTTCATACAACCATATACAACTTCAGCAGGATGTGGAAACCGATCCAGCACAGTTTATATACCAGTATACTACTTTTTCTCATATAAGGGTTAAAGGAAACAGGTCCTGATTGGGAGCAAAAGCTGGATTTGTTTGTCCAGTTTTGTCTGGCCAATCATGAACAGGGAGGGGGAGAATATGTAAATGTTTGCTTCTTTGGGGTTTCTTGTAAAGCCAGTAAATCCATTTGTTCCAATCTGATTTCTTTGGTAAAGTTCCTGATTTTGTGGAGGTTGTTGCAGCTGTTTGTTTTTAGAATATTTAATACCTGTTTATACAACAGGCACGTGTGTGGGTATGTCTAGAAATCATCTGCTTTTCCATATAGAACATAGCAGTGCTATACTTATTTGATTCTCTTTTCATTGATATGTACTGAAGGCTTACAGCTTTTAAAATATTTGCTTTATTTACAAATGTACAAGTGGAGCACGTGTAACCCTGAGATCACTGTGGGTGGAGGCTAAAGAGTTGCGGTATTCGGTATAAGGGTGGACAGGTGCAATCTTCCCAGAGTAACTGAAGAGCCTGAAGCTGCAGCTAGCTTATCTCAGAAGGACTCTTTTCTATAAAGCTACATATAAATATTCTAGGTATGAGAATTTCTTATACTGATTACTGAAAGGGGAGATTATATTTATATTAATTGGCCGTTAGTCTGTATTTTGATTGTTGTAAATGTTTGCAGTGGATCAGGGGTCTTTTCGTAGAAGAACAGCTGAAGGAGCTCATTAGCATATGGTATGCTAATGAGCTATTAGGCTATTAGCATATGCCACGCCCCCTGACATCACCGGAAGTGATGTCAGAAGGGGAAGCAAAAGGGGGGGAAGCATCTTCAAAAGCCTCCCCTTCCCTTCCCCAGCTGGTCTGGGTGGGGGAGCTAAGAGAGAAGGGGTTTAAAGTTTAAACTCCTTCTCATGAGAATTGGGCCACAGAAGGGGGAAAGAAGGAAGGAAAGAGAGAGAGTAGAGAGAAGGAAAGAAGGAAGAGGGAAAGAAAGAGAGGGAAGAAGGAGGGAAACAGGGAAAGGAGGAAAAAAGAGAAGAGAAGAAGGTGGGAAAGAAAGAAAGAAAGAAAGAAAGAAAGAAAGAAAGAGAGAGAGAGAGAGAGAGAGAGAGAGAGAGAAGAGAAGAATGAGGGAAAGAGGAAAAAGAAAGAAGGAAAGGAGGGAATGAAAGAAATTCAGTGGCAATTCAGCCCCATTATACCCTATGGGCCATTGAAGTCAATGGTGAAAACATAGGGTATATTCTGGGGGCTGGAGGGGAGGGTTTGAGGGAGAGGCTCCAAGATCACAGGATAGCTGACGGAGCCTCTTCCCAAGATACCCACCAAGTTTCAAGAACATTGGACCAGGGGTCCAATTCTATGGGCCCCCAAACAGGTTGCCCCATATCCTCCATTGTTCTCTATGGTGGGAAAAAAGTTATGTTTTTCCCACCATAGAGAACAATGGAGGGAATAGGGGCAACCTGTTTAGGGGCCCATAGAATTGGACCCCCTGGTCCAATGTTCTTGAAACTTGGTGGGTATCTTGGGGAGAGGCTCCGTCAGCTATCCTGAAAGTTTGGAGCTTCTCCCTCAAACCCCCTCCCCTCCAGCCCCTAGAATATACCCTATGTTTTCACCATTGACTTCAATGGCCCATAGGATATAATGGAGCTGAAATTGACATTCGGCTGCCTGAAAGACTCTCCGGGACGCCGGCTGGGGGCGGGGCTTGGCTCCTGAGCTCCCGGAGCTGCGCTCCGGTGCGCTCCCCCCCCAAAAGACCCCTGCAGTGGATGTTATATGTATCTTCCCTGAGTTATTGGAGGGCCTGAAACCTCACAAGGACTCTTTTCTATAAAACTACATATTAATATTCTTGGGCTACCAGAATGTCCTGAACAGAACAGATGACACCCCAACACAGAGCAGAGTGGCAGGTCAATACATCTTTAAGGGACTGGCTAGACAGAAGTCAGGAAAGACTGAGACCCTGGTCTACTCAAATACAACAGGCCTGAACTGTTAGATGTCAATTATTGTTATATGTTCTATATTCTATCAATGAAAACAGAGAGAAGATGAAGTTTGTTATTGTTATTTTCATAAATTTAAGTGTCACAAGGTGGGATCACACTGTCAAAGATGTGAACTCCCTCAGTTCTTTAGTTGAAAAAACATTTCTTCGCTATCCCTCCTTGAATGAAATAGAAGTTAGGTAGCAGCAAAGAGGCACTCCTACAGGGAAAGTTCTGTCTCCCCCAACATCAGACGCCAGGGGAGGTTAAGAGAGAAATCCTCCATCCTGAGAAACTCCAGCAGTTTCTGTCTGCTCTACTCTTGCTGTCTCTCTTTCTGTTTCCCCTCTCTCAAAGCCATCTCTCTCTCTACTCAGGCATACATCCCTGGTCACTTGGCTATGGTGGCTCACCTTCTCCAACCATGCATGGATACTTAACAGAGCTAATCGAGGACTATCTCCTAAGGATGGGTAAACCCTCAGCTAAAGCTACTGAAACAAGTTTAAGAAAAGAATAGTCAGCTAGTATCTACGGCATCATATAAAAACAAGTAAAGGGAATGCTAGAATTGACAGTGAAATCATGACACAGGTAATGTTACTTTTAGAACCAGGCCCTGAACAGTAACTGTCAATTTTGATTGCATGTTTCAGATCAAATTTTCGTTATGTGATTGGGAAATTGACACCTGTGTTTTCATTCCATATACAGAAAAAACCCTTTTCTGCACTAACAGCTTGCTCTGGAGAATCTGAGGAGTCAAGCCTTAAGGGCTGACTTCACAGTCGCAGCATTCCCTCTGCACTGGTGTGTGTCCCCCCATTTATTTATTTGTTATTCTGTATGCATTCTGTATCTACAAGCGAAACCCACATTTTTTTAGCTGACTGCAACTGCTTGTCTAAGATGAAGAGAACGGCAAACGTCTTTCAAAACTTTTAACTGCAGATTCTTCCCTCCCTCCTTGATTCTACAAAAAGAAAGGGAAGGGAAGGGAGGGGGAAATCCAGGTCCACACATTTGGGAGCAAGGAATCCCCTGATCCTTTATATTTACTGATTCCTTCTTATGATCTCTCTGGCTTTTTACAAATTTGCCTGAGCAGGAGGACATATCCTCTTTTGTCTTTGGAGAAGGAGGGAAAGAAAACAGAATGGGGAGGGAGCATCAACCTAAAGAGAGAGAGGCAGAAACAGGGAAAGGCAGTGGACAGTACTTAAATACATGCAGAAACAATTCTACTTTAGAAAGGATTAGCGATATGAAAGTAGATGAGAACAAAGAATTGTAGCAAAAGGAGTTTTGATAGCTGCAGGGCAACAGCGTGCTGGAAGCAGTCTGAATGCAGATTCCTGTAAAACAAATGCAGAAACAAGGGCTGAGTTCAGACTGGCAGTTTGAAGCGGGAGCCAGTCATGGCAAAAAAGCCCTGGGTTTTTCCAGTCACACTGCGCCAACTGATGCGGGAGCATACCAGGAGGAGGCGTGCGGGACCGTTCAGGCTGCTCTCCCGGAGGCGCGGCTGTAAATGGCTTTTCCCTGGTAATTCAGCTGTGTGCGCATCCAGCTGATTTGGGGAGAATCCCATTGTGCCGGCACCGCATTGGGCGGTAGAGCAGAGCACAGCCAATCATATCACTGCTGCCTTATGTGCAACGCGGGTTGCTCCTGGCTTTTCAGGATGGCGTTCACACTTCCTGGAAGCAGAATGAAGTGGGATAAACGGGCTCTGAAGGATTTGCTACCGCTCTTACCAGGTATCTTTTAAATGCGGGAGCGAAGCAGAACAGCACAGGTTGACTACGGGTGGGGAATGCCAGGCAGATGTGCCTGTGTAAATGCCCTCTTTAATTCACTTGTAAAATGTGGTTGAAACGTGGCTATAGCGGGGCAAACTGCCAGTCTGAACTCAGCCAAGAGAAAGCCCCAACACAAACTGGAAGTGAAAGCAGGAACAGAAAAATAGGATGCGCTCGGAAACTGAGGCAAAATATGGGTGCAGAAAGGGCCCTGGATAGCTCAGGTTAGCCCGATCTTGTGAGATCTTGGAAGCTAAGGGGGGGGGTTGACCCTGGGCAGTATTTGGACTAGAGGCCTCCAAGAAAGTTCAGGGTTGCTATGTAGAGCCTGGCAATGTCAAAGCTGTGGCTTGAGGGCACTTTCTGCCATTATACAGAACCCACAAAAGAAACATGGCATTTCAAACCAAAGTAGTCATGAGATTCAGGTACATTTTATATTATTTACAGTATACCTTGCCTTAAGGCAGTTGTGGTTTATCTTTTCTTTTCATTGTTTGCTATTGAATTTGTTCACTGGATGTCTTATGCTGAAGGAATGCTCTGTAACCTGTCTTGACTCTCAGTCTGAAAGATGGAAGATAGGCCATATATATATCCCTGAAGCATGAAGTTACGTCCCTGTTCTCTAAAGCAAGGATGTCCACAAGACTGGCCCTTGTCACTCCACCCCATCGCAAAGTAATCATTATGTATGGATATGCTGTCAAGTTGTAGCTGACTTATGGCAACTCCGGAAAGGGGCTTTCAAGGCCAGTGAAAAGCAGAGGTGGTTCACCATTGCCTTTCTCTGCAGAGCCTTCCTTCGTGGTCCAAGTACTGACCTTGCAAGCTTCCAAGATCTGACAAGATCAGGCTATACTGTTCCACCCTCCCTCCCAGAATCATCATTATGGTGTAAAAAATACAAAAACTAAAGAGGACACTGAACAGCCACTGGAATAAGGTGGGTGCTCTCTCACATGCCAAATAATGCCATTTCAATCCACATTAACAACTATTTGTTGTTTCACACAGCAAAATCCAGTTGCAAAGTGGGTTGAAAGTGTTTTATTTAATGTGTGTGAAAGCATCCTTTACCAAGTTCTTGGAGGGAGGAATGGACAGCTATTTAAAGGGAAAGGGAAATTTTAATATAGAGACTATAGTTGTGTCTGTAGAGGAAAACAGATAGGAGAAAGTAAATCTTGCCTGGCAGAAGAAAGCCTTCACACCTGCTCCTGCTCCTGTCTGAAGGTTTGTTTTTAAGCAACATTATTGTTCAACTCAGAATCTAGCCTTAAAAGTAAAAGTGATGAATGAAAACACATAAACAAAAACGACACAGAGATCTCTTGGAATGGTTCCCTGTGGCATTCCCTGTACATGTGTTGAACTTCCTGAACACAGGAAGTTCCTTAAACAACTGCAAACTCAAAGATAGACTTAGCATCAAGAACAGGTTTTGATGACAGCAGTAGTGTGTCTAATAAACAGGTTCCCCCCCCCAGATGTTTATGTCCTGTGGCTTGTTTTTAATGGCTTTAGTTTTATATTAGTTTTGTTGCTTTATCTTAATGGTAAGCCACCTTGAGTAGGACCTAGAAGAAGTGGCATAGAAATATCCTAAATAAAATCAATCAATCAATAATATTGAAGTTTTAAATATTTGTGTCACCATAGGTGCCTATTAGAGCTTTACTGTTAAGATAGGCTTTTGATAGTTCTCTCAAGGTATGATCCTGTGCTTAACTGACAAGAGAGAACTAATGATAAACAGCTAGAGCAGGGATCCCCAACCTTTTTGAGCCTGTAGGAAACTTTGGAATTCTGTCACAGCCTGGTGGGCACAACCACAACATGGCTACCATAAAATGGCTACTGCAACTTACCATCAGCCACGCAGTGAAGATCATTGTGCTGTGGTAGCAGCTGCTGCCAAAGCAAGGTTTTTAACAAACTGCACAGCCATCGCCGACAGCCAATCAGAAGACTTGCTGGGCAAAAGCCCCACCTGGCCCAATCCGCTTTCTAAACACACTTGACAGGCACCACAGGGACCCAAGAGCTAGAGGGATGTTTGGCTACATTGTTAAAGTGATCTGCACCCAGGGGGGCTTAGTTATTCATTTGCTTAAAATATTTTTGTCTTGCCCTGTCTCCTTGGATTCAAGCTAGCTGACAAAGCCCCAGATCACAAGCACGTAGCACACAATTAAACAATCCATCAGCAGGATAAAAACAGCATGGCCGGATCTGCGCAACTGTTACCCTCCACCAGCCACTCTTTAAATTAAAACAGTAATCCTACTTTCTGCCTTCCCCCACAGACCTATTGCTGCTGCCTCACACAGCTTGGAAGCCAATCATAATGAACAAACACTGAGCAAATCAGTCAGTCATCTGTGATGATGAGTGAACACTTTGTTTTAAAAAAACAAAGGCCTGCCTCTTGGTTTCCGTTAAGTTGTGATATCAGTGCTTAATATCAATGCTTATTTTCTGCCTTGAGCATTTTTGCACAGCCTTATGGGAGGCATTGTTCTGCCCCACATGTCATTTAATTATCTGACCTGACCATCCATGACCCTGCGTAGAATCATCTCGCTTACTATGGAGATGCAAAAACTCCCACAAGGAAAGGAAAGGAAACAAAACTCCCCCCCCACCACGGATACTGCGCAGCTTCAAAGCCGTTTAACAGCTCTGGCAGGGGAGCAGAACAGGTGTTTGGTTCATGGTGATGGTAGCTGTGAAACGCATATTCACCATGAAGTTTGCAGCCTCTCTATTCGCATAGCATGCTGTTGAGATCAATCGAGAAGGCAAACTTGAAGCTATACATTATTACAGGGTATATTTATAGAAACAGAACTTTCTATTATGTTCACTCATGTAAGATAAGGACTTTTCAATGTTCAAGGCACATTAATCATATTCATGTTGAACCGACTGCTTCACTTCATCTCTATTATGGTCCTCCTAGGGTCTTGGCAATACAGAGAAAGCTGTTCCCAGATACAGGTGTTGAGCTTTTCTTCATTCTAACTGTAGCATAGAATTACAGTCTCCAATATAAAAACAGAGAGTCTTTTGGCACCTTTAAGACTAACAGATTTATTGCTGCATAAGCTTTGGTAGACTAGAATTCACTTTATCAAATGCAAGCACTGAGTCAGGCCTCTTGCATTTCGTGACCTTAGGGCCCTACTGTTTCCCATTTTCCAACCACTGTAGCCAAGTAAACATATATCTGACAACTCAGGATAACATTTCATAAATGTGACAAAGTGGATGGCAGTCCAAGAAAACATATGCCAAAATAAATCTGCTTGTCTTCAAGGTGCTATAAGATCCTTTGTTTCTCTCGCTACTATAGACTAAGGGTCACTCTTCTAGAATTATTCTCTGATATAGATCTGTCCCCCGCCCCACCATGATGAAGTTATTAAACAAAGCCTCTCTTGCTTTGCCCTCTCATACATAGCTACTAGGGTGTAGCTAGAGGGCAAATGACATCAGGATCTAAGTGAAGGTAAGCAGGTCTAGATCTTGTCAAAGACTGGATGAAAGACCACTTGGGAATCCTCTGTAAACTATTTTAAGTTCATGAAGGTAAGATACTCCTGCCATAAAATAAACACTCCTGGTGCTGTTGAGCCACCACCAGCTGCTATCTTTGTATCTTATCACTTTCATAAGCAGCCAATACTTATTTTCACATTCAGCTGTCAGCACTCTGTGAACAAGAGTGAGCGATTGCTCAACACTTCCTTCCTGACTTATCAGTTATTAATGTTCCTCTACTCCCAGACAAGTCTAATCAATATGATATATTATACACACAAATGCCCTAAACATGGGGGACTGTTGGATGTCTGGCTGAATTCAGACTGTCACTTTTGTTCTAAAAACACCCAGGAACTATTGCAGCTTGTATCCATCTCTTGATCAGTCCAAAGAAAGGATTAGCCTCTGAGCTGCTTGAACTGATACCCGGGGATTTCTAGTGTTACACAAACCCATTGGAACCCATGAGGTTTTTATTTTTATTTTTATTTTTTTTTTTTAAAAAGACAGCTTTACAAGGCCTTGTGGGAAATAACATTTTCAGGTGCATAAGAGAATACTTACAACTGTAGCAAAAATGCTGTATGGTCCATACATGTCAGGGATGTACATCAGCTGAGAAAATTCTAAATGACAACAATAATTATCAAATGCCTTTTTTGTCTTTCTGACCATGAGTGCTTCTAGAGAGAGGAACTGGGGGGCGGGGGTTCTCCATCAGTGTTAAGTCTCCTTAAAGTACCAGGATCCTATGCACTGAGATGTTACATGAGCTCCTCCCAAAGTGGTAGAGTCATGACTCAGTGGTAGAGCATCCTAGGTTCAATTCCTGGCATCTCCATTAAGGATCAGGCTGTAGGTGGCATGAAGGACCTCAGCCTGACCCCTTGGAGAGCCTCTGCCATTTTGAGTGGACAATATTGACCTTGAGGACCAATGGTCTGATTCAGTATAAAGCAGCTTGATGTGTTCATGTGGCCACATGCTTACCCACTCGGAGGGGACTTATTAAGAAAGTGCATAGATAAATAAATGCTTGATTATTTTTTTAAAATGGGCTCATTCTTTTGTAAAAGTCATACCCTCTGATTCAGCATTCTCCTAGATTTTATATGGACTTACTTGGTTTTATTTGGCTTCTTTATGAAGTATCTCAGAATACAGTCTTCAAACAATTTATACCTCAGTAGTCCCAGTTGTGTCCCTTTTTGATTTTTCAGCTAATTATGGGATGAGGTTTTTGTCCAAGATGTCTGATCATATATACAACAAACCGCAACTGTGACTGGAAGCTCTTAGCAAACCACAGATAAAATATTAAGTGGCTGCCCATATTTGTCT